>OX451736.1:643817569-644417569 GCA_948472305.1 Vicia faba | reverse complement strand
GCAACGATCAACACGGGAGCTAACTCTAAATCCTAAATTGGCTACTAGGATTACACTTCCTATTCTTCATTTTAATCCTCTAGAATAAAGTTCATCCCGTTAGCTATTCAACGCTTCGAACGACATCTCAAACGACATTCTAAAACTCAAGTTACAACACTTTAAAACTGAATTTGCCAAAAATCAGACAATATGGGTTGACGCAAAACCCCTTGGATCGACGCGTAGTGCACTAATTGCACAACATGAGTCGATGCATCCTCTCTTGGATCGACTCATCCCGAGTCTTACATACAGCATGTATCGACACATGCATCCTACGTATCGACTCATCCTGAGTCTTTCAACCTTCATGTATCGACGTAAGTCTCTTCGTGTCGACTCATACTGAGTCTCTAAGCCCTCATGTATCGACACATCATGTTTGAGGTCCGCACTTCCTGATCCTTCCTACATAGATTCTGCGATTTCCTCTGCATTTTCACTATGGGATTCATGTTTTTAGCCCTACAAACTTAATATAATCAAGATAAATCATTACTTACAATTATCCTATGATTCTACAATGATTAAACAACATCAGGACATCATTATTCATCTGAAATTAATTAATTCCTCATCATACAACATCATATTCATTCAATTAAAGAACGAGACAGCAATCACCTCTAACCCCACATACCAATCATCATGAACCCAATTATAGAGTCAGAACCCCACCCTTACCTTGGATTGAAGGTCGCTCTACAATTTTCCGGTTGAATTCTTGTTCTGCCATTTTTCCACTTTTCCAACAACTTCACGTTCTTCTTCTCAATCCTTATTCTTCTACTGCTTCTTTCTCTCTATTATTTCTAACAACAATAAAATAACCCTATTATTCTGTATTCCTTATTGGGCTCAAAACTAATACACTCCCTTATTGCTTTTATTCCTTCAAAAATAAGCCCACATCAAATAATATTATAATTATAATATTATTTCTCCACTTAATAAAATAAATCCAATTAATCATAACACATCTTCACTAAATATTACAAAAATAATTTAATTAAATAATTAGTTAAATTACGGGCGTTACAACTCTCCCCCACTTAGAATATTTTCGTTCTCGAAAATTTACCTTAATCAAATAACTCAGGGTAGGAGTCTCACATCTTGCTCTCCAACTCCCAAGTCATGCTCTCTCCGGAAGCTCCTAGCCAAACCACTTTAACCAAGGCAATCTCTTTGCCCCTCAAAGTCTTCATTACGATCCACGATCCGTACAAGCATCGTCTCCACCGTAAGATTATCCCATACTTGCACATCATCCATATGAATCACATGAGATGGATCTGAAATATACTTCCGAAGTTGCGACACATGAAACACATCATGCAAATTCGAAAGATTAGGAGGTAAAGCCACTATGTAAGAAACAACCCCCACTCTCTCTGAAATCTGATACGGTCCAATAAAATGAGAAGTGAGCTTCTTAGACTTCAATGCTCGCCCAACACTAGTCACAGGTGTAACTCTCAAAAATACATGATCACCAGCTTGAAATTCTAAATCCTTTCTTCGCTTGTCATAATAACTCTTCTATCTACTTTGGGAAGCTTTCATCTTTTCTCGAATCAACTTCACCTTCTCAGTAGTCTCACGAACAAGTTCAGGTCCAAGTACTACACTTTCACCAGATTCATGCCAACATAATGGAGTTTACATCTTCGACCATACAACGCCTCAAAAGGTGCCATCTCAATACTAGAATGGTAACTACTATTATAAGTGAACTATATCAACGGAAGATAATTATCCCATAAACCTCCCTGCTCAAGAACACATGCCCTCAACAAGTCTTCCAACGATTGAATCGTCCGTTCAGTCTGACCATCTGTCTGAGGATGATACGATGAACTCAACCTCAACTTAGAACCCAACGCCTCTTGCAAACTCTTCCAAAAATCAGAAGTAAATCTTGGATCTCTATCTGACATAATGCACAAAGGAACACCATGCAGCTTCACAATCACACTAGTATAAATCTCAGCCAACTTCGACACTAGAAAACTGATGTTAATAGGAATAAAATGAGCTGACTTTGTAAGCCTATCAACAATCACCCAAATCGAATCATGTCCTCTTAAAGTTATAGGTAACCCTGTCACAAAATCCATTGAAATGCTATCCCATTTCCCTTATGGAACTTCTAACGGTTGCATAAATCCTGCAGGCTTCTGATGTTCAACTTTCGACTTCTGACAAGTCAAACATGCATACACAAACCGAGCCACGTCACTCTTCATCCCAGGCCACCAAAAAAAACCTTTCAAATATTGATACATCTTTGTAGCTCCTGGATGAATACTCAACTTACTTCTATGACTCTCCTCAAGTATCACCTTCTTCATCTTAGCATCATCAGGAATAAAAATCCAGTTACGAAACCTCAACACACCCTACGCATCTAGCTTAAAATCACTATTCTCCGACTGATCGACTCTAACCATCAAATCTACCAGTTTCACATCCAACTTCTGAGCTTCTCTGATATTGTCTAGAAATTCATTATTAATATTCAACATACCCAACATAACACTTCACGATGTAACCTCGCAAACTAAGCTCATGTCTCTGTACTGCTCAATCAATTCCAACTCTTTAACCATCATTGCTGACATATGTAAAGTCTTTCGACTCAACGCATCAGCCACTACATTCGCTTTTCCTGGATGATAATTCAACCCGAAATCATAATCCTTTAACAATTCCAACCATCTTCGTTGCCTCATATTCAACTCCTTCTGATCAAATAAATACTTTAAGCTCTTATGGTCACTAAACACTTCAAATCTAGAACCATAAAGACAATGCCTCCAAATCTTCAGCATAAAAACAATCGCAGCAAGCTCTAAATCATGCGTAGGATAGTTCTTCTCATGAGTCCTTAACTGCCTTGACGCATAAGCAACCACATTACCATTCTGCATAAGCACACCTCCTAAACCCATCTTAGAAGCATCACAATACACCACAAAAGGCTCTCCTGGACTAGGCAACGTCAAAATCAGAGTCGATGTCAACCTCTTCTTCAATTCCGTAAAACTTTCTTCGCACTTAACATCCCATACAAACGCTCTACCTTTACAAGTAAACTTAGTCAACGGAAGTACCAACTTAGAAAACCCTTCGATAAACCTTCTATAATAACTAGCTAATCCCAAGAAGCTTCTAATCTCGGTAGCTGACCTCGGAGTTTCCCATTGCAACACAACATCAACCTTCGATGGATCTACAGCAATGCCACTACCTGAAATCACATGACCAACAAAACTAACCTCCCTCAACCAAAATTCACACTTGGATAGCTTTGCATACAACTTCTTCTCTTTCAAAACTTGCAATACTACTCTTAAGTGTTCATCATGCTCTTCTTCTGACTTAGAGTAAATCAAAATATCATCAATGAACACCACTACACACCGATCCAAATAAGTATGAAAGATGCAATTCATATATTCCATGAATACTCCCAGCGCATTAGTAACACCGTGTTGTACCCCAAAATTTGCCCTCCCATATTCTTCAAGAATTGCAAAGTCAAGCAAATGGTTCAAAGTCTACCCAAGGGCTACACAGTCAACCATCCTCCTAAGCCAGTCAAACTAGGGTTTTGGTTCTCACAAGGAAGCTGAAGTTTTCAAGGGCTCAATCAAGTCTCCTATGCTCATACACATTGTCAAGTACCTACATGTCAAGTTTCAAGGCTCACAAGGTCAAGTTGCACAGTCAAAAACCCTAATTGCTCAACAGGCATCTGTAGGGGCAAAATGGTCATTTGACAGTCAAAAGTTCAAATTTTTGGTCAACATCTCATTTTGAAGCCACAAACATCATTTGATCAATGCTTGATCATGATTCTCAAAGCTTGGCTCAAAAATCATCAAGATGCAAAAAGTTTCTATTTTTGGACAGTTGAAAAGTCAACTGTAACTTGACCAAGGCATAACTTTTTCATGGTTCATCAGAAAAATCCCATCCAAAGCTCATTTTGAAGGGGAAGACATTTCCTACAACTCCTCTTCACACTTCAAGTCCAAGAAATGCTCTCACAAAAAGTTATCAATTTTAACATTATAGGTCATTTTCAAAAGTCAACAAAAAGGGACTTTAAGTCAAAACCATAACTTGAGATTGGTAAATCAAAATGACATGGGACCAAAGACATTGGTTAGAGGACTTCAAGACCTTTCCAAAATGTCCAAGAACATGATCAAAGCTTAAAAATTGAGCAAGATATGCATTGGAGAAGTTGGGAAATTTTTGTGAAATGGCCAAAATCATTTATCCTTGAAATTTCATTTTTGACAAAAGGGCCCCACTTTTTTCACTTGAATTAGCCTAGCCATGCTTCCCACGTGTCCCACCTTTTATTTCAGATTTTTTAATTAATTTTTTCATTTTTATTGTTTTTATTGGATTTAATTAATTTTAAATCTTTTAAAATCAAGAAAAATTCAAAAAAATTAATTTAAGGGAATATTTGGCTTTGATTAACCTTGAAGCACCATTATGTACATCCCATTTTCGTGCCAAGGCTCAAAGAAGCAAGAATTCAAAAAATGAGTCAAAAATGGAAGTTTGGTTATGGAGGTTTATGGAAGATTTTGAAATTGATTGCTTTGCATTAAGAGGCCATAATTCTTCTTGATTCACATTACCTAATGCCTATATAAGTGATACAGAACGAAAATCTGAGCCAAGAATCCATAAACTCACACTTGAGTTTTTGTCAAAAAAAATTGAAACTCCAAAATCTCATACAGCCATCTTCAAGGTCTCCTGACTATTCTTTCGTGTCTATAAGGTAGTATGTGACATGTTTGAACCAATTTCTATGGCCAATACATGCTAGAACACCATGCTCATGGACATCCGTGTGTTTATCTTTTTTTTTTTTGATTCTTATATTGTCTTATGATTTACTCTATTTTATTAATGCTAACATGTTTATATGAGTACAGGGATTGATTCTGGTCCATCTTTTGAATGATTCTGTGTCTAGAATCAAAATCACCATGACCATGGCAAGCATGGTGAAGTTTCGGATTCTGGGTTATAGGTCGTTTCAAGTTCTAAAAACCATCTCATTGAACCCAGGAGGCTTTGATTAGTGAGGAAGGATCTTTTATTTTCTTCGATTGTACTTAACTTTCATGTTTGATTTTTCAGGACTTTCAGCCACGGAAGAAATCCGTAAGTAAAACCCTTCGACCTAAGGCGACGGGCCAAAGGTTAGGGATGATATGTGGCTCATAACCATTGGACCATTTAAATGTTTATCCCGCGCGTTTTCATTTTTGAGATTTCCAGAATCCACGTTTTTTCATTCTTATATTTTTGTTTTCATTATAAATCGGATAAATGCGCTGGTACGGATGGTAAGCCTGTAGAGTTGTGATCTTGAGGTCCCGGGTTCAACACCCCCGGGACCAATTTTAATAACCAGCATTTTCTTTTCTATTTTTAACAAATTTTTACTTTTCTTTATTAAATAAAAATCAACTAAAAATATTTTAATTTTAAAACCAATCACTAGACTTTAGGTTATTTTTATATTTCATTTTTAACTTAACATATCTTTCTCAATAAATCCAAAAAAACAAAAAGTAGTTTTATTTACTTTTTATTTTGCAATTTTATTTTAATCTAAACAATTCTATTTTATAACAAAAATTACAAATAAATTTATTTCTTCTTAAAATCCAATTTCTTTATATAATTAAAATCACCAAAAATGTTTATTTCAATTTAAATGTAATTTCTGTTTATAACTAAAAAAAAAATCATTAAAAAAATATTTTATTTTTTCTTGTTTCTTTTTAATATTAATTTAAAAAATGCAAAAAAATAAGTTCCTTTTTATTTAACTCAATTATTTTAATAATTTTATTTTAATTCCTTCAAAGGGTTCAACGCCCTCGCATTCGATTACATTTTTGTTTCGCGCGTTTTATTTATTTCTTTTTGTGAATATAATGTACTTGCTCCAAAGCCCTGTAATAGTTAATTAGATATTTATTTTCTGCAATTTATTTTAAATCGGGTTTGGATTAATTTGGCGTTGTAGACCCGCGCCTTTGTAATAGCGTAGGACCTTTTATCTTTTCCGCACTTTAAATTCCCGCACCTTTAACTGTTAAACAATAACATGAAAGAATGAATGCCCAAAAATAAAATCAAAGCGTAGGTCACCAATACATGACAAGACAAACAATAAACTGAAAATGACACACAATTCACACACCACCCCTAGGGTACGCCTCACTGTTGCCTTGCCTCGAAAGGTGATCGTCGAGTAGAGGATGTCTTAGTAAGTCCTCATGATCCGGGAACCTGGCATGAGGGTAGCTTCTAAGGTGTCTTCCTATTGCTCTGGTGATCACCATGTCCCGAACCTCGAATTGACCCGAACATCTCCAACGGTGGTGCTACCTATCTCTCAATGGTGGGATGGCACTACCTTAAGGACATTTACACAGCCTAATTCCTTAGGGTAGGTAGATGACTCATAGATACTTGCTCTCTCAAAAAACAAACAAAACTCTTTTCACACTGACACTTTCAAAAAGCTTTCAAAATAATTTTTCAAACACTCTTGAGGACTGATACAAGAGTAGATCTGAAATCTTTTAAAGAAACTTTTTTTAAAACCCACATTGAAAAGCAAACAAACCATTTTGAAAACACAATGAGCAAGTATCTAAGAGCCCATGGATAACCATGGATAGAAAGGGTGCTAACACCTTCCCTCTCTATAAATCTACCTCCCGAACCGAGAAACAATCTCAATAAGGAATTTTTCTGTGCTTTTGTCCTTTCCATGTTGGAGAAAATAAAAGACGGTGGCGACTCTTGCTTACCGCGACATTTCGCGAACCAGCGTTAAACAGTCAGTTCCAGATCCACCGATCACAGAACTGGCGACTCTGCTGGGGACATAAACTTAAAGTGAGGTGTACCTTAGGGTTTAGTTCATAACTGTGTTTTCAATTGTATTGATTTGCTTGCTTTACTATTGTGGGTTGCATGGGAGTTACATAGATCCTAACCCGGATCTGGGGGTACCCTGTTTAGGTAGCATAAGCTGTGAGGGACCTATCCGGTGTAGACCGACACGGGTGAAGCAGTGGCTATGTTGGTGTGGCATCTTGGTCTGTACCGATATCCCTTGTGTTGCAACGAGGAGAATATGGGTCTTCTAAGGAGTCGTTAAGCACCAACAACCTTAGAACCTTAAATGACACAACTTGGCCATTAGAACAGTAGCAGTATGCTACGCCCATTGAGGCTAAACTCTCGTGATGGTTCTGGCCGCAAGAAAAGATTGCGATGCTGGAGTTATGACCGATTGAGGGTAGTCAATGATATTGGGATCCTCTAAGAACCCGGTTACTTTGATAGGACAGGTATGAACCAACCAACTGAAAGAGGGTAATACCCAGACCTCATGCTGGCCTAAACTCTAAGGGCTTCTCTTGGGTGACTTGTGTGCCTTCGTACTTGACTACTTGCATGCTTGTTATCTGACACATGAACTACTTGCAGGTTTTGTCTATAGTCCTTAATTGGGACTCATAACAGGGTTTACTAAGCTTCTTGCAGGTTTTGTTTATAGTCCTTAATAGGGACTCATAACAGGGTATACTATGTTTCTTACAGGTTTTGGGTTGCAGTCCTTAATTAGGACTCATAACAGGGTTTACCGAGTTTCTTGCAGGTTTTGTTTTTTAGTCCTTAACTGGGACTCATGACAGGTTTTACTTGAGTTTCTTGCAGGTTTCTGTTTATAGTCCTTAATAAGGGCTCATAACAGGGTTTATTCATATTACCCCATGCATAACATGTCATCATACCATTGCATACATCCTAACCCATTTCAGGGATCTCAAGGGCTTGTGATGCAGGTCATGATGAATCACACATCTAGCAAGGGGCAAAGAGGATTTATTTTCCTCTAGCCAAGGTTGTCAGGGGCTATGACCCACTTGATATGGTGAGCTTTGACTCCTGAAGAAGGTTCCCCTAGCCAAGGTTGTTTGGAAAGCAAAATAAGGTTGATGACTTGAGTCAGGGGCTATGACCCACTTGATATGGTGAGCCTTTGACCCTTGAGAAAGACTCTCAACAAATATGAAGTTCTTTCAATCAAGCTACCAGATCCAAATGCTAACAAATTTTCTTGTTTACCCCGCGAGGTCCTGGAAAACATTGCATGCATACATACACATCATAACAGGTATCCTTGTTGCAGGTCACTTACCTCTCTCGCTGTTTATTTCAGCAATGGCTTCCCAACAAGATAACCAGGACCTTCACGCTCAAGATACTCAGTTCAGGGAAATCTTCCTAGGTCTATCCAAGGGGCAGGAAGAGTTGAGGACACTCCTCATGGGGAATCTGATCAGAAAGAGTCCTGAAGATGACAAGGACGAACAGCTGAAACGTCTACAAGCTGAGGTAGACACATTGAAAACCCAGATGCTGGGGCAAAGGGCCCTCATTCAAGGTTTAGCTCAGGAGCAAGGAGAGCTGAGGGCCATGATCAGTCAGCTTCATCAAGACAGGAGGCAACCAGCCCAAGTCAGGGACCAGGTCATTGAACAGCTTCCAAGAGGACAAAGGTTTGGTTTAATGAGAGGGCCTCTCCAAACTGCTACTACTTCACAAGTCCAACAACGACCTCGCCAAGAACAACGGGCTGATCAGAGCAAGCCAGACAAGCCTAAAAGGCAGTTCACCAAACTCAACGTGTCACCGTCTCAAGCTTTACAACAATTGTTGAGGTTGAATCTGGTGACGTTAAGGGACCCTCCTAAGCGTCTCAACGCAACCTCCCTAAAGTACAATCCTGAGGAAAGATGTGCATACCACTCTAACAGTCCAGGACATGACACCGACGACTGCTGGGCTTTGAAGAATAAGATTCAAGATCTGATTAATGAAAGAGCTGTGGATTTCACCCAGATGGGCCAGGCTGAATGCTCCTGCCATCCCTACAAGATGCACCAGTCGAAGTAATAAGCCCCAAGACTGGAAGACTTGTGTTTATTAGAATTTTCAAGTTGTAACTTTCTTTTAACTGTTCAAACATTTATTCATGATTAAACGTTGTTAGTTCATTAATGCATCGCATATGTTTGTTTTGAAGCAATATATTCGCATTCACTATATGCAAACTGTTTTCATATTTTTTCTGATGTCAACTCTTGATCTAAAATTCTAAAGCCTCTTGAGGGAGGATGACGAAAACGATACCACGATCTACAGTATGCTTTTGAACAGACCCCGCTGATGAGGTACAGGCATTGTTTCAATCCCTAAACACTGGAGTTATAAGGATGATAATCCCTCGTTAACCCCTCTGAGCCAAAGAAGTAGGAGTTTTTCTTATCGAAAATTAAAACCCTTAATCATAACCTGGGGCAGGGTAGTTCTCTCAGTTAATCCAAGTGCACAACGAATAGCACCAAAGAAGTCCTTACAAAACAAAAGACAGTGATGGTTCTGAATGATCATAAAGACAGGAAGTCATCATCTCTCAAAATAAAAGCCCGTTAAGTCAAAACCTTTGAAGGAGACTTACAAAACTGGGGCATCCCGCTGACTATAATCACAAAAGAAACAGTTCAGGCAAAAAAAAAAATAGGGATAACGAAATCAAAAAAGAAAGAGGTCCTACAAACCCTCAACACAAAACGGAAATGACTGCCTATTCAAATAAACGTTCAATATCCGAATCATCACCGGAAAGTCAGAGCAAAGACTCAAACAAGGTCTAACGCATGATCAACTGAGTTTAGGTTGAAGAACATCACGAAGAACGGGTGGGTACAAATAATTTGAGCCTTTATCCTTTGTTTCTTAAACCGTGAACCAGGCCACGTTATAACCCTTAAAAGTCCTAGCTGAAGCATGGGTTAGTTCGAAAGCATACTGTGACGAAAGGTATCCTGACTCCTTAAGGCTTACGGTAAAATCGGAGTTGACATCACGTTTTACAAACATTCACTTGTTTTATGAAAAAGAATGCATTTTCAAAATCTTCAAGACAGGCATATGCTTTGCATTTTAACATAACTTTGTTTGCATATGACTTTTTGTTTGAACAGCAGGGAAATTCACACGATGAATACCTAATGAACAGAAGTACTTCCAATCAAGGGGCATGATATGATCAGAGTCCATTATCTGGGGCAGTCCAATCAAGATTCAGAGAATCTCTCAAAGGCCAAATAGCCTGGGGCAAATCTCCGCCTGAGTCACTTGGGGCATTTCAACAACGAATCTGGCCTGATCAAACACCTTCTGGTGGCATGACAAAACACTACTGACAGGGGCATCTCCCTACATTCTGAGAGCGTGGACATAGTCGAAAAAATACTATGCATAATCAAAGACCCGCTAGGTTGACACACCTAGGCAAAAATAAGGGCTTCCCGGCGAACCAAAAGGGTTCGGGCAAAAATAAGGGCTGAAATGAAAAAAATCTGTACACCCGGCAAGTCGAAAACCTGAAAAGGCGGCTTGGGCAAAAATGGGTATCCCGGTGGACTGAAAACCCGAAAGGGCGGTCCAGGCAAAAGTTAGGGATCAAAGCGTACGACTATGTCCTGTCATCTTGTCACCTGCCTACCAGAAGAGGATTGGTCCATCAATAACTATCAGCACCTCACAGGTCTTCCTCTCATACCTCAGAAACATGGGCAATAAAGAGTTGTCCAAGCGATCTAATTGTTCTGTCCACAAGATACAAGGTAGGACATAACCAGATATCTTAATTCCCCAGAGAGTGAGCCAGCAAGTCAACATACTCTCCTCAAGCAAAACTATTATCAAACCTTAAAAAAGTTGGGTATCCTCCAGCAGATCTCAACATTCTCCAGCGCAGTACATGCATTCTTAACAAGCGTCCCCGACAGTCTTGGTCTAAAGATTGTTCCTCGGTGGTACATCAAACATTAAGTGGAGTTACTTCCAATACATCTCAAAACTTCCCCCCAGAGAGTCCAATCTAGTTCCCCAGGAAAGTTGGAATTCATACCCCCAAGCAGTAAGCTTATCCCCAGTAGATTCTGGAAGCTTATCCCCGCAGAGCGCGAACGCGTCGTCCGACTTTATTTAAAGAGTTATTTCCTTACCAGGATATAACTGGGTTATCCTCAGCCAAAAACCATGGAAAGATCGTCGTCAACAAAGTCTTCTTATCCCCAACGAAGTCTATCCACACTTCCAGCACAGCCAAGATATCCTCAGCAAGTTATTATCAACAATTCAGCAAAAACATCCCTCTCCCCATAGAGTATCGCTTCCCAGCAAGATCGTTAGAATACTTTCCTCCCCGCAGAGTTATTCCATTCGCCAAGTTTATTCCCCAACGGAGTCATCTTCTCCTACCGGTATTCTTGCAATTATCATCCCCAGCGGAAGTAAAAGCTTGTTCTCCAACATCAGCCCAGGAATGACTTCCCGGAACCCGTCAAGGATTTACTTTCCTAGACGAAAACATACATTCCTAAACATCACATACATCATTATAGCATGCATAGACGCATCATATCTTACAAATCTCATTTATGTTGAGAACATCATTGCTTGGTCCATATCATGCATTGCATATGACTGACCTTTACCTTTCAGGAAAGATTCAGCTAAATTTTCAATCATATTTCAAGACTCTAAGACCTTACCTGGTTCAGTTAATCGACTCCAAAGATTTCTTATCCAGTCCAAGGCCTTCTCTAGTCCAGCTAAATCGACCCCAAACAGATTTTTCTGATGAAGACTCAGTAGAAGTTATCAAAGGTTTTTCTCAATGAATGTTATTGAGAATATAATTTCCTATGGTTCTCTCCCCAATGCTGCGGAGATGATAATTCCATTCCAGGTTTTTCTCAATGAATGTTATTGAGATTATAATTTCCTATGGTTCTCTCCCCAATGCTGCGGAGATGATAATTCCATTCCAGGTTTTTCTCAATGAATGTTATTGAGATTATAATTTCCTATGGTTCTCTCCCCAATGCTGCGGAGATGATAATTCCATTCCAGGTTTTTCTCGATGAATGTTATTGAGATTATAATTTCCTATGGTTCTCTCCCCAATGCTGCGGAGATGATAATTCCATTCCAGGTTTGTCTCGATGAATGTTATTGAGATTATAATTTCCTATGGTTCTCTCCCCGATCCTGCGGAGACGATAATTCCATTCCAGGTTTTTCTCAAACGTCCGCTTTTGAGATTATAATTTCCTATGGTGCTCTCCCCAATGCTGCGGAGATGATAATTCCATTCCAGGTTTTTCTCAATGAATGTTATTGAGATTATAATTTCCTATGGTTCTCTCCCCGATCCTGCGGAGATGATAATTCCATTCCAGGTTTTTCTCAATGAATGTTATTGAGATTATAATTTCCTATGGTTCTCTCCCCGATCCTGCGGAGACGATAATTCCATTCCAGGTTTTTCTCAATGAATGTTATTGAGATTATAATTTCCTATGGTTCTCTCCCCAATGCTGCGGAGATGATAATTCCATTCCAGGTTTTTCTCAATAAATGTTATTGAGATTATAATTTCCTATGGTTCTCTCCCCAATGCTACGGAGATGATAATTCCATTCCAGGTTTTTCTCAATGAATGTTATTGAGATTATAATTTCCTATGGTTCTCTCCCCAATGCTGCGGAGATGATAATTCCATTCCAGGTTTTTCTCGATGAATGTTATTGAGATTATAATTTCCTATGGTTCTCTCCCCAATGCTGCGGAGATGATAATTCCATTCCAGGTTTGTCTCGATGAATGTTATTGAGATTATAATTTCCTATGGTTCTCTCCCCGATCCTGCGGAGACGATAATTCTATTCCAGGTTTTTCTCAAACGTCCGTTTTTGAGATTATAATTTCCTATGGTGCTCTCCCCAATGCTGCGGAGATGATAATTCCATTCCAGGTTTTTCTCAATGAATGTTATTGAGATTATAATTTCCTATGGTTCTCTCCCCGATCCTGCGGAGATGATAATTCCATTCCAGGTTTTTCTCAATGAATGTTATTGAGATTATAATTTCCTATGGTTCTCTCCCCGATCCTGCGGAGACGATAATTCCATTCCAGGTTTTTCTCAATGAATGTTATTGAGATTATAATTTCCTATGGTTCTCTCCCCAATGCTGCGGAGATGATAATTCCATTCCAGGTTTTTCTCAATGAATGTTATTGAGATTATAATTTCCTATGGTTCTCTCCCCGATCCTGCGGAGATGATAATTCCATTCCAGGTTTTTCTCAATGAATGTTATTGAGATTATAATTTCCTATGGTTCTCTCCCCGATCCTGCGGAGACGATAATTCCATTCCAGGTTTTTCTCAATGAATGTTATTGAGATTATAATTTCCTATGGTTCTCTCCCCAATGCTGCGGAGATGATAATTCCATTCCAGGTTTTTCTCGATGAATGTTATTGAGATTATAATTTCCTATGGTTCTCTCCCCAATGCTGCGGAGATGATAATTCCATTCCAGGTTTTTCTCAATGAATGTTATTGAGATTATAATTTCCTATGGTTCCCTCCCCAATGCTGCGGAGATGATAATTCCATTCCAGGTTTTTCTCAATGAATGTTATTGAGATTATAATTTCCTATGGTTCTCTCCCCAATGCTGCGGAGATGATAATTCCATTCCAGGTTTTTCTCAAACGTCCGCTTTTGAGATTATAATTTCCTATAGTTCTCTCCCTGATCCTGCGGAGATGATAATTCCATCCCAGGTTTTTCTCAATGTTTTCTTTTGAGATTATAATTTCCTATGGTTCTCTCCCCAATCCTGCGGAGACGATAATTCCATTCCAGGTTTTTCTCAATGTTTGCTATTGAGATTATAATTGCCTATGGTTCTCTCCCCGATCCTGCGGAGACGATAATTCCATTCCAGGTTTTTCTCAATGATTGCTATTGAGGTTGTAATCGCCTATGGTTCTCTCCCCGATATTGCGGAGATGGTAATTCCCACCAAGATTTCGCTCAATGATTGTTGTTGAAGTGAAGTTATCCAAGATTTTCTCAACGATTGCTGTTGAAGTTAAAATCATCCAAGGTTCTCTCACCGTTCCTGTTGAGGTAGTAACCACCCCTGGTTCATTCATCACCGTTTGAAGCTCCAGGTTCAGCTCCTGTAACCAGTCAGGACACATCTATACCAAGCATCTGAAGACCAGCTCCTGCAACATGTCAGGTACTCATTTTTCTTTTGCAGGTACGCAAGTTCTCGCTAAGGAATCTCTTATGCGATCAACATCTAGATGGAATCTATAAGCCCATCCACCTTCCAGCATCTCTCATCATGGCATCTATAAGCCCATTCCACTACTACATCACACTGCTTCCATGTGAGCGCAAATTTCTGGGCACTCTAGTGTTCAATCATCTTCTACCCTCGGATTACGAAAGGCACGTCAGCCAATCTGCATCCTCAGGTCTAAGAAGATTGAACAGGGGCAACTATTGTACCCCAAAATTTTCCCTCCCATATTCTTCAAGAATTGCAAAGTCAAGCAAATGGTTCAAAGTCTACCCAAGGGCTACACAGTCAACCATCCTCCTAAGCCAGTCAAACTAGGGTTTTGGTTCTCACAAGGAAGCTGAAGTTTTCAAGGGCTCAATCAAGTCTCCTATGCTCATACACATTGTCAAGTACCTACATGTCATGTTTCAAGGCTCACAAGGTCAAGTTGCACAGTCAAAAACCCTAATTGCTCAACAGTCAACTGTAGGGGCAAAATGGTCATTTGACAGTCAAAAGTTCAAATTTTTGGTCAACATCTCATTTTGAAGCCACAAACATCATTTGATCAATGCTTGATCATGATTCTCAAAGCTTGGCTCAAAAATCATCAAGATGCAAAAAGTTTCTATTTTTGGACAGTTGAAAAGTCAACTGTAACTTGACCAAGGCATAACTTTTTCATGGTTCATCAGAAAAATCCCATCCAAAGCTCATTTTGAAGGGGAAGACATTTCCTACAACTCCTCTTCACACTTCAATTCCAAGAAATTCTCTCACAAAAAGTTATCAATTTTAACATTATAGGTCATTTTCAAAAGTCAACAAAAAGGGACTTTAAGTCAAAGACCATACCTTGAGATTGGTAAATCAAAATGACATGGGACCAAAGACATTGGTTAGATGACTTCAAGACCTTTCCAAAATGTCCAAGAACATGATCAAAGCTTAAAAATTGAGCAAGATATGCATTGGAGAAGTTGGGAAATTTTTGTGAAATGGCCAAAATCATTTATCCTTGAAATTTCATTTTTTACAAAAGGGCCCCACTTTTTTCACTTGAATTAGCCTAGCCATGCTTCCCACGTGTCCCACCTTTTATTTCAGATTTTTTAATTAATTTTTTCATTTTTATTGTTTTTATTGGATTTAATTAATTTTAAATCTTTTAAAATCAAGAGAAATTCAAAAAAATTAATTTAAGGGAATATTTGGCTTTGATTAACCTTGAAGCACCATTATGTACATCCCATTTTCGTGCCAAGGCTCAAAGAAGCAAGAATTCAAAAAATGAGTCAAAAATGGAAGTTTGGTTATGGAGGTTTATGGAAGATTTTGAAATTGATTGCTTTGCATTAAGAGGCCATAATTCTTCTTGATTCACATTACCTAATGCCTATATAAGTGATACAGAACGAAAATCTGAGCCAAGAATCCATAAACTCACACTTGAGTTTTTGTCAAAAAAAATTGAAACTCCAAAATCTCATACAGCCATCTTCAAGGTCTCCTGACTATTCTTTCGTGTCTATAAGGTAGTATGTGACATGTTTGAACCAATTTCTATGGCCAATACATGCTAGAACACCATGCTCATGGACATCCGTGTGTTTATCTTCTTTTTTTTTTATTCTTATATTGTCTTATGATTTACTCTATTTTATTAATGCTAACATGTTTATATGAGTACAGGGATTGATTCTGGTCCATCTTTTGAATGATTCTGTGTCTAGAATCAAAATCACCATGACCATGGCAAGCATGGTGAAGTTTCGGATTCTGGGTTATAGGTCGTTTCAAGTTCTAAAAACCATCTCATTGAACCCAGGAGGCTTTGATTAGTGAGGAAGGATCTTTTATTTTCTTCGATTGTACTTAATTTTCATGTTTGATTTTTCAGGACTTTCAGCCACGGAAGAAATCCGTAAGTAAAACCCTTCGACCTAAGGCGACGGGCCAAAGGTTAGGGATGATATGTGGCTCATAACCATTGGACCATTTAAATGTTTATCCCGCGCGTTTTCATTTTTGAGATTTCCAGAATCCACGTTTTTTCATTCTTATATTTTTGTTTTCATTATAAATCGGATAAATGCGCTGGTACGGATGGTAAGTCTGTAGAGTTGTGATCTTGAGGTCCCGGGTTCAACACCCCCGGGACCAATTTTAATAACCAGCATTTTCTTTTCTATTTTTAACAAATTTTTACTTTTCTTTATTAAATAAAAATCAACTAAAAATATTTTAATTTTAAAACCAATCACTAGACTTTAGGTTATTTTTATATTTCATTTTTAACTTAACATATCTTTCTCAATAAATCCAAAAAAACAAAAAGTAGTTTTATTTACTTTTTATTTTGCAATTTTATTTTAATCTAAACAATTCTATTTTATAACAAAAATTACAAATAAATTTATTTCTTCTTAAAATCCAATTTCTTTATATAATTAAAATCACCAAAAATGTTTATTTCAATTTAAATGTAATTTCTGTTTATAACTAAAAAAAAATCATTAAAAAAATATTTTATTTTTTCTTGTTTCTTTTTAATATTAATTTAAAAAATGCAAAAAAATAAGTTCCTTTTTATTTAACTCAATTATTTTAATAATTTTATTTTAATTCCTTCAAAGGGTTCAACGCCCTCGCATTCGATTACATTTTTGTTTCACGCGTTTTATTTATTTCTTTTTGTGAATATAATGTACTTGCTCCAAAGCCCTGTAATAGTTAATTAGATATTTATTTTCTGCAATTTATTTTAAATCGGGTCTGGATTAATTTGGCGTTGTAGACCCGCGCCTTTGTAATAGCGTAGGACCTTTTATCTTTTCCGCACTTTAAATTCCCTCACCTTTAACTGTTAAACAATAACATGAAAGAATGAATGCCCAAAAATAAAATCAAAGCGTAGGTCACCAATACATGACAAGACAAACAATAAACTGAAAATGACACACAATTCACACACCACCCCTAGGGTACGCCTCACTGTTGCCTTGCCTCGAAAGGTGATCATCGAGTAGAGGATGTCTTAGTAAGTCCTCATGATCCGGGAACCTGGCATGAGGGTAGCTTCTAAGGTGTCTTCCTATTGCTCTGGTGATCACCATGTCCCGAACCTCGAATTGACCCGAACATCTCCAACGGTGGTGCTACCTATCTCTCAATGGTGGGATGGCACTACCTTAAGGACATTTACACAGCCTAATTCCTTAGGGTAGGTAGATGACTCATAGATACTTGCTCTCTCAAAAAACAAACAAAACTCTTTTCACACTGACACTTTCAAAAAGCTTTCAAAATAATTTTTCAAACACTCTTGAGGACTGATACAAGAGTCGATCTGAAATCTTTTAAAGAAACTTTTTTTAAAACCCACATTGAAAAGAAAACAAACCATTTTGAAAACACAATGAGCAAGTATCTAAGAGCCCATGGATAACCATGGATAGAAAGGGTGCTAACACCTTCCCTCTCTATAAATCTACCTCCCGAACCGAGAAACAATCTCAATAAGGAATTTTTCTGTGCTTTTGTCCTTTCCATGTTGGAGAAAATAAAAGACAGTGGAGACTCTTGCTTACCGCGACATTTCGCGAACCAGCGTTAAACAGTCAGTTCCAGATCCACCGATCACACACCGGAAGGCATCATCGAATACTCATAATGTCCAAAGCGCATTCTGAAAGCCGTCTTCTGAATATCTTCATCCTTTACTTTAATCTGATGGTAACCCGACCTCAAATCAATCTTACTAAACACACGAGCATCCACCAATTGGTCCATCAAGTCATCTATTCTTGGAAGCGGATACTTGTTCTTAATCGTCACTTTATTAAACTGTCTATAATCAACACAAAGCCTCATACTTCCATCTTTCTTCTTTACTAACAACACTAGAACACCCCACAACGATACACTTGGTCTTACAAACCTCTTCGCAAGTAACTCTTCCAATTGCTTCTTTAACTCTGACAATTCAGATGCAGACATCCTGTATGGTGCTATAGACACAGGTCTGGTACCAGGTACAAGATCAATTGCAAATTCAACTTCCCTCTCCGGCAGTACATCAAGAATCTCATCAGGGTAAACTTCAGGAAATTAACACACCACCTGCAATTCCTCAATTATGGCTTGAGTCTCTACAGATAGCGACGCCATCAACGAGAACATATGTGCTTCCTCTTGCATCAACTTCCTTAATTGTCTAGCAGACAACATACCATCTTCCTCTTCTTCAGGAGTAGAAAACCTCACAGACTTGTCATAACAGTTAATATGAACACAGTTATACTCTAACTAGTTCATACCCAAAATCACATCCAAACATCTTAACAGTAAACAAACCAAATCAACAGCAAAGTATCTGTCGAAGATCGACAAGGGACACTTCAAACACACAAAAGAAGTAGTCACCAACCCCTTGGATGGAGTATCGACGACCATTTCTCCATTCAAAGAAGACAACATAAGACCCAATCTTTCAACACAATCAGCAGCAATAAAATAATGCATAGCACCAGTATCAATAATAGTAATTAAAGGAGTACTATTAATGAAACATGTACCTCTGATAAGTCTGTCCTCAACAACTGTCTGATCCTCCACCAAAGCGAACACTTTACCACTTGACTGAACCTTCTTCGGTTTCGAACACTGACTACCAATATGCCCTTCTTCTCTACAATTGAAACAAATCACATCCTTATGTTCACACTCAGATACAACATGTCTGTTCTTAACACAATGGAAACACCTCTTCACTTCAGTAGTGCACACATTACTCTTGTGCCCAGGTTTTCCACACTTAAAGCAAACCACACAAGCAGGAGCATCTCCCCCACTAGTCCTCTGACCATGAGCAACTTTCTGTTTACCTTTACCAGCTGGGGTATCATAAGGCTTACGACGATTTTGTTGGTGCTTACCCCTCTTCTCACTAATAATCTTGTAATGAGCATTATTATCCTCCTCATAAATCCTGCAACTATCAATCAAATCAACAAAGATACATATCTTCTGGTATCCAACTGCCTTCTTGATCTCTGGGCGCAACCCATTCTCAAACTTGATACACTTCAAAAACTCATAATCTGCCTCAGCGTAATGTGGATAAAACTTAGCCAACTCAGAAAACTTGGCTGCATACTCAACAACCGACATATTCCCTTGCTTCAGCTCAAGGAACTCAATTTATTTCTTACCACAGACATCTTCAGGAAATTACTTCCTCAGAAATTCGCTACGGAACACCGCCCAAGTGACATTCTCACCTGCAGATTCTAACTTCTGAGAAGTCTCTAGCCACCAGTCATCAGCCTCGACTGCTAGCATATGAGTCCCATACCGAACCTTCTGCGCTGGAGTGCAGTCCATCACACGGAAGATTCTCTCAATCTCTTTCAACCACTCCAATGCTCCGTCAGGATCATAATTTCCCTTGAACGTAGGCGGATTCTATCTCTGGAAAGTCGCCAAGCTACGAGATCCAGCATTCCCGTCAGCATTCGACTGATTCTCCATCGCATGAGCCATTTCTTCAAGAGCAGCAGCAAGTGCAACATCATTCCTTCCAGCCATATCAACTTCTCACTACAACACAAACAACAGTTAGAACTCAAATTAACAATACTCGACTGTTAGACAACTACGGCTCGACAACAAGGTCAGACCAACCTTTTTGTTCTGATACCAACTTTGTAACACCCCAATTCTACCCCGAAAATTATATAAATAAATCAGAGTTTTAAAAATCATTCATGCAAACGAATCGGGATGCCACAAATTCTTCTATCAAAATTCATTGCATTTATCATGGATATATAACACTTTTAAAACATCGGATGAACCATCATCATAACATCTTTAATTAAATAATTCAAAATCTACACAACAGAATTCTTAATAACATCTTTATCATCATTACAGCAAATTCAAACCAACAAATACTTAATAATAATCAACTTAAAGTTCAACGACGGAATAATCAGCAATCAAAAGCAACAAGCATTCATCCCCCTCGAGTGTTACATATCAGAGCAATGACACCGACTCGAACTACTGAAGGTATACAACCTTCAATCTCGATTATCTGCACGTTACCGACATGAGGGCAACATTTAAACAGAAGGGGTGAGATATCTATCAATATAATAAAGCGCATGATAATTAATATATTGAATTAGATCACATAACATCACCACTTCTCATCTCATAATCAACAATAATCACAACAGTAATACACAATCACAACCTCAATACACACTTCTTCATGCAATCATATAATGAGACTCAATACTATGCAAATGCCTGTGGTACCATTGGAGCAGAACTCCCATATCAAAAATTTGCCAATTAATAGAGGCATCAACAAGGAATAAGCCTCCATCTCAAAATTCACCAATACAGACCATCTCAACGAGCATAAGCCCCATCTCAAATGCAATGTATGCGATACAATCATGAATGTAATAACAACACCAAAATTAACAACATCTCAATGCAACACCATCATTGGCCAAAGGCCTACATCTCAAAAGCATCTCAACGTCTCTTCATCAACATCTCATGTCATCATAATAATTCATCAAACATCATTTATTTTTTTATAAATTATCAACACAACATCATTAATAACTTCTCATCAACAACTCAGTTGTACATTAATACTACAATAATTCATACTGCTATTCTGTAATCTTACATCATCACTATCACTAATCCTATTATTATAATTCAAACAGCAGCCTCTAATTATCTCATCTTCATCATTCTGCACAAAACCAACGCAACGGTCAACACGGGAGCTAAATCTAAATCCTAAATTGGCTACTAGGATTACACTTCCTATTCTTCATTTTAATCATCTAGAATAAAGTTCATCGAGTTAGCTATTCAATGCTTCGAACGACATCTCAAATGGAATTCTAAAACTCAAGTTACAACACTTTAAAACTAAATCAGCCAAAAATCAGACAATATGGGTCGACGCAAAACCCCTTGCATCGACACGTAATGCACTAATTGCACAACATGAGTCGACGCATCCTCTCTTGGATCGACTCATCCTGAGTTTTACACACAGCATGTATTGACACATGCATCCTACGTATCGACCCATCCTGAGTCTTTCAAACTTCATGTATCGATGCAAGTCTCTTCGTGTCGACTCATACTGAGTCTCAAAGCCCTCATTTATCGACACATCATGTTTGAGGTCGGAACATCCTGATCCTTCATGCATAAATTCTGCGATTTCCTCTGCATTTTCACTACGGGATTAATGTTTTTAGCCCTACAAACTTAATATAATCACGATAAATCATTACTTACAGTTATCATATGATTCTACATCGATTAAACAACATCGAGACATCATTATTCATCTAAAATTCATCAATTCCTCATCATACAACATCATATTCATTCAATTCAAGAATGAGACAGCAATCACCTCTAACCCCACATACCAATCATCTTGAACCCAATTATAGAGTTAGAACCCCACCCTTACCTTGGATTGAAGGTCGCTCTACAGTTTTCTGGTTGAATTCTTGTTCTGCCATTTTTCCACTTTTCCAACAACTTCACGTTCTTCTTCTCAATCCTTATTCTTCTACTGCTTCTTTCTCTCTATTATTTCTAACAACAATAAAATAACCCTATTATTCTTTATTCCTTATTGGGCTGAAAACTAATACACCCCCTTATTACTTCTATTCCTTCAAAATATGCCCACATCAAATAATATTGTAATTCTAATATTATTTCTCCACTTAATAAAATAAATCCAATTAATCATAACACACCTTCACTAAATATTCCACAAATAATTTAATTAAATAATTAATTAAATTACGGGAGTTACACAAACATGAAAGTTGCTCAATTTTTACATACGTATCCAACCATATAAATATCATAAGCTATAAATCAAAGATGAATGAGAATTTCTAAAATTACCAAATTCTGACCTAATTATTTTTAGAGATTCAAACCTAAAATTCTTTAACCTCAATTAATATAAATGAAATCTATGGATATGTACAGTTTCAGGGCAATGATGTCTATATTTTATCTTCACAAATTCAAGACTAACAATGCGTAAATGAGAAGATAGAAGTTCAAAAAATGTACCTCAAAACTTGAAATCGTGAAATGAGTTTGAGCTTCTTTCAAGGAGTTGTGATGATCAGGTTAGCTTCCTCAAGTTCCTAGGAAGCTAATGCAATGATTAGCTTGAGCAATGGATGGCTGAAATGGCTTGGAGAAGTCAATATGCAGACTCTGTTTTTTGGTTATGGAGGTTGATGAAAATGGTGTTACAGTTCTGGAATAAGGACACGGATGAACTATATTTGATGTATAGGAGATTTTGGAAGTGAAAAGTCAAGAAACGCACGAGGGAAATGGGAGTTACATGTTCAAAGTCAGAAACTGTGCAACAATTGTGTTTTTGGAAAATTTCTGGCTTGAGGGAGTTTGAGAGAGTTTCAGGGTGCTTAAGCTCATTTCTTAGCTCACAAATAGTTTCTCTATTTATAAGCAACAAGTTTGGAGACTTGTATTTGATCAGAATTTAAAATCACATGTTTAAGCTCAATATGTGATTTTTGAGAAATCAAGTTTCAATGCCTTGTGTACTTGCTATTGTAGAGTGGTTATGCTTTAAACAAACTTGCTTCTGACTTTGTAGATGGAGTGCGATCAGAGGGAACAAGTGAGAGGCTCAAGAATTGACTTTGTGCATAAAGCTTGCTTTTCAAGAATGGCATTCTTCACTTTCTTCCCAAAATGGAAATTTAAGTTGGTCATGCTTAAACCACTTGGATTATAGCTCAAAAGTTTGTGTAATCCATTAATGATGGCTATATACACAATTTAGAAAGCCCACAAAGCAAGATTATGCAGCCTAACATTGAAATTGAATTATGTGTTCATCAAGAAATGGCTTGTAATTCAAGAATGAAACCCTAACTTATTACCTTCGATTCTCCTTGCTCAAGTATGATCTCAATGATTTCTGTGACATTTTGGAAAGCTTGTAACATCCTCTACAACCTCTATGTTGGACATTTTTGAATATTCATATTGGAACTATGTGAAAAATTTCCATGAAGTTAGGTCAAAATCCTGCCTAAACTAGGGTAAAATTTCACTAAGTTTTCAAGTTTCATGAACATGTTTTCTTAAAATCATAACTTGAAATCCATGAATTTATAGAAAAATTTGTGTTCTGAAAAGTTTTATATCTCATCGATATCTATAACTTTCATGTTGGAAGTTTCCTTTGAATCATCTTTCATCATGGTGTAAATTTGGCTCAAAGTTATGAAAAAATATGAATTTTCCAACACTTAGAAAAATTTCTAAGTTTAGAAATTTTGACTTTTCAAAATGAAATCTTGAATTTTTTATTTCTTGATTAAAAAGTTTCATATTTTGACATGTATTGATGAATTGGGATCTTTGGAACTTGATTTTGATCAAAAAGTCAAAGTTTGACTTTTCCGTGTACAATTGACTTTTCATCAGTTGACTGAAATTCAACTGTAAATCAATTAATCTCGAGAGATGTTTTGAGCCATGCCATTAGGTTAAAATGAAGTATTTGAAACCTTGATATCATCTCTTAAACCAATGAGTCATTTTCTAGGTCAAAAATCAGAATTTGCACCTTGTTAGTCAAAATCCTAATATGGACCATTTTGCCCTTTTGATGATCTCATCAATTTTCTTAAGGAATTATGGTCCAAACTTGATCAAATGATATATATGAGTTCATGATGTTGATATGGATAAAAAACTATGAAGTTTGACTGTAAATTGACCATATTTGATTTTCCCCCAATACAGTTGATTTTAGGTCAACTGATCAACTGATTGAGCAAAAATTTGATCCAAGACTTGAAACTTGACATGAGCAATCTTGAGGGTCCAAAATGGTCCATGAAAGTCATTTGGGGCATTAAAAGTCCATTTTTCCTTGTGAAAACTCAAACCTTAATTTTCAGTTATCAATGCTATAGGAGGTGTCTTGAGCTTATCAGACCTTGTACAGTCTTGAATCAATAGAGATCTTGTGAAAGATTACTTGAGAAATGAGAGGGCAAATTTTGGGGTACAACAGAATCATAAAGAAATTTAAAATTTAAAACAAATACGATTGAAACGAATGAATTTCTTCAAGACAAACATACTTATTGTATTAAGATTAAACATTCAAATGCAAACAAGTTCTTACATGCAAATAGTGCAATGATAAACAAGTTCTTTCATGCAAACAAGTTCTCTGATCAGGAACTTGCTGATTTTGTTGACAAACTAGAGCAATAGGAGGTAAGTTGAACACAAGGATGACAGGAGAAACACGTTGATTCTGACGATAATTGTTTCTTCCTCTGGTTCTCTTCTTGGAAAAGTTATTATCAAACTTCTTCACACCACTAGCTGAGCCACCATCTTTAGATGAACATCCCTTTCGGACATCTTCTTCTAGAGGCACTCTCACATTTACTTTTTCATGGAAATCACTGGGCGCATTGACTATCACTGTGATACAGTGGGAGAACTGACTATGGTTTTGCGTTTGTTTTCGCAAATGTTTCGGTTGAGCAAGAGTCGCCACCGACTTTTTATTTTATCCTAAGGAAAGGTTAAAAAGCACAGCAAAAACCTTTGAGATGTTTTCTTGGGTTCGGGGAGTAGATTATAGAAAGGGAAGGTATTAGCACCGTTTCTATCCATGGTTATCCATGGGCTCTTAGTTACTTACTTAGATCAACTTGCCTTAATTTTCAATTGTTTGAAATGGTGCTTTATGTGTGTGGGTTTGAAAAATGTTTTGAAAAGAGGCCAATGTGGTGGCAACCTTTGTAATGATCCATGTTAGGATGCATACAAAGATGTATGTCTTTTGAAAAGGTTTTCATTTGTTTTTGAAAGTTGTTTTGAAAGTGTAGTGATGTGTGGTTTGAAAAATAGGCAAGTGTTTTGTTTTGCAAGTTTGATTCAAGTAACTAAGAGATTGTCTACTCCTAAATTTCTCAAAGATCTTTGCTATGTTTTAACCCTTTTAACAATTTTGTTCCACCATTGCATTTGGTGAACAATCTTGTGTTAGGATGTGAAAGGGACGGGCGCGGGTCATCGTTTAGACCATAATTGCAATGGTGCCAAGTATCTTTGGGCAATTTTTCCTTTAAGGGACTTGATCATTTTTAGGCAACTTTCGAAAGCGTCATCGAGGGACTATGATCATTTGAATTGTTTTGTTTTGCCCAAAGAGACCTAACATGCAATATGGCCCATTGTTGAAGGCAACAAGTGGAATACCCTAGGGGTGCAAGTGTGATTAGTGTGGTCCATTTTCATGCTTGTTTATCTTGAAATTAGGTCAAACAATTTTGGTTAATTGATTTGCATACAAACCCTAATTCTAGCATGGTATAATTAGAAAGCATTAAAGTGCGAAAAATAAAGTTCCTAAGTTATTACAACACAATATATGGGAAGGGGGTACAAATGTTCAAATGGGGGTATGTTGACAAGGAATTTAAACCTAGACTATTACATTAAATTGGGAATTATACAAATTATTTAATATACAATAATTAAATAAAAATGGAATAAATATGCAAGATGCAAAAATGTTTTTTATATGCATGAAAAAAAATGTTTTTTATATGTCAAGTAAACAAAATAAAAAGTATTAATTTTTTGGAGTTTTTTTATGTATTTAGGGTAAAACCCTAATTTATTAATTAAAAGGTATTAATTATTTAATATATGTAATATTTATTGATTATTATAAAAATAAATAAAAGAAAAGTATATTTGTCAAAAAGGTATTTTTAATGTTAAATATTAATAAAAATAAAAATGTATATATTTTGTATATATATTTTTTTAACCTAAATATACTAATAAATATATATGTATTTATATTATTTACTAAATATTAAATATGTACAAAATAATAATATTTAATATTTATAAAAAAAAAGTATATTTTATATAAGATATTTTCAGAAGATAAAATAAAATAAAAATTAGAAAATAAATGTGTTTGCATTATTTTTTAAATAAAAGTAAATCTAGGTATTTATTTATGTACAAAACATCAATTTAAACAAATCAATGCCTAATAAATATAAAAATGGTGTGAAAAATATTTTTTATATTTTTAATATTATTAGGAAAAATAAATAAGTCAGGAATAAAAAGCAAAAGTAAAAAAATGATTAAAATAATCACAATGGGCCAAGGGGGTTCAAAAGTAACAAAAGGGTGCAAATAGGAAAGTGAAACAGGCCCAGCCCAAAGTCCCTGTCATCTTCAATCTCCAGCATTTCTGTTCAAACAAACACGCGTTTGCTATCTCCAGATTCCTTGATCTTTTGCCAAATCTTCCAACATGAAACCTGTAGAGCTTGAAGCCACGATTCTAGACATATAAAGAAATCAATCTAACTCTCAGAAATGAGAGAGAATTTCTTCTCCCCCAATTCCTGACCTAGTTTTTGTTCCAAGTTCAGACATCAAATTCTCATAGCACACGTAACATAAATGAAAACTAATTACATGGGCATGTTCAGGGCTATGAATGTGACATATTTTCTTCACAAACCTAAAGCTAACAATGCCTGGATAGAGAGATACAAGTTCATGAACTTACCTGTTCAATTTGAATCGTATCTGGCAATGGAGGTACTTTCAGTGCAAGGTGATGATTGGAATAACTTGCTTGAAGTTCAGGGATGCTTCTCCAACCTTTAGTTTTCTTTGAAACTAGCTGAATCGAGCTATAGAACTCCACCTGCAAAACAGAAAAATGAAAATGGTGATGTTGATTGGGAGTGTTACAGGTCGTGTTTGAGGTTTGGAATAGCTTCAAGGGATGTTGTGGGATGTGTTTGAAGTGTTTTTAGCAAGAATGCACGAATGGAATGAGTTATGGAACTCAATCTGCAGCAGGTCCCCTGTTTTGGAAGTTTGAGGGTGATTCTGTGTTTGATGAGGTTTGGAAGGTGTTTTGCTCGTGTTTCAGGTCAGGGTGATTGTTTGGAATATGTTTGACAAGTTTGCTTAAGCTCTTGTTTGCTGAGATGAGAGTTGTTAGATGTTATGCTATGTTTCTTCACACTTAAGCAAGAAAATATCCACTTGAGTTTTAGACTGATATAGGCCCCCCTAATGTGCTGCACCACTTAGTCTTGATCAGTGTAGTTAGTCTAATAACTTGTGCCAAAAGGATTTGCCTTGTACTTGCTTGGATTTGCAATTGACATAAAGTTCTACTTTTGCTAAAATGGACATTATGCTTTTTCTAATTTAGGGCTAAACCTTCATGTAATGTCCAAACTCATAGAACAACACCTTGGCACAAAGGATTAGCAATAAATTATGGAGTGTAGATGAGATAAAAGACCTGTAATCTAGCTTAAGGCATGTTGAGTTCAAAAATGCAAGGTTATGGACATGTAACTTGGTCATGAACAAAGTGAGTTTTTCCCAACTTGCCAAATTCGATTCTCCCTAACCATGAGGTTGTTTGATGAGTTCTTGGACATTTTGGAAAGCTTGGAATGTGTACTACAATCCATCTTTGAAATGAAAATTGAAATTCCAAGTGGAAGTATGTGAA
Organism: Vicia faba; assembly: GCA_948472305.1. Lineage (NCBI taxonomy): Eukaryota > Viridiplantae > Streptophyta > Magnoliopsida > Fabales > Fabaceae > Vicia > Vicia faba. The sequence continues at coordinate 644,389,582 of OX451736.1, read as the reverse complement.
AAATGGTCTTGAAGTTAGGAAAAAATCCTGCCTAAAATAGGTCAAATTTTCTCTAAGTTAAGAATGGTTTGGTACCCTTGTTCCAAAAATTGTAACTTGAGCTACAAACTTCTTTCGGGAAAACTTTGTGAATCAAAGTTGTAGATTTTGCAATGGACTACAACTTTCATGTTTTGACTTTTCCTTGAATCCAAATGAATCTTGGTGAGAAAGTGGGACAAAGTTAGGAAAAAATTAGGGTTTTTCATAACTTAAAAATTCTAAGTTATGAAAAATCTTCATTTTAAACCCTAATTTGCAATCCTTGATTTCTTGATGAACAAGTTTCATGATTTGGCATGTTTTGATGAAAAATGAATCTTGACACTTGATTTTGACCAAAAAGTCAAAGTTTGACTTTTCAGTATACAGTCAAAATTGATCAATTGACTGGGAAATTCAACTGTCAATCTTGTGCATTTGGGATCTTTTGAACTTGTTCAGCATGTCAAGACAATTCCATGGGGTCCTTGAGTCCATATGTGAGTTTGGTTTGCCATTGGCTAGGTCAAACAGTCAAAAATTGCCTTTGTGCAGTCAAAACCCTAAAAATGACCATTTTGCCCTTTTGGTGATCTGATCAAACTTCTTGTGGAATTGTGATCCAAACTTGATCAAATGGTCCATGTGAGTTCATAATGTTGATGTGGGTCAATTTTCATGAGATTTGACTGTCAATTGGCCACAGTTGACTTTTTCCCCAATACAGTTGATATCTAGGCCAACTGTCCAATTGACTGGGCAAAATTTGGAATCAAGACTTGAAACTTGGTATGGATAAACTTGGTAGTCCAACATGAAGCATGAAAGTCATCTTAGGCATTTTAGGTCAAAATATCTTTGTGCAAACACAAACCCTAATTTGGGTCAACAGTGCAAGGAGAAGTCTTGAGCAGAGGAAACCCTAACTGGATCTTGAGCTCCAAGGGTCTTGTGATGAGAAAATGTTGAGGAAAATGGGAGGGCAAATTTTGGGGTACAACAGTTGCCCCTGTTCAATCTTCTTGAACCTGAAGAGTTAGATTGGCAAGTTTGCCTTTCGTGACTCGAGGGTAAAAGGAGATTGGACACTAGAGTGCCCTGAAATTTGCACTCGCATGTTGGAGTATCAGCAATGTGATGTCGGGAATGGGCTTATAGATGCCATTTGGAGAGATGGTGGATAGGGAGATGGGCTTATAGATTCCATCTGAAGGCGTGACAGAACCTTGTCGAGAATGGGCTTATAGATGCCATTTGAAAGTGTTGATCGCATAAGAGATTCCTTAGCGAGAATTTGTGTACAGATGTTTTCCTGGCTTATTACAGGTATTGATCTTCAATCTCTTCATGCAGACATGCCCTGGCTAGATACAGGTGTCGAGTCTACAATCGGTTGCTCGCAGATATGCCCTGGCTGGATACAGGTATCGAATCTGGAATTAGTCGTCAACAGATATGCCCTGGCTGGATACAGGAATCGAATCTTTGAACTCTTCAGATGTGCCCTGGCTAGATACAGGAATCGAATCCAGAATTGTGACAGTTGATAGATATGCCCTGGCTGGATACAGGATTCGAATCTTCAAACTCTTCAGACGTGCCCTGGCTGGATACAGGAATCGAATCTGGAAATAGTCGTCAATAGATATGCCCTGGCTGGATACAGGAATCGAATCTTCAAACTCTTCAGACGTGCCCTGGCTAGATACAGGAATCGAGTCTGGAAACTGATCACTCACAGATGTGCCCTGGCTAGATACAGGAATCGAATCTGGAATCGTGACAGTTGATAGACAGTTGTCTTTTTCCTGAAAAGGCAAAACATCAGTTGTATGCAATGTCGTGATGTATGACATGCATGATGTCATGACGTTCAAAATGAGATAGTGTTGTATGCACTTTATTATGTATGTAAGCAAGATGTATGAAATGTGAAATGTTTTATGAATGTATTTTCGTCTAGGAAAATAAATCCTTGACGACCGGCCGGGGAATTAAATCCTGGGCTGACGTTGAAGAGTAAAGCTCTTTGCTTCCGCTGGGGATGATGGTTGCAAGAATACACTGGTAGGAGAAGATGACTCCGTTGAGGAATAAACTTGTTGGAGAAATTACTCTGAGGGGAATTACTCTCTGGGAAGAGATACTTCGCTGAAGTTTCGACGAGAGCTTCACTGAGGATTTCAGTGATGGACTCCGCTGGGGATGACAATGATAAACTCCGCTGGGGATTGTGTTGGTAAGTTATGTTAGGGAGCTTTGATGAACTCCGCTGGGGATTGGAAGAACTTCTCCGAGGGCGATCTTCTGTGGTAATTAGCTGAGGATAACCCAGTTATAAGCCCTTGGGAGGAATAAATTTGAATAAAGCTCGAGAGAGACGTCCGTACTCTGCAGGGGATAAGCTTCCAGAATCTACTGGGGATAAGCTTCAAGGCCTACCGGGGATAAGAATTCCACTTTCCTGGGGAAACTTTTGGACTGTACTGGAAAATGGTTCCACTGGGGTGTCTGTATTCCACCGGGGAACAATCTTAGATCAAGACTGCCGGGGATGCTTACTGATGAATGTCTATACTCCGCTGGGGAATGTTGATATCTTCTGGGGATACACAACTTCCTTTAGGCTGACCGCAGACTAACTCTTCTGGAGGAGAGTATTGCTGACTTGCTAGGGGAACAAGGTGCCTATTGTAGGGCTGATGATAGACTAACTCTTCCCGGGGAGAGTATCGCTGAATCTTGTCTTACTCTGTGGGGAGTTGAGACAACTTGGTCATATTCCTCGGTTGAACCTACCTTGATACTTTGGCGGACAAAGCAACTAGACTGCATCAGACAACTCTACATTGCCCCTGTTTCTGATGTCACCTGTAATTAGTCTTTTGTTTCATATGCAAGCATTTATGAATTAGCAATTTAATGTCAAATGCATATATCAAAGATGAACATTGGACGTTCTTCACAAGACAAAACAGAAAAAGGAAAAACAATGGGCAATTTGTTTGGAAAAGTGAACTTGTATTGATTTTGAAATTTGCCTGTAAATATGCGTTTTTTGTACAAGAGGCTGACGTCCTAGTAAGAGAACGCCGCCGAATAACATAAAGTTTATACAATTTTTGAAAAGGAAACAAAACAACTATGTGCACAATATTCCCACTGGGTTCTAACTCTGCTATCGCCTTTATGCCTTCAAGCGTCTCATCACTTTGCTGCTTAGTTGAAGATGAAGCTGATTGACTGATGCCGAAGTCTGAGCCAGATAGTTGATGCCGAATTCTGGATGCAAGGTGATCCAATGAGACATATTGTTACGCTTTATCCCTAACTTTTGCCTGGACCGCCCTTTCGGGTTTTCAGTCCACCGGGATACCCATTTTTGCCCAAGCCGCCTTTTCAGGTTTTCGACTTGCCGGGTGTACAAATTTTTTCATTTCATCCCTTATTTTTGCCCGAACCATTTTGGTTCGCCGGGAAGCCCTTATTTTTGCCTAGGTATGTCAACCTAGCGGGTCCTTTATTCATGCGTAGTATCTTTTTACTATGTCTGCATTGGCGGGGTGAGGAAGGTCGTCACCATCCATGGTGGTTAGAATCATGGCTCCTCCTGAGAATACATGTTTAACCACAAATGGCCCTTCGTATGTAGGGGTCCATTTACCCCGGGGATCACTTTGAGGAAGGATGATGCGTTTGATTACCAGGTCTCCAACTTGATACTCTTGTGGTCCGACTTTCTTGTTAAATGCCCTGATCATCCGTTTTTGGTACGTCTGACCATGACAGATAGCGGTGAGTCTCTTTTCATCAATTAGGTTTAGTTGATCAAGTCGAGTCTGAATCCAGTCATCTTCACTCAAGTCTGCATCCTTCATTATTCGGAGAGAGGGTATCTGGACTTCAATTGGCAAGACTGCCTCTATGCCATAAACCAAGGAAAAGGGTGTTGCCCCGGTTGACGTCCTTGCTGAGGTACGGTACCCATGAAGAGCAAATGGTAACATTTCGTGCCAATCTTTGTAGGTCACTGTCATCTTCTGCACAATTTTCTTGATATTCTTATTAGCTGCCTCTACAGCCCCATTCATCTTCGGCCGGTAAGGAGAAGAGTTGTGGTGCTGTATCTTGAACTGCTCGCAGAGCTCAGTGATCATCTTGTTGTTAAGATTGGTACCATTGTCCGTAATGATTCTTTCTGGGACGCCGTACCGACATATCAGGTTGTGCCGAATGAAACGTGCCATGACGCTCTTGGTTACGGTGGCGTAGGAAGCTGCTTCTACCCACTTTGTGAAGTAATCAATCGCTACCAAGATGAAGCGATGCCCGTTGGATGCCGTCGGTCGGATCTCGTCAATCATATAGATGCCCCACATTGCAAAAGGCCAAGGTGCCGTCAGGACGTTCAGAGGAACTGGAGGGATGTGCACCTTATCAGCATAGATCTGGCATTTATGACAAGTTCGAGAATGTTGGTAACAGTCGGCTTCCATTGTGGACCAAAAATATCCTGCCCGAAGGATTTTCTTTGCCATGGTATGCCCACTGGAATGTGTTCTGAATGTACCTTCGTGTAGTTCTACCATGATCTTCTCTGCTTCAGTCTTATCCACACAACGCAATAGAGTTGAATAACGATTTCGTTTGTAGAGAATGTCGTTGCTGAGGAAGAACTTCGCTGCAAACCTTCTTAGGAACTTCTTGTCATTGACCGATGCGCCTTCAGGGTATTTTTGAGCTTCCAAGTACCTCTTCACCTCATGCTACCAGGGTTTTTCAGTCACCTCTTCGGCCTCAAGATCGCAGCAGTATGCGGGTTCGTCCAACTTCCAGATAATGATCCGGGGAGCTTCATTGTCCCATTTGACTTTGAACATTGAAGACATCGTAGCTAGTGCGTCCGCTAGCTGATTCTCCTCTCTTGGGAAGTGTTCAAAAGTTATCTCTTCAAAGTGGGGAAGCAAAGTCAACACATACTCCTTGTAAGGAATAAGATTCGGGTGTTTCGTATCCCACTCGCCTTTGATCTGATTGATCACGAGAGTGGAATCTCCGAAAACACTTAGAAACTTGATCCTTAAGTCAATTGCAGCTTGAAGACCCATGATACATGCCTCATATTCTGCCATGTTGTTGGTGCAGTTGAAACACAGACGGGCGGTGAGTGGAGTATGAGTTCCTTTGGGGGATATGATCACAGCGCCGATACCATTACCCAAAGCGTTGGAGGCTCCATCGAAATGCATAGACCATCGGGATCCTTCCTCAGGTCCTTCATCCGGTCCAGGCACTTCACAGTCTGTTACTACCATGATGTCTTCGTCCGGAAATTCAAAGTTCAATGACTGGTAATCGTCCACAGGTTGGTGTGCCAAATGGTCTGCCAATACACTTCCCTTGATTGCTTTTTGAGTCGTGTATTGGATGTCATATTCCGTCAAGATCATTTGCCATCTTGCTATTCTTCCAGACAGAGCAGTCTTTTCGAATATGTACTTGATGGGATCCATCTTTGAAATCAATAGAGTAGTGTGAGTCAGCATATACTGTCTCAGCCGGCAAGCAGCCCATACCAGAGTGCAGCAAGTTTTCTCGAGCAGTGAGTAACGAGACTCACAGTCGGTAAACTTTTTGCTCAGGTAATAAATAGCGTGCTCTTTTCGGCCAGACTCGTCATGCTGCCCCAGCACACACCCCATTGAGTTGTCAAGTCTTGTCAAGTATAGTATTAGAGGTCTCCCTTCAACCGGAGGCATAAGAATGGGTGGTTCTTGGAGATACTCCTTTATTTTTTCGAAAGCAGCCTGACATTCATCGTTCCAACGTACTACTTGATCTTTCTTCAGTAATTTGAAGATTGGCTCACAGGTAGCAGTTAGATGTGAGATGAATCGGGCAATGTAATTCAGTCGTCCCAGAAAGCCTCTGACTTCTTTCTCTGTCTTTGGAGTCGGCATCTCTTGTATGGCTTTCACCTTGGCAGGGTCCACCTGAATACCTTTATCGCTTACAATGAAACCTAGTAATTTTCCAGATCTCACCCCAAAGGTGCATTTGTTTGGGTTCAACCTCAGCTTGTACAACTTTAGTCGACCAAACAGCTTCCGCAGATGGTCAAGGTGTTCCTCCTCAGTTTGGGACCTGGTAATCATATCATCGACATACACTTCAATCTCATGGTGGATCATATCATGAAATAAAGCAACCATGGCACGTTGGTAGGTTGCCCCAGCATTTTTCAACCCGAATGGCATAACCTTGTAGCAGAAGGTGCCCCACTGAGTGACAAAGGTAGTCTTTTCCATATCCTCAGGAGCCATCTTGATCTGATTATACCCTGAAAAACCATCCATGAAGGAGAACATCTTGTGTTGAGCAGTATTGTCAACAAGAACGTCGATGTGAGGTAGGGGGAAGTCATCCTTGGGGCTTGCCCTGTTTAGATCCCTGTAGTCGACGCACATTCTGACCTTACCGTCTTTCTTCGGTACTGGAACCACGTTGGCAACCCACTGAGGGTAAGAAGTCACTGCTAGAAACCCGGAATTGAATTGCTTCATAACCTCAGCTTTGATCTTTTCGGACATCTCTGGACGCATACGGCGGACCTTTTGCTTTACCGAAAGGCAGTCTTCCTTGGTAGGCAGGTGATGAACCACAATGTCGGCATCCAAACCAGGCATGTCTTCGTAAGACCAAGCAAAGATCTCCATGTAATCATGTAGCATCTGGATCAATCGTTGCTTCACGCTGAGCTCTAGATTGGCACCAATCTTGACTTATTTTCTATCTGTCTCAGTACCCAGGTTCACTGTTTCCACCGGCTCTTCATGCGGCTGAATTGCCCTTTCTTCCTGGAGTAGCAGTCTTGCGAGTTCACCAGGCACTTCACAATCATCTTCACCTTCGTCTTCAGCCAAGTTGATCGGATTTTCGAAGTCATAACTGGCAGTAGCAAAGCTGTTACCAGTGAGATCCAGAGTGGATTGGAACCTGTATAAGTGAGTGTGTGTAAATATAGCTGTTTTGCAATATATAACACAGAAAGAAAAAGAGCACAAGATTTGAAATGCAACAAACGTCCAATGTTTTGATTAATGATATATGGAAATGTCATACAAAAATCCCTCACAAATGGAGCTACGGTGCCCCGGGTAGGACACCGAGCCAATAAAAGTTTCAACATATTGTTTGTTACAAATTGAAAATCAAAAGAGTTAATTACTGCGTGACAAATGTAATAGGTGTAAAATCCTTTGCCATCCAGTTGCTTGGTCCGTTGTTGGTGGTTGGATAGATCCAACTGTCAAACTCTGCTTCCTCTACGTCCTCCTCGATAGCATTCACCCTTGAGTTGGTGATGAACATCGGAGCCTTTCTGATCCTTTCCTTGCGAACAGCCCTCTGAGCCTCTGCAGTGAAGCCCAGCCCAAACTTGTCGGTCTTTTGAGTGAAGTCGGGAAGCTGACCCCAGTTTGCGCACTTGCCTTTCTCAATCACTGCCCGGGCATCCTTCAGGGAAGCCATCTTCAGAGGAAAGTCTTCTTCATCCACTGTCTCAGCTGACGCCAATGTTGGAGGTACCTCCTCAAAATGTTGAAAGGGGGTTTCAATAAACTCCCCGTCCATCTCGATATACCGGAATGAATTCAAGTGACTAACCATGTATTCCTCCTCACCCTGCACAGTAACAATCTTCCCTTTGACAGGGTATTTGAGCTTTTGGTGTAGAGTGGATGTTACCGCCCCAGCCTTGTGAATCCAGGGTCGACCCAACAAGCAGGAATAAGATGGGCGAATATCCATCACGTAGAACGTTGAGTCGAAGACTTGGGAACCCACACGAATAGGAATGTCTACCTCACCGTGCACCATCCTCTTAGAACCATCGAAGGCTCTAACAATGATGTTACTAGGTTTCAATTCCAGGCCCTCACAATCTAATCGATCTAAGGCCTTCTTGGGCAAAACATTCAGGGAAGAACCGGTGTCCACCAATACGTGTGCGAGAGTAGTGCCCCTGCATTCTATAGAGACGTGCATGGCATCATTGTGATTTTTTCCTTTGGCGGTAAGGTCAGCATCCGAGAACCCCAAACCATTGTCAGCTGTCAAATTAGCTACACAATCAGTGAACTGATCTGCAAAGGTCTCTTGCGGCACGTGGGCCGTTTTCAGAAATGAAATCAGGGCCTTGGCGTGGGCCTCTGAGCACAGCAGCAATGATAGCATAGAGATTTTGGAGGGGGTATGCCCCAGCTGTTCAACGACATTGAAGTCACTCTTTTTAATGATTTTAAGGATTTCCTCCATCTCTTGTTAGGAGGCTTCAACAGCGGTCTTTTTTGGTGCCTCTGTCCGGGCAGGAAAATCGGTAGCAACTTCTTTGCCCCGAGCATCAGAGGACTCGGCGGCAGTAGTAGACACAGGAACTTGATTTGAAACATGCACACTTGCGGGTGTGATGATAAGAGGTTTTCGGATGACTGGTGGTGCAATGTCAGGCGAGAAGAGCCTGCCACTGCGAGTAATCTTGGCGGGACCAGTGATGTTACTGATACTGGTACCGGTGTTGAACTCCTGCTTCACTCCAAGCACATACACGTCTGCCCCATAGTGCCATGGGATAGCCTTGTCAGATTCATAGGGGAGGGGCCCCGGAACAGTAATGGTAATGGGTGCAACAGACATAATTTGGACTGGCTTCCTCGGGGGAGCCTTGGTAGGATTGTTGAAAATTGTGACGACAGATACTTCTTCAGCAGAAACAAACGGAACAGCAGTTTTCTTAAACAGAATTTCTTTGCTATCCATCAGGCTTTGGATGCCTGATTTCAGCAGCGGACAACCGGTAGGGATAACAGCACATAGGAGGCAACCCTTGCTACAACCCGGAAATAAACTGGCTAGCAGTAGGTTCCTCTTAACAGTCAATAGAGGGGTAGCAACATCATTCACCGAAACAGCATACAAATCTTCCTCAATGGCATTTACTCTATGCTGGGGCATAGGAGCAGTTACAACATTTGGCCTCTCAGGCGCCTCAAACTGAATTTCCTTCGCGTTGATAAGGTCTTGAACCTTATTTCTCAGGGCCCAGCAGTCATCAGTAGTATGCCCGGGGCTATCAGAATGATAAGCACAACGGGCATTTGGGTTATACTTAGGAGATGCAGTATTCACGACCTTTGGAGCCTTTTTGATGATCACCAAGTTTGTTGATAACAGTTGCGGCAAGATTTGTGACAAGGTCATACTCAGCCGAGTATACTGCCTCTTGGGCATTTCACCTCTTTGTTGATTGTACTGCTGAGGAGCAGCAACAGGCTTTGAAATGACCAAGGCATTGACGGCTTGGCGGCTTTCTGGCTTGACTTGTCTTCTAGGACCATAAACGGCACTAGCTTCCTTCTTGAAAGGCCTCTTCTCAGTACTTGCGGAGGCAGCTTTCTGTATCTTTCCTGACCTGATGCCAGCTTCTATCCTTTCACCCGTCAGGATCAAATCCGTAAACCCAGCGGAGGAATTGCCAACCAGATGATTGAAGAATGGACCAGATAAGGTCCCCAGAAACATGTCAACCAATTCACGATCAGTCAAAGGAGGCTGCACCCTGCCAGCCAAATCTCTCCATTTTTGTGCATATCCTTTGAACCCTTCGCCCGTTCCTAGCGACATACCCTGAAGTTGGGTACGCGTAGGAGCGAGGTCAGAATTGTATTGATATTGTCTATAAAATGCAGTTGCCAAATCTTCCCAATGTCGGATACTGGTTCCATCTAGCTGATAGAACCACTCAAGCTGTGACCCCGAAAGGCTATCTTGGAAGAAGTGGATCCAAAGGTTTTTATCTGCCGTGTAAGGTTGGATCTTCCTTACGTATGACCTAAGATGCAGCTTTGGACAGGAAGCCCTGTCATATTTGGCAAAGGCAGGCGCCTTAAACTTGTGTGGGATTACCACCCCAGAAGATAACCCTAAATCTCCGAAATCCAGCCCCGGTACATTTTGAATCTCCATGGCGCTCAAGCGGTCTTCTAATTGCTTGTATCTGTCAGCAGCGGGAGGGTATTGTTCGTCATTGTAATCCGTCTCGTTGTCAGAGACTGCAGGACTAGGAGCTCCTCCCCCTTGGGGACTGTCTTTCTCTGCAGAGGAAGTAGTTGGATCAGCTTCGTTATGGAGTGTATTCCCAAACCTGCGTCCAGTATTGAACAACGCAGTCCTCTTCTTCTTCTTCTTTTTTAGGAGCAAAGCCTTCAACTCTTGCTGACCTTGGGCCAGGCTCATGACCATTTCTTGAAACTGGGCACTTTGGGCCTGAAGGGCCTTGATTGCTTGTTCACTGGAGGATTCTGGATTCATGATGACTGTTCAAAATAAACAGCGAAGAAGATTAAGCAACCTATAGAAAAAGGGGTACCTGTTATGCACATGATGCATGGGATGCCATCTATTTAATGCATTTCAAGGTTTTTAGAAATTCACAATTGTTGCAAACAAAAAGAACGCACGTCATATTAATAAGAAGAAATTTGTTAGTACATAAGTGCCCCATGGGCCAAATATTACAAAAAAAACTTCTCAAGGTAAGAAGACGTTGCGCATCCTCTTTGGCGCAATGTAGGTGTTGAGGGCCTCTTGCTCATGGAGTCGGCGGGTGAGCTCTAAAACCTTCTTCTCGCTGGCGTAGAAGCTGGCTTCAAAAGTGTTCCGTTCCTCCTTGAGTTGGATCCAACTCTTTTGCATCTCCTCCCACGATGTAGGCATGTCAGGATGTAGGATGGTGTAGGGAACCTCTCCTTTCTTGACGGGCTCTTTAATCACAGGGAGGACATGGGGATAAGGCATCATTAGACTCTGGGCTCGGGCTCGTACCCACTTGAGATAAGGTTCAAGAGGGATGGAGTTCTTGTGTCCCAGTGTCTTGCTATCAACCTTGTTGGGCATCCTCCAAGCTCTGATGAATCTTTGGCGAAGTCCTTGTGCATCGTTGTCGAAGTCAAAAACTAGGTCAGGAATCAACATGTCGTGAGGGCCATCCCTCCGTGCATATCCAAATTGCCTCAATGCTAGGCAAGGATTGTAGGTGATACCTCCTCTGATTCCAAGTAAAGGAACATTAGGAAACTCTCCACAATGATCGACGATGATGACATTTTCTCTGGACCGAGAACACCAATGTACATCAGAATGAGTAAGAGTCATCAATCGTTGGGACCACCTTGAGCCTTGGTCATTCTTCAAGACAGATTGTGGAAGGTGCGAAATAAACCACCTTGCAAGGAGAGGAGTACAGCACATGAGAACACCCCTCTTTCTCATTGTTCGTGTGTAAAATGAGTGAAGGATGTCCCCAAGCAATGTTGGTATTGGATTTCTGGACAAGAAGATTTTGATGGCGTTGACCTCTACAAGCTGGTCAAGATTTGGGAACAAGACCAACCCATAGATAAGGAGTGCCACAATCTCTTCAAAGGCTTGTAGGTCCAATGAATTCCAACATTCTTGTGCCTTTTCGAACAAGAATTTTGCTAAGAAACCTTTGACGCCGCTTCTAGTTTCCTAATGCCCCTTGATGTCAGAAGGCTGTAGATGTAATGCTCGAGCAACATCTTCAGGCTTTGGTTCCTTTTCCGTACCGTTGAAAGGTAGTTGATTTAGGATAGGAATTCTCAGGAGTTGAGAAAATTCCTCCAAAGTGGGCACCAACTGGTAGTCAGGGAAAGTGAAACAGTGGTGAAGAGGGTCAAAGAACTGGAATAACACTTTCATCATGTCCTCTTCAATGTTGGTGTTGACTAAGCTGAGCAGTCTACCATGTCTTTCACTGAAGGATGAGCTTTCCGGAATTCTTGAGGTGAGCTCCTTGAGTTGAGGAGAGATTCTCACAAGATTGACTTGGATAGTTTTTCTGCGAGGAATTTCCATGACCTACAAAACAAGAACAAAGATGAAGATCTAAACCCTTGAAGTGGTTAGTAAATGCATATGATGTTTTATGATGTTCATGATGTATGCACAAACATATGTACAAGCAATCCACACCAAACTCTAGTTTCAGGCTTGCATGAGGTTTCATAGGTAAGTACCCTCTTGAGTGTAGTTGGCTTAAAAACCTGTCCTATAAATAGTAACCGGGTTCTAAGGAGCTCAATATCACTGGATTGTTTTCATTGTTCATTGTTTTGGTTTAGCCACTTAACTAGCGACCAAAATATTCCAAGAAAACAACCCTCAATGAGTGTAGTATCGAGTATCTACCAACTTCGGACTGCACCAAAGCCGGTCATCTCACTACCCCTAATGAAAGGCCAAGATGGTCAAGTAAGGTTCTAGGTCATTAGTGCTTAGTGACATCACTCAGCGGCCCCGTACTCTCCTTGATTGAACTCAAGGGTTACCGGTACTCACAAATATGTCGCACTAATATAGCTATTGCTTCGACCGTGTCGATATACCCCGTACAGTTTCCACAACGTATTGCTATCTATGAATGTTTCCCAAAATCCGGGTGTAGGATTGCAAACCCAAACAAGAGAGCCAAGATATAAAGCAATCAAGACAAACAATTAGTCACGCAAGAGGGTGATCTAAGCCCTAAGGTTACTCCACTTTTAAAATATTCCCCAGCAGAGTCGCCAGTTCTGTGATACAGTGGGAGAACTGACTATGGTTTTGCGTTTGTTTTCGCAAATGTTTCGGTTGAGCAAGAGTCTCCACCGACTTTTTATTTTATCCTAAGGAAAGGTTAAAAAGCACAGCAAAAACCTTTGAGATGTTTTCTTTGGTTCGGGGAGTAGATTATAGAAAGGGAAGGTATTAGCACCCTTTCTATCCATGGTTATCCATGGGCTCTTAGTTACTTGCTTAGATCAACTTGCCTTAATTTTCAATTGTTTGAAATGGTGCTTTATGTGTGTGGGTTTGAAAAATGTTTTGAAAAGAGGCCAATGTGGTGGCAACCTTTGTAATGATCCATGTTGGGATGTATACAAAGATGTATGTCTTTTGAAAAGGTTTTCATTTGTTTTTGAAAGTTGTTTTGAAAGTGTAGTGATGTGTGGTTTGAAAAATAGGCAAGTGTTTTGTTTTGCAAGTTTGATTCAAGTAACTAAGAGATTGTCTACTCCTAAATTTCTCAAAGATCTTTGTTATGTTTTAACCCTTTTAACAATTTTGTTCCACCATTGCATTTGGTGGACAATCTTGTGTTAGGATGTGAAAGGGACGGGCGCGGTTCATTGTTTAGACCATAATTGCAATGGTGCCAAGTATCTTTGGGCAATTTTTCCTTTAAGGGACTTGATCATTTTTAGGCAACTTTCGAAAGCGTCATCGAGGGACTATGATCATTTGAATTGTTTTGTTTTGCCCAAAGAGACCTAACATGCAATATGGCCCATTTTTGAAGGCAACAAGTGGAATACCCTAGGGGTGCAAGTGTGATTAGTGTGGTCCATTTTCATGCTTGTTTATCTTGAAATTAGGTCAAACTATTTTGGTTAATTGATTTGCATACAAACCCTAATTCTAGCATGGTATAATTAGAAAGCATTAAAGTGCGAAAAATAAAGTTCCTAAGTTATTACAACATAATATATGGGAAGGGGGGTACAAATGTTCAAATGGGGGTATGTTGACAAGGAATTTAAACCTAGACTATTACATTAAATTGGGAATTATACAAATTATTTAATATACAATAATTAAATAAAATGGAATAAATATGCAAGATGCAAAAATGTTTTTTATATGCATGAAAAAAAATGTTTTTTATATGTCAAGTAAACAAAATAAAAAGTATTAATTTTTTGGAGTTTTTTTATGTATTTAGGGCAAAACCCTAATTTATTAATTAAAAGGTATTAATTATTTAATATATGTAATATTTATTGATTATTATAAAAATAAATAAAAGAAAAGTATATTTGTCAAAAAGGTATTTTTAATGTTAAATATTAATAAAAATAAAAATGTATATATTTTGTATATATATTTTTTTAAACCTAAATATACTAATAAATATATATGTATTTATATTATTTACTAAATATTAAATATGTACAAAATAATAATATTTAATATTTATAAAAAAAAGTATATTTTATATAAGATATTTTCAGAAGATAAAATAAAATAAAAATTAGAAAATAAATGTGTTTGCATTATTTTTTAAATAAAAGTAAATCTAGGTATTTATTTATGTACAAAACATCAATTTAAACAAATCAATGCCTAATAAATATAAAAATGGTGTGAAAAATATTTTTTATATTTTTAATATTATTAGGAAAAATAAATAAGTCAGGAATAAAAAGCAAAAGTCAAAAAATGATTAAAATAATCACAATGGGCCAAGGGGGTTCAAAAGTAACAAAAGGGTGCAAATAGGAAAGTGAAAGAGGCCCAGCCCAAAGTCCCTGTCATCTTCAACCTCCAGCATTTCTGTTCAAACAAACACACGTTTGCTATCTCCAGATTCCTTGATCTTTTGCCAAATCTTCCAACATGAAACCTGTAGAGCTTGAAGCCACGATTCTAGACATATAAAGAAATCAATCTAACTCTCAGAAATGAGAGAGAATTCCTTCTCCCCCAATTCCTGACCTAGTTTTTGTTCCAAGTTCAGACATCAAATTCTCATAGCACACGTAACATAAATGAAAACTAATTACATGGGCATGTTTAGGGCTATGAATGTGACATATTTTCTTCACAAACCTAAAGCTAACAATGCCTGGATAGAGAGATACAAGTTCATGAACTTACCTGTTCAGCTTGAATCGTATCTGGCAATGGAGGTACTTTCAGTGCAAGGTGATGATTGGAATAGCTTGCTTGAAGTTCAGGGATGCTTCTCCAACCTTTAGTTTGCTTTGAAACTAGCTGAATCGAGCTATAGAACTCCACCTGCAAAACAGAAAAATGAAAATGGTGATGTTGATTGGGAGTGTTACAGGTCGTGTTTGAGGTTTGGAATAGCTTCAAGGGATGTTGTGGGATGTGTTTGAAGTGTTTTTAGCAAGAATGCACGAATGGAATGAGTTATGGAACTCAATCTGCAGCAGGTCCCCTGTTTTGGAAGTTTGAGGGTGATTCTGTGTTTGATGAGGTTTGGAAGGTGTTTTGCTTGTGTTTCAGGTCAGGGTGATTGTTTGGAATATGTTTGACAAGTTTGCTTAAGCTCTTGTTGGCTGAGATGAGAGTTGTTAGATGTTATGCTATGTTTCTTCACACTTAAGCAAGAAAATGTCCACTTGAGTTTTAGACTGATAGAGGCCCCCTAATGTGTTGCACCACTTAGTCTTGATCAGTGTAATTAGTCTAATAACTTGTGCCAAAAGGATTTGCCTTGTACTTGCTTGGATTTGCAATTGACATAAAGTTCTACTTTTGCAAAAATGGACATTATGCTTTTTCTAATTTAGGGCTAAACCTTCATGTAATGTCCAAACTCATAGAACAACACCTTGGCACAAAGGATTAGCATTAAATTATGGAGTGTAGATGAGATAAAAGACCTGTAATCTAGCTTAAGGCATGCTGAGTTCAAAAATGCAAGGTTATGGACATGTAACTTGGTCATGAACAAAGTGAGTTTTTCCCAACTTGCCAAATTCGATTCTCCCTAACCATGAGGTTGTTTGATGAGTTCTTGGACATTTTGGAAAGCTTGGAATGTGTACTACAATCCATCTTTGAAATGAAAATTGAAATTCCAAGTGGAAGTATGTGAAAAATGGTCTTGAAGTTAGGCAAAAATCCTGCCTAAAATAGGTCAAATTTTCTCTAAGTTAAGAATGGTTTGGTACCCTTGTACCAAAAATTGTAACTTGAGCTACAAGCTTCTTTTGGGAAAACTTTGTGAATCAAATTTGTAGATTTTTCAATGGACTACAACTTTCATGTTTTGACTTTTCCTTGAATCCAAATGAATCTTGGTGAGAAAGTGGGACAAAGTTAGGAAAAAATTAGGGTTTTTCATAACTTAGAAAAATTCTAAGTTATGAAAAATCTTCATTTTAAACCCTAATTTGCAATCCTTGATTTCTTGATGAACAAGTTTCATGATTTGGCATGTTTTGATGAAAAATGAATCTTGACACTTGATTTTGACCAAAAAGTCAAAGTTTGACTTTTCAGTATACAGTCAAAATTGATCAATTGACTAGGAAATTCAACTGTCAATCTTGTGCATTTGGGATCTTTTGAACTTGTTGAGCATGTCAAGACAATTCCATGGGGTCCTTGAGTCCATATGTGAGTTTGGTTTGCCATTGGCTAGGTCGAACAGTCAAAAATTGCCTTTGTGCAGTCAAAACCCTAAAAATGACCATTTTGCCCTTTTGGTGATCTGATCAAATTTCTTGTGGAATTGTGATCGAAACTTAATCATAATGTTGATGTGGGTCAATTTTCATGAGATTTGACTGTCAATTGGCCACAGTTGACTTTTTCCCCAATACAGTTGATTTCTAGGTCAACTGTCCAATTGACTGGGCAAAATTTGGAATCAAGACTTGAAACTTGGTATGGATAAAGTTGGTAGTCCAACATGAAGCATGAAAGTCATCTTAGGCATTTTAGGTCAAAATATCTTTGTGCAAACACAAACCCTAATTTGGGTCAACAGTGCAAGGAGAAGTCTTGAGCAGAGGAAACCCTAACTGGATCTTGAGCTCCAAGGGTCTTGTGATGAGAAAATGTTGAGGAAAATGGGAGGGCAAATTTTGGGGTACAACAATCACCTTCTCATGAAAGAATGATTTCAAAGTTTCTATGAATACCTTTGCCACCTCTTCTTCCTTCCTAGAAGGATTGACTTGGGAAGCAACCAAAGTTTTAACCAAAGCAATTAGATACTCCATGCCATCCTTCAAAGTAGTTACCTCTTTGCGGAGTTCAAAGATATCTTTCTTAATGTTTTCAATCTTCTCTTAGCATGAGTGTTATACTGGTGAAACATCTTGCTGAATGAAGCAGAGAAATTCAGTAAGCCTCCTGGGTATGGAAAGAAATGCAAGAAATATGTGCAAGATGACGCATGATATGAAATGCATATGATTTATTTTAATTTTATTATTTTAAGGGACTTAAAGATTTATAAAGAATTTGCAAATATCAAAGTAATAACACATTTGAAATACTGAAAATTTTATTATAATAACTTCAAAATGGATTACAAGTTTCAATAATCCCAATTACAAGATGAAAATAAAGTCTAAAACCCTAAGAAGTAAAGCTGATAGAGATCACTTTATACGCCGACACTTCCCTGTAAGCCTGGCAATCTGATCCTTCAACCTCTCGTTTTCTTCCGCATATCTGGTGGCAACCTCCTTCCAATCACTTGAACTAGGAAGTGAGAAACTAGCATCTGACTGAGGCTTAGAGGAAAATAAATCCCTTTGCCTCTCCATTGTCTCTACAACCCGACTCTTAAGAATCCCAATCAAGTCATCTTTCTCCTTCAAGTCTGCTCTATAGGAAATCTCTAAAGCTTGGCACTTATTCTTCTAAGCTTCCTTTTCTTGCTGCATCCTGACTAAAGCAAGTTGTAGCTCTTCCACATCATCCAATAAGGTAGGAGTGGTCTTCAAAAACAAATCAGGCATAGGTGCTTCCCGGGAATATGACATCTTCAACTGAATAGCTCTTGTTTGGACCCATTGAAGATAAGGCTCCAAATAAACAGCCTCCCTAGGTCGCAAGTCTTTCATACTCTTTCTATGAATGTGACGCTAGGCCTTCGCAATCTGATCCCAAGCTTCCTTATGGTCTTCTCCCTCCTTCAGGAAGAAACTACTCAAATGAATACTATTTGGTTTATCCCTCATTGGATAACCAAGATGTCATTGTGCAAGAACAGGGTTGTAGTTAATTCATCCCTTTGTACCAAGAAGAGGTACATTAGGGAAACTACCACAACTGTCGACAATCTCTACATCATGGTAAGACCGATGACACCAAACAATATCTGAGTGAGTAAGTGACATGATCTTAGGGGCCCAACGGGGTTCCTTCCTGACATCCCAGAAAGCATCAGACTGAGGCACATGAGAAGTAAACCACTGGTACAATAGAGGTGTGCAACAGATGATCATCCCCTCATGATAAGAATTTCGAAGATGAATAGAGTAATAAGCATCATCCAACAATGTAGGAACTGGGTTTCCAATCATGAAGATCCTGATAGCATTAATGTTAACAAACTTGTCCACATTAGGAAATAAAAACAACCCGTAAGCAAGTAGAGCAAAGATGGCCTCAAAAGCGAATGTACTCTTCATCCTGGAAAAGTAACGAGCTTTCTCCAATAAGAAC
Organism: Vicia faba; assembly: GCA_948472305.1. NCBI lineage: Eukaryota > Viridiplantae > Streptophyta > Magnoliopsida > Fabales > Fabaceae > Vicia > Vicia faba. Next base: position 644,371,231 of record OX451736.1, on the reverse strand, counting down.
TGAGTTGATAATCCTCTAATACCTCCTTTAGTATTCATATCGGCGTCAACCTCAGACTTCCCCAGATGGATCAAAGCAGCAATCTCGTGTGGTTTTGGCTCACCCTTTAAAGCAGTAAAAGGAACACGATCGGTAATAGGTAAATCCAACAGATAATAATACTCCTCTAGTGTAGGCATCAACTGATAGTCAGGGAAAGTAAAGCAATGATATGTGAGATCATAGAACTGGACCAAGTTTGAGATAATATCCTCCTTCATCCTAAGCTTCATGAGAGGAATGGTGGATCCATACTTCCTCCGATAATCTGCAGAACACTCAATCTCAGGAATTAGACTGATTAACTTATCTATCTTGGGATCTTTGAAACTATATTTTCCGGTCTTTCTTTTTCCAGAATCCATGGTCAAAAGGTACCTGAGATATTCACAAATGGTCAACTTTCAAGTCCCTTAAAATAAAATTTCTTCAAAAGATGCTTATGAGTGCATGGATGCATGATGCAACAATCACACACAAGATCCCAAACATAGGGTTCATAGGTTCAACGTCACGAGCATGAGGTCGAAGGTACTACCCATAAGGTATGGTATAAAAGTTATCATCTATCGAACAAGGTTCTAGTGGTTCCCAGAGTCTACATCCTTCCTTCAGATATTACCAACTTCCTGATTAACTCGGTAATTAGTAATATTCTCAAGAAAAAATCATCCGAGCGTAGTATCGCGTGACAACTATTTCCGGATTACTCCGTCATAGCTTCCAAACTACACCTAAAAGGCCAAGATGGGTTAGGTATTCTATGGTTCTCAGCTTCAGCAGGCTCCCAAGTCGAAAGCAGCACGTCTTACCGATTACTCGGTAAACGACACTACAATCAAAGGGGCCTCCATTGAGTGGGAGATATCATGCCTCCTTTTTTGGGATTACTCCCTCAAAGTTAGCATGACTATACCGCCCGTCCTATCTTAATGTTTTCCCAAGTCTGGGTATAGGACTTATAAGTAATCACCAAGCACCCTGAAAACCAGGAAAATCCAGACAAACAAGATATACAAAATATAATATATAATAAACAATAGCACATATACAAATATAAACAAAGATAGGTTTAACCCACTTAGGAATGGACCAGCAAGATGTCAATCTTTCCCCAGTGAAGTCACCATTTTTTCTCTGTAGCGGTATAAATATTTAAGACTAAGCCGTTGGATTGAATAGACTTAAACAGATCAAAATAAAAACCTCCATCACGCTTTATTGTTTCCAAAGGAATGTGAAAAGAGCGAGTAACCCAAAAAGAGGGGGAAAGATTCAAGGTAAGGGGGTTGGTTATGTAAAGGGAAGGTATTAGCACCCTAAACATCTAAGGTATTCCGTAGGAACCTCTTTGAAAAATCTGTATATTTTGGCTATAAAATGTTGTATAAAAAATAGATGGTGGAGGTGAGAAAAGAAGTATTTTTTTATAATTTTTGCACCCGCCGTGGTTGTGGACCTTTAGTGCCTACGTACCACCTTCCGTGCAATAGGGGATCAGGGTACTCGTAGTTCACCTTTAAAAATTTTAAAACACAAGTGTGTTGGTTGATTTTAAGAGATAAGACATCATCTTCATTGTCCATGTGGAAAACATACCCACAATCATGAGAAAGGAGTATTTGCATCATCTCAAAGTGGAGGATATGGCTTGGATTTTAAAATCAACAATGCCTCATTCAACACCCAAGTATAAAATATCTCTCTTCATACATATTGTAGAAGTATAGTTGTTTACAATACTACAAGGATTGACAAGAGTCTAATCTTTTGAGAAAGGTTTTAAAATAAAGAGCCAAAGTGGCAAAATGGTTTGAATGAAATTGATAGACTTTTAGTCTTCTCACAAAAAATGTCAAGGTATTTTTAAGTTGATTGAAATTTGTTCATGAAAATGTTTTGAAAATGCATGTACCTAAGTCCAAGTTTATTATGAAAGTGGTTCAGGTTTAGAAACAAGAAGAATTTTCAAAAGGAGGGAGAATATTTTTGAAATTAAAGAAGATGGGAGGAGAAGAAGATACTATCCTAAAGCATAAGATAAAAGCTAAGGAGAAGAACCATCTAACCAACAAGAAGCCAATACTTTACATTATGAGTCAAGATAGAATTCCCATTCTTTGAATTGAAACCAAGTAAGCAAAGATACTAGACCTCTTGAGAGAATCAAACTTCAAGTGTATTAAGTATTCACAAAAATTGGGCAGAGTAACGGCTGTATACAGGTGAATTCCAGATTACAAACAAAGTATGTAATCATAATAACCTGCACACAAAACAAACAAACAACCCAATGTCTTGAGTTAAACCTAAAGAACTCCAGACAAAATATCAACTAAGGTCACAAAAGTCTCCAACATATGATCAAGGTCTCTAATCCTAAGTCCCAGAAGTCCAATGCTCCATAATGCGAAGGATAGTAACCAAATAGTCCAAGTATCATTAAAGTTTTTTTATGGTTTATATTGATTATTAAGTATCTTCAAAAAGAAAAGAAAAGCTCAAGTGAGCAAAATAAAAATGACATAAAAGTAAACGCTCAAGTCAGCAAAGATTAAAATAGCATGAAATGTAAATGCTAAAGTAAATAGTACATAAAGTAAAAGCATAAAAATAAAAGCATAAAGTAAAGTCAATTGTTAAGAATTAGTGGTTAGTTGGATGACCATCTTGAAACTTGCATTTGGAACTCATTAGAGGATTGGTAGAACCAAATCCTTTCTATAACAAGTTGCATTTGCTTTTTGTCAAGTATATCATCCATTTAAGAACTCTCAAGGCAACATTTAATGATCAATGATGTTTAAGTGATCCGTGTTGACCAAAATTTATGAAGATCCATTAGAGGATTGGTACAACCAAAGCATCCATACAATGAATCTCAAGGTTATTGGATCAAAGTGATCAAATTAACATACTTGGGCTTGCAAACATAGGTTTAGGCCATGAATGATCATTTATTCGAATCAGAATAAAATTTAGCGCTATGTTAAGCAATCGTAAGTGGGCTTATGTAGAAGTCACACGTATTTTTAGGCCAGTCAATAGCAATCTATGTATTTCGTGTTTGGATAAATGATATAGAGATCATTATCCCATAACATGTAATACAATAAGAAAGGGGAATAAGATGAAGAGTGAAATGATTAGAGTTTCAGATATCATCAACATCATTCATCCATTTTAATGGATTTGGTTTATCAACCTATCAACACCCAAGACCCAATGATGTTGAATAATTTTCCTCAAGATATGCTCTGAGTCAGTACCACATGCTATTTCAAGAATCAAACAAGAATCATGTACAAAAGTTTTCAATTACAAGCATTAATCAAAGGTAAAACCCAAAATGCCATCTTAAGTCAAAAATAGTTTAAAATATGAAAATGACTTGAAAAAGTTATGAAATTAAAACTCTAACTTCCTAAAGTCCTATAAAAGTCAGAAGTAAAATTTGGAGTCCCTGGATTGAGGTGGAAATTTGATTTAGAAATGCAAACTTGGAAACTAGCAAGTTTAAGCCTTAAACTAGATGGTTTTGGAAAATAATTTGTAAAAAAATGAAATTAAATTGTAAAATTCCAGAAAAATGATTTTTATGGTCTCAGCATGTTCAAGCACTCCAAACAACTTCATCTCTGATTTTATAGGCATGGGAAGTTAGAACCTTAAATCAATTAATGTGCATGATCAAGCAAAAAACCCTAAAAGAGGAAATTAAGTTCACAAATTAATCAATTAGATCCAAATGTCGAATAAATTTGATGTAAAATAACCTAAATATCAATAAAACCCTAAGGATCAGAAATCGCATTTTTCTTGAACTTTATCTCAAAAGGAAAAACGAAATTGAAAATTATTTACACAAACTAACAAAATTAATGCAAATAAAAGATATTATGTCCAAATGATTTTTAAAATGTAACCAAATTTTTTATAAAATTGGACAAAAATTATTTTCAAGTAATAAACTCAGAGTGGAGTCCAATTTTTTTTTTTTATGGATTTTTAGATTTAATAGAAATAGGAAAATAAAATTCATGATTTAAAGGAATAGCAAAACCCTAATTATACATGAATGTATTTAATCAAGTTAAATGATAAAAAAAATGAAATAAAAATAAAAATAAAAGTATGAAAATATATTGAAAAAGGAGTTTAAAATATTTTTATCATAATTTTTGAAGTGAAGAAAATATTAAAATAAAATATGAGAAGAAAATACAAAAAATAAAATTCAAAGGCTATTACACCTGTTGTTTAGAAAATGCATTGTAAAAGATAAATGTATTCATGTTCAATCAGGCAGGGACATAATCATCCCTACCAAGCAGCCATCATCAAAACACGCGCAAGATAGTTTTCAGCAAGGCATCTTCGAGCTTCAATTTCTTTCTTATTATTCAACCATTTGAGATGATTCAAAAAGCAAACATGATCACCAAACTTCTAAGAAAATCACACATCTTTTAGATTTCAAAAACAAGGCAGGATTAAAGAGAAATTGGAGCTCAAAGTCACTGAAAACGAACTTGAGCATGATTAACATAAAACTTCAAAACATCAAAGGAGCTCGAATCAAACCAATTAAGTACATCAGACCAATTGTCTGGACAGCTAATAACATGTATGCAAGATTTCAAGCATTGATTTAATCTATCAAATAAGGAATCTGGAACTGAATTTTACCTCTTCAGGTGAAAAATAAATTCACTATTTTCTGAATCTAATGATGAGAAATCCAGAGGATCTTGCTTCTTTTGCTCCAATTATGAGGAAATGAAAGAGATGTGAGATTTGGAACAATAATGGAGGCAGCTTCGAAGAGAAGAAAATTTTAACAATGGAGGTTAAGCTTGCTTCGAGAGAGAGAAAGAAATGTGTGTTGCTGACTTTGTGAGGAAGAGAGAAAGAGAGAGAGGTAATAGCTTGCTTCAGATTTTCTTCTTCTTTCTTTTCAATTGTTGAATCACATTGCCTTTTATAGAGGGAAGAATGAGAGAGTGAGGAAAATGAGAAGTGATATAAAATGAGAGTGAGGTGAGCATGTTGTGTTTTATGTTGTTTTGGGATGAGAAGCATGTATTTTGAATAACAAATGAAGAGTGGAAATTGAGTAAGAAAAGCATGAGTGATGATCTGGTAGGATGGAACTTGGTTGGCATGAAATTTTCATGCATTGCCATGCAATTTTTTCTATTCCATGAGAACATATTTATCTCCTTATATCTCCTTCCATAGTGCATGAATCATGACAAGGTTTAAATAAAAAATGGAGAGGAAACTTTATACTCCAACTTCCATGTTCAAAATGAAGCTCAAATCAATGACATGATTGGCTATGAACATATGCTCACAAACTGCTTAATGAAATGCCAGGCCTGTTTAGGCATCCCGCGCGCGCGTGAGGCCTTGTGCTGGACAAAAATTCAGCATGCATGATACCTTCTTCTTTCAATTATATCTCAAAATATAGGAAGAATTTGGAGAAACTTTCTAAAGCAAAGTTGTTCCTCACATTTAGGGATTGATCTTTGATGCTGGACATTTTTAAAAATAATTAATATTTCACATATAAAAGTGATGATGAATGCACACCCACAACATGTTTGATGAAATGACTGCCTAGCGCGCTTGCCTTGCCTTGTGCTGGGCAAAATTTCAGTTTTCAGCTCAAAATCCTAATCATCATATCTTTCTCTACAATTAACCATTTGAGATGATTCTTGAATGAAAAATGAAGAGGAAACTTAAATCTACAACTTTCATGTTGCCAACGTTTTGATTTGAGTCCAAATGGTCATTCAAAAATGGACATGAAGAAGTCAAATATTTGTATTTTTAACCAAAATTCCACTAAGTGTCAAAATCTTCCAAACTTCATAACTTTTTTTCCTTTCATTTTTTGGACTTGTGGACACTCTTAAAAAGTTGGAGAATTTTTCATCCTCTTTCTAGGCATATAAAGTTTACACATTTTCAATAAAAATTGAGAAAGTTGTAGCCAGTCAAAATTCAGCCATATGGATACTTAGAAAAATTTCAAAACTTCAAATAACTTCCTTGACAAGTTATCTCCAATTCACACTTCCTCTTGATATTTTTGCACTATTGACCATGAAATATGAGAATAGGGATATTGAATTGATGGTTGACCAAAAGTCCACTTGGTCAACAACTGATTTTGACTGTCTTCTGACAAAATGACCATTTTAGCCCTTTTCATCAATTGAACCCTTTCAAGCCAAAGTTGATGATCAAACTTCCGATGATAGATGCTCATGACTACGTAGAGAAGTATGGGATCAAGAATTACCCAAAAATCCAAATATCTCCTGATTAAACTCCAAACCCTAGTTTTCATCATCTATGTTAGGAGATGGTGAGATGACTACAATTGTGCCATGACCTACAAGATGATATTCCAAGAGACAAAATATACACATTTTGAGGTTAATTAAAAGCATACAAGTACAAGATATACAAATAAAAGTGATTCAAGGTGCTTGGTGATTCCATAGGCAAACCCTAATATAGGATGTAGTAGAAGATAAAACCCCAAACCTTAATTTGTGATCTGATTGCATAGTGATGGTATGAGATGATAGAGGAATTTTAGGAGCAAAAATTAGGGTACAACAACTACCTACTCATTAATAGTAGGATATCATTGTCTAAAGGAAAAGAGGAAAAAACGACTTTTTCGAATACAAGTAGATATCTATTAGATGCTTGCTCAAAATAAAAACAAACTTTCTACACTTACACGTTATAAAAAAAACTTTAAAAAACATTTGCTTTGCCAACACTCTTGAGGACTGATACAAGAGTTATCACAAAGCGAATCGCCACACTAAGTAATTTCAAAACATTTTTGAAACACACAAAGCACAAAGTAATTTTAAAATGAGCTAAGCATCTAAGAGCCCGTAGATAACTATGGATGGAAAGGGTGCTAATACTTTCCCTTTCCATAATCTACCCCCCTTACTCAGAAAATCTCGAAAAGGTCTTTTTATGTTCTTTTCACCCTTTCCTTAATTTGGATAAAAGAAAAGTCGGTAGTGACTCTTGATTACCGCAACATTTGCAAACACAAATGCAAAACCAGTATTAACAGTCGGTTCTGCCACCATATCACAACCACTGTCTCAGGCATCACAACATTTATTGAAAGCGGAGCTGATTACTTAAGGGATCCTCCTCAGAATTCCAACACCTCTTCTCCTCACTATAATCCAAATGTGAAATGGTCCTACCATTCTAAAAGTCCTGGGCACGACACCAATAACTGTTGGGCCTTGAATAAAAATTCAAGACATGATTGACAACAAAGAGATTGAGTTCGATCCTCTAGAGACCCTGAATGTAATTACTGCACCAATGTTGAAGCATGACAAAGGCAAAAGTGATATTGATGATGTTATTTATGTTGCTAATGTAGGTGATTTAGTTATTCCCCTTCAAATTATCAAAAAATATATGTTGTAGGCTGGTTTATTTTTGGGCTATATTGAAAGATGTTACTTCTGTGCAGCCCAACCCAATGGCTGCAAATTACTGAAGGAAGGCGTTCAACACCTAATGGACAATCACATAATTCTGGTTGAGAAGATTCCGTCTGTTGAGAATTTGTTGCAAGACTTGGAGCTGAAAGAGGAGTTTGTAATTTCTGGCACTCCTATCAGGATCACTTCCAAGGGTCCTGTAAGGATCTCTACCAAACCCAAAGTTGCTCTGCTAATAATCATTGCACCTGGACTTATTCCCTACTCTTCAGATAAATCTATCCCGTGGAACTGTGGATCCAACGTCTACTACCATGGCGTCAAGAAAGAACTATCAATCACTGGATATGAAATTATTGAAGCTACTGATTCAAACATAGACAATATTGCTAGAACCAATAAGGTTACTAGAAGCAGAAGGGTTTTCTCCCTAGAAATCTCTCCGAAGACTATTGCTACACTAGTTAGAGTTACCGCCACTGAGTCAAATACTGAGGCTCGGGGAAAACAACAAATAATGAAGCCTGCCCAGATAGAGGCGCCTAAAGAAGTGGCAATTAAAGATACCTCTAGGCAAGAGTTGGAAGAGGTATTGAAAATTATCCACAAGAGTGATTACAAAATTGTTAAATAGCTGGGGAAGACCCCATCTAAGATTCCATGTTATCCCTGCTACTGTGTTCTAAATCCCATGCGTAGGATTTAGTGAAATTTTTAAAGTCCGCTCACGTGCCAGAAGAAATTTCTGCTGATCAATTTGAAAGTTATGTTTCTAGCTTAACGATTGACAATGGGTTAGGTTTTTACGACCCTGATCTGACCCCTGAAGGAAGGAACTACAACAAGGCCCTGTATGTCTCCATTGAATGCAGGGGTACTACTTTAGCTCATGTATTGGTTGATACGGGTTCCTCGCTTAATTTCTTACCAAAGGGTGCTCTCGACAGGCTGGATTGTGAAGGGGTTGTGCTGAAAGCCAATGATATTATAGTCTGAGCCTTTGATGGTTCAAAGATGATGGTACACGAGGAAGTGGATCTTCCGATCAAGGTAGGTTTGTAGGTCTTCGAATCTACCTTCTATGTGATGGATATTCGGCCAGCATATTCTTGCTTACTAGGACGCCCCTAAATCCATGGGGCAGGAGATGTTACTTCCACCCTACACCATAAGCTGAAGTATCTCGTGAAGGGAAAGGTTGTTACAATCTGTGGTGAAGAAGAACATATGGTTAGTGACCTGAACTCATTCAAATATGTTGAGATGGATGGCTAATTCATCGAGACTCCCTGTCATAATTTTAAAGTTATCCCTCCAACCACTATTGAAGACGTTTCTGCCATTCCTAAAGTTACCAGGGTTCCTCCCAGAATGGCTTGTTTGAAGGATGCTAGAGCTGTCGTAGAAGAAGGTGGTTGTACTACTTGGGGTCAGCTTCCTGACATTCCGTACAAATCTGACAAATTTGGTTTGGGTTTCACTATAGAGGCTCAGAAGGTTGTTCGTTATGCTCGGGCTAAAAAACCACCATTCCGCATAGACAACAATGGAGTCAATGCCATAGAAGATACTGATAGTGACTATGTCCTTTGCAGTTGGATCTTTCCCACCATCAGTAACGAGCTCAACAACTGGAAGACCGAAGACATTAAATCAATCTCCTTTAGTCAAGAGTAATAGCTACTTTCTGTTTTATTGCTTTCTAAGTTTTGGTTATGTAACTTTTAAACAATTACTTTAAGCCTTGTGCCTTACCCGGGGCACAACGGTTCATTTGTTAGGGATGTCATTTCATAAACATATTTTCATTTAATAAAGCATTGGATGTTTTGCATTCAAATTTTGTTCTCTTTGTATTTCTTTTACTTTTATTACTTTTAAATGGCTATGTCTTCTTATACACACCCACATAATAAATTTCAGATCCATATCCGCTCAGGATCCCGTTGATAATAATTCTGCTATTTCCACTTATGACTTTGAAAATCTAATCTACCAAGCCGAGGATAAAGGTGAGGAAGATTGTGAAATACCTGGAGAACTTGCCAGACTATTAGTGCAAGAGAAAAAGACTATACAATCGCATGAAGAGCCGATCGAGGTTGTAAACTTGGGTACTGAAGCAAACAGGAAAGAAGTCAAGATATGTGCCAACCTAAAAGATAGTATCAAGAACAAGTTAATTCAGATGTTGCATGACTATGTTGAGATCTTTGCTTGTTCATACGAAGATATGTTAGGTCTATATACTGTTATAGTGGTGCACCGTCTACCGATGAAAGAGGGTTGTTCTCCAATAAAGAAAAATATTCATCACATGCATCTCTCGATGTCAGAGAAGATCAAGGCCAAGGTTATGAAGTAATTCAACGCTGGTTTCTTAGTAGTTACATCATATACTCAGTGGGTGGAAAATGTGGTGCTAGTACCTAAGAAGGATGGAAAAGTGCGTATGTGTGTAGGATACAGGGATCTGAACAGGGCGAGCCCCAAAGATGACTTCCCACTTCCACATATTGATATTCTGGTCGACAACACTGCTCAACACAAGGTATTATCCTTCATGGATGGTTTCTCAGGTTATAATTAGATTAAGATGGCACCTGAAGATATGGAGAAAACAACCTTCATCACATAGTATGGCATTTTTGTTACAAGGTTGTGCCTTTTGGGTTGAAGAGTGTAGGCGCAACTTATCAGCGTGCTATGGTGGCTCTATTCCATGACATGATCCATCACGAGATAGAGGTATACATCGACGACATGATAGTCAGATCCCATACTCAAGGGGAACACCTTGACCATTTACACAAGTTGTTTGAGAGGTTGAAGAAGTACAAGCTGAGGTTAAACCCAAACAAGTTCACCTTTGGGGTGAGATTTGGTAAACTCTTGGGTTTCGTTGTTAATGGTAAAGGTATTGAAGTTGGTCCCTCCAAAGTCAAAGCAATTCACGAAATTCCCGCTCCCTGCACCAAGAAGGAAGTCAGAGGTTTCTTAGGATGAATGAATTACATTGCATAATTCATTTCTCATTTGACTGCTACATATGAGCCGATCTTTAAATTGCTGAAGAAAGATCAGGTAGTAAAATGGAATGATGACTGCCAGATAGCTGTGGAAAAATCAAGGAGTACCTCCAAGAACCTCCAATTTTGATGCCACCAGTTGAAGGAAAACCTCTGATCATGTAGCTAACAGTGTTAGAGAACTCAATGGGGTGTGTATTGGGCCAGTATGACGGGCCTGGTCGAAAAGAGCATGCAATATACTACCTTAGCAAAAAGTTTATCGACTTTGAAACAAGATACTCACTGCTAGAGAAAACTTGCTGTGCTTTATCATGGGCTGCTCACTGGCTAAGACAATATATGTTGACCCATACTACTTTGTTGATCTCTAAAATGGATCCCATCAAATACATATTCGAGAAACCAACTCTCTCCAGAAGGATAGCCTGATGGCAAATGATCTTGACAAAATACGATATTTAGTACACTACTCAGAAAGCAATCAAAAGAAGTGTATTGGCAGATCATTTGGCTCATCAAGCTGTAGACGACTATCTGTTTATGAAATTCGAGTTCCCGGATGAGAATATTATGCTAGTTACAGATTGTGAAGAACCTGGACCATATGAAGGACTTGAGCCAGGATCCCAATGGACTATGGTTTTCGATGGATCCTCTAACTCACTTGGCAACAAAATCGGCGTTGAGATCATCTCTCCCGAGGGTTACCATACGACCTTCACTGTCAGATTATGCATTGACTATACCAACAACATGGCCGAATACGAAGCGTACATCATGGGTATCAAAGCTGCTATTGACCTAAGAAACAAGTTCTTGAATGTATATGGGGACTCAGCCCTGGTGATTAGTCAAATCAAGGGAGAATGGGATACGAAGCACCTGAATCTCATTCCTTATCGGGAGCATGTATTGACACTAATTCCGTACTTCGAGAAAATTACCTTTGAGCACATTCCACAAGAAGAGAATCAGCTGACAGACGCATTAGCTACCATGCCATCCATGTTCAAAGTCAGATGGGACAATGAAGCTCCTCGAATTACCATTGAGAGACTGGACGAACTGGCATACTATTACAAAGTTGATATTGACGGAGTAGAAGAGAAGCCTTGGTTTCATGAAGTGAAAAGATACCTCGAGGCCCAAGAATATCCCTAGGGGGCATCTATCAATGACAAGAAATTCATATGGAGGTTCTCTGCTAAGTTCTTCTTGAGCAACAGAATTTTGTACAAGCATAACCATGATTCGACTCTGCTTCATTGTGTGGACAAGAGGGACGCTGAGAAGATTATGGAATATATGCATGAAGATGTCTTTGTTACTCACTCCAGTGGGCATACAATGGCTAAGAAGATTTTGAGAGCGGGTTATTATTGATCGACTATGGAAACTGATTGCCATCATCACTCCAAAACTTGTCACAAATGCCAAATCTATGATGACAAAGTACATGTACCGCTGGTTCCTCTGAATGTCTTGACTGCTCCTTGGTTGTTTGCAATGTGGGGCATTGATATGATTGGATAAATTAAGCCTACTACCTCTAAAAAACATCATTTCATCCTGGTCGCCATTGATTATTTCGCAAAATGGGCCAAAGAAGCCTCATTTGCCTCCGTCACCAAGAATGTTGTGGCCTGGTTCATTAAGAATAACCTCATATGTCGGTATGGCATCCCCAAAAGGATTATCATGGATAATGGTACTAATCTGAACAATACTATGATCAAGGAACTTTGCATGCAGTTTAAGATCAAACACCACAACTCTTCTCTGTATCGACCCAAGATGAATGGCGCAGTGCAAGCTGCCAATAAGAACATCAAGAAGATTATACAGAAGATGACAGTGACATATAAAGATTGGCATGAGATGTTACCATTTCCTCTTCATGGCTATTTCACTTAAGTCTAGACATCAACTAGGGAAACCCCATTCTCTCTAGTCTACAATATGGAAGTTGTTCTACCTATCGAAGTCCAGATTCCTTCTCTAAGGATTATGAAAGAAGCAGATTTAGAAGAAGATGAGTGGATTTAGACTAGGCTAGACCAGATAAGTTTGATTGACGAGAAAAGGCTTGCGACAGTGTGTCATGGTCAGATGTACCAGAAGCGTATGATCAAAGCTTTCAACAAAAAGGTCAAACACAAGGTATCTCAGACTGGTGACTTGGTAATAAAGCGCATCATCCTTCCACAAAGTGATCCTAGGGGAAAATGGGCTCCCACTTACGAAGGGCCATTTGTGATTAAGAAGATACTTTCTGGCGGTGCTATGATACTTACCACCATGGAAGGTGAAGACTTTTCGCACCCTATGAACACGAACATAGTAAAAAAATACTACGCATGAAATAAGGGCATCCCAGCAAACCAAAAGGGTTCGAGTAAAAATCAAGGATATATATAAATATTGTACATCTGGAAAGTCGAAAACCTGAAAAGGCGGCTTGGGAGAAAAAGGGTATCCCGGTGGACTGAAAACCCGAAAGGGTGGTCCAGGTGAAAGTTAGGGAATTAAAGCGTACGACTATGTCACGTTGGATCATCTACTTACAACAAGCTTTGTTACCGATGTTAAGTTCAAATAGTACATATCAATTAAGTTAACTTCTTCCAACAGCGAGAGAATGAGATGCTCGAAGACATAAAGGCAATAGCCGAGTTGAAACTCGACGGGGTCATTCACACATAGCTATATGTTTTGTTTTACTCTTTTCATGACGATTTCCTCTTACTAGTTATTGTACCCCAAAATTTTCCCTCTCATTTTATCAAGATTTCCCCTCACAAGACTCTTTGAACTCAAGATCAAGCTAGGGTTTGCTCTACTCAAGACATCTCCTTGCATTGTTGACCTAAATTAGGGTTTGAGTTTACACAAGGAATTTTGGACTTCCAATGCTCAATGTGACATTCATACTCCATGTTGTACTTATAAGTTTGCTCATACCAAGTTTCAAGCCTTGAATTAAACTTTTGCCCAGTCAATTGGACAGTTGACTTAAAAATCAACTGTATTGGGGAAAAAGTCCATTGTGGCCAATTTACAGTCAAACCTCATAAATTTTTGTCCACATCAACATTATAAGCTCATATGAACCATTTGATCAAGTTTGGACCACAACTCCTCAAGAAATTTGATCAGATCATCAAAAGGGCAAAATGGTCATTTTTAGGGTTTTGATTGTAGAAGGGCAATTTCTGACTTTTCACTTAGCCAATGGAAAATTGGGTTCAAGCATGGGTTCAAGGACTCAATGGCATCATCTTGACCTATTCACAAGGTTCAAAAGATCTCAATTGCATTGGATTGACATATGAATTTTTCAGTCAACTGATCAAAATTTGACTGTACACTGAAAAGTCAAACTTTGACTTTTTGGTCAAAATCAAGTGCCAAGAGTCATTTTTCATCAAGATGTGTCAAAACATGAAACTTATTCATCAAGAAACCTAATTTTGCAAATTAGGGTTTAAGATTGAAAAATTTCATAACTTAGAATTTTTCTAAGTTATGAAATTTCCTTAATTTTTCCCAACTTTGCCCAACATTTTCACCTTGATGCAATTGGATTCAAACAAAACTTCCAAAATGAAAGTTGTAGTCCTCCACAAAATCTACAACTTTGATTCACAAAGTTTTCTCAAAAGAAGCTTAGATCTCATGTTATGATTTTTGGAACAAGGGTCCATGAAACTTTTAACTTAGTGAAATTTTGCCCAAGTTTAGGCAGAATTTTGACCTATCTTCATGGCAATTTTTCACCTAGTTCCACTTGGAATCTAAAAATTCATTTTAAAGATGGATTGTAAAGCATATTACAAGCTTTCAAAAATGTCCAAGAACTCTCCAAAATCATTTATGGTTAGGGAGAATCGAAGGTTTGAATTTGGCAAAAACTCATTTTTGATCCATGGCATTTTCTTGTTGATACAAGTTACAACTTCCATCCAGCATTGTTTGTACTTGATTATAGGTCCCTAAACCCTTTTATACTCAATAATTAAATGCAAATCCTTTGGTTTGAGGCTTTGTTCTGATCATGGGAGGATTACACAAGAGATTAATCCAAAAATAGCAAAAAGGCAACATTGCCATTTTTGTCAAATTTGTTTTATGTCAAATTGCATTCTTGAGCCTTGAACCAAATATTGGACAGAAAACAATATCCACAAACTCGAGGGGCCAAGATCATAAAGTGCAAGCTGAAAGATAGCCTGTACATGCCTGTCTTGTACCACTTGGTACTTTTGCTTAAAATACAAGAAACTTGCCAAAGAGCCATAACTTGCATATCTGTTATAACCAACTCTTGCAAGAATTTGAGACAAGTTTTGTACATTTCCTTGAGCCAGAAACACGAATTGTTGAACCCTTAAGCCTTCCAAAACACAAAATCACATTCTTCTTGCAAAATAGGGCACTCCCTGCAGTTTCAGTTCCATCACACAAACCACTCGTGCGTTTTGCCCCAAACCTGTTCAAACACATTCCATATAACCTATCCAAGCTACCCCAACCATTGGATAGTGACTGTAACTCCATTTGCAAGCTTCACCATTTCTGTTTTTAGCTTGTGCAGGTTGAGTTCTACAATCTTGCTCAAGCAAGTCCAAAGCAAACTAGGCATTGGGAAAGGTCATAGGAAGTTCAGGCAAGCTCCCAAGCACCTCAGGTCTCACTGAAAAGCTCCATATTGCCATACACAAGTTCATCTGACACAGGTATTTGTCAACTTTATATCTCTCTATTTAGGAATCATTAGGCTTAGGTTTGTGAATAAAAAATTTAGTACTCATAACCCTGAAGCTGTACATATGCTTAGATTTCATTTAAGTTAATCGTGTTAAGAGAATTTGATTCATGAACTTCCTAAAAAAGTTAGGTTAGAAATTAGGGCCAGAGAAATTCTCTCTGGTCTTTGAGAGTTAGCTTGAGTTTTTTACATGGTTGGAATCGTCTTGAAAAATGCTATGACTTTGGTGTTATGAGTTTTTGCTTTAGAGCACGTATGTAGGTTTTCCAGATTTTTGTACAGGGTGCACGTTTTTTGAGTTTCAAAGGTTGAAGATGAAGCTGATCTGGGCTGGGCTTGGTTTGGTTTTGTTTTTGACACCCCCTCTCTTTGTTGTTCATACCCCCCGGGCCCATTTCTTTATATTTTTGTATTTTTGTATTTATTTTTCATTTCTGATTTTATTTTATTATTTTCTAAACATAAAAAACATTAAAAACATTTTCATAAATTTTCACATTTTATTTTGTATTTTTTATTATTTTTTTTAACATAAAAATAATTACTAGATAACATACTTTTATTTTATTTAATAAAAACTTGAAAATAATACATAAAAACATTATCCTTTTATTTTTATTATTTACATACTTAAATAATATTTTCTGATATATTTGTATTTTTTTTTACACATGAATATATTTTTATTTATTTTATTGTACATAAATAAATAATATTAATAAATATACTTTCTTAAAACAAAATTTAGGGTTTTTCCATTAACAAAAATAACTTTTTATTCTCTTATTTTTTTAATACATTAAATATTATATTTTTACATACATAAAAGTAAACAAAAATTTTTTTTTTGCATATTTATATTTAATTTTCTTATTTAAATATTGTTTATTTATTATTTGATGCAAAGAGTTCAATTTGGATGTAATAGTAAATATTAGGGTTTTATTTTCTTGTAAATACTCCCCATTCACAATTGTATCTCCCCTCCCCATATTAATGTTGTAATAACTTAAGTTTATTTTACGCATTTTATGCTTTCAAATATGCCATGTTAGAGATTAGGGCTTGTATGCAAATATCCAAAATCAAAACAAATAGCTTGACTAATACAAAGACAAAAAGCATGTAAATTGACAACACAATACACACATGCACCCATAGGGTTTCATCCACTTGTTGCCTTGAAAATGGCCATGTTATGCATGTTGAGTATCTTGGCAAAACAAAAACAAAACAAAAGATCATAGTCCCTCGATAACGCTATCTTGGTTACCTATACAAAATGATCTAGTCCCTCAAAAATTTGCTAAAGATGCTTAGCACAATTGCTATCATGGTCAATACGATGACCCGCGCCTGTCCCGTTTAACGTCCAAATACAAGGTTGTTTACCAAATGCAATGGTAAAACAACACTATAAAAAAGGTTAAAATATGTAGGAAAGATCTTTGAGTAAAATAGGGTCGACAACTCTTAGTTACTTGATCAAAACTTGCAAAATCATCCTTGCTATTTTCAAACACACCTCACAACACAATTTCAAAACATTTCCCAAAACAAAATTTCAAACATTGAAATGTCTTTTCAAAAGACAAACACCTTTGTATATATTCAAACAAGAATCATTACAAAGGTTTCCGCAACGATGGCCTCTTTTCAAAGCATTTTCAAAAACCACACACAAAGCACCATTTCAAACAATTGAAAAGCAAAATAAAGTGATCTAAACAAGTAACTAAGAGCCCATGGATAACCATGGATGAAAAGGGTGCTTGCACCTTCCCTTTTCATAATCTACTCCCCGAACCCAAGAAAACATCTCAAAGGTATTTCCTGTGCTTTTTGACCTTTCCTTTGGATAAAATAAAAAGTCGGTGGCGACTCTTGCTAAACCGAAACATTTGCGAATACAAACGCAAAACCTCAAGTCAGTTCTCCCACCGTATCACAGAACTGGCGACTTTGTCGGGGATATCTTTAAAAGTGGAGTAACCTTAGGGTTTAGATCACCTTTACATGCTTATCTTGTTTTCTTTTATTGCTTTACATTTGGTTCTCTTGTTTGGGTTTGAATCCTCCACCCGAATTTTTGGGAAACATTCATAGGTAAATAGAAATACGTTGTGGAAACTGTGCGGGGTATACCGATATGGTTGAAGCAATAGCTATATTAGTGTGACATATTTGTGGGTACCGGTAGCCTTTGAGTCAATCAAAGAGAATACGGGTCCGCTGAGTGATGTCATGAAGCACTAATGGACTTTTAGAACCTTTACTAGACCATCTTGGCCTTATTAGGGGTAGTGAGATGACCAGCTTTGGTGCAGTCCAAAGTTGGTAGATAATCGATACTACACTCATTGAGGGTTGTTTTCTTGGAATATTTTGGTCGCCAGTAAAGTGGCTAAACTGAAACAATGAACACAGAAAATAATCCAGTGATATTGAGCTCCTTAGAACCCGATTACTATGAAGATGTGAAAAACACAAGAAGGGGGGTTGAATTGTAAAACTTAAATTGAATGTGCAGACAACACTGTATTTTTATCCTTGTTTGTTTGATCTCAAACTACTCCAGTCCACCCGTCAAGGTGATTTCGCCTCTCTCCAACGAGGTCTTAATCCACTATATTCAAAGGGATACAACAACTACTTTAACAACTTTTAAAGCCTTCTTGAGTATAACCACAAACCGATTTATCTCAAGGAAATCTCTTTACAAATAATTGAACAATAATGTGTTTGATGTTTTCTAATAAAACAGTATACCACAACTGTGATAATACACAAATTTAAGCTTAGAATGAAACTGGATAGCTAATGCGTTTGAATAAGCGGTTTGAAAGCTTAGCAAATTGTATGAGTGCGTGCGTGAAGATTAGCGTTTTGTTTTCTCACACAGACTTGTTTATATAGCCAAGGAAAAGATACGTTGTTGTCCATAAATCACTTTCAATGATAATAACGTTCTTTCCTTTTTGAGAAGATCTTGTCTTGAATAAAGCCGTTGGTAATTAATCTGTCTTGAATGCTTAGTAACGCTTCAGAGTGTTCTCTTCTTATGGTAATCAGAGTGTTCTTTGCTTTAACTGATGCTGACGCTTCTGAGTGCTGATGACTTGGAAAAGATCTTTGATCAGAGTCAGAGTATTTTATGCGCAGATTCTTGTTCATCAGGATTCAGCGTATAATCTGGTAACTTCAGCGTGTAGCACATGTTACTGATCTTCTGATATTGACATATCTTCTGATGCTGATGTTGATACTGATCTTCTGATGTTGATTCCACCAGAACTTCTGTAAATACACAACATAATTTTAAGTAGCATATATGTCTTATAAATTTTACAATTTATTTATTCTTGTATTTTGTTATCATCAAAACTCTAATTGAGGGTTGTAGAATCAAACTATGTTCTAACAATCGCCCCCTTTTTGATGATGACAAAAGTCAGATTTTTTTCAATTAAAAATAAAGAATGAAAGGTATCAGAGCTAAGAATAAAAGGTATCAGAGCTAAGAGGAGAAAACTCCCCCTAAGTTGATTACTTCCCTTTAATTCCATGAGTCTTTGAGCATCAGAACTTTACTGTACTTTACTGTATCTTTCGTCAGAATTTTGTACCTGTTCAAGCTTTTCAGAAGAAAGAAATTCAAATAGATCAGAATGTCAAAATGTTTGAGACTTATGTCTCAGTAATCCGTTATTGAAAAATATCATTCTTTCTCCCCCTTTTTATCAGTTATCAAAAAACACAAATAATCAGAGTCAAAAATGCATTTATATTGAAAACAGAAGCAATGATAAGTTCAGAACATTGTAAAAATATTACAGATAAACAAGTTATATAAAAAACAAGGAAACTTCTAAGAAGGAGGAGGAAGTCGTGTGAACAAAGCCTCCAACATGCTCTTGATTTGGGTGTTGGTTTCCTGTTGCTGGGTTAACATGTTTGCTATTGCATCTATTTTGTTGTCCTACTTATCCATTCTTTCCTGCATCAATATATCAGATCTTTTCAGGTCTTCAAGAGTCTGCCTGTCAATGGAGGAAGCTTGAGGATCTTCAGAAACAAGATGCTTCTCAGAGCTTTCTGCAATATCTTCTTCTTGAACCAGTGCTTCAGCAGGAATCATCAGATCTTGAGTATCATATTGAACTTTGGATGCTGGACGATGTTCAGACCAAGGAGCATTGTCCAGAGGGAGAACTTCTTCTTTAAGCATCTTGCTCAGAACTAGACCTTCAATTTATTTCAGCAGATTGTTGAAGTTCTGTTGAGCTTGTCCATAGCTCTGTTCTTGCAACTTAAAGGTTTCATAGCATACCCATCTTCTGAACTTTGTCCAAAGGTAGTCATAAGCAGCGGGATCAACCAGCTCAAGACTAGCTTGTTTCAGAGAAGTGATCCACTTCTGTACTTCTGTTTCAAAGTTCAATATGCTGGTACCAACATCTGGATGTTTTTGTTTAGGGATAGATGTTTTGTGGTTGATGGCAGCAAGACGTTCAAAAACTGTTAAGTCAATAACAATCTTGATGTTGTCTTCTTGATTGTTCTTTGGTGAGGGAGTGGGAGAGTCAGGAATTATGATTGGACTTGATGGGGAATTTGGTGGAGTTAATTATGGTGAAGAGGGAAGTTGGGGAAAATTCACAATGGTGCCACAGGGAAAATGAATGGCCAGAGGTTCTGGTTCAGGGGATTCAGAGGGTTGAGCCTCAGAAGTTTGAACTTCTAGGTGAGATGGTTCAGGTTGTGGAGAAGGTGGATTAATTTCTGGTTGAGGAGATGGAGGTAGTGGGATTTTTGCTTCTGGAGAGAGTGGAATTTCTGGTTGTGGTGAGATAGGAATTTCTGGTTGAGGTGAGATGGGAATTTCTGGTTGAGGTTCAGTGGTAGTATCAGGATTTGGATTGTCTGGAATGGGAGCAGATGTATGTTGGTCTATATCAGAAAGAACGTTTTCAAGTTCTTGTTGGGTTTCAACAATATTTGGATTTTGAGGTTGGGAGCGAGATCTTCTTAGAGTTAATGATTCAGAGGGATCAAAGTCAATGTCAAAGTCGTCAAAAGTTTGTGGTGTGGGGTTTTCAGGTTGAATGGGAATTGGGATGGATGTTGATACATCAATTGAATGTAAAACAGTTACAGAAGAAAGATTACCTCTCTTTTTAGGAGTCTGCTGGGAGGATCCTTCTGCTACAGCTTTCCTTTTCTTTGTCTTCTTCAGAACAACTTCTGGAGCCTTCTACTGAAGATCTTGAATATTCAGATTTGGTGCTGTACCATCATCCTTGCAAGCATCTAGATATCTGAGAATTATGTCTGGTTTAGAATCAATCTCTGAGAACAGAGGGAAGTTGTCCATAGGGACTCTTCTATTGGAGATTGCAGCAAAAAGGAGTGACGCTGGGTTCCTTCTTAATGTTCTCAATCAACTTCATCTTCTTCAGATTCTTAGCATTCAGCTGTTTTCCCACAGTCAATTCCAAAGAGCTGATTTCTTGAGCCTCTGTGAGGTGATCAATCAGCTTATTCTCTGTTAGAATATCTGATATCAATCTTCCTAAGGGTATCCAATCCCTTTTTGTTCACTCTTCTTCTCTTGTTTCCTTAACACTAGTTCTGAGATGATTAAACAGCAGATGAGCCAGATTTATCTTGACCTTATGAGAGATGAAATAGATCAGAAATTGCTGATCAATATTAATGTAGTCAAGAGAGCTGGTAGGCTTCCTGTGATTGATGCAACCTAGAATGATCTTGGCCCAAATTCTGTGTTTGTCTTTCAAATCCCTTATCTTGCTGGAGGGAAGCCCCAGAGTGAAGATTTCCCTTGCAATTAGGGAAGCATCAGCGCACCTTTCTGCCATGTCAATGCAACGAACACCACCACCATTGTTTCCTATGAGTCTTGCAATCAGGTCTTCAGTGATAACAATCTTCTCCCCCATGATGTAAGACGTAACTTGATGATTTGAAGAAGAAGCGTGAATCCAAAATTCCTTTACCAGAATAGGAAATGTTGGACCCACTAGTCTGTCAAAGTACTTTTCCCAGCCTTGAGCCTTAACCTCTTCAGAGAGATCAAATCCATTCTCCTGAAGACTATTGAAATCCACGATTAATTCTGACAGAACCTCTAGGTTTTTGATTGGAGTGAGAAGCGTTCTGTAAGGTTCTTCATATTGTTTAGATAAACCTGTTTTCTGGGAACCTGAAGTAGGAATGCTGGAAGAAGCCATATTCACGCGAAGGTTTTTGTGAAAAAGATTGAAAGGTTTTTTCTTGAGAAAGTAAGAACGCTGAAATCAGTAAGTTTGAGAGAAAATGAAAGTGAAGGTAAAAAAGTGTAAATGGTGTGAAGTGTGTTTAAATAGATTTCTAAACAATTTTGAAAACATAAACGGAAAGAGAGAGAAATTAATAATGATTATTAGCATTTAATGATAGCTTATTTTAGGGGATTCATAAAGATATTTGGAACGGTTACCCATGACATGTGTCTCAATGCATCCAATCAGCGCTTTTGCCTTTTCAGAAACGTGAACGCGTGTTCAGCCTCAGAAAATAGCTGATTACTGGATGACACTTGTTTGCTTGAGTGAACAGCATATTTCTATCCTTGAAATGAAGCACTCAAATCTTCATGGATAGATTCTGATACAATCTGCACTTCTAAAGATCTGAAGAAAGATTGATCAGTAGTTCACAGAAAAATAAACAAAGTTCTGAAGGTTATGATATGGAATCAAAACAATTTTATTCTGGGAAGAACTTCATGCTGAGATGTTTCAGAATGAAGTTGAACCTATCTTCAAAAAGAGGTTTTGTAAAAATATCAGCCCATTGATGGTCTGTGTTAATAAATTTTAAATTTAAAATCCCTTTCTGAATATAGTCCCTAATAAAATTATGTTTTATTTCTATATGCTTAGCCCTAGAATGCAAAATTGTATTTTTACTAAGACAAATAGCAGAAGTATTGTCACAGAGGATAGGAATGTTACTCTCAAATATCTGGAAGTCCTCAAGTTGACTTTTCATCTAGAGCATTTGTGTGCTGCATCCAGCTGCTGCTATGTATTCAGCTTCTGCTGTTGATAGAGCAATTGTGGATTGTCTTTTGCTGGACCAAGAGATCAGATTTTCTCCCAGAAATTGGCAGCTTCCAGAAGTTCTTTTACGTTCTACTCTGTCTCCAGCAAAGTCAGCATCATAGTATCCTACTAAGCTGTAATCACTTGATTTTCTATAAAACAAACCCAGATTAGTAGTACCTTTCAGATACTTGAAAATTCGCTTAACTGTTGTTAAGTGAGATTCTCTAGGATCTGATTGGAATCTAGCACAAATGCAAACACTAAATAAAATGTCAGGCCTTGAAGCCGTCAGATAGAGAAGAGAACCAATCATACCTCTGTAGACCTTCTGTTCTACCTTTTTGCTTACCTCTTCTCTTTCCAGAATGCACGTGGGATGCATTGGAATCTTCGATGGCTTACATTCTGAGAGATTAAATTTCTTCAGAAGTTCTCTGACATATTTGCTCTGATGAATGTAAGTTCCTTCTGGGGTTTTATTAATATGAATGCCCAGAAAGAATTTTAGTTCCCCCATTAGGCTCATCTCAAATTCTGCCTGCATACACTTAGCAAACTTTCTTCCCAGAGAAGGTTTAGTAGATCCAAAAATGATGTCATCAACATAAATCTGACATACTAAAATGTCATTCTTAACTGTCTTACAGAATAAGGTTGTGTCCACTTTCCCTCTGGTGAATTCCTTTTCTAACAGGAAGTTACTTAGTCTTTCATACCAAGCTCTGGGAGCTTGTTTCAGACCATAGAGTGACTTCTTTAGTTTGAAAACATATTCTGGATTTTTTGAACTTTCAAAACCAGGGGGTTGGTGCACATATACCTCTTCTTCTATATAGCCATTTAAGAATGCACTCTTAACATCCATCTGATACAGAGTGATGCCTTTATTAACAACAAATGAAATTAAGAGTCTGATAGATTCTAACCTGAAGAATGGAGCAAAGGTTTCTGTATAGTCTATCCCCTCTTGCTGACTATAACCTTGTGCTACCAGTCGTGCTTTGTTTCTGATAACTTCACCTTGTTCATTCAGTTTGTTTCTGAACACCCATTTTGTTCCAATGACATTGAATCCTTTTGGTTTGGGAACTAGATCCCATACGTCATTTCTTGTGAATTGATTGAGCTCCTCTTTCATTGCTAGAATCCAGTCATTGTCCAGAAGTGCTTCATCAATTATTGTTGGTTCAGTTAGAGAAACTAGTCCCATGAGGGATTCTTCAGAGTTTCTGAAGCTAGATCTTGTTCTGATTGGATCTTCCTTTCTTCCTAAAATTGTTTCTTCTGGGTGATCCATGCTTCTTCTGGATGGTCTTTTCTGGAGTTGATCAATAGAAGGTGCTGGATTGCTTGCAGTGCCTCTTTCTGATCTTGAAGGAGTGTCTATGTTAATAGCTTCTGATGACTTGTCTTCAGTACCTGTGAATTCAACTTCCATACCTGCAAGGAATCCATTCTGCTTGGACTTTTGAGAGTCAAGCTTATCATCAAAACGAACACTGATTGATTCTTCCACAATCTGTGTTTCTGTATTGTATACTATGTACCCTCTTGAGCGTTCAGAGTATCCTAACATAATGCACTTTTGTGCTTTAGAGTCAAACTTGTTCAAATAATTTTTTGTATTCAAAATAAAGCATGTACATCCAAATGGGTGAAAATAAGAAATGTTGGGCTTTCTGTTCTTCCACAATTCATATGGAGTCTTTTCCAGAATAGTTCTTATGGAGATTCTATTCTGAATGTAACACGTTATGTTTATTGCCTCTGCCCAGAAGATCTTAGCAACGTTAGTCTCGTTGATCATGGTTCTGGCCATTTCTTGCAATGTTCTGTTCTTTCGTTCTACAAATCCATTTTGCTGGGGAGTTCTAGGACAAGAGAAATCATGCAGAATGCCTTTGTCATTAAAGAATGACTCAAAATCTGTTTTCAAACTCTCCACCATGATCACTACTGACTTTGACGATTCTAAGATCCTTTTCATTCTGAACTTGGTTGCAGAAGGTGACAAACAGAGTGTGACTCGTTCTTGTGTCTTAAGAACTTTACCCATGTCCATCTGCTATAGTCATCTACGATTACTAACCCATACTTCTTTCCACTGACTGAAGCAGTTTTAACTGGTCCAAATAAGTCAATGTGCAGAAGTTCTAATGGCTTAGAGGTGGAAACAACGTTTTTGGATTTGAAAGCTGGCTTTGTAAACTTTCCTTTCTGACATGCTTCACACAGAGCATCTGAATTGAACTTCAGGTTAGGAAGTCCTCTGACCAGATTGAGTTTGTTAATCTGAGATATTCTTCTCATACTAACATGTCCCAATCTTCTGTGCCAGATCCATTGCTCGTTGTTAACAGACATAAGACACTTTACATTTTGACTTTTTAGTTCAGAAAGTTTTATTTTATAAATGTTGTTTCTCCTCTTTCCATTAAATAGGATAGTCCCATCTTTCTGACTAACAGCTTTGCATGAATTTTGATTAAAGATTATATCATAACCGTTATCACTTAATTGACTTATGGATAACAGGTTATGCATTAATCCATCTACTAATAAAACATTACTTATAGAGGGAAGATTTCCATTACCTACTGTTCCAGAGCCAATGATCTTTCCTCTCTGATTGCCTCCAAAACCTACGTGGCCTCCAGGCTTAAGTTCCAGGCTTTGGAACATATGCCTTCTTCCCGTCATGTGTCGTGAGCAGCCAGAGTCTAGGTACCATGACTGGTGTTTTTGCTTTGTTGCTAAAGATATCTGCCACATGTATTATTTTATCCTTAGGTACCCATATTTTCTTGGGTCCTGATTTGTTAGTTTTACCAAAACTCTGGTTGAATTTTGGTTTGACAGAGTAATCACTACTAGTATATTTTATGTCATGTGTGTGCCCATATACAAATTGTGAATCAAGTGAAGTGCGTTTTATAACTAAATCCATGGCATTCTTTCGTGTAGGTACCTTACCTTGATATCCTATCCCTTTTCTTCCATTTCTGCTAACTCCATAGATCATTGAAGCCATTTTGCTTCTATCTATGTTTTTAGCTAGAAACTTCTGAAAGCTGTGATCATACTCCTTGATGATCTCATCAACACTGCTGGGAGTTTCAGGGATTGTTTCCTTCTGAGAGTTTTGCAATAGATTTTCTAATTTTGAAATTTTATCTTTTAACTCAGAATTCTCCAATTTGAGACTCTCAGTCTTATCAGAGTCAGAAGGAAGATTCCTTTTCAGGTTTCTGAATTTGACTCTGATCTGCAGATAACTTTCCAGAATTTCATTAAGGCTTTCATCTAGTTCAGCCTTAGTAAAGTTTATAGCAAAGTCAGGGAATACCTCTTCTGTATCTGATTCAGAGTCTGACTCAGAAGCTTCACTGTCTTCTGTTATGTTTGCCATGAGAGCTATGTTTTCTCTTTCATCATCTGATTCTGAGTCAGCTTCATATGTGTCAGAATCATCCCATGTAGCCATGAGACTTTTCTTCTTTTCCTTGCCAAACTTCTTTTTGGGCTTTTCCTTCTGAAGCTTTGGGCAATCACTTTTGTAGTGCCCTTGATCGTTACATTCATAGAAGATGATGTCTTTGTTGTTTGGCTTTCTATTTCCTGAAGAACCTTCAGATCTTCTGTGTCCAGAGGAGGATTCTGACCTTCTGTATCTGGAGAAAGATTCATTCTGGTTTTCTGATCTTTTGGGATTCTTGAACTTCCTTTGCATCTGCTTCCATAATTGGTTCACCCTTCTGGAGAGGAGAGACAATTCATCTTCTTCTAATGAGGACCCATCAGAGGTTTCTTCTACAGCCTGCAAAACTTTGGAGTTAGATTTTCTGTTAGATTTTAAAGCTAATGGCTTACCTTGCTTTTGAGGTTCATCTGCTTCTAGCTCTATCTCGTGACTTCTGAGGGAGCTGACAAGTTCCTCCAGAGAGATTTTGTTGAGATCCTTGGCTAGCTTAAGTGCTGTGACCATTGGCCTCCACTGTTTTGGCAAGCTTCTGATGATCTTCTTAACATGATCAGCAGTGGAATACCCTTTGTCAAGAACTTTTAGACCAGCAACAAGAATTTGAAATCTTGAAAACATAGTCTCTTTTGATTCACTCTCTTCCATCTTGAATGCCTCATACTTTTGAATGAGTGCAAGGGCTTTGGTTTCTTTGACTTGAATGTTGCCTTTACGCGTCATTCTCAGAGAGTTAAACATATTCTTTGCAGTGTCTCTGTTTGATATCTTTTCATATTCTTAATAAGAGATGGCGCTGAGAAGAATTGTTCTGGCCTTGTGATGGTTTCTGAAATCACGCTTTTGCTGATCAGACATTGTTTTCCCGTCAATCTTCTAACCACTTCCATCCACTGGGTGTGTGTATCCATCAGTCACCATGTCCCACAGATCAGCATCATGGGCCAGAAAGAAATTCTCAACTCTGTCTTTCCAGTAGTCAAAGTTCTCTCCATCAAATACTGGAGGTTTGCCACTGAATTTGTCTCTTTCTTCATTGTTGTCATTGCTGATGTTTTGATTTGGTCCTGCCATTGTGTTTTTCTGACGCTGGATCTTGTACTGATACAGTTAAGTGTTATAAGCTCAGAACCAGGCGCTCTGATGCCAATTGAAGATGTGAAAAACACAAGAAAGGGGGTTGAATTGTAAAACTTAAATCGAATGTGCAGACAACACTGTATTTTTATCCTGGTTCGTTTGATCTCAAACTATTCCAGTCCACCCGTCAAGGTGATTTCTCCTCTCTCCAACGAGGTCTTAATCCACTATATTCAAAGGGATACAACAACTACTTTAACAACTGTTAAAGCCTTCTTGAGTATAACCACAAACCGGTTTATCTCAAGGAAATCTCTTTACAAATAATTGAACAATAATGTGTTTGATGTTTTCTAATAAAACAGTATACCACAACTTTGATAATACACAAATTTAAGCTTAGAATGAAACTGGATAGCTAATGCGTTTGAATAAGCGGTTTGAAAGCTTAGCAAATTGTATGAGTGCGTGCGTGAAGATTAGAGTTTCGTTTTCTCACACACATTTGCTTATATAGCCAAGGCAAAGATACGTTGTTGTCCATAAATCACTTTAAATGATAATAATGTTCTTTCCTTTTTGATAAGATATTGTCTTGAATAAAGCCGTTGGTAATTAATCTGTCTTGAATGCTTAGTAACGCTTCAGAGTGTTCTCTGCTTATGGTAATCAGAGTGTTCTTTGCTTTAACTGATGTTGACGCTTCTGAGTGCTGATGACTTGGAAAAGATCTTTGATCAGAGTCAGAGTATTTTATGCCCATATTCTTGGTCATCAGGCTTCAGCGTATAATCTGGTAACTTCAGCGTGTAGCACATGTTACTGATCTTCTGATGTTGACATATCTTCTGATGCTGATGTTGATACTAATCTTCTGATGCTGATTCCATCAGAACTTCTGTAAATACTCAACATAATTTTAAGTAGCATATATGTCTTATAAATCTTACAATTTATTTATTCTTGTATTTTGTTATCATCAAAACTCTAATGAGGGTTGTAGAATCAAACTATGTTCTAACATACTATTTATAGGACAGGTTGAGCCAACTAAACTTCAAGAGGGTACTTACCTATGAAACCCCATACAAGCCTGAAACTAGGATGTTGTGTTATTTCCTTGTACATATACTTGTGCATACATCATGAACATCATGAAGCATCATATGCATCACCTAACCATTTCAAGGGTTTGGATTTTCATCTTTGTTTCTGTTTTGTTGGTAATGGAATCACTTCGCAGGAAAATAATTCAGGCCAACCTTGTGAGAATTCCTCCTCTACTCAAGGAGCTTGTTTCCAAGATTCCATAGAATTCTCCCTTCAGTGAAAGACATGGTAGACTTCTCAACTTGGTCAACTCCAACATTGAAGAAGACATGGTGAAAGTTCTCTTCCAGTTCTTTGACCCCCTACACCATTGCTTTACATTTCCTGATTACCAACTAGTACCTACTTTGGAGGAATTTTCTCAACTCCTGAGGATTCCTATTCTCCATCAAATACCCTACAACGGTACGGAAAGAGAGCCAAAGCCTGAAGATGTTGCTCAAGCCTTACACTTGCAACCATCTGATATCAAAGGTCATTGGGAAACCAGAAGTGGTGTCAAGTGTTTCTTGGCAAAGTTTCTGTTTGAGAAGGCACAAGAATGCTGTAATTCTCTAGATCTACAAGCTTTTGAGGAGATTGTAGCACTTCTCATCTATGGGTTGGTCTTGTTTCCAAACCCTGATCAGCTTATAGATGTGAATGCTGTCAAGATTTTCATATCTCGGAATCCTGTGCCTACATTGCTTGGGGACATCCTACACTTATTTTACACACGAACAATGAGGAAAATAGGTGTTCTCATGTGCTGTACTCCTCTTCTAGCAAGGTGGTTTATTTCTCACCTTCCCCAGTCAGTCTTGAAGAATGAACAAGGCTTGAGGTGGTCACAACGATTGATGACTCTTACACATTATGATGTTCATTGGTGTTCTCAGTCCAGAGAAAATGTCATCATCATTGATCGTTGTGGGGAATTCCCTAATGTCCCACTACTTGGCATTAGGGGAGGCATTACCTACAACCCCTGTTTGGCTCTGAGACAATTTGGGTATGCCCGAAGGGATGGCCCTCATGACATGCTGATTTCGGACTTGGTTTTTGACTTCGACAACGACGCTCAAGGACTCCGACAAAGGTTTATCCGATCTTGGTGGATTCCCAACGAAGTGGACAGTAAGACATTGGGACATAAGAATTCCATCCCCCTTGAGCCTTGCCTCAAGTGGGTACGAACCCGCACCCAGAGTCTTATGATGCCTTACCCCTACATTCTCCCTATGATCAAAGATCCTGTTATGGAAGGAGAGGTTCCATACACCCTCCTACATCCTGACATGCCAACATCATTGGAAGATTTGCAAAATAGTTGGATACAGCTCAATGAAGAACTGAATACTTTTGAAGCCAGCTTCTACGCTAGTGAGAAGAAGGTTTTGGAACTTACTCGTCGACTCCATGAAGAGCAGACTCTCAACACCTTCATCGCACCAAAGAGGATGCACAACGTCTTTTTACATTAGAATTTTGTATTTATTTGGCCCATGGGGCATTTATGTACTAACAAAATTCTTCTTAATATGACGTATGTTCTTTTTGTTTGCAACAACTTTGAATTTCTGAATCCTTGAATGCATTACATGAATACATATCATTCATCATATGCATAAACAGGTCTTCACACCAGGTTTCCTTATCTCTCTGCTGTTTATTTCAGCAAGATGGATATAGAGCAGACGGTCAAAGATCTACAAGCACAAAATTCGCAGTTACAACAACTCCTCATGACCTTGGCAAAGGGTCAAGAGGACTTTAAAGCACTGTTAGAGAAGGAAAAGGAAAAAGAAAAGGAGAAAAAGAAAAAAAGAGTTGGTGTAGCTACTTTGGGAAGGAGATTTGAGAATCAGGCTAGAAGGGTCCTAGATTTCCCCTCAACATCTGATGAAGGGGTTGGCAAAGGAAAGGGAGTTGTAGTGCCCTCCGAGTCTGAAGAAGAGGAAGAAGAAGAAGAGGATGAAGATTACTCTGAACAACAGTACCCTCCTGCAGACGACAAGTATAAGAATCTGGAAGAGCGGTTGGCAGCTATGGAGGTACAAAGAGTGTCTGGGCTGGATTTCGAAGAGTTAGGGTTGGTTGCTGGGCTTGTGATTTCCCCTAAATTCAAGGTGCCTACACTTGCTAAATACGATGGTCTGTCTTGTCCAAAGATGCATCTACGGTCTTACGTCAGAAAGATCCAACCTCATTCTGTTGATAAGGATCTGTGGGTCCACTTTTTTCAAGATAGTCTTTCGGGTACGCAATTAGATTGGTTCTACCAGCTTGAAAGATCTGATGTATATGATTGGGAGGATCTGGCTGCTGCCTTCTACAGACAATATCAATATAACACAGACTTAGCACCTACTCGTACTCAACTACAGAGTATGGGTATGGTCTCTAATGAAGGCTTTAAGGAGAATGCCCAGAAGTGGAGGGACTTGGCTGGAAGGGTGCAACCACCATTCTCTGAAAGAGAGCTGGTTGATATGTTTTTGGGGAAGTTGTCTGGTCCATTATTTAATCACCTGATAGGGAGTTCATCGGTGGGGTTCACTGAATTAATTCTGACTGGTGAAAGAGTCGAAGCTGGCATCAAGAGCGGTAAAATTCAAAAAGATACATCTGCTTCTGCCGCTGTAAAAAAACCTTTTCCAACCAAGAAAGAGGTGTCATCTGTTTACTCTAAAAAAGGTCGAGGAAGAGTAGAGCACCGATCAACGGTGGGGGCTGTAATGATCTAAAAGACTGCAGCTGATCAGCCTAGAAACGATCAACCTCGAACCAACCAACAAAGAGGGGGAAGGCCTGCTAGGCAGTTCACCAAAATAAACATGACGCCTGCCCAGGTTCTCCCCCATATCTTAAAGCTAAACCTTACAACCTTGAGAGATCTGCCACAAAACCCGAATACAACTTATCCTTTTTACCATGCCAATGCTAAATGTGCTTATCATTCTGACAGCATAGGGCACGACACCAACAATTGTTGGGCCCTCAAAAATAAGATCCAGGATTTAATATATGCCAAGGAGGTGGAATTCGACGCGCCCGAAAAGCCGAATGAGATTTCTGCCCCAATGCCGAAGCATGGTCACAATACCCATGCTATCGAAGAGGATCTGTATGTTGCTGCTGCTGATGACTTAATGACCCCTTTACCAATAATCAAGATGAATCTGTTGAAAGCTGGGATCTTCCCAGGCTGTGAAAAAGATTGTTACCATTGTTCGTCCCTACAATCCGATTGTCCATTATTGAAGTTAGGCGTCCAACGCCTAATGGATAATCAAGAGATCTTCTTTGAGAAAACTCTTGTTACTCCTGTTACTCCTGTTACTCCAATCAACGATGTTGTTATAATTACCATTTCCGACAAACTTTCCAAGGTCTCCAAAAGACCTGTTAAGATTACACCCGATCCAAAGATTGTACCGCTGGAGATTACTATGTCGGGGCCTATCCCATACAAGTACAATAAGACAATACCATGGAATTATAGAGGAGAGATCTTCTACCACAGTGTTAAGAAGATTGAATCAGTGGAAGAGAATTCCGATGAAGAAACTCCTGACATAGGAAATATTGCGGGGACAAGTAAGATCACTCGTAGCGGAAGAATCTTCGGACCCTCAAGTGCTCCTGTGCCAGTCAAGATATCTGTGCGAAGTCCAGTGATTGAAGAAATTGTTACTCCCGAAGTTGTACCCTCTGCTGTTACTGCTGATAAAGTTAAGGGGATCCAAGAAGCGCCCGTCAGGACGAGGGCTCAGCCTTTGGTCATCCCTGAGACCACTCAAAAGGAAATGGAGGAGATTTTAAAAATAATTAAGAAAAACGACTATGATGTCGTAGAACAACTGGGGCAAACCCCTTCAAAAATCTCCATGCTGGCCCTATTGCTCTGTTCCGAGGCTCATGCCAAAGTCTTGATCAAATTCCTGAAGAAGGTGCACGTGCCTCAAGAAACTTCTGCGGATCAGTTTCAAGAGT
Organism: Vicia faba; assembly: GCA_948472305.1. Taxonomy (NCBI): domain Eukaryota; kingdom Viridiplantae; phylum Streptophyta; class Magnoliopsida; order Fabales; family Fabaceae; genus Vicia; species Vicia faba. The sequence goes on along the minus strand of OX451736.1, from coordinate 644,339,132 downwards.
GTGCAGCTAGCCTTACAGCCGACAATGGTCTTGGCTTCTCTGATGCCGATCTAACATCTAAGGGAAGAAAGCATAATGATGCGCTGCATGTCTCGGTGGAATACAGAGGGACCACACTTGCTCACGTTCTGGTTGATACCGAGTCGTCTTTAAATGTCCTACCAAAGAAAGCATTGGACAGATTGGACTGTGAGGGTTTGACCTTAAAGCCCAGCAATATCATTGTTAGAGCCTTCGACGGTTCTAAGAGGATGGTTCACAGAGAAGTGGACATCCCAATCAAGGTGGGAACAAAAATTTTCAACTCTACTTTTTATATGATGGACATCCGTCCTTCATATTCATGCTTGTTGGGAAGACCATGGATCCACAACGCTGGGGCAATCACTTCTTCTCTACACCAAATGCTCAAATACCCAGTCCAGGGTAAAATCATAACAGTTCATGGTGAGGAGGAGTATATGATAAGCCACCTTAACTCTTTCCGCTATGTGGAGTTAGATGGCGAATTCATAGAAACCCCTTTCCAACACTTTGAAGAGGTTTCTCCTGAAGTTGCGGCAGCTAAGACAATAACTTATGTACCTATCATTACCAAGCCTGTGTCCCGGATGTCATCCCTTAAAGATGAGAAGGTTGTGATCGAGGAAGGAGGAAGTACAGTGTGGGGTCAGCTACCAAATTTTCCTTTCAAGGCAGATAAGTTCGGTTTGGGTTTCCCTGCTTCTAGTTAGAAGGTTGTGCGTCGCTCCCGGGCTGGAGGACCACCATTAAAGATCACTAATCACGGAGTTCATGCTTTGGAAGATGTTGAAGATGAGAGCAATTTTTAAGATTGGATTTTCCCGACCATTGAAGGAGGACTGAACAACTGGGAGGCGAAAGACTTCGTTCCCATTACTTTCATCAATCAGTAATTTATCTTTCGAACATTTTTGTTGGTCTGTAATAATTATTAAACAATTGGTACACTCTTTTTGCCTTGTGCCTTACCCGGGGCATATGGGTCCATTTGTAAGGGTTTTGATTCTTCATTTTCATATGCCATTTTTAATGAATCATGGACGTTTTTCATATATAAACTTTTGTGTTCATTTTCTTTCTTTTTACATTTTATTTTGTTTAAAGGTGGCTATCCCTTACACACACCCACACTCACAAAATGAAGGTACCCATCCACTCTGGATTCCATGGATAATAATTCTGCTATGACCTTCAGTGACTCTGAAGATCTGGTCAATCATGCCGAATACGACGGTGATGAAGACTGTGAAGTACCTGGAGAGTTGGCTAGACTTCTACAACAGGAAGAAAGGGCCATTCTGCCCCATGAAGAGCTGTTAGAGACTATCAACTTAGGTACTACCGAAGACAGAAGAGAGGTTAAAATGGGTGCCAACCTAAAGCCAAATGTCATAGAGCGTTTAGTTCAGCTATTGAATGAATATGTTGAGATCTTCGCCTGGTCCTATGAAGACATGCCAGGACTCGATACAGATATTGTGGTTCACTGTCTCCCTACAAGAGAAGACTGTCCACCAATTAAACAGAAAGTCCGCCGAATAAGGCCCGATATGTCTGAAATGATCAAAGCCGAAGTGATGAAGCAGTTCAATGTCGGGTTCCTTGCTGTTACCTCCTATCCACAATGGGTTGCTAACATTGTGCCCGTGCCTAAAAAGGACGGCAAAGTAAGAATGTGCATGGATTATAGAGACTTAAACAGGGCTAGCCCTAAAGATGACTTTCCACTACCGCACATTGACATCTTGGTTGACAACACAACTCAACATAAGGTATTCTCTTTCATGGACGGATTTTTGGGATACAACCAGATCAAAATGGCCCCCGAAGACATGGAGAAGACTACTTTTATTACGCAGTGGGGGACCTTCTACTATAAGGTGATGCCATTCGAATTGAAGAATGTCAGGGCAACCTATCATCGAGCCATGGTAGCTTTGTTTCATGACATGATACATCATGATAGCCCGTTCACAGACAGAAGAAGAACACCTCGACCATCTGCAAAAGCTGTTTGTCAGGTTGAAGGAGTATAAGCTCAGACTAAACCCTAGCAAGTGTACTTTCGGAGTCAGGTCCGGTAAACTCTTGGGATTCATCGTCAGTAATAAAGGCATCGAGGTTGATCCTGCCAAAGTCAAAGCTATACGAGAAATGCCTGCCCCCCGCACTGAGAAGGAGGTCAGAGGTTTCTTAGGACGCCTAAACTACATTGCAAGGTTCATTTCTCACCTAACATCTACCTGTGAACCAATCTTCAAGCTGTTGAAGAAAGATCAGGTGGTTGAATGGAATGATGACTGTCAAGTTGCTTTCAATAAAATCAAGGAATATTTGCTAGAACCTCCTATCTTGATGCCACTTGTCGAAGGAAGGCCGTTAATCATGTATCTGACTGTTTTGGATAAATCAATGGGGTGCGTACTGGGCCAACATGACGGGTCTGGTCGAAAAGAGCATGTCATTTATTACCTTAGCAAAAAGTTTACCGACTGTGAGACTCGCTACTCACTGCTCGAGAAAACTTGCTGCGCTTTGGTATGGGCTACTCGCTGGCTAAGGCAGTATATGCTGACACATACCACTCTGTTGATTTCTAAAATGGATCTGATCAAGTACATCTTCGAAAAGCCTGCTTTATCTGGAAGAATCGCTAGATGGAAAGTGATCCTGACTGAGTATGATATCCAGTACACAACCCAAAAAGCTATAAAGGGGAGTGTGCTAGCTGGCCATTAAGCTCATCAAGATGTCGAAGATTACCAATCCATGAAGTTTGACTTCCCCGACGAAGACATTATGACATTGGACAACAATGAAGGTAACAGACCGTATGACGGACCTGAACAAGGATCCCGATGGACCTTGTACTTTGATGGTGCTTCAAATGCACTTGGCAACGGTATCGGCGTGGTACTTATCTCTCCAGAAGGTTGCCACACACCTTTCACTGCTAGACTCTGCTTCAGCTGCACCAACAACATGGCCGAGTATGAAGCTTATATCTTTGGTCTCAAGGCTGCTATTGACTTAGGAATCAAATCTTTGGTTGTGTTTGGAGACTCTGCTTTGGTCATCAGTCAGATCAAAGGAGAGTGGGACACTAAACTTTCTAATCTCATCTCATACAAAGAACATGTCCTGACATTGTTACCTCATTTCGAGTAGATTACCTTCGAGCACTTCCCGCGAGAAGAAATTCAGCTAGCGGATGCTCTAGCTACAATGTCTTCCATGTTTAAACTTAACTGGGATAATGAGGCTCCCCAAATTACCATCGAGCGGATGGATGAACCTGCACATTGTCACGAGATTAATACCGAATAAGTAGTTTACCAACCCTGGTTTCACGAAATTAAAAGGTATCTCAAGACTCGAGAATACCCTGAAGGAGCTTCAGTCAACGACAAAAAGTTCTTAAGGAGATTTGATGCCAAGTTCTTCCTGAGCAACGGTATCCTATACAAGCGCAACCATGATTGCGTTCTGCTTCGTTGTGTGGACAAGGTTGAAGCTGAGCAGATCATGATTGAACTGCATAGTGGTACATTTGACACTCACTTGAGCGGATATACGATGGCTAAGAAGATTCTACGGGCAGGATACTACTAGTCTACCATGGAAGCTGACTGACATCAACATTCTCGTACTTGTCACAAATGCCAAATTTACGCAGACAAGGTACATATTCCTCCAGTTCCTCTCAATGTCCTAACCGCTCCTTGGCCATTCGCAATGTGGGGTATCGACATGATTGGAGAGATCAAGCCTACAACATCCAATGGACACCACTTCATCCTGGTGGACATTAATTACTTCACCAAGTGGGTCGAAGCAGCTTCCTTCGCCTCCGTTACAAAGAAGAACATCATATGCCGGTATGGTATCCTTGACAGGATCATCACGGACAACGGTACAAACCTGAACAACACTATGATCACCGCTCTGTGCGAGCAGTTCAAGATTCAACATCACAATTCATCTCCCTATCGGCCAAAGATGAACGGTGTTGCCGAAGCTGCAAACAAAAATATCAAGAAGATCATTCAAAAGATGACAGTCACCTATAAGGACTAGCATGAGATGTTAACGTTTACTCTGCACGGATACCATACCACGGTGCGTACTTCAACCGGGGCAACCCCCTTTTCTTTAGTATATGGCATGGAAGCTGTTTTACCTTTTGGAAGTTCAGATTCCTTCCCTAAGAATCATGAAGGATGCTGGTTTGAGTGAAGATGATTGGATTCAGACCCCGCTTGATCAACTTAACTTGATTAACGAGAAGCGACTTACTGCTGTTTGTCATGGTCAGACGTATTAAAAACGGATGATCAAGGCTTTCAACAAGAAAGTCAGACACCATGTATTTCAAGTCGGAGATCTTGTAATCAAGCGGATCATCTTGCTGCAAAGTGATCCCAGGGGCAAATGGACTCCTACCTACGAAGGACCATTTGTGATAAAAAACATCTTTTCTGGTGGGGCTATGATTCTAACCACCATGGACGGCGACGATCTGCCGCACCCTGTGAATGCAGACATAGTCAAAAGATACTACGCATAAACGACACGACAAGTTGAAAACCCGAAAGGGCGACTTAGGCAAAAATGGGCATCCCGGTGAATCGAAAACCCGAAAGGGCGGTTCAGGCAAAAATTAGGGATAAACAAAAAATTTGTACACCCGACAAGTTGAAAACCCGAAAGGGCGACTTGGGCAAAAAAGGGTTTCCCGGTGGATCGAAAACCCGAAAGGGAGGTCCAGGCAAAAGTTAGGCAATTAAAGCGTATGACTATGTCTCGTCGGATCAATTTAAGGATAATCTCTTCATGGACAAGCTCCAGGCTTCTGATCAATCCAATCATCTGCGGACGAAGCAACAAATGGACAAGATACTCAGAGTTACGAAGGCTATAGCAGAATGGGAACCCCATGGAATTGTTACACATAGCCATCTTTCTTTGTATAAATTTTTCTCAATTTTATGACAACATTCTCTTACTAGTATGTCTGTCTCCTTTGTACAAAATACTTACACAAAGTTAATACAAAGATACTTCAAAGTGCAGAAAATTGTTTGCCTTTTCTTTCTTTTTTATACTTGTGTTTTATTTGAAAACGTCCAATGATTTATTAAATGAGCATATGCATTTGAATATAACCACTCCTTACAAATAAAATGAAATAAGAAATAATAAGTACTGACGAATTGAAAGTATGGAAAAACGTCTTTAGGCTGTCCCAGGAGAAATCCCTTGCAGTACATCATCCAGATCCTCGGCGGAACTAAAGCCTTGAAATGCATATCCCCAGCGGAGTTAAGTATCAAGAATCCCCATCAGAGCTGAGTTTTTCAAATTCCCAATTCCCAGTTGTTGTACCCCAAAATTTTCCCTCCCATATTCCTCAAAACATTGCAAGAAAAATCTCCAAGTGGCTCAAGTTTGCTCAAGAATTGGTCAGATAAGTTATCTCCTAAGGCAGTCTACCCCAAATTAGGGTTTTGCATTGCATCAAGATCCTTGAGTCCAAATGACCTCAATTTCTCCCCAATGTACTAATATGCTCTCAATATCATCCATGTCAAATTTCAAGCCTTGCAGAGGAAGTTTGCCCAGTCAATTGCCCAAAGGGTCAAAAAATCGACAGTGCTAGGGCAAAAGTCAACTGTGACCTACATACAGTCAAACTTCAAGAATTTTTGTCAACATTCTCATTTTGAAGGATATTTCATCATTTGATCAAGGGTTGATCTTGATTCATCAAGGATTGCTCAAAATTCATCAAGACTCAAAAGTTGCTAAATTAGGGTTTTGTAGGAAAGGTCAACTCAACTTTGACCATGCATAACTTTCTCATACTTTATGAGAAATGACCCATCCAAAGATAATTTTTAAGAGTATGAAATTTCCTACAATCCATCTTCATACCCCAAGATCTAAAAATGCACTCACAAGAAGTTATGAATTTGGACATTATAGGTCATTTTTGAAAGTCAACAAAAACACATTTTTTGCCAAAGCTTATAAATTTAGCATGGAATATAAAAATGAGATGATACCAAAATGGTTGGTTATATTACATCTAAAGCTTTCTAAAAAGTCCAAGAACACTTGCAAATGTTCAAAATTGAAGAAGTTATGCTTTGTTGAAGTTGGACTTTTTTGCAAAATTGCTAAAAGTCAACTATCCCCAAAACTTCAAACTTTGTCAAATGGGCCCATTCTTTTCCACTTGATTTGAGTTTGCATCATTTCCCACGTGTCCTAGATTTAGCCATGAGCCCATATTTTATTTTTATTATTTAATTTGATTTTTAATTGAATTTATTCATTTTAAATCAAATAAAATCATATAAAATCCAAAATTTTGATAACATAAGATTTTTTGGCTGTTTTAGGCTTTGATTACCATCATTATCATCATCAAACTCGAATCAAACCAAATCATGTTCAAAAAGATTGAAATTGGACAAATTTGGAAGGTTTTAAAGAAGAGATCAAATCAAATTCATATGCATTGATGAGAAGGGATTCAGTCCATGATTCTTACCTTAATACACTACACAATACATAAGCAAGCCAGATGATACGAAACAAGGGTTGGCAAGTACAGAGAGAGGCATAACAAAAAGTGCAAAATTCACAAAAAAGTGAGAGATCAAAGTCCAAGCTAGAGGCATTTTCATGACTGGGGACTTGTCTCAATCGACTGCTGATCATCTCCAGAAGATTTTACAATCCAGGCCACGCGTTTTCAAGCACTCTAAAGCACTGTAAGTCTCACGAAACATAGCCCTGTTCTTGAAATCGATTTGGCTTATTCTTGCATCGTTTGAGAAAATTATTGGCATATTTGCAATCACAGGAATATTTCCAAGCTTTTTGCATTATTTAATTTCGTTTATATGGTCTGTATTGCAATTCGCCATATCTAGGTTTTGCTTGGAGTTTTTGGGCATTTTTATTTCAGGAACAATTGACCACTGATCGTGACTTTATGAGTCTGTCGGGATACTAACTGCAAGTATACAGTTTAGTCGTTCTAGTTTTAAATGATTATCGAACCCACAGAGACTGAGGATCAATCGCATACGATCTAATGCTACAGTTATTTAACTAAGCGATGAATATTTGGTTTTAGGGGGAAACAGTTTAATTAAAAATAATAGTACTAGTTATACCGGTATGTGATAATCGGACTTAGGGAATTCGGTGAATCGCTTGGCCTATAAAGTATTTCAATAAAAGCTAATTGTTTAAAAACCTGAGACATACACTCTCGTGTTTATGAAATAAGTCATGCTACTAAACCTAGTGGATGCACTTTAAATTTAATAACACTTTTTGAAAAAAATTTGAGTTTAATTAATTTATTAAAACACTCTCGTGTATTTAAAAATCAATGTTTTGTTACCACTATCTGGGTTGAACCCCAGCTCTCGCATGCAGGTTCTTGCCTTAATTAATTTCCCACTCTCGTGGCAAAATCGTGTTAATTAACCTCTCACTCTCGTGACAAGGTTAGTTAAATTAATCTTGGAAATTAGAAACCAGAAATTGTTTTATAAATATTTTTGGCCAAGGTATCACTGAATTCCTTTAGTTCTTACGGGTCACATACCGATATTAATAATTTAGCCAGACATAATTAACTTAGAAGCAATACAATTCAAAATATAATTCATAACAACAATTGGCATAATACAAGAATGACTAAATATTAATTGCAATAAAAACCTGGAAATAATGTTGTTATGGTAATCTTGGAGTGTTACAATATTCCTTAAGCTTGATTGCAGTAAATAAATTGTGTTAATTCTTGAATGAAGAATTAACACCTAAGACTAAAGCTTGAAATAGAAATTACAGTAATATAGAAAAAGCTCAAAAACAAGGAAATAGAAATAATGCAGAAAAATAGAAATTTGGTCTGTAGAAAATTCTTCGACCCTCATCCCTTTGCACTACCACATATATATATAGGAGAAAATATTGCAGTTGAGAAAATCTTGGAAGAGGCTTGAGTGGCGTGAAAATAGGATGCATGGTTACTGAGTGGAGGAAATATTGGAGAAGGATTCTGCCTCACGTTACCCACGTCTCCACCAATTCATAACTTCCTCTTTACGCGCGTGACGGTCGTCACAGGTGGGTGACGGTCGTAATGCGCTTAAATAGTGCATTACGCTCGTCAACGATGTGTGACGAGCGTTCTTTCTAGTTGGGGAGGCGTGACGGTCGTCACAGGGTGTGACGGTCGTCACAGGTGCAAAATCTGAGATTTTTTTCTTTTCTCTTCTGTTTCTTGTTTAGCTTTATTCATGTGGTCCTTTTTTCATTGTCTTGAGTTGACAAATGTTATACCTGTGAAAAGACATAAAAACTCGGAATAATCGGGAGTTAGACGACTCAATGTATTATAAAATCGGTAGAAAGCATAGTAATTATATGATATGATTTCTCGTTATCAAATTCCCCCATACTTAAACCTTTGCTTGTCCTAAAGCAAATAGTCATTCAAAAGGTCGAACAAGTTTTGTCAAGCGCATATGCATGACATACCTTGGATTTTTAAAGCATTTTCGGGAAATCCTCATCGGTTCGGCCAATACTTGACTGAAACACTAAAGATACGCTAATGACACAAGCAATAAGCTTAGTCGTAGGCTTCCATTTAAAACGAGCTATCCAACAGTTCCGTTATAATTCTGCCCAGAGTTCCTCGTATCTATTTCACCCGGTTTCGTTTTAGCGCAATCACATTAATCCCTCTGTCTTAGCACGCACGTAGTGGAGTAACCGGTTAGTGACTTTGATCCTTTTAGCACGGGGTCTGGTACATGAATGTGGCAACCCTACATATGTTATCCAAGTTGGAGGTTGTGGGGGATCGGGCCGTAGCACGCCCTACCGAGTTCAGAACCAGATACCTCTGAACCAACCAACACTGGATTCCTTCATTATTTGCTCAGCTCTTATATGTGACCGTATATTTTGGTGCACAAAATTTATTTTCTTTTAGCAGCGAGATAGGAAGGATATTTTTAGAATCAGGCGTCAAACACTTATATTCATCGATTCTCCACGTGGTTTGTGTCAAGACGGTGCTGACTGCTAGTATAAACTACTAGGGGTTACTATAGAACTAAAAACTCTAGATGTCAGTATAATGGTTATTGAAATGGATCGCGTAAATATGAAGTCTACGGTGTTATAACCGTATCAATCTTGTTATGTCGTTTTCGGCTTCCTCAACTGGGATTTCGTTAAAATAGGTATGTCGGGCTAATGCGAAGATGAATAATTTTGGTATGGCTAAATAAAGTGAAGAATTTGAATCGAGACATATCGTAAAAATTTACTAGTTTATAAAAGATGGAAAGGTACCTCTCCCACACTAAATCCGACATTGTCCTCAATGTTGCGGTATATAGGCGGGAAAGTACAATTACAAAAACAAATAGAAAGGAAATGAAACAGAAAAAAAGTAAACTACATAGAAAATAAAGAAAAACTATTGGTGACCACGTCCTCTACTCCTGGTGCGAGAGCGTCTGGTAGGAGTGGCTTCTGTGTCAGTATCTTGGAAACCAAGGGTGCTGACGTCCATCCTTAAGGCATTAAGCTCTGACAGGGCCTCATCTAACCTCTCATTCATGCTCCGCTGTCCAGTCAAGATCTGAGTGTTTTGAGCGCATAAATACTCATAGTGTTCCTGTTGTCTCCTTTCAAGCGCTGCGCTCATTTGATTTTGCATATGAATGGCACGGAGAATGTCTTCAAGATTAATAGGAGGTGGTGCAGATGAAGGTCCTGGAATGTCGTGGACGGGGGGAGCACTTTCCAGCTCTTCTTGCATTTCGTCTGCGAGGTCATTAGGTTGGTCGTAAGATCCGGCACGAATGTTCGTCATACTGTGCCATAAGTTAAAAGTTTCCTCACCAAAATTATCCGGCACCCGGAGATGGACACCTTCGTCAGAACAGAAGCCTAACAGCGGTGCAATGTCGGTTTGGGGCAGCTGATACTCAGTGCCAAACATGCGAAATTTGGCCACTCCTGAGAGTTGGTTCGTGGCACCAGGGGGAGTAATGTATGCAAAGGAACTCAGAAACTCAAAGGTGAGAGTTTCGTAAATGGGTTGCGGTTCGCGGCACAGGTTCCATAAGTTCACGTTCTGCAAAAGTTGTCGGACGCTGTCTAGCAGTCCCAAATTCCTCAAACAATCAAGGTCAACATACCGTGTAGGTTGGATACCGCGGTGTTGGAACTTCTGGAATTTGAGTCGTTGGGTTTCACCTTGCTCGCCGGATCTGAAAGTGAGATTGGGGATTTGCTGGTTGTTGGCTATAGTGCATGCAAAAGATGTAATCGTGAAAATGGTTTGGAATGTGGATTGAGTAGTGGGTTGATGGATTTTAAGTGTTAGAGTGTTGGAATTTGAGAGAAAATTTGAATGGGTACTGTTACGGATTTGGGAAAAAAAAAGAAGGGAAGAATGAATGGAAAGTGGAACGGCTTCTGTAATAGCAGAATCTGCTATTGGGCGCGCGTGACGACCGTCACAATGGGCTGATGGGTGTAACACGGTGAAACGCGTGTTACGCTCGTCATGGGGACGTTACGATCGTTACGGGTGCAAAGAATCATATTTATGAAATGGACGAAACAGTATAATTCCAAAACATTATAACACAATAATTCAATACATGCAGAGTATTTCCAACATACATCGTATAACAAAATTTTGCAAAATGATAATATGATAAGTGAATATAATATTAGATGTAACACACAGTAAATTTAACGAAAATGAAAATAAACTGAAAATGAAATAAAATGAAAATAAACTGAAATTGAAATGAATATATGTTTCTAACAGAACTTTAAAAACTAGAAAGAGTAAACTTGTTTAAAATGAAATCATAAACTGCCTAGAAACATAAAACACAAGGTAAAAATAAGTGTTGATTCTGCTGCTTCATCCCAGTCGCGTCTTCAAGTCTTCGAAAGCTGCATGTATGTGATAAAACTGCTCCACAGTAATATCAGTTAAGCCTATCACGTCCATACGCATACCCTTCAACTCGTTCTTGATTCCATTGATGTCCGTCTGGTAAACGTCTAGTGTAGAAAAGATCTTATTCAAATTTTTAGCATATTCTCCTTTTGTTGTTGCAGGGGCATCAACATCCTCTACGATGTTGTTACCATCATGGTAACCAGGAGGGGTCTCGGGGTCACTCTCATCAGACATTGTGGAATCATAAACTTGGTAGGATTGGGGTGTCTCAGGTGTCGAAGGGTGGTCGGGAGGGTTAAGCTCATACAGCCAATTATTCCGATTGTGGGCACTTGTTTTGGCATGGTTAGGAAGTGTAAATACCGTGACTACTAGGTTAAATAAATAATATAGTTTAATGTGCTAGAATCTTGTGGAAATAGCGGATAGTGGGGTTGTGTATTTCATTATTATCCATGCTATCCGGCTCAGGGTGGTAATTTCTGGTTAAAGTCCCCCAAAAATAGTCTAGCTCAAAATCCATTAACTCTGCTTGGGTGGTAGAAAAAGCAAAAGGTCCTCTAGGGAATCCTAGAAGGTCGGCTAATTCTTTATGGGTGTAAGCAAATTAAAAACCAAATAACCTGAAGGCTATAAATCCCTTTCTAGTTCCGAAACCGCGCTCGGGTATATGAACTAAGGAGCTTAGAAATTCAAGGGTAAGCTCGCGGTATGTAACAAACCTAGATTTAATGTGGGCTTTTTCCCACCCCAGCTGGCTAAACAGATAATGGACACTATCCTTAATGCCTAAAGTGTCCATTGTTGGTTCATCATAATATAAGGTCATACCAATATTTCTGTGTGATAATTCCTCAAACCTCCTCACTTGGTTTCTGCCTCTAAAAGTGGTTTCCATAGTATATAGTAAAGGGAGGGAAGAAAATCAGGGGAGAAGGTAGGATAGAAAAATACTTTTCAGAAAACCTGTAAAGTTGTTTAAAAATCAGCAGCAGTTGTATAAAATTTTTTTTAGAAGTAATGAAAATAAAGCTTTAAAAGAAATAAATGTAGAAATGGAAAAGAAAAACAAAAATAAGAACAAACGGAAATAATAGCAATAACAAATAGGTGGGTTGCCTCCCATGCAGCGCTTTGTTTAATGTCGATAGCTCGACGGCTCAGAAGTGCAAGCACTAATGGTGGTTCTCTCGAGGATGACTCCTCGGTTGAACTTTTAGTAGTTTTCATTTTGCATGGCCACTTATCAAGCCATCTCATATATCCCTCACATTTTCTTTTCTTTCTTCTGTGGGGTGGTTCATTCTTATGAACTTGTGGTGGTGGTTCTGGATCTATCCTAAGTATCAACTTTTTAAGTTTGGGCTTAGTGATTTCATCCACCACCTCAAAGGTTAACCTTACGTTCTTAACAGTAATTATATCCCTAGTTTCACGGTCCTCTAATTTTCTCTTTTTATGAAAGACTTCCAACAAGGGTGCATTAGTGTGGATATTTTCCAATACCTCCACATATGTTTTAGATTGGGAGTCTATCTGAGCTTCCATAAAACTTTTCGAGAAAGGAAACGGTGGGGTATAGGGGTGAGGCATAACAATAGGTGCTCCCTTTTCTACCTCTTCTACAACCTCCCTTTTAGATGCTGTTGGAGGATTTTTCTCAATCTTTACTCTTTTCTCGTCTGAACTCTCCTCGTCTACATCATTACTCTCCTTAATCTCATTATCACTCTCTTCAACCTCATTATCGCTCTCTTTAGGATTTTCAACTTATTTTTCACTACTGGTTGTTACAACATCCAATTTCTCCTCAAGGAAGGGTCCTAAAGGGTTTTGTTCAAGCTGGGAGATTTTGGTCTCTAAGGCTATGTTGTGGGTCGCGAGCGAGTCAACCACAGTGGTCAGTTGCCTAAGGTTTTCATTGTTTTGAAGACTTTGTTTTCTAAACTCTTCGTTCTGGACAGTTTGTGTCTCTACAAAGTGCTCCATCAGAGATTCTAACCTAGAGTGAATTAGCATCGCGTCAGAATCCTCCATTGATGTTTCGAAGTTGAAATCATGCGATTCTTCTGATTCTTCAAATTGAGTTAGAGTCGCATTTTGTATTTCCGTAAAGCGCTTTGTCATCATTGATATTTCATTAAAATTTCCCATTAATATTTCGAGGTCGGATTTATAGGATACTTGGGTCTCCTCGAAATATTGGGTGTAGTGATTGTAGGGGAAATTTGGTTGAGGATAAGTTCGGTTGGAATTATAATATTCTTGCGATTCCTCAAAACGTTGGGATTGGTGGTTGGAAAGGTAATTCGGATGAGAATGAGTCCGTGATGCATTGAGATTCTCCAATAGTATTTCGAGGTCGGATTTATGGGATTCTTGTGATTCCTCGAAATACTCAGAGTGGGGGTTGTAGAAAAAATTCGGGTGATACATAGTATTGTACCCCAAAATTTGCCCTCCCATATTCTTCAAAATTTGCAAAGAGCATGCTTCAAAATTCCCCAAGGGTTGCACAGTTCAAGGGCCTCCTAAACAGTCAAAAATTAGGGTTTTGGTTCTGACAAAGAAAATTAAGTTTCCAAGGGTCCAATCAAGTCCCACATGCCTACAAACATGGTTAAGCATCTTCATACCAAGTTTCAAGACTTACAGCACAAAATTGCACAGTCAAAAACCCTAATTGCACTACAGTCAACTGTAGGGGCAAAATGGTCATTTGACAGTCAAAAGTTCAAATTTTTGGTCAACATCTCATTTTGAAGCCACAAACATCATTTGATCAATGCTTGATCATGATTCTCAAAGCTTGGCTCAAAAAGTCTCAAGATGCAAAAGTTTCCATATTTGGACAGTTGAAAAAGTCAACTGTAACTTGACCAAGGCATAACTTTCACATGGTTTATCAGAAAAATTCCATCCAAATCTCATTTTGAAGAGAAATACATTTCCTACAACTCCTCTTCACACTTCAAGTCCAAGAAATGCTCTCACAAAAAGTTATCAATTTCAACATTATAGGTCATTTTCAAAAGTCAACAAAAAGGGACTTTAAGTCAAAGGCCATAACTTTAGATTGGTAAATCAAAAGGACATGGGACCAAAGGCATTGGTTATAGGACTTCAAGACCTTTCCAAAATGTCCAAGAACATGATAAAAGCTTAAAAATTGAGCAAGATATGCCTTGTGGAAGTTGGGAAATTTTTGGGTATTTTGAAAAGTCAATTTTGCTTCAAATGCCCTAAAATTGCTAATGGGCCACATTTTCTTCCAAGATTGATCATCCAAAGCATGTGCACGACCATTTGGCCCAAAGGGAAGTTATTCATCATTTTTATTTATTTATTTGAATTTTTAATTGCTAATAATTCATTTAATTAATTAAAATATATGAAAAATACCAAAACCAAGTTTTCAAATCTTTTTGTGCAAGACAATCACTCATGATTCACTAAGGATTTCGTGCATATCAAAAGAGGAAAGAGTTGGAGCAAATTGGCATGATTCTTCATGAAAAAAATATTGAAAAAGATTCATCAAAATCAAATCTTGAAAACCATTAAAAGCAAGGCTATGGGCTTGGATTATTGACTGAATTCATTCCTTATACAAGTGCAAACCTAACCCTAGAGCCAAGAACCTCAGAGCTGCGCCAGAAAACAAGAGCAAAGTTTGAGTTTTTGTCAAAAAATTTCAAAACTGAAATCACGATTCTAAGGCTTTTCAAGATCAAATAATCATTCCATTGCCTTCCTGAGACTCCAAGGAAGGTTTTCAGATCAAAACCATCCATTCTAACGCAAAGAAACGGTAGAACGATCGTGTCCTGTACAAGATTTTTTCCATATGCTTGCATCATGATTCATGCGTTTTTTGTAGTTTTTAATATTTGATTTATGTTCATTGGACCATTCTGAAGCTAACCCTATAGTTTGATTGAGTTTTTATGCATCGTACGTGATTTCACCATTAAAGCCAGCTAGGGTTCTTCAAGCTCCAAATTGGGCATTCTTGAATACTGTAAAATTGGGACTTCCCAATACCATGACTGAACTCAGGAAGCTTGGACGAATATAATGCACTAATCGCGCCCAATTTATGTAACAAGATGAGCTATTCGCTATTTCTAAAAAGGTTGCATTTTGGGGGGGTTTAAAACCCCCGCTAATTCTTTTTATTTTTCAGATACAGCAAGCCAACGAAGAAGAAGACTATGTGGCACCATCTGATTGAGCAATTTGAATTAACGCGCGTCTTTTATTGTTTCTAAGCCACTGACCATTTTTTCTCTTATATTATTTATTGGCTATTCTATGTACAACGTGTATTAGCAGCTCCACTGGTCAGGCGTAGGATTGGTAACCTCTAGGACCTGGGTTCGAATCCCAGGTCCCCCTTCCTTTCAATAATATTTTTTCTAATATCATCTTGTGCAGCTTCTTCCCTGAAGACCATCATACACTCACAATCCAGGCACGCCACATGGCTACTGAAGGCAATCCAAAGGCCTTGATTTGAAGAGTACCATAGGCATAAGTCAATGAAGCTGCACGTGGCCAATAAAGTCAACAAGGCCAGGGTTCTAATGGGCCTGATTGCTAGCCAAAAAACCTCCAATTTGGGGACAGAACCCCCCATGGTTTGCTTTTTATTCCTTTTCATATCTTTTCTATTTTTATTTGTTTTAATTAATTTCCTTTAAATTCTTTAATTTAATTTATTTTCATAAAATATAAAAATAGTAAAAAAAATCAGAAAAGACAAAAAATAAAATATATTTCATTTAAAACTTATTTTTGTAAATAAAAATCATTAATTAATTTAGTTTTCAATTTTAGGTTAAATTTTAATGCTTTTCTTAATAAACTTAAAATTTGTAGAATTAGGGTTTTGATTATTTTTACCTTTTCCTTTTCACCCTATTAATAATTAATTATATATTTTTGTAAATAAAATTGCATTAATTAATTAGGTTTGATTTTAGGTTAAATTTTAATGCTTTTCTTAATAAATTAAAAACAACGAGAATTAGGGTTAATTAATTAATTTCATTTAGTTTTCATTAAAAAATTCATAAATACCAAAACCCAAAAATAATTTCTTTTTCATCTTAATTTCATTAATTTAATAATCATAATTTAATTTTATTAAAAAGGGTCCAACGCCCTCGCATTCGCTAATGATTCCAATTCGCGCATTTATTTCCTTTCTCATAATTTTATGTAATTCTCCCAAAGCCGTGTAAATTAAACATTTTATATTTCTCGTACTTTACTTTATTTTATGTTAAATCGGGTCCTGGATTTAATTTGGCGATGTGGACCCGCGCCTTTGTAATAGTTTAGGAACTTTATATTTCTCGCTCTTTTAAACTGTTAATAATTGCATGCAAGAATGAATGACTAAGATAAAAACAAAAGCGTAGATCACCCATACATGACAAGACAAAATATCTGAAAACGACACACAAATCACACACCACCCCTAGGGTACGCCTCACTGTTGCCTTGCCCCTCGAAAGGTGATCGTTGAGTAGAGGATGTCTTAGTAAGTCCTCATGATCCGGGAACCTGGCATGAGGGTAGCTTCTAAGGTGTCTTCCTATTGCTCTGGTGATCACCATGTCCCGAACCTCGAATTGACCCGAACACCTCCAACGGTGGTGCTACCTACCTCTCAATGGTGGGATGGCACTACCTAAAGGACATCTACACAGACGAATTCCTTAGGGTAGGTAGACGACTCTAGATACTTGCTCTAAATTTCAAAACAAATCAAAAATACTTTTCACACCGACACCTTTTCAAAAAGCTTTCGAAAGCAATCTTTCAAACACTCTTGAGGACCGATACAAGAGTCGAACTGAAATTTTCAAAGAAACTTTTTTAAAACCCACAGTTGAAAAGCAAACAAACCATTTTTGAAAACACAAATGAGCAAGTATCTAAGAGCCCATGGATAACCATGGATAGAAAGGGTGCTAACACCTTCCCTTTCTATAACCTACCTCCTAAACCGAGAGCAATCTCTTTAAGGAATTTTTCTGTGCTTTTGTCCTTTCCATTTGGAGAAAATAAAAGACGGTGGCGACTCTTGCTTCCACGACATTTCGCGAACCAGCGTTAAACAGTCAGTTCCAGATCCACCGATCACAGAACTGGCGACTCTGCTGGGGACAAATTTTAAAGTGAGGTGTACCTTAGGGTTAGTTCATAATTGTGTTTTCAATTGCTTTCTTTGCTTGCTTTAAATTGTGGGACTGTCTTGGGAGTTCTATAGATCCTAACCCGAATATGGGGGATACCTTCTTAGAAAGTAGCAACAAGACTGTGAGGGAACTGTGCGGGGTATACCGACATGGTTGAAACAGTCTGCTACATTGATGTGGCACTTTGGTGTGTACCGATAACCCTTGAGTTCAGTCAAGGAGAGTACGGGGCCTCCGCGTGGTGTCGTGAAGCATCAACAGACCTTAGGAACCTTAATTGAACTATCTTGGCCTCTTTAGGGTAGTGAGATAACTGACTTTGGTGCAGTCCGAGGTTGGTTGATACTCGATACTACACTCAATTGAGGGTTGCTTTCCTTGAATATTTCGGTCGCCAGTTCAGTGGCTAAATCGAAATGATGAACAATGAAAGCAATCCGGTGATATTGGGACCCTTAGAACCCGGTTACTTCTAATAGGACAGGTTGAGCCCACCAACTTCAAGAGGGTACTACCCAGACCCCATGCTGGCCTAAACCCTAAGGGCTTGTCTTGTGTGCCTTGTGTGCCTTACATGTTTGTCTTTGTAAATATCTGTGGTGTGTTTAATCATAGCATCATGACATCATCCAGCATCATATGCATTGACTAACCATTTCAGGGGTTCGAATCTTCATCTTTGTTCTTTGTTTTGTAGGACATGGAAACTGTTCGCAGAAATACAATTCAAATCAGCCTTGTAAGGGTCCCTCCTCAGCTTAAGGAGCTTATATCCAGGATTCCCGAGAGCTCTCCATTCAGTGAAAGACATGGAAGACTCATCAGCTTGGTCAATACCAACATTGAGGAAGATATGATAAAGGTCCTGTTCCAGTTCTTTGACCCTCTGCATCACTGTTTCACCTTCTTGGATTATCAGCTGGTACCTACATTGGAGGAGTTCTCCCGACTCCTGAAGATCCCTATCCTTGATCAACTACCCTACAACGGTACAGAAAAGGAACCCAAGCTTGAAGAGATTGCTAAAGCCTTGCACCTACAATCATCTGACCTCAAGGGACATTGGGAAGTTAGAAGTGGTATCAAAGGGTTCTTAGCCAGGTTTCTATTTGAAAAGGCCCATGAATGTTGGAACTCCCTTGACTTACAAGCTTTTGAAGAAGTTGTGGCCCTCCTTGTCTATGGTTTGGTGTTGTTCCCTAACCCAGATCAGCTTATAGATATCAGTGCTGTCCAGATCTTCATGTCCAGGAATCCTGTACCTACGTTGCTGGGGGACATCCTCCACTCATGTTACACTCGAACCATGAGAAAAAGAGGTGTCCTTATGTGTTGCACTCCTCTCCTGGGAAGGTGGTTTATTTCGCACCTTCCACAATCAGTTTTGAAGAACGAGCGGGGTTTGAGGTGGTCACAACGGTTGATGACTCTCACACATGCAGATATACATTGGTGCCCTAGGTCCAGAGAGGATGTCACTATCATTGATCGTTGTGGGGAGTACCCTGATGTTCCTTTACTTGGAATCAGAGGAGGTATTACTTACAACCCGTGCCTGGCTTGGAGACAGTTTGGTTATGCTCGAAGGGATGGTCCTCATGATATGTTAATTCCTGACATAGTTTTTGACTTCGACAATGATGCACAAGGACTTCGCCAGAGATTTATCAGAGTTTGGAGGATGCCAAGCAGGATAGACAACAAGACATTGGGGCACAGGAACTCCATCCCGTTGGAACCTTATCTCAAGTGGGTACGAGCCCGCTCCCAGAAGTTAGTAATGCCTTATCCTCATATGCTCCCTATAATCAAAGAGCCAGTCTTGGAAGGGGAAGTGTCCTACACCATTCAGCATCCTGACATGCCCACATCCTGGGAAGAGATGCAGAAGAGCTGGATCCAGCTTAAGTAAGAATGAAATTCTCTTGAGACCAGTCTACATGCTAGTGAAAAGAAGTTCTTGGAGCTCACCCGCCTGTTGCATGAGGAGAGGAATCTCAACACCTACATAGCTCCAAAGAGGATGCGTAGTGTCTTTTGGGATTGATTTGCTTTGTAAACTGTGCCCATGAGGCTTTAATGTACTGAACAATTGTTTCCTTAATAATAACGTGTGTTCCTTTTTTGTCTACAACAAATTTGAACTTTCGAACCCTTGAATGCATTGCATAAACACATATCATTCATCATGTGCATAGCAGGTTTTCTTCTTTTCAGGTTGCTTACCGTTCTTCGCTGTTTATTTCAGCATCATGAATCCTGACTCATCATCAACCGAGATGTCCATCAAGGCTCTTCAGGCGCAGAATGCGCAATTTCAGGAATTAATCATGGGTCTGGCTCATGGACAAGAAGAACTGAAGGCTCTGCTCCTAAAGAAGGAGAAGAAGAAGAAGAGGAGAACTGTTCTTTTTAACTCGGGCCGAAGGTTTGGCAACACTCTGCAGAATGAAGAGGCTGGTTCTTCTATAGGCAAGGGTAGTCCTCAAGAGGGAAAAGGTCCTAGTCCGGTAGTCTCTGACAACGAGACTGATTTTGATGAGGAACAGTATCCTCTTGCTGAAGATCGGTACAAGCAGTTGGAGGACAGACTGAATGCTATGGAGATCCAACAAGTGCCTGGGCTGGATTTCGGAGACTTGGGTTTGTCTACTGGTGTGATCATTCCTCATAAGTTCAAAGCACCATCCTTTACCAAGTATGACGGGGCGTCTTGTCCCAAGCTATACCTCAGGTCTTATGTGCGGAAGATTCAACCGTACTCAGTGGATAAGAACTTGTGGATCCACTTCTTCCAGGAGAGTCTTTCAGGGACTCATCTCGAATGGTTCTATCAGCTGGATGGGACCAAGGTTCGTAAATGGGAGGAGTTGGCTACTGCTTTCTATAAGCAGTATCAATATAATGCCGACCTTGCCCCTACACGTACCCAACTCCAAGGTATGTCGCTAGGTTCAAGTGAAGGTTTTAAAGAGTATGCACAGAAGTGGAGGGATCTGGCTGGCAGGGTGCAGCCTCCGTTGACTGACCGGGAGTTGGTAGACATGTTCCTGGGGACCCTATCTGGGCCATTTTTCAACCATCTTATCGGGAATTCGTCTGCAGGGTTTACTGATCTTATTCTGACTGGAGAGAGAATAGAGGCTGGGATGAAGTCTGGTAAAATTCAGAAGGGTGCATCATCAAGCTCTGAGAAGAAGCCCTTCAAGAAAGAGGCTAATGCTGTATACGGGTCTAGAAGACAAGAGAAACCTGAGCGCCGCTAGTCTGTCAACGCGGTGATGATTGCCAAGCCTGCTGCCGCTCCTCGGCAAACCAATCCTCAAAGGGCTGAAAGACCCCGGAGAGAGTTTACCCGTTTGAGTATGACCCTATCGCAAATCTTGCTACAGTTGCTATCCACCAACCTAGTGACTTTCAGAGAGGCCCCAAAAGTTGTGAACACTGCCTCCCCCAAATACAATCCAAATGCCCGCTGTGCTTATCACTCCGATAGCCCGGGGCATTCCACTGATAACTGTTGGGCCTTAAGGAATAAGGTACAAGACCTTATTGACGCAAAAGAGATACAATTTGAAGCACCTGAGAGGCCGAATGTGGTGACTGCTCCTATGCCCCAGCATGGAGTAAATGCTGTTGATGAAGAGGTATACGCCGTTTCTGTGGATGATGTAGCTACTCCCTTAATGACTGTCAAGAGGAATCTACTATTGGCCGGTTTATTTCCGGGTTGTAGTGAAGGTTGCCTTTTCTGTGCTGTTTCCCTCTCTGGTTGTCCTCTGCTGAAGTTGGGCATCCAAAGCCTAATGGACAGCAAAGAGATTCTATTCAAAAAGTCCACTGTTCAGTTGATTCCGGTAGAAGAAGTTTCTGTTGTTACCATCTTTAATAATCCAATCAAGGCTTTCCCAAGGAAGCCGGTTCAAATCATGACTGTCGCACCTGTTGTTATTACTGTTCCGGGGCCTCTCCCCTACGAATCTGATAAGGCTATCCCCTGGCACTATGGGGCAGATGTGTATGTGAATGGAATCAAGCAAGAGTTCAACACTGGCACCAGTATCAGCAATATCACTGGTCCAGCAAAGGTTACCCGCAGTGGCAGGCTCTTCTCGCCTGACATTGCACCACCCGCTGTTCGAAGACCCCTCATTATAACACCTACAAGTGTACCTGTTCCTGTTTCTGATCAAGTTGTTTCCCCTGCTGCCGAGTCATCTAATGATCGGGGCAAAGGGATTGAAGATGAGCCTGCCCGGATGGAGGCACCAATACCTATAACTGTTGAGGCCTCCCAACAAGAAATGGAGGAAATCCTGAAAATAATTAAGAAGAGTGACTTTAATGTTGTCGAGCAGCTGGGGCATACGCCCTCCAAAATCTCCATGCTCTCCTTGCTACTGTGCTCAGAGGCCCATGCTAAGGCCTTAATTTCATTTCTCAAGACGGCCCATGTGCCACAGGAGACATCTGCAGTCCAGTTCACTAATTGCGTAGCAAATCTGACAGCGGACAATGGTTTGGGTTTCTCGGATGCTGACCTTACGGCTAAAGGAAGAGACCACAATGACGCCCTGCATGTCTCTATTGAATGCAGGGGCACTACTCTGGCGCACGTGTTGGTGGACATTGGCTCTTCCCTAAATGTGCTACCCAAGAAAGCCTTAGACCGTTTGGATTGTGAAGGCCTGGAGCTGAAACCTAGCAATATCATTGTCAGAGCCTTCGACGGTTCTAAAAGGATGGTTCATGGAGAGGTTGACATTCCTATTCGTGTGGGCTCTCAAGTATTCGACTCTACTTTCTATGTGATGGATATCCGTCCATCGTATTCTTGTCTACTAGGTCGACCTTGGATCCACAAAGCTGGGGCAGTGACCTCTACCCTGCACCAGAAGCTCAAGTACCCCGTCAGAGGGAAGATCGTCACTGTGCAGGGAGAGGAGGAGTATATGGTGAGCCATTTGAATTCCTTCAGGTATATTGAGATGGACGGGGAGTTTATTGAAACCCCCTTTCAGCATTTCGAAGAGGTACCTCCAACTTTAGCAGCGGCAGAAACAGTGGTCGAAGAGGATGTTCCTTTGAAGATGGCTTCCCTAAGGGATGCCCGGGCTGTGATTCAGAGAGGTGAATGTGCTAACTGGGGCAGGCTCCCTGATTTTACACAGAAAACTGACAAGTTCGGACTGGGTTTTACTGCAGAGGGACAGAAAGCTATGCGGAAGGCAAAGACCAGAAGACCTCCTGTGCTCATTACCAATCCAGGAGTGAATGCTGTTGGGGAGGATAATGAAGTGGATGAAGCTGAGTTCAATAGCTGGATCTACCCGACAACTGATGGCGGATTGACCAATTGGATTGCTAAGGACCATACTCCTGTTACTTTTGTTACGCAGTAATAAACTTCTTTGTTTTGTTATTTGTAATAAACAATTAAAACTCTATGGCCCGGTGTCTTACCCGGGGCACCGTGGCTTCATTTGTGAGGGCATATAAATTGTCATTTCATATATCATGAATAAAAAACCTTGGAAATTTTCTCGCATTTCAAATCTTATGCTCCTTGTCTTCCTTTCCTTCCTTTATATATTTCAAAACAGCTGTATTTACACACACTCACTCATACAGGTTTCAATCCACTCTGGATCTCACTGGTAACGACTCTGCTACTGCCAGTTATGACTTCGAAAATCCGATCAACTTAGCCGAAGACGAAGGTGAAGATGATTGCGAAGTGCCTGGCGAGCTTGCAAGACTGTTACTCCAAGAAGAGAGGGCAATTCAACCACACGAAGAGCCAGTGGAAACAATAAATCTGGGTACTGAGGCAGACAGAAAGGAGGTAAAGATTGGTGCCAACCTAGAGCTCAGCATAAAGCAACAATTGACTCAGATGCTACATGATTATGTGGAGATCTTTGCTTGGTCCTACGAAGACATGCCCGGATTGGATACTGACATTGTGGTCCATCATTTGCCTACTAAGGAAGACTGCCCTCCGGTTAAGCAAAAGGTCCGTCGTATGCGTCCAGAGATGTCTGAGAAGATCAAAGCCGAGGTCATGAAACAGTTTGATGCCGGTTTTCTTGCAGTGACTTCTTACCCTCAGTGGGTTGCTAATGTGGTGCCAGTACCTAAGAAGGACGGTAAGGTCAGAATGTGTGTCGACTACAGGGATCTGAACAGGGCCAGCCCCAAAGATGACTTCCCCTACCTCACATTGATGTCCTTGTTGACAATACAGCTCAGCATAAGGTGTTCTCTTTCATGGATGGTTTTTCAGGTTACAATCAGATCAAGATGGCACCCGAAGACATGGAAAAAACTACATTTGTTACTCAGTGGGGCACCTTCTGCTACAAGGTCATGCCTTTCGGACTGAAAAATGCTGGGGCAACCTACCAACGTGCCATGGTTGCTTTATTTCATGACATGATCCATCATTAGATAGAATTGTATGTTGACGACATGATTGCAAGGTCCCAGACTGAGGAAGAACACCTTGATCATCTGCAGAAGTTGTTTGACCGTCTGAAGTTGTACAAGCTGAGGTTGAATCCGAACAAGTGCACCTTCGGGGTAAGATCTGGAAAGTTGTTAGGCTTCGTTGTAAGTGATAAGGTTATTCAAGTGGACCCTGCCAAGGTCAAAGCTATTCAAGAGATGCCAGTTCCTAAAACAGAGAAGGAAGTCAGAGGCTTTTTAGGACGCCTGAATTACATTGCTCGATTCATCTCACACCTGACTGCTACCTATGAGCCAATCTTCAAGCTGCTGAAGAAAGATCAGGTAGTACGTTGGAATGATGAATGTCAGGCCGCTTTTGACAGAATCAAAGAGTATCTCCAAGAACCACCCATCCTTATGCCACCGGTTGAAGGGAGACCTCTGATCCTATATCTGACAGTACTTGACAACTCAATGGGGTGTGTGTTGGGGCAGCATGACGAGTCTGGCCGAAAAGAGCATGCCATTTATTACCTTAGCAAAAAGTTTACCGAATGTGAGACCCGATACTCACTGCTTGAGAAAACTTGTTGCGCTTTGGTATGGGCTGCTCGCCGGCTGAGACAGTATATGCTGACTCACACTACCTTGTTGATCTCAAAGATGGATCCTATAAAGTACATATTCGAAAAGCCTGCTCTGTCTGGGAGAATAGCAAGATGGCAAATGATCTTGACGGAATACGACATTCAGTACACGACCCAGAAAGCCATCAAGGGAAGTGTATTGGCAGACCACTTGGCACATCAGGCAGTAGACGACTATCAGTCAATGAACTTCGAGTTTCCGGACGAGAGCATCATGATTGTGACTGATTGTGAAGTACCTGGACCGGATGAAGGACCTGAGGAAGGATCCCGATGGTCTATGCACTTTGACGAAGCCTCCAATGCTTTGGGTAACGGTATCGGCGGTGTAATCATATCCCCTCAAGGCACTCATACTCCACTTACGGCCCGACTATGTTTTAACTGTACCAACAACATGGCGGAGTATGAGGCGTGCATCATGGGTCTTCAAGCGGCGATCGACCTAAGGATCAAGTTTCTCAGTGTCTTCGGAGATTCCGCTCTCGTGATCAATCAGATCAAAGGAGAGTGGGATACGAAACATCCGAATCTTATTCCTTACAGAGAATGTGTGTTGACATTGATCCCCCACTTCACGAAGATAACCTTTGAACATTTCCCAAGAGAGGAGAATCAGCTGGCGGACGTGTTAGCTACAATGTCTTCTATGTTCAAGGTCAAATGGGACAATGAGGCTCTCCGGATCATCATCTAGAAACTGGACGAACCGGCATACTGTTGTGATCTCGAGACTGCATTGGTGACTGAGAAGCCTTGGTACCATGAAGTGAAGAGATATTTGGAAGCTCAGGAATATCCTGAAGGTGCGTCTGTCAATGATAAGAAGTTTCTGAGAAGGTTCGCAGCGAAGTTCTTCCTTAGCAACGACATTCTATACAAGCGAAACCATGATTCGACCTTACTGCGTTGTATGGACAAGACAGAAGCAGAAAGGATCATGGAAGAGCTACATGAAGGGACCTTTGGTACACATTCCAGTGGACACACTATGGCAAAGAAGATCCTTCGGGCAGGGTATTTCTGGTCCACCATGGAAGCTGACTGCTACCAACATTCTCGGACATGCCACAAATGCCAGATATATGCAGACAAGGTGCATGTTCCTCCAGTTCCTCTAAATGTTCTGACTGCGCCTTGGCCGTTTGCGATGTGGGGCATAGATATGATCGGTGAGATTAAACCTACGGCATCCAATGGGAATCGCTTCATCCTGGTAGCAGTTGATTACTTCACGAAGTGGGTTGAGGCAGCTTCCTACGCTACGGTAACCAAGACTGTTGTGGCACGGTTCATTCGGCATAATCTGATCTGTCAGTACGGCGTCCCAGAAAGGATCATTACAGACAACGGTACCAATCTCAATAACAAGATGATCACTGAGCTCTACGAGCAATTTAAGATACAGCACCACAATTCTTCTCCTTACAGACCGAAGATGAATGGGGCTGTAGAAGCAGCAAATAAAAATATCAAGAAAATCGTGCAGAAGATGACAGTGAATTATAAGGATTGGCACGAGATGTTACCGTTCGCTCTACATGGGTACCGTACCTCAGCCAGGACGTCAACCGGGGCAACTCCTTTCTCCTTGGTCTATGGTATGGAGGCAGTCTTACCGATCGAAGTGCAAATACCCTCTCTCCGGATAATGAAGGATGCAGACCTGAACGAAGATGATTGGATCCAGACACGACTTGATCAGCTAAACCTTATTGATGAAAAGAGACTTGCCGCTATCTGTCATGGTCAGACGTATCAGAAACGGATGATCAGGGCATTTAACAAAAAGGTCAGACCACAAGAGTATCAAGTTGGGGATCTGGTAATCAAGCGAATCATCCTTCCTCAGAGTGATCCAAGGGGCAAATGGACCCCTACATACGAAGGGCCATTTGTGATTAAACATGTGTTCTCAGGAGGAGCCATGATTTTAACCAACATGGATGGTGACGACCTTCCTCACCCCGCCAATGCAGACATAGTAAAAAGATACTATGCATGAAAAAAGACCCGCTAGGCTGACATGCCTAGGAAAAAATTAGGGCTTCCCGGCGAACCAAAAGGGTTCGGGCAAAATGAAGGGATGAAATGAAAAAATCTGTACACCCGGCAAGTCGAAAACCTGAAAAGGTGGCTTGGGAAAAAATGGGTATCCCGGTGGACTGAAAACCCGAAAGGGCGGTCCAGGCAAAAGTTAGGGATAAAGCGTAATACTATGTCTCATTGGATCACTTCGCATCCAGAATCCGGTATCTACATCAAGATCAGACGGCATCGATCAGTCAGCTTCATCTTCAACCAAGGTCATTAAGTGATGAGACGCTCGAAATTATAAAGGCAATAGCAGAGTTGAAACCCAGTGGATCATTCATTTCACACAGCTGTTTTATTTTCTTTTACAAATTTGTAAACACTTTTGTTCGGCGGTGTTCTCTTACTAGGACATCAGCCTCTTGTATATAAACGCCTATTTTACAGGAAAATTCAAAAAAATCAATACAAATACACTTTCAGTTAAAATTGCCAATTGTTTTTCCTTTTCTATTTTGTTTTGCGAAGAACGTCCAAGGTTCAATTTGTGATATATGCATTAACAATAATTTGCTAACTCATGAATAATTTGCATACGAAACAAAGAGTTAATTACAAGTAACATTAGAAACAGGGGCAATAAAGAGTTGTCTAAGCAATCTAATTGTTCTATCCTCCAAGGTACCAAGGTAGGTTCAGCTAAAAGAACATAACCAGATATCTTAACTCCCCAGAGAGTGAGCCAGCAAGTCAATGCACTCTCCTCAAGCAAAGTTACAATCAAACCTTAAGAAAGTTGGGTATCCTCCCGCAGAGCTCAACATTCCCCAGCAGTACAGGCATTCCTAACAAGCATCCCCGACAGTCTTAGCCTAAAGATTGTTCCCCAGTGGTATACCAGACATTCGTTGGAGTCATTTCCCCGATACAGTTCAAATTTCCCCAAGAGAGTCCAATTCAGGTTTCCCCAGGAAAGTTGGAATCCATCTCCCCAAGCAGTAAGCTTATCCCTAGTAGATTCTGGAAGCTTATCCTTGCAGAATACGAACGCGTCTCCCGACTTTATTCAAAGAGTTATTTCCTTACCAGGATATAACTGGGTTATCCTCAGCCCAAAAGCCACGGAAAGATCGTCCTCGACGAAGTCTTCTCATCCCCAGCGAAGTCTATCAACATAACAATGGTATTCCCAGCGAAGTTACCATCAACATTTCAGCGAAGTATCTCTCTCCCCACAGAGTATTGCTCCCCAACAAGATCGTTAGAGTACTTTTCTCCCCGCAGGGTAATCCATTCGCCAAGTTTATTCCCCAACGGAGTTATCTTCTCCTACCAGTATTCTTGCAACTATCATCCCCAGCAGAAGCCAAGATCTATTCTTCAACATCAGCCCAGGAGTGACTTCCCGGCACCCGTCAAGGATTTACTTTCCTAAAGACGAAAAGATACATTCATAAACATCACATCTCCATACATTATAGCATGCATATACGCATCACATCTTACAAATCTCGTTTATGTTGAGAACATCATTGCTTGATTCATATCATGCATTGCATATGACTGACCTTTACCTTTTAGGAAAGATCCAGTTAAATTCTCAGCTATATTTCAAGACCTAGACCGGTTCAGTTAAATCGACCCTAAGATTTTTCTGTTTCTTATCCAGTCAAAGGCCTTCTCTGGTTCAGTCAGATCGACCCTAAGATCTCCCTGTTTCTTATCCAGTTGAAGACATTTCAAGACCTAGACCGGTTCAGTTAAATCGACCCTAAGATTTTTCTATTTCTTATCCAGTCAAAGGCCTTCTCTGGTTCAGTCAGATCGACCCTAAGATCTCCCTGTTTCTTATCCAGTTGAAGATTTCAAGACCTAGACCGGTTCAGTTAAATCGACCCTAAGATTTTTCTGTTTCTTATCCAGTCCAAGGCCTTCTCTAGTTCAGTCAGATCGACCCTAAGATCTCCCTGTTTCTTATCCAGTTGAAGATTTCAAGACCTAGACCGGTTCAGTTAAATCGACCCTAAGATTTTTCTGTTTCTTATCCAGTCCAAGGCCTTCTCTAGTCCAGCTAAATCGACCCCTAACAGATTTTCCTGATAAAGACTCAGTAGAAGATATCCAAGATTCTCTCAGCGTTACTGTTGAGGTAGAAGTCGCCCAAGATTCTCTCAACGTTACTGTTAAGGTAGAAGTCGCCCAAGGTTCTCTCAGCGTTCCTGTTGAGGTAGTAATCGTCCCCAGATTCTCTCAGCGTTCCTGTTGAGGTAGTAATCGTCCAAGGTTCTCTCAGCGTTCCTGTTGAGGTAGTGACCATCCCTGGTTCATTCATCACCTTTTGAAGATCCAGATCCAGCTCCTTTAACCAGTCAGGACACATCTATACAAAGAATCTGAAGACCAGCTCCTGTAACAGGTCAGGTAATCATTCTCTTTTGCAGGTGCGCAAGTTCTCGCTAAGGAATCTCTTACGTGATCAACATCCAGATGGCATCTATAAGCCCGTCCACTATCCATCATCTCTCAGCATGGCATCTATAAGCCCATCATCCTATCCATCAATCTCCAAATGGCATCTATAAGCCCATTCCCATCATCACACTGCTACTATGTGAGCGCAAATTTCTGGGCACTCTAGTGTTCAATCATCTTCCACCTTCGGATTACGAAAGGCACGTCAGCCAATCTGCATCCTCAGGTCTAAGAAGATTGAACAGGGGCAACTGTTGTACCCCAAAATTTTCCCTCCCATATTCTTCAAAATTTGCAAAGAGCATGCTTCAAAATTCCCCAAGGGTTGCACAGTTCAAGGGCCTCCTAAACAGTCAAAAAGTAGGGTTTTGGTTCTGACAAAGAAAATGAAGTTTCCAAGGGTCCAATCAAGTCCCACATGCCTACAAACATGGTCAAGCATCTTCATACCATGTTTCAAGACTTACAGCACAAAATTGCACAGTCAAAAACCCTAATTGCACTACAGTCAACTGTAAGGGAAAAATGGTCATTTGACAGTCAAAAGTTCAAATTTTTGGTCAACATTTCATTTTGAAGCCACAAACATCATTTGATCAATGCTTGATCATGATTCTCAAAGCTTGGCTCAAAAAGTCTCAAGATGCAAAAGTTTCCATATTTGGACAGTTGAAAAAGTCAACTGTAACTTGACCAAGGCATAACTTTCACATGGTTTATCAGAAAAATTCCATCCAAAGCTCATTTTGAAGAGAAAGACATTTCCTACAACTCCTATTCACACTTCAAGTCCAAGAAATGCTCTCAAAAAAAGTTATCAATTTCAACATTATAGGTCATTTTCAAAAGTCAACAAAAAGGGACTTTAAGTCAAAGGCCATAACTTGAGATTGGTAAATAAAAATGACATGGGACCAAAGGCATTGGTTAGAGGACTTCAAGACCTTTCCAAAATGTCCAAGAACATGATCAAAGCTTAAAAATTGAGCAAGATATGCCTTGTGGAAGTTGGGAAAGTTTTGGGTATTTTGAAAAGTCAATTTTGCTTCAAATGCCCTAAAATTGCTAATGGGCCACATTTTCTTCCAAGATTGATCATCCAAAGCATATGCACGACCATTTGGCCCAAAGGGAAGTTATTCATCATTTTTATTTATTTATTTGAATTTTTAATTGCTAATAATTCATTTAATTAATTAAAATATATGAAAAATACCAAAACAAAGTTTTCAAATCTTTTTGTGCAAGACAATCACTCATGATTCACTAAGGATTTCGTGCATATCAAAAGAGGAAAGAATTGGAGCAAATTGGCATGATTCTTCATGAAAAAAATATTAAAAAAGATTCATCAAAATCAAATCTTGAAAACCATTAAAAGCAATGGGCTTGGATTATTAACTGAATTCATTCCTTATACAAGTGCAGACCTAACCCTAGAGCCAAGAACCTCAGAGTTGCGCCAGAAAACAAGAGCAAAGTTTGAGTTTTTGTCAAAAAATTTCAAAACTGAAATCACGATTCTAAGGCTTTTCAAGATCAAATAATCATTCCATTGCCTTCCTGAGACTCCAAGGAAGGTTTTCAGATCAAAACCATCCATTCTAACGCAAAGAAACGGTAGAATGATCGTGTCCTATACAGGATTTTTTCCATATGCTTGCATCATGATTCATGCGTTTTTTGTAGTTTTTAATATTTGATTTATGTTTATTGGACCATTCTGAAGCTAACCCTATAGTTTGATTGAGTTTTTATGCATCGTACGTGATTTCACCATTAAAGCCAGCTAGGGTTCTTCAAGCTCCAAATTGGGCATTCTTGAATACTGTAAAATTGGGACTTCCCAATACCATGATTGAACTCAGGAAGCTTGGACGGATATAATGCACTAATCGCGCCCAATTTATGTAACAAGATGAGCTATTCGCTATTTCTAAAAAGGTTGCATTTTGGGGGGGTTTAAAACCCCCGCTAATTCTTTTTATTTTTCAGATACAGCAAGCCAACGAAGAAGAAGACTATGTGGCACCATCTGATTGAGCAATTTGAATTAACGCGCGTTTTTTATTGTTTCTAAGCCACTGACCATTTTTTCTCTTATATTATTTATTGGCTATTCTATGTACAACGCGTATTAGCAGCTCCACTGGTCAGGCGTAGGATTGGTAACCTCTAGGACCTAGGTTCGAATCCCAGGTCCCCCTCCCTTTCAATAATATTTTTTCTAATATCATCCTGTGCAGCTTCTTCCCTGAAGACCATCATACACTCACAATCCAGGCACGCCACATGGCTACTGAAGGCAATCCAAAGGCCTTGATTTGAAGAGTACCATAGGCATAAGTCAATGAAGATGCACGTGGCCAATAAAGTCAACAAGGCCAGGGTTCTAATGGGCCTGATTAAAAAACCTCCAATTTGGGGACAGAACCCCCCATGGTTTGCTTTTTATTCCTTTTCATATCTTTTCTATTTTTATTTGTTTTAATTAATTTCCTTTAAATTCTTTAATTTAATTTTTTTTCATAAAATATAAAAATAGTAAAAAAAATCAGAAAAGACAAAAAATAAAATATATTTCATTTAAAACTTATTTTTGTAAATAAAAATCATTAATTAATTTAGTTTTCAATTTTAGGTTAAATTTTAATGCTTTTCTTAATAAACTTAAAATTTGTAGAATTAGGGTTTTGATTATTTTTACCTTTTCCTTTTCACCCTATTAATAATTAATTATATATTTTTGTAAATAAAATTGCATTAATTAATTAGGTTTGATTTTAGGTTAAATTTTAATGCTTTTCTTAATAAATTAAAAACAACTAGAATTAGGGTTAATTAATTAATTTCATTTAGTTTTCATTAAAAAATTCATAAATACAAAAACCCAAAAATAATTTCTTTTTCATCTTAATTTCATTAATTTAATAATCATAATTTAATTTTATTAAAAAGGGTCCAACGCCCTCGCATTCGCTAATGATTCCAATTCGCGCATTTATTTCCTTTCTCATAATTTTATGTAATTCTCCCAAAGCCGTGTAAATTAAACATTTTATATTTCTCGTACTTTGCTTTATTTTATGTTAAATCGGGTCCTGGATTTAATTTGGCGATGTGGACCCGCGCCTTTGTAATAGTTTAGGAACTTTATATTTCTCGCTCTTTTAAACTGTTAATAATTGCATGCAAGAATGAATGACTAAGATAAAAACAAAAGCGTAGATCACCCATACATGACAAGACAAAATATCTGAAAACGACACACAAATCACACACCACCCCTAGGGTACGCCTCACTGTTGCCTTGCTCCTCGAAAGGTGATCGTCGAGTAGAGGATGCCTTAGTAAGTCCTCATGATCCGGGAACCTGGCATGAGGGTAGCTTCTAAGGTGTCTTCCTATTGCTCTGGTGATCACCATGTCCCGAACCTCGAATTGACCTGAACACCTCCAACGGTGGTGCTACCTACCTCTCAATGGTGGGATGGCACTACCTAAAGGACATCTACACAGACGAATTCCTTAGGGTAGGTAGACGACTCTAGATACTTGCTCAAAATTTCAAAACAAATCAAAAATACTTTTCACACTGACACCTTTTCAAAAAGCTTTCGAAAGCAATCTTTCAAACACTCTTGAGGACCGATACAAGAGTCGAACTGGAATTTTCAAAGAAACTTTTTTAAAACCCACAGTTGAAAAGAAAACAAACCATTTTTGAAAACACAAATGAGCAAGTATCTAAGAGCCCATGGATAACCATGGATAGAAAGGGTGCTAACACCTTCCCTTTCTATAACCTACCTCCCGAACCGAGAGCAATCTCTTTATGTAATTTTGCTGTGCTTTTGTCCTTTCCATTTGGAGAAAATAAAAGATGGTGGCGACTCTTGCTTCCGTGACATTTCGTGAACCAGCGTTAAACAGTCAGTTCCAGATCCACCGATCACACATAGTAACTGGGACAAGATTTGTAGATGCAAAGGCTCGCTTCGGGAGCGAGTATTTGGCATACAAATCGAAAGAGGGTTTCTGTTGCCTAGTCTAAACGCGCAACAGAAGAATCGTACTTAATTGATTAATCAGTCCCCGACAACAGCGCCAAAAACTTGATCGCGACTTTATGAGTCTGTCGGGATACTAACTACAAGTATACAGTTTAGTCGTTCTAGTTTTAAATGATTATCGAACCCACAGAGACTGAGGATCAATCACATACGATCTAATGCTACAGTTATTTAACTAAGCGATGAATATTTGGTTTTAGGGGGAAACAGTTTAATTAAAAATAATAGTACTAGTTATACCGGTATGTGATAATCGGACTTAGGGAATTCGGTGAATCGCTTGGCCTATAAAGTATTTCGGTAAAAGCTAATTGTTTAAAAACCTGAGACATACACTCTCGTGTTTATGAAATAAGTCATGCTACTAAACCTAGTGGATGCACTTTAAATTTAATAACACTTTTTGAAAACAATTTGAGTTTAATTAATTTATTAAAACACTCTCGTGTATTTAAAAATCAATGTTTCGTTACCACTATCTGGGTTGAACCCCAGCTCTCGCATGCGGGTTCTTGCCTTAATTAATTTCCCACTCTCGTGGCAAAATCGTGTTAATTAAACTCTCACTCTCGTGACAAGGTTAGTTAAATTAATCTTGGAAATTGGAAACCAGAAATTGTTTTATAAATATTTTTGGCTAAGGTATCACTGAATTCCTTTAGTTCTTACGGGTCACATACCGATATTAATAATTTAGTCGGACATAATTAACTTGGAAGCAATACAATTCAAAATATAACTCATAACAACAATTGGCATAATACAAGAATGACTAAATATTAATTGCAATAAAAACCTGGAAATAACGTTGCTATGGTAATCTTGGAGTGTTACAATATTCCTTAAGCTTGATTGCAGTAAATAAATTGTGTTAATTCTTGAATGAAGAATTAACACCTAAGACTAAAGCTTGAAATAGAAATTACAGTAATATAGAAAAAGCTCAAAAACAAGGAAATAGAAATAATGCAAAAAAATAGAAATTTGGTCTGTAGAAAATTCTTCGACCCTCATCCCTTTGCACTACCACATATATATAGGAGAAAATATTGCAGTTGAGAAAATCTTGGAAGAGGCTTGAGTGGCGTGAAAATAGGATGCATGGTTACTGAGTGGAGGAAATATTGGAGAAGGATTCTGCCTCATGTTGCCCATGTCTCCACCAATTCATAACTTCCTCTTTATGCGCGTGACGGTCGTCACAGGTGGGTGACGGTCGTAATGCACTTAAATAGCGCATTACGCTCGTCAACGATGTGTGACGAGCGTTCTTTCTAGTTGGGGAGGCGTGACGGTCGTCACAGGGTGTGACGGTCGTCACAGGGTGTGACAGTCGTCATAGGGTGTGACGGTCGTCACAGGTGCAAAATCTGAGATTTTGTTCTTTTCTCTTCTGTTTCTTGTTTAGCTTTCTTCATGTGGTCCTTTTTTCATTGTCTTGAGTTGATAAATGTTATACCTGTGAAAAGACATAAAAACTCGGATTAATCGGGAGTTAGACGACTCAATGTATTATAAAATCGGTAGAAAGCATAGTAATTATATGATATGATTTGTCGTTATCAACCACCAAGAAGGGTACGGTTGTGACCGAAAGGGTGAGACGAGTTCAACCATGCCCTTGGAATTCATTTTTGTGGCCTGAGAAGGATTTTTGAGATAGGCCACCTTGTAGCTACGGACTCCTGTCTGTTGGTATAGGAAGTGGGACTTTTGGCCACGGTTCGGAGGTCAGGGATGATGTGTGGCATCCATCCATTGGCTAATTCAAAATATGGCGCGCATTTTATTTTTTTTCTGACCAATAATTGTCGTTTTGTTTTATTATTATTGTTTTGTATTCATATAACAAATGGATCAACATGGCGTGGTGGCAAGCAGGCGAAGCAATTTCCTTCAGGACCTGGGTTTGAATCCCAGGTCCCCCACTTTCTTATTAATTTTGTCTTTCAGGTATTCCTGTGCATATATTGGCTTGCAGCTCACCATGCATCCTCGTGTATCCAAGAGACAGATGGCCAATGGCCAAATCTGAGGGCCCAAAGCTGAAGGTCCACCATAGACCAAGTCCAAGCGTGCACATTGGATTCCAGAAAGTCAAAGAAGGCCAGCGTTTTTGGGCTTCTGAATTGCTACTCATACTCCCAAAGCAGGCCCGAACCCCTCTCTCTCTTCTATTTTCATTTATTTAGTTTTATTATTTATTTTAATTATTTTATTTAATTACTAACCAATCACAAAATTCTTTTTCTTCATAAAATAAAAATCACAAAAAAATATTTATTTTAAATCAAATTTTATTTTTCTTAATAAATACTAATTAATTAATTTAGGTTTTAATTCTAGAATAATTTTAACCTATTTTTGCAAATAATTAAAATTAATTAAATTTAATTAGGTTTTAATTACTAATTCAATTAATTTTAATTTCTTTCCTAAACAATAAAAAAAAACTCCAAAATAATTTATTTTTATTAATTAATTTGTTAATTTAATTTAGTGATTAATTTAGGTTATTTCTTATTTAAAAACAACAAAAAAACCAAAAAAGATATTTTCTTTAACCAAAAGGGTCAAAACCCTAAACTCGCACTCGATCTAATTTCCCGCGCGCTTTATTTATTTTTATCATATTAATGTACCTGCTTCCGGATTGTAATAGTAAATAGGACTTTTATTTATTTTTATCGCTTTATTTATTTTTAAAGGGTTTGTCTTTGGCGATTTAAATACCCGACGCCTTGTAATTTAAATTCCACATTTTATTTTCCGCAAATTATAACTGTTAGATGTTTGATAGTAGGGTTTGCATGACAAGACTGAATGTTAATCTTAAAATCAAATTAGATCACCTTTAACATGTACAAAGATAAAAAATAACTGAAAACGACACACTCGCACATGCGCACTCTTAGGGTACACCCCACTTGGTTGCCTTCGTGCACGGTCATTGAGTATAGGTCGTTTTAGAGGTCGCCCTCATGTCTAAAAGATCATAGTCACCTCAAAATGGTTGCCTCGGATGTTGTTGCCTCAAACAAATGATCTAAGACATTAGGGTTACCGCTAAGGCATCCTAACATTGCTTTAGTGACCGTAAGTCCCGCATTCGAATTGACCCTTAAACTCCAACGACGGTGCTACCTACTCATCAATAGTAGGATAGCATATTCTAAAGGAAATTAGCATAGAACGATTCCTTTTTCAAGTAGGTAGATGGTTCTTAGATACTTGCTTTTTCAAAAACAAAAACTTTTTAAACTTACACTTTTCGAACAAAGTTTTCAAAAACACTTCATACGCTCTTGAGGACAGAAGCAAGAGTTAAATAGAAGTTTTAAATAAAAACTTTTTCAAACCCACAAGCACAAAGAAAGAAATTTTGAAAACATTTGATCAAGTACCTAAGAGCCCATGGATAACCACGGATAGAAAGGGTGCTAACACCTTCCCTTTCTATAATCTACCCCCCGAACCCGAGAAATATCTCAAAAAAGGAATTTTTCTGTGCTTTTTTCCTTTCCTTGTTGGATAAAATTAAAGTCGGTGGCGACTCTTGCTTACCGCGACATTTTGCAAACACAAACGCAAACCAGCATTCCAAAAAAAACAGTCAGTTCTTCCCACCGTATCACAGAACTGGCGACTCTGCTGGGGATATCTATAAGTGGGTGGTACCTTAGGAATAGTTCATGATGTTTTCAATTGCTTGATTTGTTTGTTTTATCCTTTGTGGGCTTGAATCGGAGTTACTATAGATCCTAACCCGGATCTGGGGGATACCCTTTAGGTAAGTAGCAATAAATTGTGAGGGAACTGTACGGTGTAGACCGATACGGTTGAAGCAGTAGCTACGTTGGTGTGGCACTTTAGTATGTACCGATATCCCTTGTGGCGCAACAATGAGAATATGGGTCTGCTAGAGGTCATTAAGCACCAACTGACCTTAGAACCTTTAAATTGACCAACTTGGCCATATAACAGTAGCAGTATGCTACACTCATTGAGACTAAACTCTCGCGATGATTCTGGCCACAAGAAAAGGTTGCTAAACTGGAATTATGACCGATCGAGGTTAGTCAGTGATATTGAGATCCTCTAGAACCCGATTACTATTTTTAGGACAGGTTTGAACCAACTGAACTGAAAGAGGGTAGTACCTAGACTCCTTGCTAGCCTGAAATCTAAGGGCCCTCTCTGTGACTTGTGTGCCTTTACCATGTTTGTTATTTGTGGATACTTGTGGTGTGTTTTCTATCATGACATCATGACATCATGACATTGCATGCATCTTGCATTGGAATAACCTATTTCAAAGATAGGAGGGATTCATCTTTGTTCTGTTTTGTAGGTCATGGCACCCATGTGTAGAAACATCATTCAGATCAACTTTGTCCAGGTTCCCACTCAGCTTAAGGAATTGGTTGCAAAGGTTTCAGATAC
The DNA here is from genome assembly GCA_948472305.1 of Vicia faba. Classification (NCBI taxonomy): domain Eukaryota; kingdom Viridiplantae; phylum Streptophyta; class Magnoliopsida; order Fabales; family Fabaceae; genus Vicia; species Vicia faba. The sequence continues at coordinate 644,301,751 of OX451736.1, read as the reverse complement.
TACCTCCTTCATCAGGAGACACGGGAACCTCCTTGGTTTGGTCACCTCCAAGATGGATGAATAGATGATGAGTGTCTTAGTCCAGTTCTTTGATCCACTGTACCATTGCTTTACTTTTCCAGACTACCAGTTGGTCCCTACCTTGGAAGAGTTCTCTAATCTACTTGGTATCTCCATTCTAGAGCAGACCCCGTTTACAGGTTGGGAGAAAGTCCTTAGGCCAGAAGAGATTGCTTCAGCTCTCCATTTGACAAAGGCTGAGGTAATGTCTAATTGGGAAACTCGTAGTGAAACAAAGGGCTTCTTGACTAAATTCTTGGTTGGTAAGGCTAATCAGTTATGGGACAGTCTAGACTTCCAGGCATTTGAAGACGTTATGGATCTTCTCATATATGGTTTGGTGTTGTTTCCTAATTCAGATTCCTTCTTCGATGTGAATGTAGTGAAGATTTTCATATCAGGTAATCCTATGCCCACTCTCTTGGGTGACATTCTTCATTCTCTTTATGCCCGTACTTCTCGGAAGCAGGGAACCCTTATGTGCTATGCGCCATTGCTGGCGAGGTGGTTTATTTCTCACCTCCCCAAATCAGTTTTGAAGAACAAGGAAGGCATGGGCTGGGCCTATAGGATTATGTCTCTCTCTCATAATGACATCATTTGGACTATTTAGGGTATGGAATATGTGGCTATTATTGATCGTTGCGGGGAATACCCCAATGTTCCACTGATAGGAACCAATGGAGGAATCACTTATAATCCGTGCTTGGCCTTACGTCAATTTGGGAGAGCTAGAAGGGAAGGACCTCATGAGTTGCTAATGCCTAGTATTGTCTTTGACTTCCAAGGGAATAATGACGAGCAACGCCGCAAATTCATAAGAGCTTGGGATAGAGTACACAAGTCTGATCCGCACGAGTTAGGTGGAAAGACTTCTCTTCTGATGGAGCCATATCTCTGATGGGTTCGAATCCGTGCCCAAAAGCTTGGAATGTCGTACGAAGCCGTCTTGCCTATAATTGTTGAAGTTGCTGATGAAGAAGGAGTTCCTCCTACCATCCTCCATCCATACATACCCACTGACATAGGGGCATTAAAGAGATCGTGGATGCAGCTGAGAGAAGAGCGGGATACTTACAAAGAAAAGTATCACGAGCAAGAGCAGAAGATTCAGAAGTTGACAAAGCAGCTGGAAAACAAGCAGATCCTCCATGACTATGTCCGCACCGACAAGAAACGACCATGGGAGCACTGATTGTCTGTTGATTATTTCTAGTTTTGATTTACTTTTCAGTTTTTCTTTCTTGTAACGCCTTAAAGGCATTTGTTGAACAATTGAATTCAAAGTTTATCTAATAAAAGTGTGTTTCGTTTTGTTTACGAATTTGAATCCCTAAAAGTCTTTTAAATCATATCATGCGCATATCATTCCCATGCACCTCATAACAGGTACCCTTACAGGTTTTCTCATCCTCTTCGCTGTTTATTTCAGCATCATGTCTTCTGAACCATCAACTGAACAAGCAATCAAGGCTCTACAGGATCAAAACACCCAGTTCCAGGAATTGTTCATGAGTTTAGCTAAGGGTCAGCAAGATCTGAAGGCCCTTATCTTGAAAGAGAAGAAGAAGAAGAAGAAGAATACGGTCCTATTTAATATGGGTCGCAGATTCAGAAACGATTTGCGGGAAGAGGTTGATTTGACCCACTCATCTGGAGGGGGAGATAATCAGGAAGAAAGGAGGGCTCCTAGCCATGTGGTTTCAGACAACGAGACTGACTTCAACAAAGACCAGTATCCTCCGGCTGAGGATAAATATAAGCAACTGGAAGACCGGTTGAGCGCGATGGAAGTTCAGAAAGTGCCTGGTCTGGACTTTGGTGATTTAGGTCTGTCATCTGGGGTGGTGATTCCCCACAAGTACAAAGCACCAGCCTTTTCCAAGTACGATGGAGTTTCTTGTCCAAAGTTGCACCTCCGTTCGTATGTTAGGAAGATTCAGCCATACACCGCTGACAAGAACCTCTGGATCCACTTCTTTCAAGACAGTCTCTCAGGGACTCAGCTTGAATGATTTTACCAGCTGGAAGGAGCTAGGATCCGTAATTGGGAGGACTTGGCTGCTTCTTTCTACAAGCAGTACCAATACAATGCCGACCTTGCTCCCACGCGTAGCCAACTCCAGGGTATGTCTATGGGTGCGGGTGAAGGTTTTAAAGATTATGCTCAGAAGTGGAGGGACCTCGCTGGAAGAGTGCAACCACCCTTGGCTGATAGGGAGCTAGTGGATATGTTTCTGGGGACCTTGTCTGGTCCGTATTTCAACCATCTGATTAGAAGTTCTTCGTCCGGGTTTACAAAGTTGATTATGACTGGGGAAAGGATTGAGGCCGATATCAAATATGGCAAGATACAAAAGGGTGCTTCATCAGGCACCGAGAAGAATCCTTTTAAGAAGGAGTCCAGTGTTGTTTACAGTTCAAAAAGTCAGAATAAACCTGAACTTCGCCAAGCTGTTAATGCGGTGGTTATATGAAGACCTGCTGGTGCTCCTCAATGCAACAATCATTCAAGGGCCGAAAGGCCACGAAGACAATTCACTCAGCTCAACATGACTTTATCCCATATCCTGCCGCAGTTATTAAAGACCAACTTGGTGATTCCAAGGGAGGCCCCAAAAGTCCAAATACAACATCACCGATGTACGATGCAAATGCCCGCTGTGCTTTTCATTCTGATAGCCCAGGGCATGATACGGATAACTGCTGGGTCTTGAAGAACAAAGTACAGGATTTGATTGATGCGAAGGAGATTGAATTTGAATCACCCGAAAGACCTAATGTTGCGACAGCTCCTATGCCCAAGCATGGAGTGAATGCTATAGATGAAGACTCGTTTGTGGTTTCTGTGAAAGACATCGTTACTCCGTTGATGATTGTAAAGAAGAACCTTCTGTTAGCCGATTTATTTCCGGGCTGTGACAAAGATTGCCGTATGTGTTCTGTCCTACCTACCAGTTTCCATCTTTTGAAGTTTGGTGTCCAACGCCTGATGGATAATAAAGAAGTTCTGTTTGAGAAGACTCTTGTTCCTTTGGTTCCTACTAAAGAAGTTGCTATAATCACCATTTTCGACAATTCTTCCAAGGCTTCCTCGAGAAAGCCTATTAGAATTACATCTGTTCCAAGAATTGCACCATTGATCATCATTATTCCTGGGCCTATCCCCTATACATCCAATAAAGATGTCCCGTGGCATTATGTGGCTGACGTGTACTATCACGGAGTTAAACAAGATTTGAATGATGATACTGACGTCAACAATATTGTTGGATCCAGTAAAGTCATCCGCAGCGGAAGGATGTTCTCCACTGAGATCTCTCCACCAACTGTTCGGAAGCCTGTTGTTATTTCACCTGCCAGTGTACCTGCTACTGTCCCTGTTCAAGTTCCAATTCTTAGCCCTGTTGCCGAGTCGTCTGACACTCGGGGCAAAGGGACCACCGGTGAGCCTGCCCAGACGAAGGCGCCGAAGACGATTACTGTTGAAGCCTCTAGAAAAGAGATGGAGGAGATTCTGAAGATCATCAAGAAGAGTGACTACAATGTAGTCGAGCAGCTGGGGTAAACCCCATCCAAAATCTCTATGTTACCTTTGTTACTTTGCTCAGAAGCCCATGCCAAGGCTCTGATTGCTTTCCTAAAGACTGCACACGTACCGCAAGAGACATCAGCTGATCAATTTAAAGATTGCGTGGCTAGTCTGACTGCTGATAATGGGTTGGGTTTCTCCGATGCTGACTTGACTGTTAAGGGGAAGAATCATAATGACGCCCTGCATGTCTCCATTGAATGCAGGGGCACTACTCTCGCTCACGTATTGGTGGATACTGGGTCATTGCTGAATGTTTTACCTAAGAAGGCTCTAGACCGGTTAGACTGTGAAGGGTTGGAGCTGAAGTCGAGTAACATTATAGTCAGGGCTTTTGATGGGTCCAAGAGAATGGTACACGGAGAAGTGGATATTTCGATTAAGATTGGCTCTCAGGTTTTCGCATCTACATTATATGTGATGGACATTCGGCCATCTTATTCTTGTTTGCTGGGTCGTCCGTGGATCCACAAAGCTGGGGTAGTAACCTCAACGCTCCACCAGAAGCTAAAGTACCCAGTGAAAGGGAAGATTGTGACAGTGTAAGGATAAGAGGAGTACATGGTGAGCCACCTTAAATCTTTCTGATATGTAGATATGGATGGGGAGTTCATTGAGACCCCATTTCACAATTTTGAAGAGGTTCCCCAGACGCTGGCATCAACTGAAATTGTTGTTGAAGATCCTCTAATAAAGATGGCTTCCTTCAAGGATGCCCGGGCTGTTGTTGAGAAAGGTGGGTGTGCAAATTGGGGCCAACTCCCTGATTTTGCATAGAAGACTAAGAAGTTTGGTTTGGGTTTCACTGCAGAAGCTCAAAGGGCTGTTCGGAATGCACGAATCGGAAGACCTCCCCTGTTCATCAGCAATTCAGGAGTGAATGCCATTGAAGACGATGTTGAAAAGTCTGAGTTTGACTGCTGGATTTACCCAACTGCCAATGGGGGACTAAGCAATTGGACAGCAAAGGACTTCGTCCCAATTTCTTTTATTACCCAGTAATGAGACTTTTTGTTTTGAATTTGTAACAAACAATTTTAAACTTTATGGCCCGGTGTCTTACCTGAGGCTACATGGATTTGATTATGAGGGCTTTATGTGTGTCATCTACATATATCATTAATAAAAGCATTGGACGTTTCTTGCATTTCAAATTTTATGCTCCTTGTTTTTCTTTTATATATATTGCAAAACAGCTATTTTACACACACTCACATATACAGGTCTACATCCACTCTGGATCTCACTGGTAACGACTCTACTACTTCCAGTTATGACTTCGAAAGTCCGATCAACTTAGCCGAAGACGAAGGTGAAGATGATTGCGAAGTTCCTGGTGAACTTGCTAGACTGCTACTTCAAGAAGAGAGGGCCATACAGCCGCATGAAGAGCCAGTGGAAACAATAAATCTGGGTACAGAGGTAGACAAGAAAGAGGTCAAGATCGGTTCAAATCTAGAAGCTAGTGTTAAACAACGGTTGATTCAGATGCTGCATGACTATGTTGAGATCTTCGCATGGTCTTATGAAGATATGTCTGGGTTGGATACCGATATTATGGTTCATCGATTGCCTACCAAGGAAGACTGTCCTCCAGTAAAACAGAAAGTCCGTCGAATGCGCCCAGATATGTCTGAGAAAATCAAGGCTGAAGTTATGAAACCGTTTGACGTTGGTTTTCTAGCAGTTACTTTTTACCCACAGTGGGTGGCCAATGTGTTTCCAGTGCCGAAGAAGGATGGTAAGGTTCGAATATGTGTTGATTATAGGGATCTAAACAGGGAAAGTCCCAAGGATGATTTCCCTCTTCCTCACATCGACGTTCTGGTTGACAACACCGCTCAGTACAAGGTCTTATCCTTTATGGATGGTTTCTTCGGTTATAATCAGATTAAAATGGCTCCCGAATACATGGAGAAGACAACCTTTGTTACTCAATGGGGTACCTTTTGCTACAAGGTCATGCCTTTTGGATTGAAGAATGCTGGGGCAACGTATCAGTGCGCCATGGTCGCTTTATTCCATGACATGATCCATCATGAGATTGAGGTATACGTCGACGACATGATCGCAAGATCCCAGACTGAAAGAGAGCATCTGGACCACCTTCAGAAGTTATTTGACAGGTTGAAGTTGTATAAGTTGAGATTAAACCCAAACAAGTGCACCTTCGGGGTGAGATCTGGTAAGCTGCTGGGTTTCGTCGTAAGCGATAAAGGTGTTCAGGTGGATCCTACAAAAGTAAAGGCTATACAGGAGATGCTGGCTCCCCGAACAGAAAAAGAAGTCAGAGGATTTTTGGGACGTTTGAACTATATTGCCCGATTCATCTCGCACCTGACTGCTACTTGTGAGCCAATCTTCAAGCTACTGAAGAAAGATCAAGTGGTACGATGGAATGATGAATGCCAGGCTTCTTTCGAAAGGATCAAAGAATATCTCCAAGAGACACCTATTCTGATGCCTCAAGTTGAAAGGAGACCTTTGATCTTATACTTGATAGTACTCGACAACTCAATGGGGTGCGTGCTGGGGCAGCATGACGAGTCTGGCCGAAAAGAGCATGCTATTTATTACCTTAGCAAAAAGTTTACCGACTGTGAGACTCGATACTCACTGCTCGAGAAAATTTGATGCGCTTTGGCATGGGCTGCTCGCCGGCTGAGACAGTATATGCTGACTCACACTACTCTATTGATATCAAAGATGGATCCAATCAAGTATATCTTCGAGAAGCCTGCCTTGTCCGGAAGAATAGCAAGATGGCAGATGATCTTGACTGAGTATGACATCCAGTACACGACCCAAAAGGCAATCAAGGGAAGTGTGTTGGCAGATCATTTGGCACATCAAGCAGTGGATGACTACCAGTCTATGAACTTTGAATTCCCGGATGAGAATATCATGATAGTAACTGACTGTGAAGAACCTGGACCGAATGAAGGACCTGAGGAAGGATCCCGATGGTCTATGTACTTAGATGGAGCTTCAAACGCTTTGGGTAATGGCATTGGAGCCGTGATCATATCTCCTAAAGGCTCTCATACTCCATTCACCGCCCGACTATGTTTCAACTGCACCAACAATATGGCGGAGTATGAAGCATGCATTATGGGTCTTCGAGCAGCTATTGACCTAAGGATTAAGTTTTTGAGTGTCTTCGGAGATTTCGCTCTCGTGATCAGTCAGATCAAAGGCGAGTGGGATACGAAACACCCAAATCTGATTCCTTACAAGGAGTATGTATTGACGTTGCTTCCCCATTTCGAGGAGATAACCTTTGAACACTTCCTGAGAGAGGAGAATCAGTTGGCGGACGCGCTGGCTACGATGTCTTCTATGTTCAAAGTCAATTGGGACAACGAAGCTCCCCGGATTATCATTGAACAGTTGGACGAACCTGCACATTGCTGCGACATTGAGACTGAAGAGGTAGCAGATAAACCCTAGTTCCATGAGGTAAAGAGGTATCTTGAAGCCCAGGAATACCCCGAGGGTGCATCTGTTAATGACAAGAAGTTTCTGAGGAGGTTCGCGGCGAAGTTCTTCATCAGTAATGACATCCTTTACAAGCATAACCATGATTCAACCTTACTGCGATGTGTGGATAAAAACAAAGCAGAAAGGATCATGGCGGAGTTACATGAAGGTACTTTCGGAACTCATTCCAGTGGGCATACCATGGCAAAGAAAATCCTTCGGGCAGGATATTTTTGGTCCACCATGGAGGCCGACTGTTATCAGCACTCTCGGACCTGTCACAAGTGCCAAGTCTATGCTGATAAGGTGCACATATCTCCAGTTCCTCTGAACGTCTTGACAGCTCCGTGGCCTTTCGCAATGTGGGGCATTGACATGATCAGTGAGATCAGACCTACGGCATCCAACAGGCATCATTTCATCCTGGTAGCTATTGATTACTTTACGAAGTGGGTTGAAGCAGCTTCCTTTGCTACTGTAACCAAGAACGTCGTGGCACGGTTCATTCGGCACAATCTGATCTGTCGATATGGAGTACTAGAAAGGATCATTACAGAAAATGGTATAAATCCAAACAATAAAATTATCATTGAGCTCTGTAAGTAGTTCAAGACACAGCATCACAACTCTTCTCCCTACCGGCCGAAGATGAATGGGGCTGTTGAAGCGGCTAATAAGAACATTAAGAAGATTGTACAAAAGATGACAGTGACGTACAAAGATTGGCACGAGATGTTATCATTTTCTCTTCATGGATACCGTACCTCCGCACGGATGTCAACAGGGCAACCCCCTATTCCTTGGTATATGGCATGGAGGTTGTCTTGCCCATTGAAGTTCAGATACCCTCTCTTCGGATTATGAAGGATGCAGGTTTGAGCAAAGATGACTGGATTCAGACCCGGCTTGATCAACTGAACCTAATCGATGAAAAAAGACTTACTGCTATTTGTCATGGTCAGACGTATCAAAAACGGATGATCAAGGCATTTAACAAGAAAGTTAGACGAAAAGAGTATCAAGTTAGGGACCTGGTTATCAAACGCATTATTCTACCTCAAGGTGATCCCAGGGGCAAATGGACCCCTACTTACGAAGGGCCATTTGTGGTTAAGAACATTTTCTCAGGAGGAGCTATGATTCTAACCACCATGGATGGTGACGACCTTCCTCACCCCGTCAATGTAGACATAGTGAAAAAATACTACGCATGAATCAAAGACCCGCTAGGTCGACTGGCCTAGGAAAAATAAGTACTTCCCGGCGAACCAAAGGGTTCGGGCAAAAATAAGGGATGAAAATGAAAAAAATCTATACACCCGGCAAGTCGAAAACCTGAAAAGGCAGCTTGGGCAAAAAAGGGTATCCCGGTGGACTGAAAACCCGAAAGGGCGGTCCAGGTAAAAATTAGGGATCAAAAGCGTAACACTATGTCTCATTGGATCACCTTTCAACCAGACTCCGGTATCGACTATCAAGCTCGGACGACACCAATCAATCTAATCTACCTTTAACCAAGTAGCAAAGTGATGAGATGCTCGAGGGCATAAAGGCAATAGCAGAGTTGGAACCCAGTAGGATTGTTCACATGGCTGTTTTGTTTAGTTTTTCACAAATTATGTAAATTCTATTATTCGGCGGCGTTCTCTTACTAGGACGTTAGTCTCTTGTACAAAAATGCCTATTTACAGGCCAAACTTCAAAGTCAATACAAGTCATTTTCAGAGAAATTTCAAACTGGTTTTTCCTTTTCTGTTTTGTTTTGCAAAGAACGTCCAATGTTCATTTTTAATATATGCACTTGACATTAATTGCTGCTCATAAAAATTTACATGCCAAACAAAAGACGATTACTGGTAACATCAGAAACAGGGGAAAATAAGATTTGTCCAAGCTTTACAATTGCTCTATCCACCAGGTACAAAGGTAGATTCAGCTGAAATATATGGCTAAGGTACTTTCACTCCCCGCAGAGTAAGAATAAGACAATAATGATTAGCTCTCCTGTGATCGGTGGAAATAGAACTGACTGTTTTGGAATGTTGGTTCGCGAAATGTCGCGGTAAGCAAGACTCGCCACCGTCTTTTATGTTCTCCAACAAGGAAAGGACAAAAGCACAGCAAAATTCCTTTTCGAGATGTTTCTCGGTTCGGGAGGTAGATTATAGAAAGGGAAGGTGTTAGCACCCTTTCTATCCGTGGTTATCCACGGGCTCTTAGGTAATTGCTCACTATGTTTTCAAAAATGTTTGCTTTTCTTGTGTTTGTGGGTTTTGAAAAAGTTTGTTTGAAAACTTCGTTTTAACTCTTGTATCAGTCCTCAAGAGTGTCATGAAGTGTTTGTATGAAAACTTTTGTCAGAAAAGTGTAAGTGCGAAAAGTATTTTTGTTTTTTTTGAAAGAGCAAGTATCTAAGAACCTCTACCTACTCAAAAGAAATTAAGCTGTGTAAATGTCCTTTAGACAGTACTATCCCACTATTGAGAATTAGGTAGCACTGTCGTTTGAGTTTTCGGGTCAATTCGATTATAGGGACATGTGTGGTCACTAAAGCAATAGTAGGACGCCTTAGAGGTAACCCTAATGTCCTAGATCCTTTTTTATCCGAGGCAACCATTTCGAGGCAACTTGGATCTTTAGACAAGAGGGTGACCTCTAAAACACCCTATACTTAATGACCACGTCGAGGCAACCAAGTGAGGCGTACCCTAGGAGTGGCATGTGCGAGTGTCTCAGGATTCAGTTAATATTATCTTTGCACATTTTTATGGTGTGCTACGTTTTGATTTTAATTTTCAGGAAAATCTTGTCATGCATAGTTAACAGTTAATAATTTGCGGAAAGTAAATTGCAGAAAGTAAATCTACGCTATTACAAGGCGTCGGGTATTTACATCGCCAAAAACATAACCCTTGGAAAGTAAATGCGATAAAATAAAGAAAGCGATAAAAGGGTCCTAATTACGCTATTACATCCTCGGAGCAATTACATAAATATGATCAAAGAATATTATGCGCGAAAAGAAATTAAATCGGAGAAGTCCTTAGGGTTTTTACCCTTTTTGAGAAAAGAATGAATTTTGGTCCTTGCATTTAATTAAATCTAATTCTAATTAATTAATTAATTAAAAGGAAAAAAAAGTATTTTTAGTTTTTTTAATGTTTTAATGAAATAAAAGAAAAGAAATTAAAATTGTCAAGAAAACCCTAATTCTAATTTATTTTATTTGTTGTGAAAAAAGTTAAAGTTGACCTAATTAACTAAATTAATCTATGTTAGAATTTATTTACAAAAATAATAAATTAATAGTGAAATTAATAAATAATAATAATAATAAAAATATTTTTATTTTCTGAATTTATTATGAAACTAATTAATTTATGAGTTAATTAAATAATAATAATAATAGTTATTAAAAATAAAATAGTTAAAGGAAAAAATTATAAAAAGAATTAAAAGAAAGAATAAAAAGAATGAATGAACCAGGGGGTGCTGGCCCATTGAGGAGGTTTGTTAGCAATTCTGGCCCATTAATCTCTCAAGCCTGTTTGACTTTCTTTGATTGTCTAGGGCGTTGGTTGACTGGGAGCATGGTGATCTTCATCTTCAGGCTATTGGATTGCTGCTTGAAGACACCTGGCGCCTGGGATGTGAGAGTGCATGGTGGAACACTGCCTGAAGCCTGCATGTAATCATATGTAGAAAAATAGAAACAAATATTTGGGGGACCTGGGATTCGAACCCAGGTCCCAATGATCATTGGCCAACACACCATCCACTACGCCATTACGCTGCAATTGATAATATAATAACAAGTGAAAATAATATATGCAAACAAATTAATGGACTGAAATTATAAAAAAACGCGCGCCCTTTTGAACTGTCCACTCAGAGGCTTACACGTCCTTCGTCTTCCTCGTTTGTGCCTGTAAAACATGTTAGATAGCGGGGGTTTTTAACCCCCACAAACTGTATCGACCAAAAATAGTGAATAGCTTTATGCTGAATATAAATATGTCGCGATGGTCCCTGCGTGCTCGTATGAGTCTCCTGAATTCAACCATATGCGTTATGAACCCTAATTATTCCTGTATTGTAAAGCCCCAATTCTAAGGCTTATGAACCCTAGAATTTGAACATGGCAACTTGTGATTCTGTACACTATAATCCAATTAAACTATGCGATTAGTTTCCTGTGAGTTCTAGCAACACAAAACAAACAAGAAATCATGTTAATGATGCATGAATCATGAGTTTCGATTATGAAAAAAGTATGCAAACCGTGGGTCTGTTCTTGAGGATTTCTGTAGCTTTAAGGCTTGGTTTTGATTGCAAAACGTCCCTGAGAGCTCCTGCAAGGTATTAGAATCCACAAAAGCCTTTGAATCGTGCTAGAATGCAGAAAACAGTTTTGAGTTTTTCTTGATTTTTTTCAATATGGTTATGGCTTTTTCTGCAGCTTGTTCACGTGTGCATGATTAGGGTTAGCTTATGTATATATAGGAGACTGAAATTAGGTCAAATCTTTGAGCAAAAATCCATGGAATAATGATTTGAATATTTGATTGGAAATCATATATTTTTGAATCTTCATGATTGGAAAAAGTTGCCAAACTTGGAGATTTTGGCATATTTGATTTGTAAACGAATTTTCCAGCATATCTTGACTACTTTTGCTTCACCAAAAGATTGAAAAATCAAATCTTTGTATTTCCTACAATTTAAATTAATTAAATGAATTAATATTGATAAAAAATAAAATTAATTAATAAAAAATAAGAAAATAATTTCAATTAAGCTTGATGGGTCGTGCATAGCCATGGATAAAGTTTCAAGAATAAATTTGAGGCCCATTAGCAAAAACAAGGTGTTTTGAGCAAAGTTGACTTTTGCAAATTCACAAAACTTTCCCAACTTCTCCAATGCATATCTTGCTCAATTTTGATCATATGAACATGTTCTTGGACATTTTGGAAAGGTCTTGAAGTCCTCTAACCAATGCCTTTGGTCCCATGTCATTTGGATTTACCAATCTCAAGTTATGGTCTTTGACTTAAAGTGCATTTTTGTTGACTTTTGAAATTGACCTATAATGTAGAAATTGATAACTTTTTGTGAGAGAATTTCTTGGACTTGTAATGTGAATATGAGTTGTAGGAAATTTCATTCCCTTAAAAATGAGAATTTGATGGGATTTTTCTGATGAACCATGAAAAAGTTATGCCTTGGTCAAGATACAGTTGACTTTTCTACTGTCCAAAAATAGTAACTTTTGCATCTTGATGATGTTTGAGCTATCCTTGTGGAATCATGATCAAGACTTGATCAAATGATGATTGTGGACTCAAAATAAGATGTTGACCAAAAATTCTGACTTTTGACTGTAAAATGACCATTTTGCCCCTGCAGTTGACTATGGATCAAATAGGGCTTTTGACTGTGGAATTTGGCACTGTGAGTCTTGAAACCTGGCATGTAGGTGCTTGAGGATGTATATGGGACTATGAGACTTGATTGAACCATTGAAACCCTCAAATTCCTTTAAAGAACCAAAACCCTAATTTTGACTGGCTTAGGAGGCATTTGGATTGTGCAACCCTTGAGAAATCTTGAACCATTTGAAGATGATTCTTGAGAAATCTTGAGGAATATGGGAGGGAAAATTTTGGGGTACAACAGTTGCCCCTGTTCAATATTCTTAAACCTGATGATGTAGATTTGCTTGCGTGCCTTTCGTGATCCGAAGGTGGAAGATGATTGAACACTAAAGTGCCCAGAAATTTGCACTCGCATAGTGTAGTATCAGCAATGTGATGTCGGGAATGGGCTTACAGACGCCATTTGGAGATAGGATGGATAGGAGGATAGGCTTATAGATGCCATCTGGAAATGCGATAGAATCTTGTCGGGAATGGGCTTATGGATGCCATTTGGAGATGTAATGGATAGTTGTGAAGATGGGCTTAAAGATGCCATCCGGGAATGTTGATCGCGTAAGAGATTCCTTAGCGAGAACTTGCGTACTTGAGAAAGAAAGATAATTTCCTGGCCTGTTACAGGTGTTGATCTTCAAACTCTTCATGTAGATAACTTTCTTGGCTAGATACAGGTATAGATCTACAATCAATCGCTCACAGATATGCCCTGGCTAGATACAGGTATCGAATCTGGACTTCAAAAGGTTGGTCGAGATAGCTTTCCTGGATGGATACAGGTGTAGACCTCTGACCTGAGAATGAAAGATAATTTCCTGGCTAGATACAGGTGTTGATCTCCAAACTCTTCATGCAGATACTTTCCTGGCTAGGTACAGGTATAAATCTACAATCAATCGCTCACAGATATGCCCTGGCTAGATACAGGTATCGAATCTGGAACTTGAAAGGTTTTCTGGATAATGATGTGATGAAGGAATCTGAGACGATTGCTACTCCAAATAGATGATGAAGGAATCTTGGACGATTACTACCTCAGCAGGATGACGAAGAAATCAGGGACGATTACTACCTCAACAGGATGATGAAGGAATCAGGGACGATTACTACCTCAGCAGGATGATGAAGGAATCAGGGACGATTACTACCTCAGCAGGATGATGAAGGAATCGGGGACGATTACTACCTCAGCAAGATGATGAAGGAATCAGGGACGATTACTACCTCAGCAGGATGATGAAGGAATCAGGGAAGATTACTACCTCAACAGGATGATGAAGGAATCTTGGATGATTACTACCTCAGCAGGATGATGAAGGAATCTGGGCGACTTCTACCTCAACGGGATGATGAAGGAATCTGGGCGACTTCTACCTCAACGTGATGAAGGAATCTGGGTGACTTCTACCTCAACGGGATGATGAAGGAATCTGGGCGACTTCTACCTCAACGGGGTGATGAAGGAATCTGGGCGACTTCTACCTCAACGGGATGATGAAGGAATCTGGGCGACTTCTACCTCAAAAGGAAATGACTTTTATCTGTTGATCGATCTTTCCTGAAAAGGTAAAGAGTTAGTTGTATGCAATGTCATGATGTATGAAATGCATAATTTCATGATGTTCTCAAGAATAAATGAGATCGTGTCGTATGCACTTTATCATGTATGAAGATAGGAGGTATGAAATGTGAAATGTTTATGAATGTATTTTCTTCTGGGAAAATAAATTCTTGAGGAATGCCGGGAAGTTCGTTGAATCCTGGGCTGATGTTGCAGAGTAGAGTCTTTCATTTCCGTTGGGGACGATGAACGAAGCTGATTGCACAAATAAACTTGTAGGAGAAGATGACTCCGTTGGGGAATAAACATGGCGAGGATTACTCTGCGGGGAATTACTCTGTGGGAAAGAGATGCTTCGCTGAGGTTTTAACGATAACTCCGCTGGGGATTCCGTTGATAAGTTTTGTTGGGGATAGAAGATGAACTCCGCTGGGGGATAGGAAGAACTTCGCTGAGGACGATCTTTCCGTTGCAATTTGCTGAGGATAACCCAGTTAGACTCTGGTGGGGAATTACCTCTGAATATGGCCGGGGAGAGATATTTGCACTCTACAGGGGATAAGCTTCCAGAATCTACTGGGGAGATGGTTCAACTCTCCTGGGGAAACTTTTTGGACTGTATTGGGGAAATGGCTCCACTGGGGGTATCTTGTATTCCACCAGGGAATGATCTTATATTCCTGTCGAGGAATATTAAGACCGCCAGGGATGCTTGCTGAGGAATATCTGTATACTCTACTGGAGAATATTAAGATCTTCTGGGGACACCCAACTTTTCCAGGACTGATGGTAGACTAACTCTGCTTGGAGGAGAGTATTGCTGACTTGCTGGGGATACTGTGCCTTTTTAGGGCTGATGGGAGACCAACTCTGCTTGGGGAGAGTATTGTTGAATCTTGTCTTACTCTGCGGGGAGTGAAGGTATCTTGGTCATATTCTTTAGCTGACTCTACCTTGGTACCTGGTGGACAGAGCGAGTGTACAGTTCGGACAATTCTTATTGCCCCAGTTTCTGCGGGAGAAGAAAGCCTATGAGGCACTTGATGACTGCCGATTGACAAATCCTCTTCTGGTAGGAAAGTGACGAGATAACGGGACATAGTCGTACGCTTTTGATCCCTAACTTTTGCCTGGACCGCCCTTTCGGTTTTTCAGTCCATCGGGATACCCTTTTTTGCCCAAGCCGCCTTTTCAGGTTTTCGACTTGCTGGGTGTGCAGATTTTTTTATTTTCATCCCTTATTTTGCCCGAACCCTTTTGGTTCGCCGGGAAGCCCTTATTTTTTCCTAGGCCAGTCGACCTAGCAGGTCTTTGATTATGCGTAGTATTTTTTTGACTATGTCCACGTTCTCAGAGCGCATGGAGTTGTCACTGTCGGTAGTGTTGTGTTGCCATACTACCAGAAGATCTTCGTTCGATCATGCAAGATTCGTTGCTGGAATTCATGTCCAATGCCCCAAGTGATTCAGACGGAGATCTGCCCCTGGCTATTTGGCATCTTGAGAGATTCCTTGAATCTTGACTTGACTGCCCCAGATGATGGACAATGATCATGTCGTGCCCCTTGATTGGAAGTGCTTTTGTTCACTAGATATTCGTCGTGCGAATTTCTCTGCTGTTTGAACAAATAGTCATATGCAACCAATGTTATTTTAAGAATGCAAAGCTTATGTCTGTCTTGAAGTTTTTTGAAAATGCAGTTTTCAATAAAACAAGCGAATTTTTTGTAAAATGTGATGTCAACTCGAGATTTTTCAGCGAACCCTACAAGAGTCAGGATACCTTTTGTAACAGTATGCTTTCGAACTAACCCATGCTCCAGCTAGGACTTTTAAGGGTTATAACGTGGTCTGGTTCATAATTTAAGAACAAAGGATAAAGGCTCAAATTTTATTTGTACCCACCCGTTCTTCGTGATGTTCTTCGATCCTAAACTCAGCTAATCGTGCATTAGATCTTGTTTGAGTCTTTGCTTTGATATTCCGGTGATGGTTCGGATACTGATAGTTTATTTTGAATAGGCAGTCATTTCTTTTTGTTGAGGGTTTGTAGGACCTCTTTCTTTTTGATTTTGTTATCCCTGTTTTTTTCCTGAACTGTTTCTTTTGTGATTACAGTCAGCGGGATGCCCCAGTCTTGTAAGTCTCCTTCATAGGTTTTTACTTAATGGCTTTTATTTTGAGAGATAATGACTGCCTGTCTTGATGATTATAGGGAACCATCACTGTCTTTTTGTCTCGGAAGGACTTCTTTGATACCATTTTGTGCACCTGGATCACTGAGTGATGCCCTTCATTGTGCACCTGGATTAACTGAGAGAACTACCCTGCCCCGGGTTATAATTAAGGGTTTTAATTTTTGCGTGAAAAGAAAAACTCCAACTTCTTTGGCTCAAAGGGGTTGACTAGGGATTATCTTCCTTATAACTCCACTGTTTAGGATTTGAAACAATGCATGTACCACATCAGCGGGGTCTGTTCAAAAGCATACTGTAAAGATTGTGGTATCGTTTTCGTCATCCTCCCTCAAAAGGCTTAGAATTTTTAATCGAGAGTTGATCATCACAAAAAATGAAAGCAATTTGAATATAGTGAATACGAATAGATTGATTCAAAACAGACATATGCGATGCATTGATAAAGCAATAAAGTTTGACATGAATAAATGTTTGAACAATCAAAAGAAAATTACAAATTGAAAATTCTAATGAACAAAAGACAGTCTCAATGATTTGGTGTAGGATCAGTGATCAAACTTAATCTCCTTGGCATTAATAAAGTCTTGGATCTTGTTCTTCAAACTCCAACAATCATCGGTGTCATGTCCAGGACTGTCAGAATGGTAGGCACATCTCACATTCGGGTTATACTTGGAGGATGAAGTATCAGGATTTTGAGGAGGGTCCTTTAGTGTGATCAGTTTCACCTTCAGCAATTGTTGCAACGCTTGAGACAAAGGCATGTTGATGTCAGTATACTGCCTTTCTTGATACTTTACCCTACGCCTATTGCTCTGTCTTTTTTGAATAGGCGTGGGATCAGAGATCTGGGTTGCCCCTACCTGTTGATCACGACGACATTTTTTACCAGACACAACATTGGACTCTTTTTTTCCATTGTGGGGCTTTTTCTGAGTATCAGAAGGTGTAGCTTCTTGGATCTTCCCAATTTTGATGCCAGCTTCAATTCTTTCCCCAGGTCAAGATAAGGTCTGTAAACCCGGCTGAGGAATTCCCAATCAAGTGGTTAAAGAACGGACCAGAAAGGGTCCCCAAGAACATGTCAACAAGCTCACGGTCAGTTAAAGGTGGTTGCACCCTTCCAGCAAGGTCTCTCCAATTTTGAGCGTACTCCTTAAATCCTTCACCCGTCCCTAGTGACATACCCTGGAGTTGGGTACGCGTAGGAGCGAGGTCGGAATTATACTGATACTGCTTATAGAACGCAGTAGCCAAGTCCTCCCAGTTACGAATACTGGCTCCATCCAGCTGATAGAACCATTCGAGTTGAGTCCCTGAAAGACTATCCTGGAATAAATGGATCCATAAATTCTTGTCAGATGTATAAGGTTGTATCTTCCTTACATACGATCGGAGGTGCATCTTAGGACAGGAAGCTCCATCGTACTTGGCAAAACAGATGGCTTGAACTTATGTGGGATCACCACCCCAGAGGATAAGCCTAGGTCTCCAAAGTCCAACCCGGGCACATGTTGAATCTCCATAGCACTTAAGCGGTCCTCCAGCTGTTTGTACCTATCCTCAGCAGGAGGATACTGTTCATCATCATAATCTGTCTCGTTGTCGGAGACCACAGGACTAGGAACCCTTCTCTCTTGGGGATTGTCCTTGCGTATATATGAGGTATTCAGCTCAACCTCATTCTGTAATCCATTCCCAGATCTACGTCTAGTGTTGAACAAGACGGTCCTCTTCTTCTTCTTGTTCCTCTCTTTCAGAATCAGAGTCTTCAAATCCTTTTGACCCTGGGCTAGGCTCATAACCAACTCTTGGAACTGGGCATTCTGGGCCTGGAGGGCCTTGATAGCTTGTTCAGTGGAAGGTTCGGTAGACATGATGATTGCTGAAATAAACAGCGAAGAAGATAAGTGACCTGTAAAAAGTGTACCTGCAATGCAATGATATGTATGATATGCATGCAATGTTTTCAATAATCTCGCGGGGTAAACCAAGAAACTTGTTAGAATTTGAATTTGGGTAGCTTGATTGAAGGAACTTCATGTTGTTGAGAGTCCTTCTTCAAGAGTCAAAGCTCACCATATCGAATGGGTCATAGCCCCTGACTCAAGCTGTCATGCTGGGATTTCTGGACAACCTTGGTTAGAGGAAAATAAACCCCCTTTGCCCCTTGCTAGACATTTGGTCCACCCTGACCTGCATCACAAACCCTTGGGATCCTTGAAATGGGTTAGTCCTTATGCAGGATGTATGCAATGGTATGATGGTATAATGTTATGCTATGCATGGAATGATGTAAGTAAACCCTGTTATAAGCCCAGATTAAGGACTGTAAACAAAACCTGCAAGGAACTCATGTTGTCAGATAACAAGAATGTGCAAGTAGTTCAAGTTTGAAGGCACACAAGTCACACAAAAGAGCCCTTAGATTTCAGGCCGGCATGAAGTTTAGGTACTACCCTCTTTCAGTTTCAGTTGGTTAAGACCTGTCCTAGAAAATAGTAACCGGGTTCTAGAGGATCTCAATATCACTGACTACCCTCAATCGGTCATAACTCCAGCTTCGCAATCTTTTCTTGCGGCCGGAACCATCGCGAGAGTTTAGCCTCAATGAGTGTAGCATACTGCTACTGTTCTATGGCCAAGTTGGGTCAATTTAAGGTTCTAAGGTCAGTTGGTGCTTAATGACTCCTCAGAAGACTCATATTCTCCTCGTTCCAACATAAGGGATATCGGTACAGACCAATGTGTCACACCAATGTAGCTACTGCTTCACCCGTGTCGGTCTACGCCGGACAGGTCCCTCACAGTTTATTGCTACCTAAAGGGTATTCCCCAGATCCGGGTTAGGATCTATGAAACTCCGATGCAAGCCCACAATATTAAAGCAAACAAGGCATACAATTGAAAACATAGAATGATCTAATCCTAAGGTACACCTCACTTATTAATTTCTCCCCAGCAGAGTCGCCAGTTCTAACAATGCAAAACCAACAAAAAATCATATTAAATATGCATGTGTAAATGTCCTTTAGACAGTACTATCCCACTATTGAGAAGTAGGTAGCACCGTCGTTGGAGTTTTCGGGTCAATTCGATTATAGGGACATGTGTGGTCACTAAAGCAATAGTAGGACGCCTTAGCGGTAACCCTAATGTCCTAGATCCTTTTTTATCTGAGGCAACCGTTTCGAGGTAACTTGGATCTTTAGACAAGAGGGCGACCTCTAAAACACCCTATACTTAATGACCACGTCGAGGCAACCAAGTGAGGCGTACCCTAGGAGTGGCATGTGCGAGTGTGTCAGGATTCAGTTAATATTATCTTTGCACATTTTTATGGTGAGCTACGTTTTAATTTTAATTTCAGGCAAATCTTGTCATGCATAGTTAACAGTTAATAATTTGCGGAAAGTAAATTGCAGAAAGTAAATCTACGCTATTACAAGGCGTCAGGTATTTACATCGCCAAAAACATAACCCTTGGAAAGTAAATGCGAGAAAATAAAGAAAGCGATAAAAGGGTCCTAATTACGCTATTACATCCTCGGAGCAATTACATAAATATGATCAAAGAATATTATGCGCGAAAAGAAATTAAATCGGAGAAGTCCTTAGGGTTTTTACCCTTTTTGAGAAAAGAATGAATTTTGGTCCTTGCATTTAATTAAATCTAATTCTAATTAATTAATTAATTAAAAGGAAAAAAAGTATTTTTAGTTTTTTTAATGTTTTAATGAAATAAAAGAAAAGAAATTAAAATTGTCAAGAAAACCCTAATTCTAATTTATTTTATTTGTTGTGAAAAAAAGTTAAAGTTGACCTAATTAACTAAATTAATCTATGTTAGAATTAATTTACAAAAATAATAAATTAATAGTGAAATTAATAAATAATAATAATAATAAAAATATTTTTATTTTCTGAATTTATTATGAAACTAATTAATTTATGAGTTAATTAAATAATAATAATAATAATTATTAAAAATAAAATAGTTAAAGGAAAAAATTATAAAAAGAATTAAAAGAAAGAATAAAAAGAATGAATGAACCAGGGGGTGCTGGCCCATTAAGGAGGTTTGTTAGCAATTCTGCCCCATTAATCTCTCAAGCCTGTTTGACTTTCTTTGATTGTCCAGGGCGTTGGTTGACTGGGAGCATGGTGATCTTCATCTCTAGGCTATTGGATTGTTGCTTGAAGACACCTGGCGCCTGGGATGTGAGAGTGCATGGTGGAACACTGCCTGAAGCCTGCATGTAATCATATGTAGAAAAATAGAAACAAATATTTGGGGGACCTGGGATTCGAACCCAGGTCCCAATGATCATTGGCCAACGCACCATCCACTATGCCATTACGCTGCAATTGGTAATATAATAACAAGTGAAAATAATATATGCAAACAAATTAATGGACTGAAATTATAAAAAAACGCGCGCCCTTTTGAACTGTCCACTCAGAGGCTTACACGTCCTTCGTCTTCCTCGTTTGTGCCTGTAAAACATGTTAGATAGCGGGGGTTTTTAACCCCCCACAAACTGTATCGACCAAAAATAGCGAATAGCTCTATGCTGAATATAAATATGTCGCGATGGTCCCTGCGTGCTCGTATGAGTCTCCTGAATTCAACCATATGCGTTATGAACCCTAATTATTCCTGTATTGTAAAGCCCCAATTCTAAGGCTTATGAACCCTAGAATTTGAACATGGCAACTTGTGATTCTGTACACTATAATCCAATTAAACTATGCCATTAGTTTCCTGTGAGTTCTAGCAACACAAAACAAACAAGAAATCATGTTAATGATGCATGAATCATGAGTTTCGATTATGAAAAAAGTATGCAAACCGTGGGTCTATTCTTGAGGATTTCTGTAGCTTTAAGGCTTGGTTTTGATTGCAAAATGTCCCTGAGAGCTCCTGCAAGGTATTAGAATCCACAAAAGCCTTTGAATCGTGCTAGAATGCAGAAAACAGTTTTGAGTTTTTCTTGATTTTTTTCAATATGGTTATGGCTTTTTCTGCAGCTTGTTCACGTGTGCATGATTAGGGTTAGCTTATGTATATATAGAAGACTGAAATTAGGTCAAATCTTTGAGCAAAAATCCATGGAATAATGATTTGAATATTTGATTGGAAATCATATATTTTTGAATCTTCATGATTGGAAAAAGTTGCCAAACTTGGAGATTTTGGCATATTTGATTTGTGCACGAATTTTCCAGCATATCTTGACCACTTTTGCTTTACCAAAAGATTGAAAAATCAAATCTTTGTATTTCCTACAATTTAAATTAATTAAATGAATTAATATTGATAAAAAATCCAATTAATTAATAAAAAATAAGAAAATAAATTCAATTAAGCTTGATGGGTCGTGCATAGCCATGGATAAAGTTTCAAGAAGAAATTTGAGGCCCATTAGCAAAAACAAGGTGTT
Source organism: Vicia faba (assembly GCA_948472305.1). NCBI lineage: Eukaryota > Viridiplantae > Streptophyta > Magnoliopsida > Fabales > Fabaceae > Vicia > Vicia faba. The sequence goes on along the minus strand of OX451736.1, from coordinate 644,279,982 downwards.
TTGAGCAAAGTTGACTTTTGCAAATTCACAAAAATTTCCCAACTTCTCCAATGCATATCTTGCTCAATTTTGATCATATGAACATGTTCTTGGACATTTTGGAAATGTCTTGAAGTCCTCTAACCAATGCCTTTGGTCCCATGTCATTTGGATTTACCAATGTCAAGTTATGGTCTTTGACTTAAAGTGCATTTTTGTTGACTTTTGAAATTGACCTATAATGTAGAAATTGATAACTTTTTGTGAGAGCATTTCTTGGACTTGGAATGTGAAGATGAGTTGTAGGAAATGTCATCCCCTTCAAAATGAGCATTGGATGGGATTTTTATTATGAACCATGAAAAAGTTATGCCTTGGTCAAGATACAGTTGACTTTTCTGCTGTCCAAAAATAATAACTTTTGCATCTTGATGATTTTTGAGCTATCCTTGTGGAATCATGATCAAGACTTGATCAAATGATGATTGTGGACTCAAAATAATATGTTGACCAAAAATTCTGACTTTTGACTGTAAAATGACCATTTTGCCCCTGCAGTTGACTATGGATCAAATAGGGCTTTTGACTGTGGAATTTGGCACTGTGAGTCTTGAAACCTGGCATGTAGGTGCTTGAGGATGTATATGGGCCTATGAGACTTGATTGAACCATTTAAAACCTCAAATTCCTTGAAAGAACCAAAACCCTAATTTTGACTGACTTAGGAGGCATTTGGATTGTGCAACCCTTGAGAAATCTTGAACCATTTGAAGATGATTCTTGACAAATATTGAGGAATATGGGAGGGAAAATTTTGGGGTACAATATCTCCCTAGCTGAGACTCGCGACTGTAAATGAATCGGTAATATTCTCCTCAAGCAGAAGTTTATTTACCATCAACGCTGAAAGATCTTAATATTCCTCAACAGAATATAAGAGTATTCCCCGGCAGAATACAAAATATCCCCAGTGGAGTTTGAAATTTTTCCCAGCGCAGTCTTAAAAAAGCTTCCCCAGTGGAATTCGGAGAATCACCCCCAGTAGACTTTGGAAGATATTCCCCAGAAGAGCTCAAAGGGTTATCCCCATTAGAGTCTAGAAGGTTATCCCCAGTGAAGTCGCAACTAAAGGTTCATCCCCAGCGGAGTTCTTTCCTTTCACAAACAAGAATTCATTCCCCAACCGGTTTCGGTATCATCAGCAACAATAATTCATCCCCAGCGGAATTTATCAGTGGAATCATCAACAGAGCATCTTTTCCCCACAGAGTAATCTCCTCATCAGTTTATTCCCCAACGGAGTTATCCTCTCCTGCAGGTTTATTCTCACAATCATCTTCATTCTCCATCCCCAGCGGAAACGAAGAATTCAACTCTTTTCTCCAGCAGCTATCCGGGATTTATTTTCCCCAGCTAAAAACATTACATTGACATACATCATGACACATGCATATACACATCATACAACACAATCTCATTTATTTTGAAAACATCATTGCTTGATATATATCATGCATTGCATACGACTGGCCTTTACCTTTCAGGAAGGATGCAGTTAAGTTCTCAGCTATGATGTTTTTACCCCAGTCGAAGTACTGACCGGTTCTTAAATCTCAACTGAATTATTCTCGGTTGAATTACAGATAAGGTTCTAAATCTCGGCAAAGTTCCTCTGTCGAAGTGTGGACGAGTTCTTAAATCTCAACAGAATTATCCTTCGTTGAAGTACAAACAGTTCCTAGATCTCGATGAAGATGTTTCCCTCAGTCGAAGTACTGACCGGTTCTTAAATCTCAACTGAATTATTCTTGGTTGAATTACAGATAAGGTTCTAAATCTCGACAATTTTCCTCCGTCGAAGTGTGGACAAGTTCTTAAATATCAACAGAATTATCCTCCGTTGAAGTACAGACAGTCCTAGATCTCGATGAAGATGTTTCCCTCAGTCGCAGTACTGATCCGTTCTTAAATCTCAACTGAATTAATGTCGGTTGAATTATAGATAAGGTTCTAAATCTCGGCAAAGTTCCTCCGTCGAAGTGTGGACGTGTTCTTAAATCTCAACATAATTATCCTCCGTTGAAGTACAGACAGTTCCTAGATCTCGATGAAGATGTTTCCCTCAGTCGAAGTACTGACCAGTTATTAAATCTCAACTGAATTATTCTTGGTTGAATTACAGATAAGGTTCTAAATCTCGACAATTTTCCTCCGTCGAAGTGTGGACAGGTTCTTAAATCTCAACAGAATTATCCTCCGTTGAAGTACAGACATTCCTAGATCTCGATGAAGATGTTTCCCTCAGTCGAAGTACTGACCGGTTCTTAAATCTCAACTGAATTAGTCTCAGTTGAATTAAAGATAAGGTTCTAAATCTCGACAAAGTTCCTCCGTCGAAGTGCTGACCGATTCTTAAATCTCAACTGAATTAGTCTCGGTTGAATTATAGATAAGGTTCTAAATCTCGGCAATTCTCCTCAGTAGAAGTACTGACCGATTCTTAAATCTCAACTGAATTATCCTCGGTTGAATTACAGATAAGGTTCTAAATATCGACAGATTTCCCCCTAGTTGAATTACGGACAAGTTCTTAAAACTCAGCAGAGATGTTCTCTCAGTTGAAGTACAGGCAAGTTCCTAAATCTCAACAAAGATCAGACTTCCCCATCAGAATCTTCTACAACAACAGGTATACAAGTTCTCTCTAAGGAATCTCTTATGCGATCGACACTCCTGCAGATGGCATCTTTAAGCCCATCCTCCCACCAACAATATCCAAATGGCATCTGTAAGCCCATTCCCGACATCACCAAGCTGATACCACTTCATGCGAGTGCAAATTTCTGGGCACTCTAGTGTTCAATCATCTTGCACCTTCGGATCACGAAAGGCACGAAAGCCAATCTACATCCTCAGGTTTAAGAAGATTGAACAGGGGCAGCTGTTGTACCCCAAAATTTTCCCTCCCATATTCCTCAAAACATTGCAAGAAAAATCTCCAAGTGGCTCAAGTTTGCTCAAGAATTGGTCAGATAAGTTATCTCCTAAGGCAGTCTACCCCAAATTAAGGTTTTGCATTGCATCAAGATCCTTGAGTCCAAATGACCTCAAGTGATCCCTAATGTCCTAATATGCTCTCAAGATCATCCATGTCTAATTTCAAGCCTTGCAGATGAAGTTTGCCCAGTCAATTGCCCAAAGGGTCCAAAAATCGACTATGCTAGGACAAAAGTCAACTGTGACCTATATATAGTTAAACTTCAAGATTTTTTGTCAACATTCTCATTTTTAAGGATATTTCATCATTTTATCAAGGGTTGATCTTGATTCATCAAGGATTTCTCAAAATTCATCAAGACTCAAAAGTTGCTAAATTAGGGTTTTGTAGGAAAAGTCAACTCAACTTTGACCATGCATAACTTTCTCATACTTTATGAGAAATGACCCATCCAAATATCATTTTGAAGAGTATGAAATTTCCTACAATCCATCTTCATACCCAAAGATCAAAACATTCACTCACAAGAAGTTATGAATTTGGACATTATAGGTCATTTTTGAAAGTCAACAAAAACACATTTTTTTCCAAAGCTTATAACTTGAGCATGGAATATCAAAATAAGATGAGACCAAAAGGGTTGGTTATAGGACATCTCAAGCTTTCTAAAAAGTCCAAGAACACTTCCAAAAGTTCAAAATTGTAAAAGTTATGCTTTGTTGAAGTTGGACATTTTTTCAAAATTGCCAAAACTCAACTATCCCCAAAACATCAAATTTTGTCAAATGGGCCCAATCTTTTCCACTTTATTAGAGTTTGAATCATTGCCCACGTGTCCTAGCTTCAGCAATGAGCCCATATTTTATTTTTATTATTTAATTTTATTTTTAATTGAATTTATTCATTTTAAATCAAATAAAATCATATAAAATCCAAAATTTTGATAACATAAGATTTTTTTGCTGTTTCAGGCTTTGATTACCATCATTATCATCATCAAACTCTAATCAAACCAAATCATGTGCAAAAAGATTGAAATTGGACAAATTTGGAAGGTTTTAAAGAAAAGATCAAATCAAATTCATATGCATTGATGAGAAGGGATTCAGTCCATGATTCTTACCCTAATACACTACACAATACATAAGCAAGCCAGAGGATACGAAACAAGGGTTGGCAAGTGCAGAGAGAGGCAGAACGAAAAGTGGAAAATTCACAAAAAAGTGAGAGATCAAAGTCCAAGCTAGAGGCGTTTTCAGGACTGGGGACAATGGTATAAATCCCAACAATAAAATGATCATTGAGCTCTGCAAGTAGTTCCAGATACAGCATCACAACTCTTCTCCCTACCGGTCGAAGATGAATGGGGCTGTTGAAGAGGCTAATAAGAACATTAAGAAGATTGTACAGAAGATGACGGTGACGTACAAAGATTGGCAGGAGATGTTACCATTTTCTCTTCATGGATACCGTACCTCCGCACGGATGTCAACAAGGCAACCCCCTATTCCTTGGTATATGGCATGGAGGTTGTCTTGCCCATTGAAGTTCAGATACCCTCTCTTCGGATTATGAAGGATGCATGTTTGAGCAAAGATGACTGGATTCAGACCCGGCTTGATCAGCTGAACCTAATCGACGAAAAAAGACTTACTGCTATTTGTCATGGTCAGACGTATCAAAAACGGATGATCAAGGCATTTAACAAGAAAGTTAGATGAAAAGAGTATCAAGTTGGGGACCTAGTTATCAAACGCATTATTCTACCTCAAGGTGATCCCAGGGGCAAATGGACCCCTACTTACGAAGGGCCATTTATGGTTAAGAACATTTTCTCAGGAGTATCTATGATTCTAACCACCATGGATGGTGACGACCTTCCTCACCCCGTCAATGTAGACATAGTGAAAAAATACTACGCATGAATCAAAGACCCGCTAGGTCGACTGGCCTAGGCAAAATAAGGACTTCCCGGCGAACCAAAAGGGTTCGGGCAAAAATAAGGGATGAAAATGAAAAAAATCTATACACCCGGCAAGTCTAAAACCTGAAAAAGCGGCTTGGGCAAAAAAGGGTATCCCGGTGGACTGAAAACCCGAAAGGGCGGTCCAGGCAAAAATTAGGGATCAAAAGCGTAACACTATGTCTCATTGGATCACCTTGCAACCAGACTCCAGTATCGACTATCAAGCTCGGACGACACCAATCAATCTGATCTACCTTCAACCAAGTAGCAAAGTGATGAGATGCTCGAGGGCATAAAGGCAATAACAGAGTTGGAACCCAGTAGGATTGTTCACATAGCTGTTTTGTTTAGTTTTTCACAAATTGTGTAAATTCTATTATTCGGTGGCGTTCTCTTACTAGGACGTCAGTCTCTTGTACAAAACGCCTATTTACAGGACAAACTTCAAAGTCAATACAAGTCATTTTCAGAGAAATTTCAAACTGGTTTTTCCTTTTCTGTTTTTTTTTGCAAAGAACGTCCAATGTTCATTTTTAATATATGCACTTGACATTAATTGCTGCTCATAAAAATTTACATGCCAAACAAAAGACGATTACTGGTAACATCAGAAATAGGGGCAAATAAGATTTGTCCAAGCTTTACAATTGCTCTATCAACCAGGTACAAAGGCAGATTCAGCTGAAATATATGGCTAAGGTACTTTCACTCCCCGCAGAGTAAGAATAAGACAGTAATGATTAGCTCTCCCCAGCTGAGACTCGCGACTGTAAATTAATCGGTAATATTCTCCTCAAGCAGAAGTTTATTTACCATCAGCGCTGAAAGATCTTAATATTCCTCAACAGAATATAAGAGTATTCCCCGACAGAATACAAAATATCCCCAGTGGAGTTTGAAATTTTTCCCAGCGCAGTCTTAAAAAAGCTTCCCCAGTGGAATTCGGAGAATCACCCCCAGTAGACTTTGGAAGATATTCCCCAGAAGAGCTCAAAGGGTTATCCCCATTAGAGTCTAGAAGGTTATCCCCAGTGAAGTCGCAACTAAAGGTTCATCCCGAGCGGAGTTCTTTCCTTTCACAAACAAGAATTCATTCCCCAACCGGTTTCGGTATCATCAGCAACAATAATTCATCCCCAGCGGAATTTATCAGTGGAATCATCAACAGAGCATCTTTTCCCCACAGAGTAATCTCCTCATCAGTTTATTCCCCAACGGAGTTATCCTCTCCTGCAGGTTTATTCTCACAATCATCTTCATTCTCCATCCCCAGCGGAAACGAAGAATTCAACTCTTTTCTCCAGCAGCTATCCGGGATTTATTTTCCCCAGCTAAAAACATTACATTGACATACATCATGACACATGCATATACACATCATACAACAAAATCTCATTTATTTTGAAAACATCATTGCTTGATATATATCATGCATTGCATACGACTGGCCTTTACCTTTCAGGTAGGATGCAGTTAAGTTCTCAGCTATGAAGTTTTTACCCCAGTCGAAGTACTGACCGGTTCTTAAATCTCAACTGAATTATTCTTGGTTGAATTATAGATAAGGTTCTAAATCTTGGAAGAGTTCCTCTGTCGAAGTGTGGACGAGTTCTTAAATCTCAATAGAATTATCCTCCGTCGAAGTGTGGACGAGTTCTTAAATCTCAATAGAATTATCCTCCGTTGAAGTACAGACAGTACCTAGATCTCGATGAAGATGTTTCCCTCAGTCGAAGTACTGACCGGTTCTTAAATCTCAACTGAATTATTCTTGGTTGAATTACAGATAAGGTTCTAAATCTCGACAATTTTCCTCCGTCGAAGTGTGGACAAGTTCTTAAATCTCAACAAAATTATCCTCCGTTGAAGTACAGACAGTCCTAGATCTTGATGAAGATGTTTCCCTCAGTCGAAGTACTGACCGGTTCTTAAATCTCAACTGAATTAGTCTCGGTTGAATTATAGATAAGGTTCTAAATCTCGGCAAAGTTCCTCCGTTGAAGTGTGGACGAGTTCTTAAATCTCAACAGAATTATCCTCGGTTGAAGTACAAACAGTTCCTAGATCTTGATGAAGATGTTTCCCTCAGTCGAAGTACCGACCCGTTCATAAATCTCAACTGAATTATTCTTGGTTGAATTACAGATAAGGTTCTAAATCTCGACAATTTTCCTCCGTCGAAGTGTGGACAAGTTCTTAAATCTCAACAGAATTATCCTCCGTTGAAGTATAGACAGTCCTAGATCTCGATGAAGATGTTTCCTTTAGTCGAAGTACTGACCGGTTCTTAAATCTCAACTGAATTAGTCTGAGTTGAATTACAGATAAGGTTCTAAATCTCGACAAAGTTCCTCCGTCGAAGTGCTGACCGATTCTTAAATCTCAACTAAATTAGTCTCGGTTGAATTACAGATAAGGTTCTAAATCTCGGCAATTCTCCTCAGTCGAAGTACTGACCGATTCTTAAATCTCAACTGAATTATCCTCGGTTGAATTACAGATAAGGTTCTAAATCTCGACAGATTTCCCCCCAGTTTAATTATGGACAAGTTCTTAAAACACAGCAGAGATGTTCTCTCAGTTGAAGTACAGGCAAGTTCCTAAATCTCAACAAAGATCAGACTTCCCCAGCGGAATCTTCTACAACAACAGGTATGCAAGTTCTCTCTAAGGAATCTCTTATGCGATCGACACTCCTACAGATGGAATCTTTAAGCCCATCCTCCCGCCAGCAATCTCCAAATGGCATCTGTAAGCCCATTCCCGACATCACCAGGCTGATACCACTTCATGCGAGTGCAAATTTCTGGGCACTCTAGTGTTCAATCATCTTCCACCTTTGGATCACGAAAGGCACGAGAGCCAATCTACATCCTCAGGTTTAAGAAGATTGAACAGGGGCAGCTGTTGTACCCCAAAATTTTCCCTCCCATATTCCTCAAAACATTGCAAGAAAAATCTCCAAGTGGCTCAAGTTTGCTCAAGAATTGGTCAGATAAGTTATCTCCTAAGGCAGTCTACCCCAAATTAGGGTTTTGCATTGCATCAAGATCCTTGAGTCCAAATGACCTCAAGTTCTCCATAATGTCCTAATATTATCTCAAGATCATCCATGTCAAATTTCAAGCCTTGCAGAGGAAGTTTTCCCAGTCAATTGCCCAAAGGGTCCAAAAATCGACTATGCTAGGGCAAAAGTCAACTGTGACCTACATACAGTCAAACTTCAAGATTTTTTGTCAACATTCTCATTTTTAAGTATATTTCATCATTTTATCAAGGGTTAATCTTGATTCATCAAGGATTGCTCAAAATTCATCAAGACTCTAAAGTTGCTAAATTAGGGTTTTGTAGGAAAAGTCAACTCAACTTTGACCATGCATAACTTTCTCATACTTTATGAGCAATGACCCATCCAAAGCTCATTTTGAAGAGGATGACATTTCCTACAATCCATCTTCATACCCCAATATCAAAACATGCACTCACAAGAAGTTATGAATTTGGACATTATAGGTCATTTTTGAAAGTCAACAAAAACACATTTTTTGCCAAAGCTTATAACTTGAGGATGGAATATAAAAATGAGATGATACCAAAACGGTTGGTTACAGGACATCTCAAGCTTTCTAAAAATTCCAAGAATACTTCCAAAAGTTCAAAATTGTAGAAGTTATGCTTTGTTGAAGTTGGACTTTTTTGCAAAATTGCCAAAAGTCAACTATCCCCAAAACTTCAAATTTTGTCAAATGGGCCCATTCTTTTACACTTGATTTGAGTTTGCATCATTGCCCACGTGTCCTAGCTTCAGACATGAGCCCATATTTTATTTTTATTATTTAATTTGATGTTTAATTGAATTTATTCATTTTAAATCAAATAAAATCATATAAAATCCAAAATTTTGATAACATAAGATTTTTTTTGCTGTTTCAGGCTTTGATTACCATCATTATCATCATCAAACTGGAATCAAACCAAATCATGTGCAAAAAGATTGAAATTGGACAAATTTGGAAGGTTTTAAAGAAGAGATCAAATCAAATTCATATGCATTGATGAGAAGGGATTCAGTCCATCATTCTTACCCTAATATACTACACAATACATAAGCAAGCCAGAGGATACGAAACAAGGGTTGGAAAGTGTAGAGAGAGGCAGAACGAAAAGTTGAAAATTCACAAAAAAGTGAGAGATCAAAGTCCAAGCTAGAGGCGTTTTCAGGACTGGGGACTTGTCTCAATTGACTGCTGATCATCTCCAGAAGCTTTTACAATCCAGACCACGCGTTTTCAAGCACTCTAAAGCACTGTAAGTCTCACGAAACATAGCCTTGTTCTTGAAATTGATTTGGCTTATTCTTGCATCGTTTGAGAAAATTATTGGCATATTTGCAATCACAGGAACATTTCCAAGCTTTTTGCATTATTTAATTTCGTTTATATGGTCTGTATTGCAATTCTCCATAGCTAGGTTTTGCTTGGAGTTTTTGGGCGTTTTTATTTCAGGAACAATTGACCACCAAGAAGGGTTTGGCTGTGACTGGGAGGGTGAGACGAGTTAAACCATGCCCTTGGAATTCATTTTTGTGGCCTGAGAAGGATTTTTGAGATGGGCCACCTTGTAGCTACGGACTCCTATCCGTTGGTATAGGCAGTGGGACTTTTGGCCACGGTTGGGAGGTCAGGGATGATGTGTGGCATCCATCCACTGGCTAATTCAAAATATGACGCGCATTTTATTTTTTTCTGACCAATAATTGTCGTTTTGTTTTATTATTATTGTTTTGTATTCATATAACAAATGGATCAACATGGCGTGGTGGCAAGCAAGCGAAGCAATTTCCTTCAGGACCTGGGTTCGAATCCCAGGTCCCCCACTTTCTTATTAATTTTGTCTTTCAGGTATTCCTGTGCATATATTGGCTTGCAGCTCACCATGCATCCTCGTGTATCCAAGAGACAGATGGCCAATGGCCAAATCTGAGGGCCCAAAGCTGAAGGTCTACCATAGGCCAAGTCCAAGCGTGCACATTGGATTCCAGAAAGTCAAAGAAGGCCAGCGTTTTTGGGCTTCAGAATTGCTACTCATACTCCCAAAGTAGGCCCAAACCCCTCTCTCTTCTATTTTCATTTATTTAGTTTTATTATTTATTTTAATTATTTTATTTAATTACTAACCAATCACAAAATTCTTTTTCTTCATAAAATAAAAATCACAAAAAAATATTTTTTATTTCAAATCAAATTTTATTTTTCTTAATAAATACTAATTAAAATAATTTAGGTTTTAATTCTAGAATAATTTTAACCTATTTTTGCAAATAATTAAAATTAATTAAATTTAATAAGGTTTTAATTACTAATTCAATTAATTTTAATTTCTTTCCTAAACAATAAAAAAAAACTCCAAAATAATTTATTTTTATTAATTAATTTTTTAATTTAATTTAGTGATTAATTTAGGTTATTTCTTATTTAAAAACAACAAAAAAAACAAAAAAGATATTTTCTTTAACCAAAAGGGTCAAAACCCTAAACTCGCAATCGATCTAATTTCCCGTGCGCTTTATTTATGTTTATCATATTAATGTACCTGCTTCCGGATTGTAATAGTAAATAGGACTTTTATTTATTTTTATCGCTTTATTTATTTTTAAAGGGTTTGTCTTTGGCGATGTAAATACCCGACGCCTTGTAATTTAAATTCTGCATTTTATTTTCCGCAAATTATAACTGTTAGATGTTTGATAGTAGGGTTTGCATGACAAGACTGAATGTTAATCATAAAATCAAATTAGATCACCTTTAACATGTACAAAGATAAAAAACAACTGAAAACGACACACTCGTACATGCGCACTCTTAGGGTACACCCCACTTGGTTTCCTTCGTGCACGATCATTGAGTATAGGTCGTTTTAGAGGTCGCCCTCCTGTCTAAAAGATCATAGTCACCTCAAAATGGTTGCCTCGGATGTTGTTGCCTCAAACAAATGATCTAAGACATTAGGGTTACCGCTAAGGCATCCTAACATTGCTTTAGTGGTCGTAAGTCCCGCATTCGAATTGACCCTTAAACTCCAACGACGGTGCTACCTACTCATCAATAGTAGGATAGCATTGTCTAAAGGAAATTAGCATAGAACGATTCCTTTTTCGAGTAGGTAGATGGTTCAGAGATACTTGCTCTTTCAAAAACAAAAACTTTTCACACTTACACTTTTCGAACAAAGTTTTCAAAAACACTTCATACGCTCTTGAGGACAGAAGCAAGAGTTAAATCAAAGTTTCAAATAAAAACTTTTTCAAACCCACAAGCACAAAGAAAGCAATTTTGAAAACATTTGAGCAAGTACCTAAGAGCCTGTGGATAACCACGGATAGAAAGGGTGCTAACACCTTCCCTTTCTATAATCTACCCCCCGAACCCGAGAAATATCTCAAAAAAGGAATTTTTCTGTGCTTTTTTCCTTTCCTTGTTGGATAAAATAAAAGTCGGTGGCGACTCTTTCTTACCACGACATTTTGCGAACACAAACGCAAAACGCAAACCAGCATTCCAAAAAAAATAGTTAGTTCTTCCCACCGTATCACACTAGTGGAACAAAACTTTGAACTACAAACCCTCAGTGAAGATGAAGCTTTCTTCCCCAAATGGAGTCAAACCTTCAACCCTTGAACACTAGTGGAAACCATCCAGTTTCCTCCATTTTCCCCTGAAGAGTCGCTTTAAAACCAGATAATTCCCCAGAGACTTATTTTTAAACCTTCTTCCTCAACGAAGTCAAGTTTCCATATCCAATCAAATCATCACGTCATTAAGATCCCCAATAGAGAGGAAACTTTGATCTACCAATCCCCAGCGGAAACCATTCAGTTTTCCCTGATACCCCCAACGGAACGAAGATTCTCATTCTTGAAGTCCCCAGTAGATTGGCATACAACCCAAACTCCTGATCTCCCCAACGGTGTAGCTTCTCCCCACGGAGGTTGTCAAAGATCTCGAATCTCCAGCAGTGGTCATGGATTTATTTTCCCCGACAGCAGTCAAAGATTTTATTATCTTCAGCTATCCAGAATTTATTTTCCTCATCAAAACAGCTAATCAGCTTATATGCGCATACATTACATTCATAAATCATGAACATTGATAAAACACATCTTATTGCACATACATTTCATGCAACATAACTTTGTGTTTCAGCTAACATTCTACCCTTTTCAGGATAAAATTGATAGCTACCTAAAACAAATATTCAAAGCTCAGAAAACGGCTTAGAGATGCTCCAGACACAGATGCTTTTCTATTTGTTTATTCCAATAAAGGGGCAGATTCCTGTTCCAGTTATAAAGCCTGGATCCAACCAGATTTTATCTTGATTATACTGAAACCCAGAGATCGACCGGAAAATAGTTGAATCCCCTGCAAATTCTTCTGAAACCTGGACGTTGACCAGATAGGAAGCAAAGTATCGTGAAGCCTAGACGTTGACCAGATAGCAATACAAGACTGTGAAGCCTGGACGTTGACCAGATAACAGTAAGGTATACTGTGAAACTTGGACGTTGACCAAATAACAGTTTACTCGGCCAATTACTTTGAAGCCCGGATTCAACCGGATATTAGTAAGCCCCGAAATCAAAAAGGAAACCCGGAGGCGACCGAATAACCATTTGATTTTCTTCTGAAACCTGGACATTGACCAGATAGGAAGCAAAGTATCGTGAAGCCTAGACGTTGACCAGATAGCAATACAAGACTGTGAAGCCTGGACGTTGACCAGATAACAGTAAGGTATACTGTGAAACTTGGATGTTGACCAAATAACAGTTTACTCGGCCAATTACTTTGAAGCCCGGATTCAACCGGATATTAGTAAGCCCCGAAATCAAAAGGAAAACTGGAGACGACCGGATAACCATTTGATTTCTTTCTGAAGACTGGACGTTGACCAAATAGGAAGTAAAGTATCGTGAAGCCTGGACGTTGACCAGATAGCAATACAAGACTGTGAAGCCTGGATGTTGACCAGATAGCAGTTCACTGTCACCTCTTCAACCAAGATATGACTCCCCGGTAGAATAACAGACGACTGAAGTTCTATTTCTACCACGACAGAGACCAGTATTCCCCGACTTAGTCCTCCTCAACAACAGGTATACGAGCTATCGTAAAGCAATCTCTTATGCGATCAACTTTCTTGGATGGCATCTTTAAGCCCATCTCCGGAGAGATTCAATCACATCTCCAAATGGCATCTTTAAGCCCATTCCCTCAACTACTCTAACGAGTGCAAATTTACGGGCACTCTAGTGTCCAATCCTCTTTTACCTTCGAGTCACGAAAGGCAAACTCGACAATCTAACTCTTCAGGTTCAAGAAGATTGAACAGGGGAAGCTTTTGTAACCCAAAATTTGCCCTCTCATTTTATCAAGATTTCCCCTCACAAGACTCTTTGAACTCAAGATCAAGCTAGAGTTTGCTCTGCTCAAGACATCTCTTTGCACTGTTGACCTAAATTAGGGTTTGAGTTTACACAAGGAATTTTGGACTTCAAATGCTAAATGTGACTTTCATACTCCATGTTGGACTTATATGTTTGCTCATACCAAGTTTCAAGCCTTGAATTAAACTTTTGCCCAGTCAATTGGACAATTGACCTAAAAATCAACTGTATTGGGGAAAAAGTCAATTGTGGCCAATTTACAGTCAAACCTCATAAATTTTGGTCCACATCAACATTATAAGCTCATATGAACCATTTTATCAAGTTTGGACCATAACTCCTCAAGAAATTTGATCAGATCATCAAAAGGGCAAAATGGTCATTTTTAGGGTTTTGACTGTAGAAGGGCAATTTCTGACTTTTCACTTAGCCAATGGAAAATTGGGTTCAAGCATGGGTTAAAGGACTCAATGGCATCATCTTTACCTATTCACAAGGTTCAAAAGATCTCAATTGCATTGGATTGACAGATGAATTTTTCAGTCAACTGATCAAAATTTGACTGTACACTGAAAAGTCAAACTTTGACTTTTTGGTCAAAATCAAGTGCCAAGGGTCATTATTCATCAAGATGTGTCAAAACATGAAACTTATTCATCAAGAAACCTAATTTTGCAAATTAGGGTTTAAGATTGAAAATTTTCATAACTTTGAATTTTTCTAAGTTATGAAATTTCCTTAATTTTTCCCAACTTTGCCCAACATTTTCACCTTGATGCAATTGGATTCAAACAAAACTTCCAACATGAAAGTTGTAGTCCTCCACAAAATCTACAACCTTTATTCACAAAGTTTTCTCGAAAGAAGCTTGGATCTCAAGTTATGATTTTTGGAACAAGGGTCCATGAAACTTTTAACTTAGTGAAATTTTACCCTAGTTTAGGCAGGATTTTGACCTATCTTCATGGAAAATTTTCACCTAGTTACACTTGGAATATCAAAATGAATTTCAAATATGGATTGTATAGAATGTTACAAGCTTTCCAAAATGGCCAAGAACTCTCCAAAATCATTTATGGTTAGGGAGAATCGAAGGTTTGAATTTGGCAAAAACTCAATTTTGATCCATGGCATTTTCATGTTGATACAAGTTGCAACTTCCATCCAGCATTGTTTGTACTTGATTACAGGTCCATAAACCCTTTCATACTCAATAATTAAATTCAAATCCTTTGGTTTGAGGCTTTATTCTGATCATGGGAGGATTACACAAGAGATTAATCCAAAAATAGCAAAAAGGCAACATTGCCATTTTTGTCAAATTTGCTTTATGTCAAATTGCATTCTTGAGCCTTGAACCAAATCTTGGACAGAAAACAATATCCACAGATTGAGGGGCCAAGATCACAAAGTGAAAGCTGAAAGATAGCCTGTACAGGCCTGTCTTGTACCACTTGATACTTTTGCTTAAAATACAAGAAACTTGCCAAAGAGCCATAACTTGCATATCTGTTATAACCAACTCTTGCAAGAATTTGAGACAAGTTTTGTACATTGCCTTGAGCCAGAAACACGAATTGTTGAACCCTTAAGCCTTCCAAAACACAAAATCACATTCTTCTTGCAAAACAGGGCACTCCCTGCAGTTTCACTTCCATCACACAAACCACTCGTGCGTTTTTCCCCAAACCTGTTCAAACACATTCCATATAACATATCCAAGCTATCCCAACCATTGGACAGTGACTGTAACTCCATTTGCAAGCTTCACCATTTCTATTTTCAGCTTGTGCAGGTTGAGTTCTACAAGCTTGCTCAAGCAAGTCCAAAGCAAACTAGGCATTGGGGAAGGTCAGAGGAAGTTCAGGCAAGCTCCCAAGCACCACAGGTCTCACTGAAAAGCTCCACATTTCCATACACGAGTTCATCTGAAACAGGTATTTGTCAACTTTCTATCTCTCTATTTAGGAATCATTAGGCTTAGGTTTGTGAATAAAAAATGTAGTACTCATAGCCCTGAAGCTGTACATATGCTTAGATTTCATTTAAGTTAAACGTGTTAAGAGAATTTGATTCATGAACTTCCTGAAAAAGTTAGGTTAGAAATTAGGGCCAGAGAAATTCTCTCTGGTCTTTGAGAGTTAGCTTGAGTTCTTTACATGGTTAGAATCCTCTTGAAAAATGCTATGACTTTGGTGTTATGAGTTTTTGCTTTAGAGTACGTATGCAGGTTTTCCAGATTTTTGTACAGGGCACGCGTTTTTTGAGTTTCAAAGGTTGAAGATGAAGTTGATCTGGGCTGGGCTTGGTTTGGTTTTGTTTTTGACACCCCCCTCTTTGCTATTCATACCCCCCTTGCCCATTTCTTTTTATTTTTGTATTTTTCTATTTATTTTTCATTTCTGATTTTATTTTATTATTTTCTAAACATAAAAAATATTAAAAACATTTTCATAAATTTTCACATTTTATTTTGTATTTTTTATTATTTTTTTTAACATAAAAATAATTACTAGATAACATACTTTTATTTTATTTAATAAAAACTTGAAAATAATACATAAAAACATTATCCTTTTATTTTTATTATTTACATACTTAAATAATATTTTATGATATATTTCTATTTTTTTTTACACTTGAATATATTTTTATTTATTTTATTGTACATAAATAAATAATATTAATAAATATACTTTCTTAAAACAAAATTTTGGGTTTTTCCCTTAACAAAAATAACTTTTTATTCTCTTATTTTTTTTAATACATTAAATATTATATTTTTACATACATAAAAGTAAACAAAAACATTTTTTTTGCATATTTATAATATTTTGCATATTTATATTTAATTTGCTTATTTAAATATTGTTTATTTATTATTTGATGCAAAGAGTTCAATTTGGATGTAATAGTAAATATTAGGGTTTTATTTTCTTGGAAATACTCCCCATTCACAATTGTATCCCCCTCCCCATATCAATGTTGTAATAGCTTAAATTCATTTTACGCATTTTATGCTTTCAAATATGCCATGTTAGAGATTAGGGCTTGTATGTAAATGTCCAAAATCAAAACAAATAGCTTAACTAATACAAAGACAAAAAGCATGTAAATTGACAACACAATGCACACATGCACCCCTAGGGTTTCATCCACTTGTTGCCTTGAAAATGGCCATGTTATGCATGTTGAGTATCTTGGCAAAACAAAAACAAAACAAAAGATCATAGTCCCTCGATGACGCTATCTTGGTTACCTATACAAAATGATCTAGTCCCTCAAAAATTTGCTAAATATACTTAGCACAATTGCTATCATGGTCAATACAATGACCTGCGCCTGTCCCGTTTAACATCCAAATACAAGGTTGTTTACCAAATGCAATGGTAAAACAACACTGTCAAAAGGGTTAAAAATATGTAGGAAAGATCTTTGAGTAAAATAGGGTAGACAACTCTTAGTTACTTGATCAAAACTTGCAAAAATATCCTTGCTATTTTCAAACACACCTCACAACACAATTTCAAAACATTTCCCAAAACAAACTTTCAAACATTGAAATATCTTTTCAAAAGACAAACACCTTTGTATATATTCAAACAAGAATCATTACAAAGGTTTCCGCAACGATGGCCTCTTTTCAAAGCATTTTCAAAAACCACACACAAAGCACCATTTCAAACAATTGAAAAGCAAAAGCAAGTAATCTAAACAATTAACTAAGAGCCCGTGGATATCCAAGGATGAAAAGGGTGCTTGCACCTTTCCTTTTCATAATCTACTCCCCGAACCCAAGAAAACATCTCAAAGGTCTTTCCTGTGCTTTTTGACCTTTCCTTTCGATAAAATAAAAAGTCGGTGGCGACTCTTGCTAAACCAAAACAGTTGCGAATACAAACGCAAAACCTCAAGTCAGTTCTTCCACCGTATCACACTAGTATTTCTGTTTCTATGTAAAAAATTGTCTGTTTATAGGAAAATTATCAATACAAATCAATTTCAAAATTCAAATTTGTCTCACTTTTTCTGTTTTGTTTGCAAAAACGTCCAATGACTAAATTAAATAAATATATGCATATGAATATGATTATTGTTAACAAATATATACATAAAAATAGGGATAAGTATTTTCTCAAGACTCTAGGAATTGGGATAACGTTCAGGTCTCCCACAAGTCCCCACAAGAAAAACCCCACAGAGCAACCTCTATGGGATTATCCCTACAGAGTTACCTTCACAAGCTCATCCCACACAGAGATACATTCCCCCCACAAGTCTAATATGCTTCCAGACAGGAATTGGGGCATCTTCCAATGGAACCCCTTAGCGGATAAAGGAATTTGATCATTTCCCTAACATATAGTGGAAGCTTCCCCCGCACAGCCTACGGAATTCTAATTCCCCTAAAAAATATGTCCTCAACATAGTTCACAGGGACTTAAATCCCCAGCTAAGTTATTTCTCCAACACTGCAAAACCCCCTATAGAGTTCCCTTTTCCAACATGGCTCATTTCCTTAGCAGAGTATATTTCTCCAGTAGGGTTTATTTCCCCAACGAAATTTAGTTTCCCAAACAAAATTCATTCCTCTAACTACCACAAATCACCGACAAAATTCCCTTTTCCAGCAAAGTGTAGCCAAGTTGCTATCCCTAGAAATTTGCTATGGAATCTGAAACCAAGTCAGGCATCATTTGACTTTGTCCTCCCCAAGGGTATACCTGACATGTTGTCTTCAGAAATGGGCATGTCCCTCGAACGTAGGGATATCTTAGCAAAAGACCCTCAATTTAAAAGTCATCATAAAGATCATAGTCCCTAAAAGTCCCTCGAGTTGCCTATGAGAAATCATCTTGTCCCTCGATATTGCCTATATGATGACAGTCCCTTCGAATTGCTAAGGTATCCTTACATGTTGCCTTCAATGACCATAAGTGTCCCTTTTGATAGTCCCTCAAAATCCAACGATATGGCTACCTACTCACTAATAGTAGGATAACACTATTTAAAGGAAAGGAGGAAAAGAACATCCTTTTTTGAGTAGGTAGACAGTTCTTAAGTACTTGCTCAAAAACACCTTTTTTACACTTACACACTTTCAAACTTCTTTTCAAAAACACTTTATCACAATCTTGAGGACTGATACAAGAGTTATCATAAAGAAAACAGAATCTTTTAAAACATACAAACACGAAAACAATTTTCAAAATGAGCAAGTACCTAAGAGCTCGTTGAAAACCACAGATGGAAAGGGTGCTAACACATTCCCTTTCCATAAACTACCCCCTTACTTAGAAAATCTCGAAAAAGGTCTTTTTCTGTTCTTTTCACCCTTTCCTTTGTTAGATAAAATAAAAGTCGGTGGCGACTCTTGCTTACCATGACATTTGCGAACAAAAAATGCAAACCAGTATTAACAGTCGGTTCTGCCACCATATCACACGTGCCAACAACATAGACAAATACGAAGCGTGCATCAGGCGTATCAAAGCGGCTATTGATCTAAGAATAAAGTTCTTGAATGTATACAGGGACTCATCCCTGGTGATCAGTCAGATTAAGGGAGAATGGGATACGAAGCATCCAAATCTCATTCCATATCGAGAGCTTGTATTGACCTTAATCCCATACTTCGAGGAATTCACTTTTGTGCATATCACACGAGAAGAGAATCATCTGGAAGATGCATTGGCTACCATGTCATCTATGTTCAAAGTCAGATGGGACAACGAAGCTCCCCAAATTACTATTGAAAGACTAGATGAACCGGCACACTGCTACGAAGTTGACACTGACGGAGTAGAAGATAATCCTTGGTTTCATGAAGTGAAGAGATGTCTCGAGGCTCAAGAGTACCCTAAGGAAGCATCTATCAATGAAAAAAAATTCCTACGGAGGTTCTCTGCTAGGCTCTTCCTGAGCAACTTAATTTTGTACAAGCGCAAGCATGATTCGACTCTGCTTCGTTGCATAGACAAGAAGGAAGCCGAGAAGATTATGGAGGATATGCACGAAGGTATCTTTGGTACTCACTCCAGTGGACATACTATGGCCAAGAAGATTCTGAGAGGGGGTTACTATTGGTCGACTATGGAAACTGATTGCCATCATCACTCTAGAACCTATCACAAATTCCATATCTACGCTGACAAAGTACATGTGCCTCCGAATCCTATGAATGTCTTTACCACTCCTTGGCCATTTGCAATGTGGGGGTATTGATATGATTGGAGAGATCAAGCCTATTGCTTCTAACGAACATCGCTTCATCCTAGTCACTATTGATTATTTCACAAAGTGGGTTGAAGCAACATTATTCGCCTTTATTACCAATAATGTTGTAGCCCGGTTCATTAAGCATAACCTTATCTATTGGTATGGCATCCCCGAAAGTATTATGTTGTACCCCAAAATTTTCCCTCTCTTTTTTCTGGACTTTTCTAACAAAGATTTTCAAAAGCTCAAGTTTGCACAAGTACAATTGGACTTTTAAATGCCCCATATAGTTCCCATGGATCAACTTGGACTTTCAAGCATCAAATCAAAGAAGAGCAAGTTTGCTTCAATTTCCCAACTTCGACTGGACTTTGGCCTTCTTCAAGCTTGCTTCGATTTCCCAAGCTTCGACTGGACTTAGGCTTCCTTCAAGCTTGCTTCGATTTCACAAAGCTTCAACTGGGCATTGGCTTCCTTCGAGCAACCTGCTTTGAATGGTACATTCAGATGAATATGGTTCATTCGAAGAACATACATTTGGATAAATAGAAGGACATACAATATGGTCCATTCAAAGAACATGCATTTGGACCATTCGAAGGACATACAATATGGTCCATTCGAAGAACATGCATTTGGATAATTAGAAGGACATACAATATGGTCCATTTGAAGAACATGCATTTGGACCATTTGAAGGACATACAATATGGTCCATTCGAAGAACATGCATTTGGCCCATTCGAAGGACATACAATATGGTCCATTCAAAGAACATGCATTTGGACCATTCAAAGGACATACAATATGGTCCATTCAAAGAAAATGCATTTGGCCCATTCGGAGGACATACAATATGATCCATTCGAAGAACATGCATTTGTACAATACGAAGGACTTATAATTGGTCCATTCAAAGGACATACAAATGGGTCCATTCAAAGGACATACAAATGGGTCCATTCAAAGAACACAGAATTGGTGTTTTGTCTTTTGATGAGTCTGGTCGAAGGCTGCTGAACGAAGTCCTATTTGATGCCAAGCCCAAGCTTGCTGCACTGTCCATATAACAGCCTAAAACCATGTCAAAAAATAGTCTACTGTACTGCAATGAAACAACTCTACACCAAGCTGCCACAACACTCCAAAACTGCTGCAAGACATTCCTGCTATGCTACCCCTAAACCAATCCAAAGCATGCATTCTCTCAGTCCCATATTTGAACCAAATTTGCATACAAGAGCTACACCTCAAAAGCCATGAAAAAAGCATACCCAAATAGTTCAAACTATTTTTTCCCCCCAAAACCCCAGAAAAACTCTTTTATAAATAAGATGTTTCACAACACATCTAAGGGTGGATTTTTAGTGGATGGAGAGAGGTTTGTTGGCAAGGAAAAGAGAGGAGAGAACACTTAAAACACTCTTAAATCTAGAACCAAAAAATACAACACCTCTGTTTGTTCTCTCTTTCGAATCCAAGTTTTCCTATCCTTCGAACTCAGGTTCCTTCCTTCCTTCGAATTCAAGAATATTCAGGGTAGCAACTCAAAGTTCAAAACACCAACTCCAGATTCAAGGTAAGTATTCATGAATTTAAACCTTTCGTTTCAAGCATCATTGATAACTTTTTGTTTGTTTTCATTTCTACCCTTTTGTTTGTTTTCCTTTATTGTCAAGAACTAACCTGTACAGACCATAAAACAGAGGGTTTATGCTTCGATGCACACTGACTTGCATGAACAAACAAAAGAAGAAAAAAAGGTGTGAATCGAAGGGTGTACGCTTTGATACATACTGACTTGCAGGACTAAACGAAAGAAAACAAAAGGGGTGTGTGAATCGAAGGACACATGCTTCGAACATGTTGCATGAATCGAAAGACTTGTTCTTTCTCTCTTTTGCGCTATTTTTTGTATTTATATTTTATATATATTTTCTTTCATTTCTATTCAATATGGTTGTAATAATTAGCACTTTTATTGCTTTTCACCCCCATTTATACATTTGTATCCCCATCCCCTAATGATGTAATAGCTTAGGTATTTAATTTCCACAATTTACCGCTTTAATATAAATTGTTAGTAATTAGGGTGTGCATGGAAAGATAAAATCAACCGTTAGAAAAACCTAATTTCAAAGACAAAAATGCATGCAGTCAAACACACTATTCACACATCCACCTTTAGGGTAATCTCGCTTGTTGCCTTGGAAAATAGTCATGTCCCTCGAACATGGGCGTTTTAGCAAAGACCCTTGATAAAAATGATCGTAATCCCTCGATGTTCCTCGATGTTGCCTCTGCTAAATGATCTAGTCCCTTATGAAAATTGATAAAACGTCTCATAAGTTGCCTTCTATGACTATACGATTGACCCACGCCCGTCCCTTCACATCCAACGATGGGGCTTCTTACCAATCAATGCTAAGATAGCAACATCTAAAGGAGGAGGAAAAGAACATAGACCTTTTGAGTAGGTAGGACGCTCGTAGTTTCTTTTCGTAAACTAAAAACCATTTTCCAAACAAACACTTTCAAAACATCTTCAAAAACAAACATCTCTTTGAACTATTTTCAAAACCAACACTTTGTATGCTTTCTTATAGAGACGAGAATCATTACAATGTTAGCCGCAACAAAGGCATTTTGCAAAATATTTTCAAACTTACACCCATCACAAAACACATATTCAAACAAAGAATTTTTTGATCTAGCAAGCAACTAAGAGCCCTTAGATAAGTACAGAGGAAAAGGGTGCTAACACCTTCCCTTTTCATAACCTACCCCTCGAACTCAAGAAAACATCTATAAAGGTCTTTCCTGTTCTTTTCACCCTTTCCTTTATTGGATAAAAGAAAAGTCGATGGTGACTCTTGCTATCTGCAACAATTGCGATAAAACACAAAACACCTAAGTCAGTTCTCTCACTATATTACAGATTATCACAGACAATGGTACCAATTTAAACAACACTATGATCATTGAACTCTGCACACAGTTCAAAATCAAGCACCATAATTCTTCTCTGTATCAATCAAAGATGAATGGTGATATGGAAGCCACCAATAAGAACATCAAGAAGATTATATAAAAATGACGGTGACATATAAAGATTGGCACAAGATGTTACCGTTCTCTCTTCATGGCTATCGCACTTCAGCACAGACATCAACTGGGGCAACCCCATTCTCTCTAGTCTACAATATGGAAGTTTTCCTACCTGTTGAAGTTCGGATTCCTTCTCTAAGGATTATGAAAGACGCAGATCTATACGAAGAAGAGTGGATTCAGACTAGGATAGACCAGTTGAATTTGATAGACGAGAAAAGGCTTTGGACTGTTTATCACGGTCAGATGTACCAGAAGCGTATGATCAAAGCTTTTAACAAGAAGGTCAAACATCAGGTATATCCGGCCGGCGACTTGGTAATAAAGCGTATCATCCTACCGTAAGGTGATCCCAGGGGAAAATGGACTCCCACTTATGAAGGGCCATTAGTAATCAAGAAAATATTTTTGGGCGGCGCTATGGTACTTACCACTATGGACAATGAAGATTTTCCACACCCTGTGAATGCGAACATAGTCAAAAGATACTACGCATGAAAGTGACTCGCTAGGTTGATTGGCCTAAAAAAATAAGGGCATCCCGAAGAACCAAAAGGATTCGGGAAAAAATTAGGGATATATATATATATATATATATATATATATATATATATATATATATATATATATATATATATATATATATAAAGATTGTACACCCGACAGGTTGAAAACCTGAAAAGGCGGCTTGGGTAAAAAAGGGTATCCTGGTGGACTGAAAACCCGAAATGGTGCTCCAGGAAAAAGTTAGGGATTAAAGCGTACGACTATGTCTCGTTGGATCATCTAGATACAACAACCTTTATTACCAATTTCAAGTTCAAATGGTACAAATCAATTCAGTTAACTTCTTCCTACAACGTGGGATGTGATGCTTGAAGACATAAAGCCAATAGCAGAGTTGAAACCCGACGGGATCGTTTACACATAGCTATATGTTTCTGTTTTACTTTGTACTCTTTACATTTTCATGATGATTCCCTCTTACTAGGATTTATGTCTCTTTGTACAAAACCACCTGTTTATAAGCAAATTATCAATACAAGTGAATTTCAAAAAATTCAAATTTGTTTTTCTTTTCCTGTTTTGTTTGCAAAAAACATCCAATGACTAAATTGAATGAACATATGCATATGAATATGATTATTGTTAACAAATATATGCATAAAAAACAGGAAACAACATTTACTAAAGACTCTAGGAGTTGGGATAGCGTCCAAGTTATCCATAAACCCCCACAGAGTCAGCTCCATAAACAGAGATACATTCCCCCGCATGTCTAAATACAGAAACTGGGGCGTCTGCCAGCTATCAACGTAATCATACTCCCCAGCAAATCCCTCTATCGGATAAGGAAGTTTGATCATCTCTCCAGCATACAGTGGAAACTTCCTCCGCACAGCCTACGGAATTCCAATTCCCATCAAAAACAATTCCCTCAGCATAATTCATAGGGATTTAATTCCCTAGTTGAGTTTATTTCTCTAAAACCGTAAAATCCCCTGCA
This sequence comes from Vicia faba, assembly GCA_948472305.1. Classification (NCBI taxonomy): domain Eukaryota; kingdom Viridiplantae; phylum Streptophyta; class Magnoliopsida; order Fabales; family Fabaceae; genus Vicia; species Vicia faba. The sequence goes on along the minus strand of OX451736.1, from coordinate 644,255,759 downwards.
GAATTCTTTTCTCCAATAGGTTTACTTCTCTAGTAGGTTTTATTCCCCCAGCAGGGTTTATTTCCCCAACAAAATTTAATTTCCCAAGCATAGTTTATTCCTCTAATTACTGCAAATCCCTGATTTCTCTTCTCTAGCAGAATATAGTCAAAAGTTTGCTATCCCCAGAGAGTTGCTACAAAATCTGAAACCAGGCAAGATATTATTTAATGTTGTCTTACCCAGAAGAGTTGGCGTCCATATCAGAAACTCGATCAGACAACACCTTAGAAGGTTATCCATCCCTTTTATCCCCAGTCAGGGTATATAAGAACTAAATTCCCTAGTAGAGCGATGAATGACCAATGTTCCTGAACTCTTCTATCCCTAAATAGAAGTTAAACATTCCCAGTGGAGTGTCCTCAAATAGAAAGCGGGAATACCCAGCGTAGACATTCTAGACAAGATTGAAGATTCATATTCTTCATCCTCAACGACAATCAGAGATTTATTTTCCCCAATCAAAGATGTTATACAAAGCTACCAAGATTGTTCAACGACATCTTACATCCATACATCATTCACAAATAAAATAACATATGCATACGAAACGCGTATATCACATTCTCATTTACTTTGAGAATATCATTACGCAATGAATTACATACATCATGACATTGAATAAAACTAACTTTGTATTTTCAGGTAAAAGTCTACAATCAGACGAATATCATCAGCAATTTTCAAAAAGGTCAAAGATTAATTCCCAAAATAGGACGGGGAAACTATCTATATGATCAGGTTAAAGATTAATTCCCGAAACAAGACGGGGAAACTATCTGTATGGCCAGGCGGTATGAATTCCAAAAACAGGACAAATTTACCAACAAGAAGCAGGTCAGAGATTAATTCCCGAAACAAGACGGGGCAACTATCTACATGACTGAGCAAAGATTAACTCTCGAAATAGGACGGGGAAACTATCTACATAACCAGGCAAAGATTAACTCTGGAAACAGGATGAGGAAACTATCGATATGACCAGGTGGTATGAATTCCTAAAACAGGACAGGTTTACCAACATAAGAAGATTGTGGTTCAATTCCCGAAACAAGGCGGGGCGACCATCTACATGACAAACATTTTCCTCAAAGACTAAATCTGACGAGAAACTACTTAAGCACCTTCATCAGAGATTAATTCTGATAAGCACTATTCAGATATAGTCAAGCGTAGACTCATTCTGATACTCTTATCAACAATTACCTTGGATGGCATCTATAAGCCCATCTCCGACGACATTCCGTCACCTTCTCTGAATTGCATCTTTAAGCCCATTCAAGCAATACTATAAACTAATAGCATTACATCCTGCACATGCAAGTGCAAATTTATGGGCACTTAAGTGTTCAATCATCTTCTACCTTTAGGTCACGAATGGCAGACATGACAATCTAACTCCTCAGGTTTAAGAAGATTGAATAGGGGAAGCTGTTGTACCCCAAAATTTTCCCTATAATTTTCTTCAAGACATTCTCCCAGGGTTCTCAAATGCTGAAGGTTGCTCATGAATTGATCAGACAAATTCTCCTCCTAAGCAATGGACTTACAACTAGGGTTTCGCTTATCACAAGGAAAATTGGGTTTTTAAAGCCCCAAGTGTATTTCATGGTTTCCTATATGTCTCCAAGAATGCCCATACCAAGTTTCATGCCTTGCATCACAAGTTTGCTCAATTAATTACTCAGATGATTGAAAATCAACTATATTGGACAAAAATTAAATTATGGTCAACATACAGTCAAACTCCAAGAATTTTGGTCAACATCAAGATGTTGAATTCACATTCATCATTTGATCAAGGGTTGATCATGATTCATCAAAGGAAACTCAAACCATCAAAAGTCAAAAGTTACCAAATTAGGGTTTTCTTAAGGAGAAGTCAACTAAACTTTGACCAAGCATAACTTTCACATGCTTCATCAGATTTTCCTCAACCAAAGCTCATTTTGAAGAAAATCCAGTTCTCTACAACTCTCTCTCTCTAAGATCAAATGTAAAAAATGCTTCATTTGAGATATATCGGCCAATACATTATAGGTCATTTCAAAAGACAACAAAAAAACAATTTTTGTTAAGGCAACTTACATCAAGATAAAATCTCTAAATAAAAAATGATCGAAAGAGAGATTGTAGAGGACATCCTGAGATTTCTAAATATTCAAACATCACCTTGAAATGACAAAAATTGAGAGAGTTATGATTGGTGCAAGTTGAAATTTTTTGAGAAAATACATGAAACCAAAAGTGGTCAAACTTGGAATTTTGGGCTATTGGGCTGATGTTTCAAGGTCCAAATGTGTTCTACACTTCAAATACACCTCAGATCTTACTCATGCACCTCCTTGGGTTTTTTATTTTTATTTATTTAAAATTCAAAATAAAACAAAATAAAAACAAAGCTTATTACAAAAGTCTAATCCCATGTTATTCTGACCTAAATCAACTCTACATATTGCATACATTCAGACAAGGAGGCAGCCACAAAACTTTGTGCAAGAAATTTCCAAAAATTCACAAATTTATTCAAAACTAGGGCAACCTTAGAACCCTAGTTTCAGCCACCTTCAACTCATACCATCCATTCTAATCGATTCTAGGAAGATCATAGGGTAAGGTTGGATCGTTTACAACGATCCAAAAGGCCAGAAACACACGAGCATGTATCGCTGGTTTCATCATTGCATGGTTTTCATATCTTTTACTTCATTATGTTTTTTCGCATACTAACTTTTCTAACATGTTCATGAGGTTTAACGGTGCAGGAATAACCCAAAGAATGATCCCCATAATGGCCAAATCACAAACCACCATGTTCATACCGATTTGCATTATTATTGTCATATCTCCTAAACGAGCGTGATTCAGCCCAAACTAACCATTCCATTGAATTTGCGGGCTTCTATTTAGGGGGGTAGGGTACCCCTGGATCTCTAACAATGTCTCTTTTTGCAGGAACAAAAAAGAAGCCACCGGAGAAGACGACTGGAGCTAGGGCTCTGGCGCCTCTCCGGTCATGCAATGTGATTTTATATTATATATGTTTCATTTCAATTTAAACAATTGATGTATCACCACCTCAGTGGTTAAAACACGTGTGCGCTAAGGCTTTCCTAGGTAAGGGGACATGTTAGATCCATGCTTTTGGAATTTTGATTTTTTTTCTTCATAATTTTACTTGTTTTGCAGGATAATAAAAAAACGCGTTGATTCTCCTTCCTTATCAGAAGCATGTGCTTGGTGCAGTGGTGGACCCGTAAGGCTGGAATTCTAAGGGCATGGGTTCAACACCCACCCCTGGCAATTTTAGCTTTTTCTCAGTTTTTCTTACTCTTTCTTATTTTCCTTTAAAACAAACCCTAGTTTTTTTCAAAAGACCTTTTTTTTAACAAACCTATTTTTTCAAAACCCTTTCTCTTTTACAAATATTAATCAAATTAGTTTTTTTAGGTTTTAATTTAACTAATCAACTTTGTTTTCTTAATTAAAATTAATTAGGTTTTTTACAGTTAATCATCATTAAAACCTTTTATATAAAAATCACCAAAAACACGTTCGCTTTCTTTTTTCCCTTTTTTAAATTTTTGTGTAGTTTATTCTTCTCTTATTTTTTCCGATTATGCAACTGTCTATGGTTTGTAATAGTAATTAGGGTTTACTTTCCACATTTCTATTATGTACCTCTCCCAAAGCATTGTAATAGTCTAAGGTTTTACTTTCCGCATTTATTTTCTGCACATTTACCGCTTTCCTATTTTGCTATATTATTGTTAGTAATTAGGTCTTCTATGGAAAGATTAAAAGAAAACGATAGCTAACCCTAATCTCATAGATAACAAATAACTGAAAAGCAATACACTTCGCACACTCGCACCTCTAGGGTAACTTTCCTTTTTGCCTCGGAAAAAAACAGTCATGTCTCTTGAACGTGGGGATTCGTTAGAAAAGTCCCTCGAAAACAAAGATCATAGTCCCTCGATGACCCTTTCGATGTTGCCTTAGGTAAATGATCTAGTCCCTTCACGATAATTTCTAAAGCGTCCTTACTAGTTGCCTTCGATGACTATGCGATGACCCACGTTTATCCCTTCACATCCAATGATAAGGCTTCCTACTAATCAATGGTAGGATATCACTATCTAAAGGAGAATTAAAATACAAGAAAGACCTTGAGAAGGTAGACCGTTGTTGATCGCTTGCTCACAAACATTTCAAAACAAAAACATTTCACGCAGACACTTTCAAAATATTTTCAAAACACTTTGTACGACTTCTCGAGGACAGATACGAGAATCTTTACAAAGTTCCACCTTACATTGGCAATCTTTTCAAAATATTTTCAAATACACAAACACAAAGAAATTTTCAAAAAGTTAGCTAGCGATTAAAAGCCCATAGATAACTACAGATGAAAAGGATGCTAACACCTTCCCTTTTCATAACCTACCCCCCACACTCAAAATCAAAAAAAGGTCTTTCCTATTCTTTTAACACTTTCCTTATTGGATAAAATAAAAGTTGGTGGCAACTCTTGCTATCCACAACATTTGCGATAAAAGGAAAAACCAAGTCAGTTCTCCCACCGTATTACACTAAGCTTATTTTTTTTTACTGTTGTGTTTGTCAATTACGATTTGGGGTTGGGTTATGGGGGCCGCTGCTATGGTTTCCGTTGTTTAGGGTTCGGGTTGCTGTATTTTCTGGGTTTTGGTGTTTGAAATTCTGGCTGCAGATACTCAATGTCACGTTCAATGTTATGACACCGTATCTGACTTACTATATGACAGTAAATACAAAAACAATAAAGAACACAGTCAATTGTTTACCCAGTTCAGTGTGCAACAACACCTACTCTGGGGGCTACCAAGCCAAGGAGGAAATCCACCATAAGAGATGTTAATTCAGGAATAAACCAACCAGTTTATCTCCTTCACTTAAGACCTACCCAATGCAATTTCAATCTAAGTACAACTTAAACCTGAGTTCCTACTCATTCCCCCTCAATCACAGCAGTGATACATAAAACAATTTGACAAATGAATTGATGAAGACACTCTTCAAAAAACATACACTTGATTAAGCTTCACAGCTTTTTAATCAAGCAACACAACCACTCTTGCTTCACAGCTTTGAGTGATACACAAACTTAACTTGACTCTGCTTCACAGCTTTAGTCAAGAAACATTCAAACACTCTTGCTTCAAAGCTTTGAGTGCTACACAACCCTTACAATTAAAAACCTATTCCAAGTCACTTATCACAATGATAATTGCTTGGAGTACAATAATTAAACCTATACAGTTTACAAATGATCTTTTGATCAAAAAAGGGATTGCTTGCAAAACAGCAGCTCTCTTGAATATATAGCAGCTGCAACTTCAGTTAGGGTTTCCACAAAAACCTAGGGTTAATTCCGTTTGACCTTAAGACTAGGTCACAGGACTTTATTAACCAGGTTAGGGTTGAGCTAGGTTACCCCTCAGAAAACGCAGGATTCTGTTCTGGAAAGACTGAGTTATTTTCCTGAAAAAACTCAGAATTAACCAACCTGCAAACCTGTTAGTTCAGAACAGGATGTCTTAACATCTGTTATGACATCTGAGAAAACCTGTCTACTGATTTAGCAAAATGTGATCATTTTGCAAAATGCTCAGATACACACTTATAAACATCAGTTCCTGAATGACAATATTTTTCTGCAAAGGTACCTAATGAATCAGTACAAACTAAACTAGAATGTTATGACATCAGTCATGACATTCACACATACACTTGGGTTTTACCAAAAATGCAAGCCAATACCTAAACAACTACAAACTCCCCCTTTGGCAGATTTTTGGCTAAAGACCCTAAGCAATCAGAGATAGATAGCAGCAGAAAGAAATGACTGCAGAAAAATAGAATGTCTAATTGAGCAAGTACTAATTAAGTAAGTACCAAAATATTCTCCCCCTCTTTAGCCACAAATGGGCCAAAGATACATGTTCATAAAGATTATACAGTTATCCAAACCAAATAATAAGAGCAATATAAAAAAAAACTGAACACACTTCCAAACTCCACCAGATATCAGCACCAACCAGCAACACCACCAAACAGCAACCAACCTTTAAGCACTGTCATCAGACTCAGAGGAGTCGGGCTTCTTCCTTTTCTTGTGAGCAATATCAGCATTCTTCTCTTTGTCTGATGTCTCAACATCCTTAGAGACATCTGGATTTGAACTTTCTTGATTCAAAGGAACAGAAATGCCAGGAACTGAGTGGTTCTCGTTCAGAATTCTTGAAACAATTTTTGCTATTGCTTGATTGACATAGGCTGACCCTTCCCTATTTGCAATTTCAGGGGGAACTGAAGAAGAAGGATGAGATGGATTACCAGAGGCAGAAGCTTGGGACTTTCCTGCATGTCTTGTTCTCAACTCTTTGACCTTGGTGGGGTTAGTTCCAACTTTTCTACGAGAAGAGATCTCCAAGACTTCAGACTCCAGACAGGAAGAGATTGTCCTAGAATCTTGATCAGAGGAAGAGGTTGAAATAGTCGTATTGGATGATGATGGTGTTTGAGACATTTTGACAGTCCTAGAGGACCAACAGCAATTGAAGAGAAAATTCTGATTGAGAGACTGGGTTTTGATGAGGAGACGAGAGGGGAAGGAAGAAAAGGAGTGTCTATTCAACTTCTTAAAAGAATTGTAGGAAATGGGGAAATATAATTTTAACCCAATCAGAACAAGCATAACTCCTTTAATCCTTGTTTTAAGCAAAATTAATTGCTACAATTCCTCATGTTGGCAAATACCCAACTTACCCCTTAAGTTTTCAAATTGATTTGCATCTAGAGCCTTGGTAAAAATGTCAGCCAGCTGTAGCTCAGTGGCAACATGTTCCAATTTGATTGTCTTCTCTTCTACAAGGTCTCTGATAAAGTGATGTCGTATGTCAATATGTTTGGTCCTGCTATGCTGAATGGGATTCTTGGAAATGTTGATTGTACTCAGATTGTCACAGTACAATGTCATAACATCTTGTGTGACATTATACTCAGTGAGCATCTGTTTCATCCAGATCATTTGAGAGCAGCTACTACCAGCTGCAATGTATTCAGCTTCAGCAGTAGAAAGAGACACACAATTCTGTTTCTTGCTGAACCAGGAAACCAGATTATTTCCCAAGAAGAAACATCCTCCAGAGGTGCTTTTTCTATCATCAGCACTACCAGCCCAATCAGCATCACAGTAGCCAGTCAGAGCTGGTTCACAGCCATGAGTATACATCAATCCATAGTTGTAAGTTCCACTTACATACTTCAAAATTCTCTTCACTTGATTGATATGACTGACTTTGGGATCAACTTGGTATCTTGCACAAACTCCAACTGCAAAGGCAATATCAGGTCTGCTGGCAGTTAAGTACAACAAGCTTCCTATCATGCTTCTGTACAGACTTTGATCCACCTTAACCCCACCTGAATCTTTGGAAAGCTTTAGATGAGTAGGAGCAGGAGTCCTTTTGTGACTTGCATTCTCCATACCAAACTTCTTTACGATGTTCTTAGCATACTTGCTTTGAGATAAGAAGATTGAGTCCTCCATCTGTGAGACTTGCAGTCCAAGAAAATAAGTTAGTTCTCCCATGAGACTCATTTCGAATTCAGCCTGCATCTGGTCAGCAAAGTGTTTAACCATATGTTCTGACATTCCTCCAAACACTATGTCATCAACATATATTTGGGCAACCATTAACTTCCCTCCTTCAGTTTTGACAAAGAGAGTTTTGTCCAAGCCTCCTTTTCTGTAGCCTTTGTCTGAGAGAAACTTTGTTAACCTGTCATACCATGCTCTAGGAGCTTGTTTCAGGCCATATAGGGCTTTTCTCAATTTGTAGACATGATCAGGGTGGGTTGGATCCACAAAGCCTTTAGGTTGTTCCACATAAGCTTCCTCATTCAAGTACCCATTTAGAAAGGCACTTTTCACATCCATCTGAAATAACTTGAACTTCAGAAGACAAGCAATTGACAACAAGAGTCTGATTGATTCCAGCCTGGCTACAGGTGCAAAGGTTTCATCAAAATCAACCCCTTCAACCTGGGTGTATCCTTGAGCAACAAGTCTTGCCTTATTTCTGGTGACAACTCCTTCAGCATCTGACTTGTTCTTGAATATCCATTTTGTCCCAATGAAGTTAGTTCCTTCAGGTCTAGGAACCAGTTCCCAAACTTCATGTTGCTTGAATTGGTTCAGTTCATCTTGCATTGCACCAATCCAATATTCATCAGTTAAAGCTTCCTTGATATTTCTTGGTTCCATTTTGGACACAAAACAAGAGTTTGAGATGATTTCTCTAGATCTTGTGATGACTCCACTATTGGGATCTCCTATGATGAGCTCTTTTGGATGATCCTTCTGAATTCTGATGGAAGGGATCTTGCTAGCTTCCTTTGATTCAGATTCTGTTGTGGTGGAGTTGGGTAGGTCATTCTGTTGGGTTGAAGTCTCAAAGAATGTCTCAACAGTACAAGGAACATCTATTTCTTCATGATAATCATCAATTATAACATTTATTGATTCCATCATGGTTTTGGTTCTGGAGTTGAATACTCTATAAGCTCTGCTGTTTGAGGAGTATCCTAGAAATATGCCTTCATCACTTTTAGGATCCAGTTTTCTTCTTTGTTCACGATCAGCCAGAATATAGCATTTGCTGCCAAACACATGGAAGTACTTCACAGTTGGTTTTCTTCCTTTCCAGAGTTCATATATGGTGGATGAGGTTCCCTTCCTCAAGGTGACCCTGTTATGAACATAGCAGGCTGTATTCATAGCTTCAGCCCAAAAATACATAGGAAGTCTTTTGGCATGTAACATTGCTCTGGCAGATTCCTGTATGGTCCTGTTTTTTCTTTCCACAACTCCATTTTGTTGAGGTGTTATAGGAGAAGAAAACTCATGACTAATTCCTTCTGAAGAACAGAAATCATCAAACTTGCTGTTTTCAAATTCCTTGCCATGATCACTTCTGATTCTGACAATACTCCCTTCCTTTTCTCGTTGAATTCTTTTGCGTACTTCTTTAAAAACTTCAAATACATCATATTTTTCCCTAATGAAATTAATCCAGGTGAATCTGGAAAAATCATCCACAATCACATAGGCATATCTTTTTCCACCAAGACTCTCTACTTGCATTGGTCCCATCAGATCCATATGAAGAAGTTCTAGAACCTTAGAGGTGGTCAGATGTCTTGACTTTGGATGTGACATCCTAGTCTGCTTACCAACCTGACATTCACCACAAACTCTTTCTTCATCAATTTGTAGTCTTGGAATCCCTCTGACTTCCTCCAAGGAGATAATCCTCTTCATACCTCTTAGATGAAGATGGCCAAGTTTTTGGTGCCACAGTTTCACCTCTTTTTCTTCTTTTGCAATGGAACACTCAGATGAGAAATTAGTGTTCTCAGGCTCCCACAAGTAACAGTTGTCTTTGGATCTGACTCCTTTCATTACTATCTCTTGTTTGTCATTGATTACAAGACATTCAGATTTTGAGAAATTGACCTTGAATCCTAGATCACATAATTGACTGATACTAATGAGATTAGCAGTCAGCCCTTTTACCAGCAGTACTTCATTCAGACTTGGAACACCAGGGCAGTCCAAATCACCAACTCCTTTGATTTCACCTTTAGCACCATCTCCAAAGGTCACAAAACTGGTGGTGTGAGGCTTAACATTATTGAGGAGGTTCTTGATTCCAGTCATGTGTCTGGAACATCCACTGTCAAAGTACCAGTCTTCCTTTGTAGAGACCCTCAGGGAAGTGTGGGCTATCAGGGCAGTAGCCTTTTTCTTCCATTCAGGAGCATGTGGTACCTTTTTAGACTTAGGTTTGACACCTGAGTTCTGATTAGGGTATCCATGCAATCTGAAGCAGAAGGGCTTTATGTGGCCATATCTCCCACAATGATGACATCTCCATTTTTGGTACCTTTTCTTCATATGTCTCTGTTCATGATGTTGAGAGTTGTGTTGAGACATCTGTTTTGACATTTGCTTACCAGTACCAGATTTCTTTGCTTCCATAAATCCTAGTCCAGATTTATTTCCCACATTTTGTCCAACCTGAAGGATCTCTTCCAATTTGTCTGTTCCATTTGTCAGCATCTTGACAGATTTGGTCATTTGATTCAGTTGTGAGTTCAGCAATTGAACTTCTCCTTCTAGATTACTTATAGTTTTAAGGTTTGCCCTTTTTTCAGCCTCCAGCTTTATGATGAGTTTTGATTGTTTCTCATTCTGCACACAGACTTCAGTACTTCTGATACACAATTTCTTGTAAGTATCAGCCAGTTCTTCAAAAGTCACCTCTTCATCACTGATGTCACTTTCAGAGGTACAAATGCCAGTTAAAGCAGTAACTAGTTTGGCAGATTCTTCTTCAGAGTTACTTTCTGAATCACAGTCAGACCAAGTAACTGTCATTCCTTTCTTTTGTTTCTTAAGAAAGGTAGGACATTCAGCTCGAATATGCCCATATCCTTCACAACCATGGCATTGAATTCCTCTGCCTTGATTTCCCTTCTCTTCTGACCTTGGTCTTCTGCTGGAACTGTCAATGTCAGAGGGAATGTTATGAACATTAGACCTTGACTTTGGATCTATTCTTTTGATGAGTTTGTTGAACTGTCTTCCAAGCATGGCTATAGCTTCTGAAATATTTTCTTCAACATCAGTGTTGGACACAAGTGCTATGCTCTTGTTCTTCTTGTCACCATTATCAGTGATCCCCATCTCAAAAGTTTGAAGAGACCCAATAAGTTCATCCACTTTCAACTTGCTGATGTCCTGGGCTTCCTCTATGGAAGTTACCTTCATTACAAATCTTTTAGGAAAGGATCTGAGAATCTTCCTCAACAGTTTTTCTTCTGACATCTTTTCTCCCAGTGCTCCTGAGGTGTTGGCAATCTCCAAGATGTTCATGTGAAACTCATGAATGGTTTCATCTTCCATCATTTTTAGATTCTCAAACTTGGTAGTCAACATCTGAAGCCTTGACATTTTAACTTTGGAAGTGCCCTCATGAGTAGTTTTGAGAGTGTCCCAAACTTCCTTGGCCAGTTCATATTGATGTACTAGTCTGAAAATGTTTCTACCAATTCCATTGAACAAGGCATTTAAAGCTTTGGAATTTCCCAGAGCTAACTCATCTTCTTCTTTACTCCAATCTTCCTCAGGCTTCAGACTGATTGTCCCATCTTTCTCAGTTATGGTGGGATGGATCCATCCTTTGTCAGCAGCTCTCCAAGCCTTTTTGTCCAGAGATTTTAGGAAGGCAATCATACGAGGTTTCCAGTAGTCATAATTAGTTCCATCCAGAATGGGTGGTCTATTTCCAAAGACTCCTTCTTTGTCCATAGTGCCAGAAAGTGATATCCCTAGATCTCACCCAGTAATACAGGCAGGGTGCCTGCTCTGATACCAATTGAAATTCTGGCTGCAGATACTCAATGTCACGTTCAATGTTATGACACCGTATCTGACTTACTATATGACAGTAAAGACAAAAACAATAAAGAACACAGTCAATTGTTTACCCAGTTCAGTGTGCAACAACACCTACTCTGGGGGCTACCAAGCCAAGGAGGAAATCCACTATAAGAGATGTTAATTCAGGAATAAACCAACCAGTTTATCTCCTTCACTTAAGACCTACCCAATGCAATTTCAATCTAAGTACAACTTAAACCTGAGTTCCTACTCACTCCCCCTCAATCACAGCAGTGATACATAAAACAATTTGACAAATGAATTGATGAAGACACTCTTCAAAAAACATACACTTGATTAAGCTTCACAGCTTTTTAATCAAGCAACACAACCACTCTTGCTTCACAGCTTTGAGTGATACACAAACTTAACTTGACTCTGCTTCACAGCTTTAGTCAAGAAACATTCAAACACTCTTGCTTCAAAGCTTTGAGTGCTACACAACCCTTACAATTAAAAACCTATTCCAAGTCACTTATCACAATGATAATTGCTTGGAGTACAATAATTAAACCTATACAGTTTACAAATGATCTTTTGATCAAAAAAGGGATTGCTTGCAAAACAGCAGCTCTCTTGAATATATAGCAGCTGCAACTTCAGTTAGGGTTTCCACAAAAACCTAGGGTTAATTCCGTTTGACCTTAAGACTAGGTCACAGGACTTTATTAACCAGGTTAGGGTTGAGCTAGGTTACCCCTCAGAAAATGCAGGATTCTGTTCTGGAAAGACTGAGTTATTTTCCTGAAAAAACTCAGAATTAACCAACCTGCAAACCTGTTAGTTCAGAACAGGATGTCTTAACATCTGTTATGACATCTGAGAAAACCAGTCTACTGATTTAGCAAAATGTGATCATTTTGCAAAATGCTCAGATACACACTTATAAACATCAGTTCCTGAATGACAATATTTTTCTGCAAAGGTACCTAATGAATCAGTACAAACTAAACTAGAATGTTATGACATCAGTCATGATATTCACACATACACTTGGGTTTTACCAAAAATGCAAGCCAATACCTAAACAACTACAGTGTTGTTGTTGTTGTTGTTGTTAGGGGAGAGAGAAGAAGAGAGAACGAGAGGAAGAAGAAAGATAACTGTTAAAAAATGAAGAGAGAAATGTGATATGCTCCCTCTGTGCCTAGCCTGATGGATGACACGCGTCCATTCTCTGGCCACGTGATAAGAAATTGTGTCTATTTCCTTCGTGTAACCCCTTATCATGCACCCTAAGTCAAACTTGTATCGTATCCATCCATTTCGCCTACTCCTGATCAACACTTGTGAGTTAACCTCAGGGGGCCACACGATCACCTTCAAACGATGGTAACAATTTCGCTATTTTCAAACCCAGACTTGGTTCAAGGATTAATTCAAAATATTTCCACAATCCCTAAAAAATAACCAAACACTATGAACTATGAATTGGGACTCTGATTCTTCATAAGAGGATACATAGGCATACGACTTAAAAACTGTGGCGAGTCCCCTAATTAAAAAATTAAAACCCTATCCTACTCTTTTAACCTAAACCATAGGACTTCCTTGAGAATAAGGTAGATGAAAGGTGCCTAACACATTCCCTTCGTCTAAATAGGTGCCTATCTGTACAATTAGGGTTATTCCATTATTTACCTGTCGTTAGGACAAAACATAATGGTGGAGATTCGTTATTTTTTGCTGTTTATGACAACTGGCGACTGTGTTGGGGACAATTTCCTTTTCTTTTAGGTCTAGGGTTTCAACTATGGTTTCTTATTATGATTGGTGCTTTTGTTTCTTTATTTATTTACTTATTTATATTATGTTTATATTTCGTTTATTTATATTATCATTGCTATTATATTATTATCACTATTGGTGGGATTTTTTTTAATTTAAAAAAAGTATTAAACCTTAGAAAGAAGGTTTGTCTATTGGCCAAGGGGATATATCATCCATATGAGTTTTTGTGACGACTTTGCCTAGAGTCAGTGGAATTTCGAAAAAGGAATATGTCTCAAGAGCTAGACTTTTGGGGGATAGGACTTTGGAATGAAACCTATGACTCTTTGTATAACCCTAAACCAAAATCTCATGGCGAGACCTTGTACGACTTTAGAGATGAATTTTTCGGTCTACAACGAGGCTCCGCTTAAGGGAGGCCCTTGTGCCTTTCCCTCTAGTGTTATGCACGATACCCTTAAGGAAGCCACCTTATGGGGAGGGTAGAATATCGGCAGGCCAAAATTAAGAACCTACCGACTAAGGATACCTTTCACTAAACCTCATCACCATGCATTCATGCATTTTGCATTTCAAATATTCATTTGTTTTTGAATTTTTGTTTTCTTATTCACAGGATTCCTAAGAAAAAAATCAAAGGTTTTTGGTGAATATCCTAAAAATGGATGCCAAAGGGAAACAACTTGTCCACGTTAGTGTTGTCAAACTAGATATGACGAAGATAAAAATCATCAAGGGGAAACTATCTGACAGAGCCATGAAGATGTTTGTTCTCCTCTATGGGGATACCCTTGAGTTGACAAAAGTGGATGTAAAATTGGATGCTATCACTACCTTGGTTCAGTTCTACGATCCACCGCTAAGATGTTTCACTTTTAAAAATTTTCAACTAGCGCCAACTTTGGAGGAATTTGATAGAACTTTAAATTTTTCTCAAAGCAAAGTTTATATTGGAATTGGACAGACTGTCGATATTAAAGACTTAGAAAGAGGTTTAGGGATAACCTATGCTGATTTGTCACCTAATTACAAGAGAGATGGTGATGTACAAGGGATCAAAAAACAATATTTAGAAGATAAAGCACTTTCTTTTTCCAATAAGAAAGAATGGGAGTCTTGTGTTGATTGTTTGGGTCTGCTTGTCTTTGGTGTAATTCTATTTCCGCAGACTTTGGACTATATTGACCCTGTAGCTATTAGTGTGTTTTGGGCTGCAAAAGCATTAAATGTGGACCCAACTCCTGCTTTACTTGTCGATGTTTATTACGCTCTTCATACTCGTTATGAATAGGGGAGGGGTGTGTTGAACTATGGCATCCATCTTTTATATTCTTGGCTCACCTCTCACCTCTATAAAGAGGACTACATGGTTCCAAATATGACAAGGTAAGAACGGCCCAAAAAATTAAGGGCTCTCACCGTCGATTCTATTCTATGGTATGCAAGAAAGTTAAACATTGGAGATATCATTTATAGTTGTGGAGACTTTCCGAATGTTCCTTTGATTGGGTCAAGTGGATGCATTAATTATAACCCCACTTTGGCTTTACGCTAACTTGGATATCCTTTAGAGGACTAACCCTATGACGAGCAACTTCAACAATTGATCATTCAAAACACGGGTAAATATGACCGTGATTTGCTCACAAAAATCATTCGATCTTGGAGTAGAGTCAACAAAAGAAAGGCTGAAAGGAAGAATGTTGTGGCTAGAGAACCCTATACTCAGTGGGTTTTAGAAAGAGTTCCAATTGTTAAGCTATCATTTGACGTTGATCCTAAGTACAAGCCGGACGTGCCAGATCCTCTTCCTAGATCTAAAGAAGAGATAAAAAAACTTGAAGAAAGTCTTGGATCAAGCTCAAAAGGAGAAGGAGGGATTGGAGATTAGACTTCATGACCTTACTAGGAAGAAAAGAAAGTTGTAGCAAGAGCTTGAGTCAAAAGATCAACCGATTCAGAAATACCATGAAGCACTTGAGAGGGAGAGACTTAAGCGAAATCATTCGATCGAGGGATTATTGAGTGCTACTTTCAACTTGGATTCCCATAATCAAATTTTGGATGATGCTGCGAGAGAAATTGGAAAATTAAATAGGTGGTATGAGAAGGTTTTACAAGATAAAAAGGAGATGGAAGCAAATCTGAGAGCCCAAATCCAAAGGTTAGCACAAGGAGCTCTAGATTCGGAGGACCATATCCAGTTCCTTACCACTAGCCTCTATGAAAGACAACAATCAGAGGTGAGGGAACACCTTGGAAAGATAGAAGTAGAGAATCTTCTCCCTCGAAAGATAGAAGAATATGAGCAAGTCTGTCACGAGTTAGAAGACCTCCAAAAGAATATTTTCATACAAAGAAGACTCTATACAGAGATGAGGGTTGAAAAATTATATTGGGAAGGACAATATGCAAAGCATTCCAAAGCCGGAGAAGATAATTAAAAGATATTTTCGAACCTCTATAAGGAATACCAGATCTACAAAGATAAGCACGCAAAGCTTGCTTTCCTAGGCAACAATCTCATTGAAGACATTCCAAGGAGCCTAAAAGATGCAGAAGCAACAACGGTTACCCTCCCAAAATATGTTCACGACTTCCTCAAGCTTTGTATAAAAATGGTTGATGGTTTTAGGGAAGAGATCCGCAAGCGCACCTAAGAGATTCTTTGTTTCCCTTTTGTTATTTCTTTCAGTATTTGATGATTGGTTCAACATTTACTTTCAGTACTTTCACTTTGGTAGTTTGTTTCAAATTTTGGAGTGTATTTCCCTTGACAGTTTAAATTAATAAAAGTATTCTTGTTTCTCTATTCAGATTGTGTATTTATTTTGAGATACTCACCAATAAAAAGAAAAACCTGGAAAAAGTATATATACAAAAAAATATAATAAGGAAATTCGATGTGAATAAGACAACAATTAATTTTTTTTTACATGTTAATACACATCCATGCGTTCACAAGCACTACATTTAGCAAATTCATACATAAAGATCATATTTTTCGAAAAAATAATTCTCTAGCTAAATTATTGGTAGAAAAATGCCACCTCTTCGACCTCCATATCATACGAGAGCCCATCAAAAGAAAGTGATGGAACAAATCAAAGAGAATCAGGACACTTTTAGAGAAGATTTGGAGAAAGTAAAGGGTAACATCTACTCAATGAAAGAAGATATGAGCCAAGTTCTTCTAGCCTTGAAGAACATCATTGAGAGACAATATCAGATCCCAAGGGTAGCCTTTGAAGAAGTAGCCCAAACTATTGGTTCATTGAGCGGTCACCAACCGAGACAGGTACCAGAGTGAGGACCTCTAAAGTCAACTATGGCTCAACAAGAGGTCCAACAAGATGATACTGAAGGATTTGCCCCACCTCCACCGAAGATAGCTTCATACCTTACAGATTCCAATCAACAATCCACACAATATGGATAATTACATAGACCTACAATATGGAGATCATGACTCGGAAGGCGTAAACCAAGTACCTTAAAGAACTACCCATACTAATGTTTCTGAAAATCCCATGGCACTCAATCAGTTTAAAGCTCTTGAAGAAAGGTTTAAGGTCGTTGAAGGTTACGATGCTTTCAACGTCGATGCTCTCGAAATGGGTCTAGTTCTAGATGTGGTGATCCCGCCAAAATTCAAAGTACTTGAATTTGGAAAATATAAGGGACTCACATTCCCAAGGAACCATCTACGCATGTACTTTTGAAAAATGCATGCATATGCTTAATATCAGAAGCTGATGATCCATTGTTTCCAAGATAGTTTGAGTGGGGCATCTCTAGATTGGTATATGGAATTGGAGCGAGTCTATATTCTGACATGGGCAGATCTTGCCAACGTTTTCTTAAGACAATATAAATATAACTTGGACATGGCTCCTAATCGTATGCAAGTCCATAACTTATCTCAAAAGAACGATGAGTCCTTCAAAGAGTATGCTCAACGATGGAGAGAAATGGCAGCCCGCGTCCAACGACCACTTCTGAAGAAAGAATTGGTCGATATGTTCATGGGTACTTTACAAGGGTTTTACTATGATAAAATGGTAGGAAGCTTCTCTTCCGGATTTTCTGATTTGGTGACTATTGGTGAAAGAATTCAGGAGGGTATAAAAAGTGGCAGGATACAAGGAGCATTATCCAATACTCCTTATAGTTCAAAGAAGCATATTCCTAACTTCTCGAAGAAGAATGAGGTAGAAATTAATGATGTCGTATCACATCCTAAAGCACAACAACCATTGGTAATTCCGCGTGAACAACAATAGAATAGGTTTGAGAGGCCTCCGAGAAGATTTGATCCTCTCCCCATGCCTCACATTCAACTACTACAACACTTACTCAAAGCATCTTTGGTAGAGCTGAAGCCATTAGCTCCTCCAATTGGGGCACTCCCGCCAAAATATGATGCTAATTGGAGGTGCGAGTACCATGCTAACTCTCTAGGTCATACTATAGAAAAATGTTGGGCCTTCAGACATAAGGCTCAAGATTTGTTGGATTCTCAAGACATCACTTTAGACAAGCCCAACATCAAGATGAACCTCATACCTCTTGTGATATGGTGGCAGAACTGACTGTTATACTGGTTTTGCGTTTGTGTTTGCAAATGTTGTGGTAAGCAAGAGTCGCCACCGACTTTTCTTTTATCCAATAAAGGAAATGATGAAAAGAACAGAAAAAGACCTTTCGATAATTTTCTGAGTAAGGGGGGTAGATTATAGAAAGGGAAAGTGTTATCACCCTTTCCATCCATAGTTTTCTATGGGCTCTTAGATGCTTAGCTTTTAATTTCTTGCCATACAATCCTATTACCATATATCTAACAGTTAATATGTACAGGAAATTAAAATGTGGTAATTAAAGCTACGTTATTACATGGCTTTAGGGAGGGGGTTAATTACATAGTCCAAAAATTTGGGGAGAAATAAAAAGCACAAAATAAAATCCTAATTTTAACTATTACAACCCATTAGGCAGTTACAATAATATGAAAAAGTACGAAAGTGAATAAATGCGCGCGTAGTGGAAATAACGTCTAAAACCTTAGAAATTATTAAGTTAAAAGAAAATATTTTTGTTGTTTTTTTTTTCTTTTACAAAAATAAAAATAAAAATCTAAATCTACTTGATTTTAATTTATAAAAATGCTTAAGTAATTAATAATTAATTAACAAAATTAATTTTAATAAAAAAGGACTAGAACCTAATTTTTGTGATTTTTTTTATTTATATGTTGATTTAAAGAGGGAAACCATTAAAAGAAATGAGTAACACAAAAATAAAAATACAAAAAGAAAGGTCTTTCGATCCAAAGAAAGATATTTCTTTCGATCCAATGAATGATGTTATCCTTCGATCCAGGGAAGGATGTGGCCTTCGATCCAGCAAAGGATATTGTTAGATTTGTCTGATGGATTACCTGTGGAGGGCACTGAATCTGCAAGAAAAATGTTAACAAAAATAAAAGCATGACCTGGTGTCAAACCCAGATCCTTTCCCTTAATTCGACCCTTTCTTAATTCGAACCCCTTGAGTTCGAATCTGGGTTTGTTTATCCTGAAACATCCTAAGTCATGAAATTCAAAAGAAACTTAGATCGTGCCCCAACAATGGCACGATATCATCCCTGCACTTTTAGCTTGCATATAAGACATTCATTTAAACGAAAATATCATTAGTAACACGAAAGTATGCGCAATATGTATTTAAATGGCCTGAATGTGCAGTTTCGATTTTGCAAACCCTTACCAATAGGAGATGCTTCAATCTGTGAACTTGGGCATGGAATTGCTAGGGTAAGGGCTGTTGTGGAATCCTAGATGCAAGGTTCTCACTTGGCTAATGCGTGTATAGGCAGGAATGTTTCTATCTGATGGCAATATTTCTGTGTGATGTAGTATGTATCTCCCTTTTTTCTATTTTCTTTCTTTTTGTCTCCCTTGGCAATGTGCTCTTAGCCTTGTATTTATAGGGGTGTGAGGAGAGCAAGTATGGAAAGATACAAAGGCTTTCGAGGCCATGAGACAAAAATCCAACATATTTAAAGTTGGCCATATTTGGATAATTCTTTCCATTTTGAATTCTTGAGTGAACCTGGACATGTTTTCGCCCCCTGGCTCTTTTGAATGCCCCACATGTATATCCTTTAATGGCATCATTTGTGTGTCCTTCGAATGGACAAAATATATGTCCTTAGAAGGCACGATTTGTGTATCCTTCGAATGGACCAAATGTATGTCCTTCGAAGGCACCATTTGTGTATCCTTTGAATAGACCAAACATATGTCCTTCGAAGGCACCGTTTGTATGTCCTTGGAATGGGTCTTTGAATGCTTCTTCGAATGGACCATATGAATGCTTATTTGGAAGGGACCATCTTGTGTGTCGAAGTATGGAAAATTGTGTGTTGAAGGTTTTTAGAGGTGGAGTCAGAGTAGGACTGAAGATAGACATTGCCTTGTCGAATCTTGCATGTAGATAGCCATTGCTTTGTGAATCAAAGGTCAGTTGAAAGGGGTCTTTTCCTTGTGGATCAAAGGCAAGTTGAGGGAGTCATTTCCTTATGGGTTGAAGCACACATGAAAGAATTTTTTTGCCTAGTGGATCAATGGAAAGTCTGAGAAAGTCTTTGCCTTGTGAATCCAAGTCAAGCATGAGGAAGTTTTTCCTAGTGGATCAAAGGCAAGCATGAAGAGGCCTTTGCCTTGTACGCTGAAGGCATGCACATAGGAAGTCATTTCCTTGTGGGTAAAAGCACACATGAAAGAAGCTTTTTTCCTAGTGGATTAAAGGCAAGTCTGAGGAGGCCTTTGCCTTGTGGATCGAAGGCAAGTCTGGAGAAGTCTTTTCCTAAACAAATCTTGCATGCAGGAGACCCTTGTTTTGTGAATCAAAATAAACATGCAAAAGGCCACTCCTGGTGAATTGAAGAAAACTTGTAGGGGGTTCTTGCCTTGTGAATCGAAGGCAAGCCTGAAGCAACCAATGCACAGTAGAAGCCTTATGAATTGAACTTGAACAAAGGGGGCCCAGCGCCCAATCGAAGCTTGTGAACCAGGCCTGCATCGAAGGAGGCCAAATGCCCAATCGAAGACTGGTGAGCCAAGCTTGCATTGAAGGATTTTAGATGCCCAATTGAAGTACCTTATTAAGGTGCCAATTGAAATACACTTGACCATCCTCAAATTTTTTATTTTCTTTAAGAAAGTATTTTTAACCACCCATGCAAGGGAAGTTCTTGGAAAACATGAGAGGGCAAATTTTGGGGTACAACACCTCTGCATGGTAGGCTAAATGTGAACGCAATTGAGGTAGTCACTGACTTTGGGGTAGTTAAATGAGTTAAAAATCTGATAGATCTACTCAAGGAATATCAGTTTGAAAGTGGTTTTCTTTTGGAGCACAATGATGCTTTTGAGAAGACGTTACATAAATTGGTGGATCACGGGATAGTCTAATTCGGGAGACACCCTGAAGAAAAATATGTAGCTGCAACTGATGAAAATACAAAGAAGTGATTGGTAATTCCTTGCCGAGGGCCGAGTCCTGCCAAGAAAACTCTTGTAATTCCTTGGGTGAGAGTTAAGTACGATAAAAACACCAGTGACAATACCATGCCAAACTTTGAGGATATTGGTGATTCCGAAGACTACAATGGTAATTAAGGGGCCGTCCCCTACTCCTTATGAAAGTGATAAAGTTGTGCCATGATGTTATGATTCTACTGTCTATGTCAATAGTTTAAACCAAAAATGTGAGCCATCGACGAGCCAAGAACCTGCAATCACAAATATAGTAGGGACAATGTGCATAACTCACAGTGGTCGAAACTGTGATCACGAAAAACAAAAGAAGAATGAAGTTGTTGTTAAGGATAAAGGAAAAGATATGGTGGATGAATGTCAAGAACAATAACCTCCAAGCAAGAATTTTACCAATTAAGAGGTGGAAGAATTCTTAAAAATAATCAAGAAAATTGATTATAGGGTGGTGGATCAGCTATGCCAAACCCTGGCCAAAATTTCAATACTCTCATTGCTTATCAATTCAGAAGCGCATCGAGACTCTCTAATGAAGATTCTAAGTTCTGCTCATGTTACAAAGGAGATTACAGTAAATCAGTTTGACAATGTGGTAGTGAATCTAACATATGGATCATATTTAGGCTTCAATGACAATGAGTTACCTCCACAAGGTAGAGCTCACAACAAAGCACTGCATATTCTTATCCAGATATGATTAACTAGCCTATCCAGGGTACTCACTAATATTGGTTCCGCCCTCAATGTACTACTGAAATCCAACCTGATGAAGCTAACACTAGACGATGTTGTCATAAGGCCAAGTTCTACGATAGTTAAAGCTTTTGATGGTTATCAAAGTTCAGTATTTGGAGAAGTGGATCTTCCTGTCAAGATCGGTCCACATATGTTCTACATTACCTTTCAAGTGATGGATATAGAGCCAGCATATACATGCTTGCTCGGGCGACCATGGATTCATGCGACAGAGTTGTTACCTCAACCCTACATCAAAATTTGAAGTTCCTCGTTGAAGGAAGATTGGTTATAATCGAAGGTGAAAAGGACATCTCCATAAGTCACATTGAGTCGTACAGATATATCAATATGGATGAAGAATATATAGCAACACCACTCCAAGTCTTAGAGGTTGCTTCAATGGGAACTCTACCAGTGGAGAAAATTGTGAAACCTACTATGACTTCATGGAGAGATTTACAAGAAGTTGTGGAAGATCTTACCTCAAAAGGCTGGGGTAAACTTGTGGATATACCTGAGAATAAAGATCAATTTGGTTTGGGCTACGAACCCTCAAAGGCTACTCTGAAAGGCAAGGGGAAATTTCCTCCCATCCAGGAAACCTTCGTCAGTAAAGGAGTAGAACATAGTAGACAAGTAGTAATGATATCTAACCAGAGAAGAGCTCAAGAATTGGACAACTGTGGAGATTCCATAGATCTTTTTCTTTCCAAAGTAATTTTTATTATTTTCGAAACAACCTATGTCAAGACCAAGGTGTTGTACCCCAAAATTTGCCCTCTCATTTCTCCAATATTTTCTCACCACAAGACCCTTGGAGCTCAAGATCAAGTTAGGGTTTGCCCTGCTCAAGACTCCTCCTTGCACTGTTGATCCAAATTAGGGTTTGAGTTTTCACAAAGATGTTTTGACTTAAAATGCCCAAAGTGAATTTCATGCTTCATGTTGGACTCACAAGTTTATCCATACCATGTTTCAAGCCTTGATTCCAATCTTTGCCCAATCAATTGGACAGTTGACCTAGAAATCAGCTGTATTGGGGAAAAAGTCAACTGTGGCCAATTGACAGTCAAACATCATGATTTTTGACCCATATCAACATAATGAACTCATATGGACCATTTGATCAAGTTTGGATCACAATTCCACAAGAAATTTGATCAGATCACCAGAAGGGCAAAATGGTCATTTTTAGAGTTTTGACTGCACAAAGGCAATTTTTGACTGTTTAACCTAACCAATGGCAAATCAAGCTCACATATGGACTCAAGGACTCAATGGCATTGTCTTGATCCATTCAACAGGTTCAAAAGATCTCAAATGCACAAGATTGGCATATGAATTTTCCAGTCAACTGATCAAATTTGACTGTATACTGAAAAGTCAAACTTTTACTTTTTGGTCACAATCAAGTGCCAAGATTCATTTTTCATCAAGACATGTCAAATTATGAAACTTGTTCATCAAGAAATCCAAATTTGCAAATTAGGGTTTAAAATGAGAAAATTTCATAACTTAGAATTTTTCTAAGTTATGAAACTTCCTTATTTTTTTTCTAACTTTTTCCCATTTTTTCATCAAGATACATTTGGATTCAAACAAAACACAAAACATTAAAGTTTTAGTCCATTGCAAAATATACAACTTTGATTCACAAAGTTTTTTCAAAAGAAGCTTGTAGCTCAAGTTATGATTTTTGGAATAGGGGTGCAAAACATTCTTAACTTAGAAAATTTTTGACCTATTTTAGGCAGGATTTTTGCCCAACTTCATGGCCACTTTTCACATACTTCCACTTGGAATTTCGACTTGCATTACAAAGATGTATTGTAGTACACATTCCAAGCTTTCCAAATTGTCAAAGAACTTCTCAAACACCCTTGTGGTTAGGGAGAATCGAATTTGCAAAGTTGGGCAAAATCCACTTTTGTTCTTGACCAAGGCATGTTCATACACTTTGCATTTTCAAACTCAGCATGGTTCAAGCTAGATTACAGGCCTCTAATCTCATTCACACTAAATAATTAAATGCATATCATTTGTGTTAGAGTGTTATTTTGTTCATTTGGAAATACACACAAAATCAATCCATATATGGAAAAAGCAAGTTTGCCATTTTGAAAAAGCAATGCTTTATGTCAAAGTCCATATCTTGTAAGTATAAGCAGATATTTGAGGCACAAGTTTGTGGACAAATCCCACTGATCAAGAACCAAGTTTGCAGCATGCTTGAGGGGCCTGCATTGGCCTATAACCCAACTTGCATTTTGTTTGCTTAGATAAGAAGAAAACTTGCATATTGAACCATAACTCTCATGACTGCAAAGACCAACTAAAACAAACTTTGTAAACACATTTCATACACCTTAACTTACCTAAAGCACAACCAAAATACCCTTGATCCCTCCTCATACAGAAAATCACCATTTTTCTGCAAGAAACAGGGCATTCTGCATTTTGACTTGGCTAGCATCATTCACTCGTGCGTTTTTGCCCAAACAAGTTCCAATACACTCTATACCATCCATTGAAGATGTCCCACGCCTTAGATACAAGCTGTAACATCCATAGCCAAGTGTTCCATTTTCACTTTTCTCTTTTGCAGGTTGACTTCCATAGCTTGGTATAGTTAGATTCAAAGCAAGCTAAGTGTTAGAGAAGGTTCCTGGGACCTCAAGCAAGCTGTACAAGTCCTCAAACACCATTGAAGTTGGCCATATTACTATGTTCGAGTCAAGCTGAAACAGGTAAAATGTGAACTTCTATCTCTCTATCCAAGCATATTTAGGCTTAAGTTTATGAAGAAAGTATGCTCTACTCATAGCCCTGAAGCTATCCATATGCTTATTTTTCATTTATATTGTGTGTGCTATGAGAATTTTGGACCTGAACATAGAAGAAAAGCTAGGTCAGAAATTGGGGGAGAAGAAATTCTCTCTCGTTTCTGAGAGTTAGAACAACTTTTTTATATAATGTTTGTGTTGTGAGTTTTTGTTAAAAGTCAAGGAATCAAGAGATGGCAGAGATGGAAGGAAGCGCGCGTTTTTTTTGTTTGAATCTGGCTGAAGGTTGAAGACAGAGTTGACTTGGGATGGGCCTGAGTCAACCTGCTTTTTGCACCATCTTTTTCCACTTACACCCCCTTGGCCCATTGTGTGTTATTTTGATTATTTTTTACTTTTCTTTTTTTCTTCTGACTTATTATTTTTTGTCAAAATATAAAAAATATAAAAAATATTTTTCCACCCATTTTTGCATTTATTTGAAATTTATTTGTTTTATTTTAACTTATACATGTAAAATAATATATATATACTTTTATTGAAAATACTAAAAAATAACACAAAAATATATTTTTTTTAGTTATTATTTTTTGTTTAAATTTTGACAAAATTTTCTAAAAAATATACTTTTTTTTGTAAATAATTAATATTTCATTTTTATATATATTTAGTATATTTAATATATAATATAAATACCTATACATATTTTATTAAATATTTAGGATAAAAATATGAAAATAATACATTTTTATTTTTATTAATATTTGACATTAAAAAATACTTTTTTACAATATACTTCTTTTTTATATATATATATAATTAACAAATTTTGTATATAATATAATTAATAAATACTATTTATTTAGAAAGCTAGGGTTTTACCCTAAAAACCATAAAAATATCAAAAATTAACCTTTTCATTTTTATTTATATTTTATATTGAAAAGCACTTTTACATACATAAAAAACATTTTTGTGTATAATACATTTTTGCATATTTATTATATTTGTCTTAATATTGTACAATTTTAAATATTTTGTATATTCAATATGAATGTAATAGCTTAGATTTAAAATTCTTGCTAAATATACCCCATTCAAACATTTGTACCCCCTCCCTATATCATGATGTAATAGCTTAGTATTTAAAGTTCCGCATTTTAAAGCTTTCTAATTATGCCATGATAGACCTAGGGTTTGTATGCAAAAATCAACCAACAAATAGCTTGACCTAATTCAAAGACAAAAAGCATGAAAATGAACAACACCAATCACACTTGCACCCTTAGGGTTACTCCACTTGTTGCCTTCAAAAATGGGCCATGTTGCATGTTGAGTGTCTTTGGAAAAACAAAACAAATCAAAATGATCATAGTCCCTCGATGACGCTTTCTCAAGTTGCCTAAAAAATGATCAAGTCCCTTGAAGGAAAAAATTGCCAGAGACACTTGGCACCATTGCATTCATGGTCTAAACGATGACCCGCGCCCGTCCTGTTAACATCCTAACACAAGATTGTCCACCAAATACAATGGTGGAACAATACTGTTAAAAGGGTTAAAACATAGGAAAGATCTTTGAGAAATTTAGGGTAGATAGCTCTTGGTTACTTGCCCAATCTGGCAAAACAATCCTTGCCATTTTTCAAAACACACTTCACAAACACAACTTCCAAAACAACTTTCAAAACCTTGAAACATCTTTTCAAAAAAAAGACAAACACCTTTTGTAAAACATTCGAGTAAAGAATTGTTACAAGGGTTGCCTAGACAAGGCATCTTTTTCAAAACATTTTCAAACCCACACACAAAGCACCATTTCAAACAATTGAAAGCACCATTTCAAACAATTGAAAATGCAAGGCAAGTGATCTAAGAAAGTACCTAAGAGCCCATGGATAACCATGGATAGAAAGGGTGCTAATACCTTCCCTTTCTATAATCTACTCCCCGAACCCAAGAAAACATCTCAAAGGTTTTTTATGTGCTTTTTAACCTTTCCTTAGGATAAAATAAAAAGTCAGTGGCGACTCTTGCTCAACCGAAACATTTTCAAAAACAAACGCAAAACCTCAAGTCAGTTCTCCCACCGTATCACAGAACTGGCGGCTCTGCTGGGGAAAAATTTAAAAGTGGAGTAACCTTAGGGCTTAGATCACCCTTTTGCATGACTAATTGTTTGCTTTGATTGCTTTACATCTTGGTTCTCTTGTTTGGGCTTAAAATCCTACACCCGAATTTGGGGAAACATTCATAGATAGCAATACGTTGTGGAAACTGTGTGGGGTATACCGACACGGTTGAAGTAATAGCTATATTAGTGCGACATATTTGTGAGTACCGGTAACCCTTGAGTTCAATCAAGGAGAGTACAGGGCCGCTGAGTGATGTCACTAAGCACTAATGACCTATAACCTTACTTGACCATCTTGGCCTTTCATTAGGGGTAGTGAGATGATCGGCTTTGGTGCAGTCCGAAGTTGGTAGATACTCGATACTACACTCATTGAGGGTTGTTTTCTTGGAATATTTTGGTCGCTAGTTAAGTGGCTAAACCAAAACAATGAACATGGAAAACAATCCAATGATATTGAGCTCCTTAGAACCCGGTTACTATTTATAGGACAGGTTTTTAAGCCAACTTCACTCAAGAGGGTACTTACCTATGAAACCTCATGCAAGCCTGAAACTAGGGTTTTATGTGAATTGCTTGTACATATGCTTATTCATACATCATGAACATCATAAAGCATCATATGCATCCACTAACCATTTCAAGGGTTTGGATCTTCATCTTTGTTCTTGTTTTGTAGGTCATGGAAATTCTTCGCAGGAAAACTATCCAAGTCAACCTTGTGAGAATCCCTCCTCAACTCAAGGAGCTCACATCCAGAATTCCAGAAAGCTCTCTCTTCAGTGAAAGACATGGTAGACTGCTCATCCTAGTCAACACCAGCATTGAAGAGGACATGGTGAAAGTGTTGTTCCAGTTCTTTGACCCCCTTCACCACTGTTTCACATTCCCCGACTACCAATTGGTGCCCACTTTGGAGGAATTTTCTCAACTCCTGAGAATTCCTATTCTTAATCAACTACCCTACAACGGTACGGAAAAAGAACCAAAGCCTGAAGATGTTGCTGAAGCACTAATCTTGCAACCATCTGACATCAAGGGGCATTAGGAAACTATAAGTGGTGTCAAAGGGTTCTTGTCAAAATTCTTGTTTGAGAAGGCACAAGAGTGTTGGAATTCCTTGGATCTACAAGCCTTTGAAGAAATTGTGGCACTTCTCATTTATGGGTTGGTCTTGTTCCCAAATCCTGACCAGCTTATAGATGTCAACGCCGTCAAGATCTTCTTATCCAGGAATCACATACCTACATTACTTGGGGACATCCTCCACTCATTTTACACATGAACAATGAGAAAGAGGGGTGTTCTCATGTGCTGTACTCCTCTCCTTGCAAGGTGGTTTATTTCGCACCTTCCACAATCTGTTTTGAAGAATGACCAAGGCTTAAGGTGGTCACAACGATTGATGACCCTCACACACTCTGATGTACATTGGTGTTCTCGATCCAGAGAAAATGTCATCATCGTCGATCGTTATGGAGAGTTCCCTAATGTTCCATTACTTTGCATTAGGGGAGGCATTACCTACAATCCTTGTCCAGCTTTGAGACAATTTGGATATGCACGGAGGGATGGCCCTCATGACATGTTGATTCCTGACCTAGTTTTTGACTTCGACAACGATGCGCAAGGACTTCGCCAAAGATTCATCAGAGCTTGGAGGATGCCTAACAAGGTAGATAGTAAGACACTGGGGCACAAGAACTCCATCCCTCTTGAGCCTTATCTCAAGTGGGTGCGAGCCCGTGCTCAGAGTCTTAGGATGCCTTACCCTCACATTCTCCCTTTGATTAAAGAGCCTGTTGAGGAAGGAGAGGCTTCATACACCTTCCTCCATCCTGACATGCCAACATCATGGGAGGAGATGCAAAAGAGTTTGATCCAACTCAAGGAGGAACGGAATACTTTTGAAGCCAGCTTCTACGCCAGTGAGAAGAAGGTTCTGGAGCTTACCCGCCGACTTCACGAGGAAGAGACCCTCAACACTTACATCGCACCAAAAAGGATGCGCAACGTCTTTTTACCTTAAGAAGTTTTGTAATATTTGGCCCATAGGGCATTTATGTACTGACAAAATTTCTTCTTATTAATATGACGTGTGTTCTTTTTGTCTGCAACAATTTTGAATTTCTAAATCCTTGAATGGATTGCATAAATAAACATATCATTCATCATGTGCATAAGCAGGTCTCCACACCAGGTTTCCTTATCTTTCTACTGTTTATTTCAGTAAGATGGATCTCAAACAGACGGTCAAAGATCTGCAGTCGCAAAACTCACAGTTTCAACATCTCCTAATGAACTTGGCAAAGGGTCAGGAGGATCTAAAAACACTGCTTGGGAACAAAGAGCAAGAAAAAGTGAAAAAGAAGAAGAAGAGAGTGGGGGTGGCTACCCTGGGAAGAAGGTTTGAGAATGAAGCCAGAAGAGTTCTTGAATTTCCCTCCGCATCTGAAGAGGGAACCAGTAAAGGAAAAGGGGCTGCACTACCTTCTGAATCCGAAGCTGAAGAGGAAGAGGCTGAAGAAGATGAAGACTACTCAGAACAACAATACCCGCCAGCGGACGACAAATATAAAACCTTGGAGGATAGGCTGGCAGCTATGGAGCTGCAAAGGGTTCCCGGGTTAGATTTCGAAGATTTGGGATTAATTGCTGGAATTGTGATCCCTCCAAAGTTTAAAGTGCCAATCTTTGTAAGGTATGATGGGTTGTCTTGCCCGAAGATGCATCTAAGGTCGTATGTCCGAAGAATTCAACCCCATACATCCGACAGAAATCTTTGGGTACACTTCTTTCAGGATAGCCTGTCTGGTACACAGCTAGACTGGTTCTACAAGCTTGAGAGGTCGGAGGTACATAGTTGGGAAGACTTGGCAGCTGCCTTTTATCGCCAGTATCAATATAACTCTGACTTGGCTCCAACCCGTACTCAGCTACAGAGTATGGGAATGGCCTCAAATGAAGGATTCAAAGAATACGCCTAAAAATGGCGCGACTTGGCCGGAAGAGTGCAGCCACCTCTTTCTGATAGAGAACTGGTTGATATGTTCTTGGGGACCCTATCTGGCCCGTTCTTCAACCATTTGATCGGGAGCTCTTCCGCAGGGTTTACTGAATTAATTATGACTGGAGAACGGGTGGAAGCCGGTATTAAGAATGGGAAGATTCAAAAGGATGCCTCTGCATCTACAACTGTTAAGAAATCATTTCCGGCTAAGAAAGAAGCAGCTGTGGTATACTCTCAGAAAATATCGGGAAGAACTGAGCGCCAGCCGACTGTGGGGGCCGTGATGATCCAAAATCCATCAAATGATCAGCCTCGTTATAATCAATCCAGACCAAATCAGCAACGGGTGGAACGGCCACAACGACAATTCACCCGCATCAATATAACGCCCGCGCAAGTTCTTCCCCATCTGTTGAAGTTGAATCTCGCCACTATCAAAGAGGCACCAAAAAATGTGAACACATCTTCCCCGCATTATCATCCCAATGCTAAATGTGCCTATCATTCTGACAGTGTCGGGCACGACACAAACGATTGTTGGGCACTTAAGCATAAAATTCAAGATTTAATAGAGGCGAAAGAGGTTGAGTTCGATGCTCCAGAGAAGCCAAACGTAATATCCGCTCCAATGTCGAAGCATGGTGGCAATGTCCATGCTATCGAAGAAGTTAAATCTGTTAATGACCTGATGTTGATGACCTGATGACTCCACTGTTGACGATCAAGTTAAATCTGTTAAAGGCTGGGATTTTCCCAGGATGTAAAGAAGATTGCTACTGTTGTTCCTCTCTACCAATCGACTGTCCATTACTGAAGAAAGGCATCCAAGGCCTGATGGACAGTCAACAAATTCTTTTTGAAAAGATTCCTGCTATTCCAACCCCTGTCGAAGATGTTTCAATAATCACCATTTCCACCCATATTTCCAAGGTCCCTAAAAAGCCTGTTAAGATTACATCAGCTACGAAGATTGTTCCCTTGAAAATAACTATTCCTGGGCCTGTCCCCTACATTTCTGACAAATCAATACCATGGAATTACGGTGGAGAAATCTACTACCATGGTGTTAAACAAGTTGAGATAACCGAGGAAAGCTCTGATGAAGAAGATGCCGACATTGGAAACATTGCCGGTACAAGTAAGATTAACCGAAGTGGGAGAATATTTTCTCCAGAGATTTCCCCTCCAAAGGCAATCTTTGGACCCTCAGTTGCTGCCGAAGTTACTCCTGCACCGATAAAACTTTCCGCAAAAACTCCGTTGATTGAAGAAGTTGTTATTCCTGTTGTTGTCCCTCCTACTTCTGCTGATAAGGGGAAAGGGATCCAAGATGAGCTCGTCAGGACGAGGGCTCAACCTCTGGTCATCCCCGAAACCTCTAAGAAAGAGATGGAGGAGATTCTGAAGATAATTAAGAAGAGTGATTATGACGTGGTAGAGCAACTGGGGCAAACCCCCTCGAAGATCTCCATGTTAGCATTACTGCTTTGTTCAAAAGCGCACACCAAAGCATTGATAAAATTTCTGAAGATAGCCCATGTGCCCCAAGAAACCTCAGCCGATCAATTCCAAGATTGTGTAGCCAGCCTTACCGCAGACAACGACCTGGGTTTCTCTGATGCCGACCTGACTCCAAAAGGAAGAAAGCACAATGACGCATTACATGTGTCAGTAGAATGCCAAGGAACTACTCTGGCCCATGTTTTGGTCGACACTGGTTCTTCTCTGAACATGTTGCCCAAGAAGGCTCTCGACCGATTGGATTGTGAAGGCTTGGAGCTAAGGCCAAGTAATATCATCGTAAGGGCATTTGACGGGTCAAAGAGAATGGTACATGGGGAGGTTGACATTCCCATTAAGGTAGGCACTGAAGTGTTCCCCTCAACTTTCTATGTGATGGACATCCGCCCATCATACTCTTGCTTGCTAGGGAGGCCATGGATACATAATGCTGGCGCAGTCACCTCCTCTCTACATCAAATGCTGAAATACCCTGTCAAAGGAAAAATCATAACCGTGCACGGTGAAGAGGAATATATGATCAGTCACCTGAACTCCTTTCGGTATGTGGAGGTGGAGGGTGAATTCATTGAGACACCATTCCAACACTTTGAGGAAGTCTCTCCTAAGGCGGCAGTAGCAAAAGCGGTAGCTGAGGTACCCAAGCAGGTGGCCAGGACGGCATCTCTAAAAGACGCGAAGGCTGCAATGAAGGAAGGGAAGAGCTCAACATGGGGACAGTTGCCTGATATTCCTCACAAGACAGACAAGTTTGGATTAGGATTTACTGCCGCCGGGCAAAAGGCCATGTGCCGCTCAAAGGTTGCAAGAACACCCATCAAGATTTCTCCTTATGGAATCAATGCTTTGGAAGGTGAAGACGAAGAGGCCAACATTGAAGACTGGATCTTCCAAACCATCGAAGGGGGACTACGCAACTGGGAGGCGAAAGACTTCGTCCCCATTACTTTTATTAATCAGTAATTATCTGTCAAACATTTCCTGTTGGTCTGTAATATTTACTTTTGAACAATATGCACACTACTTTTTCACCTCATGCCTTGCCCGGGGCATGTAGGTCCATTTGTAAGGGTTTTGATTATCTTCATATTCATATGCCATGTTTAATGATTCATTGGACGTTTTTCATTGATAAACTGCTGTGTTCATTTTCTTTCCTTTTGCATTTTTGTTCGTTTAAGGATGGCTATCCCTTACACACACCCACGCTCACAAATGCAGGTACCCATCCACTCTGGATTCTATGGGTGACTATTCTGCTATGTCCTTCAATAACTCTGAAGATTTGGTCAATCAGGCTGAGTATGAAGATGACGAAGATTGTGAAGTACCAGGGGAGCTAGCCAGACTTCTACAACAAGAAGAAAGGGCCATCTTACCTCATGAAGAGTTGTTAGAAACTGTCAACTAAGGAACAGAGGAAGACCGGAAAGAAGTACAAGTGGGTGCCAATCTGGAGCCAAGTGTCAAGGAACGCTTGATACAACCGTTAAATGAATACGTTGAAATCTTTGCCTGGTCTTATGAAGACATGCCGGGTTTAGACACAGATATAGTGGTTCATCGTCTTCCTACAAGAGAGGATTGTCCACCGATCAAGCAAAAAGTCCGCCGAATGAGACCCGACATGTCTGAGAAGATTAAAGCAGAAGTAATTAAGCAATTCAATGCTGGCTTTCTGGCTGTTACATCCTATCCACAATGGATTGCTAACATCGTGCCAGTACCTAAAAAAGACGGCAAGGTCAGGATGTGTGTGGACTACCGGGATTTGAATAGGGCCAGCCCTAAAGACGATTTTCCGCTACCACACATTGACATTTTGATTGACAACACAGCTCAACACAAGGTGTTTTCCTTCATGGATGGATTCTCGGGCTACAACCAGATTAAAATGGCCCCCGAGGACATGGAGAAGACAACCTTTGTTACACAATGGGGTACCTTCTGCTACAAGGTGATGCCGTTCGGACTGAAGAACGCAGGGGAAACTTATCAGCGCGCCATGGTAGCTTTGTTTCATGATATGGTACATCATGAGATCGAAGTTTACGTAGACGACATGATAGATCAATCACAAACAGAGGAGGAACACCTTGAACATCTGGAAAAGCTGTTTGCCAGGTTGAAGGAGTACAAACTCAGGCTGAATCCAAGTAAGTGCACTTTTGGAGTTAGGTCTGGTAAACTTCTAGGATTTATTGTCAGCAACAAAGGCATTGAGGTCGATCCAGCAAAAGTGAAAGCTATACGAGAAATGCCTACTCCCATACTGAAAAGGAGGTCAGAGGGTTCTTAGGGCGCTTGAACTATATTGCCAGATTCATCTCTCATCTGACATCTACCTGTGAGCCAATTTTCAAACTATTGAAGAAAGATCAGGTAGTCGAATGGAACGACGATTGCCAAGCTGCTTTTGATAAGATCAAGGAGTATTTTCTAGAACCTCCTATTCTGATGCCACCCGTCGAAGGAAGACCATTGATCATGTACCTGACCGTCTTGGATAACTCAATGGGGTGTGTTTTGGGCCAGCATGACGAGTCTGGTCGAAAAGAGCATGCTATTTATTACCTTAGCAAAAAGTTTACCGACTGTGAGACTCGCTACTCACTGCTCGAGAAAACTTGCTGCGCTTTGGTATGGGCTGCTCGCCGACTAAGGCAGTATATGTTGACTAATACCACTTTGTTGATTTCCAAAATGGATCCTATCAAGTATATCTTCGAGAAGCCAGCTTTATCTGGAAGAATAACTAGATGGCAAATGATCCTAACAGAGTATGACATCCAGTACACTACCCAAAAAGCTATAAAGGGGAGTGTACTAGCTGACCATCTAGCTCATCAAGCTATCGAAGATTATCAGTCCATGAGATTCGACTTCTCGGACGAGGACATCATGAATTTGGACAACATTGAAGGTAACTGACCGTATGACGGACCTAAAAAAGGATCCCGATGGACCCTGTACTTTGATGGTGCTTCAAATGCACTTGGAAACGGTATCAGTGCGGTACTCATTTCCCCGGAAGGTTGTCACACACCGTTCACGGCCCGACTTTGCTTCAGCTGTACCAACAACATGGATGAATATGAAGCTTGCATCTTTGGTCTCAAGGCTGCTATAGACTTGGGGATCAAATCTTTGATCGTATTTGGGGACTCGGCTTTGGTTATCAGTCAAATCAAAGGAGAGTGGGATACCAAGCATCCTAATCTTATCCCATATAAAGAACATGTCCTGACATTGTTGCCTCATTTCGAGCAAATCACCTTCGAGCATTTCCCGCGAGAAGAGAATCAGCTAGCAGATGCTCTGGCAATAATGTCTTCCATGTTTAAACTCAACTGGGATAACGAGGCTCCCCAAATCACCATCGAGCGAATGGATGAACCTGCGCATTGTCATGAGATTAATACCGAAGAAGTAGTGGAACAACCTTGGTTTCACGAAATCAAAAGGTATCTCCAGACTAGAGAATATCCCGAAGGAGCTTCCGTAAATGACAAGAAGTTCCTAAGGAAGTTTGCTGCCAAGTTCTTCCTGAGCAACGACATCCTCTACAAACGCAGCCATGATTGCGTTTTACTCCGATGTGTAGACAAAGCTGAAGCAGAGATGATCATGACCGAGATACACATCGGTACATTTGGCACTCACTTGAGCGGGCACACAATGACTAAGAAGATCCTAAGGGCAGGCTATTACTGGTCTACCATGGAAGCTTATTTCCATCAACATTCCCGTACTTGCCATAAATGTCAAGTCTACACTGACAAGATTCATATTCCTCCTATTCCTCTCAACGTTCTGACAGCTCCTTGGCCATTTGCAATGTGGGGCATTGACATGATTGGAGAGATCAAGCCCACGACATACAATGGACCTCGCTTCATCCTGGTTGCTATTGACTATTTCACCAAATGGGTCGAAGCGGCTTCCTTCGCCTCTGTTACTAAAAATGTGGTTGCCCGCTTCATCAAGCAGAACCTTATATGCCGGTATGGTGTCCCCGACAGGATCATCACAGACAATGGTACAAATCTGAATAATACTATGATCACTGCTCTATGCGAACAATTCAAGATTTATCATCACAATTCATCTCCCTATCAGCCGAAGATGAACGGTGATGTTGAAGCTGCGAACAAAAACATCAATAAGATCATTCAGAAAATGACAGTCACTTACAAGGACTGGCATGATATGTTACCGTTTGCTCTGCATGGATACCGTACCACGGCACGTACTTCAACCGGGGCAACTCCATTTTCTTTGGTATATGGCATGGAAGCTGTCCTGCCCATGGAAGTTCAGATTCCTTCTTTAAGGATTATGAAGGACGCTGGTTTGAATGAAGACGATTGGATTCAGACCCGACTTGATCAACTCAATTTGATCGATGAGAAGCGATTCGCCCTGTTTGCCATGGTCAGGCGTATCAAAAACGGATGATCAAGGCTTTCAACAAGAAAGTCAGACGTCAAGTGTATCAAGTTGGAGATCTCGTAATCAAGTGGATTATCTTTCCGCAAAGTGATCCCAGGGGCAAATGGACTTCTACATATGAAGGACCATTTATGATCAAGAGCATATTTTTTGGTGGTGCAATGATTTTGACCACCATGGACAGCGACAATTTGCCACACCCTGCGAACGCAGACATAGTCAAAAGATACTACGCATAAAATAACCCGACAAGTCGAAAACCCGAAAGGGCGGCTTGGGCAAAAATGGGCATCCCGGTGAACCGAAAACCCGAAAGGGCGGTTCAGGAAAAAATTAGGGATAAAATAAAAAATCTGTACACCCGGCAAGTCGAAAACCCGAAAGGGCGGCTTGGGCAAAAAGGGGTTTCCCGGTGGATCGAAAACCCGAAAGGGCGATCAAGGCAAAAGTTAGGGAATTAAAGCGTATGACTATGTCTCGTCGGATCACTTTAAGGATAATCTCTTCATCAACCAGCTCCAAGTTTCTGATCAATCCAGTCATCGGAGGACGAAGCATTGAATGGACAGATATTCAGAGTTGTGAAGGCTATAGCAGAACGGGGATCCCCTGGAATTGTTGCACATAGCCATCTTTCTTTTGTATAAATTTTTCAATTTTTACGACGACGTCCTCTTACTAGGATGCCTGTTTCCTTTGTACAAAGATACTCATAGAAAGTTAATACAAATACTTTTCCAAATACAGAAATTTGCTTTGACTTCCTTTTTCTCTTTTGCACTTATGTTTATTTGAGAAACGTCCAATGTTTTGTTAAATAGGCATATGCATTTGAACATAATCATTTTCTTACAAATCAGGAAAAGATGGTTACTTATTAGGTTGAATGAATAGGTAGATATCTTGATGCCCTTTCAGAAGGAATCCCCAACAGATTTAAACTCCAAATTCCTCAATCCAGAACTTAATTCCCCAAACAGAGTTAAACTTCAGGATCCTCAGTAGAGCAGAAGCTTTCTCGAAACTGATTTCCCCAGCCAGAGAGCTTTCCAGAACTCAATTACCCTCAGAGTTAAGTTTTAATATCCCCAGTGGAGCCTTAAAAATCTAAAAAAATCCAATCCCCAGTGGAGCTAAAAATTCCAACTATCAATCCCCAGCGGAACCAAACTAGTGAACCTTCTCCCCACAGAGATACTTCCCACCAAAATGAAGATTCTCAGTCATACCTCTCCAGCATGAGTCTATCAGGTTCTGAACTCCCCAGTAGAGATCATCAGAAATTCTCATTCCCTACAAGTCACCAAGGAATTCCAATCCCCAGCAGTGGTCCTAGTATCCCTTAACAATTGAAGATCTTGCATTTCCCAAGCAGAATGAAGACTCTCGTTCTCGGTTCCTCACAGGATGATCAGGTATTCCCCAGTGAAGATCTCCTCAGGACAGGAATCCCCAGTAGATTGGTGTACAACCCAAGCTCCTGATTCTCCAGCAGTAGTCAACAAGGATGTCTCATCTTCAGCAATCAAAGATTCTTGCAATCCCCTGCAGCAGTCAAGGACTCACTTTCCCTGGCAGCAGTCAAGATTCTTTTATCTCCAGCCATCCAGGATTCATCTATCCTCAGCAAGACAGCTCATCAGCTTACATGCGCATTCATCACATTCATATCATGAACATTGATATAACATATATTGCATCATACATTTCATGCAACATAATTTTGTGTTTAGCTAATATTTTGTCCTTTTCAGGATAAGAATAAAAGGTTATCATTAACAATCCAGATGCAGTTTTATACAGACTCATCATCAGGCAACCCTACACCGGTTCTTTCTTCAACTTCAAGACTTCTGAAAACAGTTTACGGGTTCTCCAGTAACGGATGTTAACCTATCGCTTGTTCAGATTCTTCTCAACTTTTGAAAACAGTTTACGGACGCTTCCCAACAACGGATGCTGCTCTATTGCTTATTCAACTTCAAGACTTCTGAAAATAGTTTACGGGTTCTCCAGTAACGGATGTTAACCTATCGCTTGTTCAGATTCTTCTCAACCTCTGAAAACAGTTTACGGATTCCTCCCAACAACGGATGTTAATCTATCGCTTGTTCAGACTCAACTTTTGAAAACAGTTTACGGATGCTTCCCAACAACGGATGCTGCTCTATTGCTTATTCAACTTCAAGACTTCTGAAAACAGTTCACGGGTTCTCCAGTAATGGATGTTAACCTATCGCTTGTTCAGATTCTTCTAAACTTTTGAAAACAGTTTACGGACGCTTCCCAACAACGGATGCTGCTCTATTGCTTATTCAACTTCAAGACTTCTGAAAACAGTTTACGGGTTCTCCAGTAACGGATGTTAACCTATCGCTTGTTCAGATTCTTCTTAACCTCTGAAAACAGTTTACGGATTCCTCCCAACAACGAATGTTAATCTATCGCTTGTTCAGACTCAACTTTTGAAAACAGTTTACGGACGCTTCCCAACAACGGATGCTGCTCTATTGCTTATTCAACTTCAAGACTTCTGAAAACAGTTCACGGGTTCTCCAGTAACGGATGTTAACCTATCGCTTGTTCAGATTCTTCTAAACTTTTGAAAACAGTTTACAGACGCTTCCCAACAACGGATGTTGCTCTATTGCTTATTCAACTTCAAGACTTCTGAAAACAGTTCACGGGTTCTCCAGTAACGGATGTTAATCTATCGCTCGTTCAGATGCAACTTTTGAAAATAGTTTACGGATGCTTCTAGATACGGATGTCAATCTATCGCTTATTCAGACCCCCAGTTCAGAGATGTTCCAAAACATGGATACCTTCCTGATACTCGTCCACTCACCAACGGCATACAGTTCAACAGACACTTCCAGATGGCATCTCTAAGCCCATCCCCCGACAAGATTCTGTCACCCCTCTAGATGGCATCTTTAAGCCCATCTCCAAATGGCATCTCTAAGCCCATTCCCGCATCCATTGTTCTGACGAGTGCAAATTTAAGGGCACTCTAGTGTCCAATCTCCTTTTACCTTCGAGACGCGAAAGGCAAACCTGCCAATCTAACTCTTCAGGTGCAAGAAGATTGAACAGGGGCAACTGTTGTACCCCAAAGTTTTCCCTCTCATTTCTCCAATATTTTCTCACCACAAGACCCTTGGAGCTCAAGATCAAGTTAGGGTTTGCCCTGCTCAAGACTCCTCCTTGCACTGTTGACCCAAATTAGGGTTTGAGTTTGC
Source organism: Vicia faba (assembly GCA_948472305.1). Lineage (NCBI taxonomy): Eukaryota > Viridiplantae > Streptophyta > Magnoliopsida > Fabales > Fabaceae > Vicia > Vicia faba. Next base: position 644,217,000 of record OX451736.1, on the reverse strand, counting down.
ACAAAGATGTTTTGACTTAAAATGCCCAAAGTGAATTTCATGCTTCATGTTGGACTCACAAGTTTATCCATACCAAGTTTCAAGCCTTGATTCCAATCTTTGCCCAGTCAATTGGACAGTTGACCTAGAAATCAACTGTATTGGGGAAAAAGTCAACTGTGGCCAATTGACAGTCAAACCTCATGATTTTTGACCCATATCAACATAATTAACTAATATGGACCATTTTATCATGTTTGGATCACAATTCCACAAGAAATTTGATCAGATCACCAGAAGGGCAAAATGGTCATTTTTAGAGTTTTGACTACACAAAGGCAATTTTTGACTGTTTGACCTAACCAATGGAAAATCAAGCTCACATATGGACTCAAGGACTCAATGGCATTGTCTTGATCCATTCAACAAGTTCAAAAGATCTCAAATGCACAAGATTGACAGATGAATTTTCCAGTCAACTGATCAAATTTGACTGTATACTGAAAAGTCAAACTTTGACTTTTTGGTCACAATCAAGTGCCAAGATTCATTTTTCATCAAGACATGTCAAATTATGAAACTTGTTCATCAAGAAATCCAAATTTGCAAATTAGGGTTTAAAATGAAAAAATTTAATAACTTAGAATTTTTCTAAGTTATGAAACTTCCTTATTTTTTTTCTAACTTTGTCCCATTTTTTCATCAAGATACATTTGGATTCAAACAAAACTCAAAACATGAAAGTTGTAGTCCATTTCAAAATATACAACTTTTATTCACAAAGTTTTTTCAAAAGAAGCTTGTAGCTCAAGTTATGATTTTTGGAATAGGGGTGCAAAACATTCTTAACTTAGAAAATTTTTGACCTATTTTAGGCAGGATTTTTGCCCAACTTCATGGCCACTTTTCACATACTTCCACTTGGAATTTCAACTTGCATTACAAAGATGGATTGTAGTACACATTCCAAGCTTTCCAAATTGTCCAATAACTTCTCAAACACCATTGTGGTTAGGGAGAATCAAATTTGAAAAGTTGGGCAAAATCCACTTTTGTTCTTGACCAAGGCATGTTCATACACTTTGCATTTTCAAACTCAGCATGGTTCAAGCTAGATTACAGGCCTCTAATCTCATTCACACTCAATAGTTAAATTCATATCCTTTGTGTTAGAGTGTTATTTTGTTCATTTGGACAATACACACAAAATCAATCCATATATGGAAAAAGCAAGTTTGCCATTTTGAAAAAGCAATGCTTTATGTCAAAGTCCATATCTTGGAAGTACAAGCAGATCTTTGAGGCACAAGTTTGTGGACAAATCCCACTGATCAAGAACCAAGTTTGCAGCATGCTTGAGGGGCCTGCATTGGCCTATAACCCAACTTGCATTTTGTTTGCTTAGATAAGAAGAAAACTTGCATATTGAACCATAACTCTCATGCCTGCAAAGACCAACTAAAACAAACTTTGTAAACACATTTCATACACCTTAACTGACCTAAAGCACGAACAAAATACCCTTGATCCCTCCTCATACAGAAAATCACCATTTTTCTGCAAGAAACAGGGCATTCTGCATTTTGACTTGGCCAGCATCATTCACTCGTGCGTTTTTGCCCAAACAAGATCCAATACACTCCATACCATCCATTGAAGCTGTCCCAAGCCTTAGATACAAGTTGTAACATCCATAGCCAAGTGTGCCATTTTCACTTTTCTCTTTTGCAGGTTGACTTCCATAGCTTGGTACAGTTAGATTCAAAGCAAGCTAAGTGTTGGAGAAGGTTCCTGGGACCTCAAGCAAGCTGTAGAAGTCCTCAAACACCATTGAAGTTGGCCATATTACTCTGTTCGAGTCAAGCTGAAACAGGTAAAATGTGAACTTCTATCTCTCTATCCAAGCATATTTAGGCTTAAGTTTGTGAAGAAAGTATGCTCTACTCATAGCCCTGAAGCTATCCATATACTTATTTTTCATTTATATTGTGTGTGCTATGAGAATTTTGGACCTGAACATAGAAGAAAAGCTAGGTCAGAAATTGGGGGAGAAGAAATTCTCTCTCGTTTCTAAGAGTTAGGACAACTTTTTTATATATTTGAAATCGTGACATGCTGCTCTATAATGTTTGTGTTGTGAGTTTTTGTTAAAAGTCAAGGAATCAAGAGATGGCAGAGATGCAAGGAAGCGCGTGTTTTTTTTGTTTGAATCTGGCTGAAGGTTGAAGACAGAGTTGACTTGGGCTGGGCCTGAGTCAACCTGCTTTTTGCACCATCTTTTTCCACTTACACCCCCTTGGCCCATTGTGTGTTATTTTGATTATTTTTGACTTTTCTTTTTTTCTTCTGACTTATTATTTTTTGTCAAAATATAAAAAATATTTTTCCACCCATTTTTGCATTTATTTGGAATTTATTTGTTTTATTTTAACTTATACATGTAAAATAATATATATACTTTTATTGAAAATACTAAAAAATAACACAAAAATATATTTTTTTTAGTTATTATTTTTTGTTTAAATTTTGAAAACATTTTCTAAAAAATATACTTTTTTTTGTAAATAATTAATATTTCATTTTTATATATATTTAGTATATTTAATATATAATATAAATACCTATACATATTTTATTAAATATTTAGGATAAAAATATGAAAATAATACATTTTTATTTTTATTAATATTTGACATTAAAAAATAATTTTTTACAATATACTTCTTTTTTTATTTTTTATATATAATTAACAAATTTTGTATATAATATAATTAATAAATACTATTTATTTAGAAAGTTAGGGTTTTACCCTAAAAACCATAAAAATATCAAAAATTAACTTTTTCATTTTTGTTTATATTTTACATTGAAAAGCACTTTTACATACATAAAAAACATTTTTGTGCATAATACATATTTGCATATTTATTATATTTGTCTTAATATTGTACAATTTTAAATATTTTGTATATTCAATATGGATGTAATAGCTTAGATTTAAAATTCTTGCTAAATATACCCCATTCAAACATTTGTACCCCCTCCCTATATCATGATGTAATAGCTTAGTATTTAAAGTTCCGCATTTTAAAGCTTTCTAATTATGCCATGATAGACCTAGGGTTTGTATACAAAAATCAACCAACAAATAGCTTGACCTAATTCAAAGACAAAAAGCATGAAAATGAACAACACCAATCACACTTGCACCCTTAGGGTTACTCCACTTGTTGCCTTCAAAAATGGGCCATGTTGCATGTTGAGTGTCTTTGGCAAAACAAAACAAATCAAAATGATCATAGTCCCTCGATGACGCTTTCTCAAGTTGCCTAAAAAATGATCAAGTCCCTTGAAGGAAAAAATTGCCAGAGACACTTGGCACCATTGCATTCATGGTCTAAACGATGACCCGCGCCCGTCCCATTAACATCCTAACACAAGATTGTCCACCAAATATAATGGTGGAACAATACTGTTAAAAGGGTTAAAACATAGGAAAGATCTTTGAGAAATTTAGGGTAGATAGCTCTTGGTTACTTGCCCAATCTGGCAAAACAATCCTTGCCATTTTTCAAAACACACTTCACAAACACAACTTCCAAAACAACTTTCAAAACCTTGAAACATCTTTTCAAAAAAAAGACAAACACCTTTTGTAAAACATTCGAGTAAAGAATTGTTACAAGGGTTGCCTAGACAAGGCATCTTTTTCAAAACATTTTCAAACCCACATACAAAGCACCATTTCGAACAATTGAAAGCACCATTTCAAACAATTGAAAATGCAAGGCAAGTGATCTAAGCAAGTACCTAAGAGCCCATGGATAACCATGGATAGAAAGGGTGTTAATACCTTCCCTTTCTATAATCTACTCCCCGAACCCAAGAAAACATCTCAAAGGTTTTTGCTGTGCTTTTTAACCTTTCCTTAGGATAAAATAAAAAGTCGGTGGCGACTCTTGCTCAACCGAAACATTTGCGAAAACAAACGCAAAACCTCAAGTCAGTTCTCCCACCGTATCACACAAGGCATAGGGGAAGCTTGTAAGGGCCCCCCATTTGTTTCTAACAGTATTTTAAATTAATAAGAGTTTTGCTTTGCACTCAATTAAGATCCATGTCTTTCTCTTGAATTTATCTCTTATGTTTTAAAATTGCAATACTTTTCTTCATATGCATTTTCAGAATTCACATACTAAGTTGCACCAAAACATGATAAAATGTACAAATCCATATCCAACCCCACTGATAATGTTACTGCTGCTATCTGATATAACTTTGATGCGCCAATTAACCAAGCTGAAGAGGAAGATGAAGAAGATCTTAAACTCTCTGAAGAATTGGTGAGGGTATTATAGCATAAAGCAGACATTATACAACCATACCAAGAATCTATTGAGATTATCAACCTTGGCAGAGAGAAAGATCCGAAAGAGATCAAGCTAGGGGCAACCTTGGAGGAAAGCGTCAAAGAAAGGCTGATCAAGCGTTTACATGAATATATGGATATATTTTCTGGTCTTAGAGAGATATGCTAGGATTGGATACATATATTTTTGTGCATAGACTACCTCTCAAAGAAGGTTGTTCTCCAGTTAGACAGAAGCTCAGAAGAACTTGTCCAGACATGTCTGACAAGATTCGAGAAGAGGTCCTTAAACAATTTGATGCAGGGTTCTTAGTAGTGGTAGATTATCCACCTTGGATAGCTAACATCATGTCAGTGCCCAAGAAGGATGACAAAGTATGCATGTGTGTATATTATTGGGATCTGAACAAAGCAAATCCCAAAGATGATTTCCCGTTACCTCACATAGATGTTTTGGTGGATAATACAACTTAAGCTTCGGTATTCTCCTTCATGGATGGTTTCTCAGGTTATAATCAGATCAAAATGGCACCCAAGGATATGGAAAAGACTACTTTCATGACTCCTCGGGGCACCTTATGTTATAAAGTAATTCCATTCGGTCTAAAGAACGCAGGGGAAACCTATCAACGAGAAATGGTTACATTATTTCATGTCATGATCCATAAAGAAGTCGAGGTATATGTAGATGATATGATTGCCAAATCCCATACGGGGGAGGATCACATCATTCATTTGAAAAAATTATTCGAGCATATGTCAAATTGAGGTGGAATCTGAACAAATTTACATTTGGTGTCAAGTCAGGCAGGTTATTGGGTTTCGTTGTATTTCAGCATGGTATTAAGGTGGATCCCGATAAGGTGAAGGCTATACAAGAAATTCCAGCTCCAAGTACATAAAAAGAGGTGCGTGGTTTCTTAGGTCGATTGAACTATATTTCAAGGTTCATATTGAATCTAATTGCTACGTGCGAGCCTATATTCAAATTACTTCGAAAAGATCAAACAGTTGTGTGGAATGATGATTGTCATATGGCCTTCGAGACAATAAAATAGTATTTACAAGAGCCACCAATCTTGATGCCACCGGTTCCTGGAAGACCACTTATCATGTACTTGACAGTGCTTGAAGGATCTATGGGATGTGTGTTAGGAAAACATGATGAAACTGGTAGAAAAGAGCATGCAATCTACTACCTCAACAAGAAATTCACTGACTGCGAAACCAGGTACTCACTCCTCGAGAAGACTTATTGTGTTTTGGCTTTGGAAACTAAACGACTGAGACAATATATGTTAACTCATACCACGTGGTTAATAGCAAGAATGGATCCCTTGAAGTATGTGTTTGAAAAATTGGCTCTTACAGGGAGATTTCCAGATGGAAGATGTTACTATCTGAGTTGACATCCAGTATGTTACTCAAAAGGCCATCAAAGGTAGTATACTAGCTGATCATCTAGCTCATCAGCCATTTCCAGAATATCAACCAATGAAGTTCGACTTTCCAGACGAAGATGTTATGGTCGTAAGTGACTACAAGATACCAGGGCCCAACGAAGGACCTAAACCATGTGCACGTTGGACACTCATGTTTGACGGTGCTTCAAACGCAATAGGGCATGGTATTGGAGCAATGTTGACTTCTCCAAAGAATTTCCATAAACCTTATACTGCAAGGTTATGTTTTGATTGCACTAACAATTTCGTTGAATATGAAGCTTGTATCTTGGGGCTAGAAGCTGCTATTGATTTAAGAATTAAACATCTCGAAGTATATGGAGACTCATCATTGGTCATATACCAAGTCAACGGTGAATGGGACACTCGACATCCCAAACTAATTCCATATCAGGATCATGTTTTGAAGCTAGCTATGGAATTTACTGAAATCACTTTCACTCACATTCCACGAGAGGAAAATCAGATGGAAGATGCCTTGGTAATTTTATCATCCATGTTCAAAGTAACTTGGCCACTTCAAAAACCGTGCATTACAATAAGATGTTTTAAGTAACCTGTATATTGCCTTGCCATTGAAGAAGGACCAGATAACAAGCCTTGGTTTTATGACATCAAGAGGTATCCCGAGAAGCAAGAATATCCAGAAAATTCCTCTATGATTGACAAGAGAACTCTACAAAAGCTAGCTTAAATGTTCTTTCTAAATAGTGATGTGTTGTACAAAAGAAACTATAATATGGTGTTTCTCAGGTGCATGGAGAAACATGAAGAAGATACACTTATGAGAGAGATCCATGAAGGAACCTTTGGAACTCATATAAATGGACATGCCATAGCTAGAAAGATCTTATGAGCAGGTTATTATTGGTTGACAATGGAAGCTGATTGCTACCATTATACAAAGACGTGTCACAAATGCCAAATCTACACCGACAAAATGCATGTGCCACCGACTCCTCTGAATGTCCCGAGTTCTCCTTGGCCATTTTCGATTTGGGGAATTGATATGATAGGAATGGTCAAACCGATGGCTTCTAATGGACATCATTTTATACTAGTTGTCATTGATTACTTCACCAAGTAGGTTGAAGCCGCGTCTTATGCGAATGTGACAAGACAAGTTGTTACTCGATTTATCAAGCACAACATCATATACAGATATGGGGTTCCTAGCAGGACTATTACAGACAATGGGTCCAACTTGAACAACAAAATGATGAAGGAGTTATGCGATGACTTCAAGATTGAGCATCATAATTCCTCACCATATCGACCCAAGATGAATGGGGCTGTTGAAGCTGCCAATAAGAATATCAATAAAATCATTCAGAAAATGGTGAAGACATACAAAGATTGGCACGAAATGCTTCCATTTTCTCTACATGGCTATCGTACCTCTGTATGTACGTCAACAGGTTCAACTCCTTTCTCTCTTGTATATGGCATGGAGGAAGTACTCCCTGTTGAAGTGGAAATTCTATCACTATGATTTCTAATGGAAACAAAACTTGAAGAATCTGAGTGGGTTCAGGCACGACTTGATCAGCTCAAACTTATTGAATAAAAATGCTTAACAGCTCTATGACATGGTCAGTTGTACCAAAAGCGGATGAAGAAGGAATTCGATAAGAAGGTTCATCCTCGAGTTGTCAATGAAGGGGATTTGGTTCTCAAGAAGATTCTGATACCTCACCTAGATTCAAGTGGTAAATGGACACCCAACCACGAAGATCCATATGCGGTTAAAACATCATTCTCGGGTGGAGGTCTTATCCTCACAACAATGGACGGGGAAGAACTACCGCATCCGACGAATACAAATGCAGTCATAAAATACTTTATATAAAAGGCCCGCTAAGTTTGAACCGTAAACTGACAATGAGGCAAAAGGGGGCATCCCGGTGGATTGAAAACCCTAAAGGGAGATCCAGGCAAAAGTTAGGGACATAACAAAAAAATTATCCTGGTGGATTGAAAACCCGAAAGGGCAGTCTAGGAAAAAGTTAGAGATCTTATTCAAAATAAAGAATAAATAGACTGCGATCTAAGAACCATGATTACATTCACGAAGGAGAGAGATTAATCCAAATCATTTGACTCAGAAGTGAAGGAGATTGGTGTTATCAAAAGGACATTGGAGAAACAACTGTAGAAATTATCATTTTCATTACCATTTTCAAAATTTTCTTAAAACTTTCTGTAATTAGCTCTATTAAGGAATTGCATCTTGTACTCTCGCCTATTCAAAGGCACTTTCATCAATAAAATAATTTACTTTCAGTCCTTTCATTTGTGTTTTTCCTTTTCGGACTTGTTTGCAAAATACTACGATTATTTTTTGTAAATACTGCATTGAAATTATTTTGTGGACTTGACCAAACAAAGCATCAGATAAAACATCAAAAAGCATTTTGGTTATAAAAACGTAGAAAGAAATTTGCGTCTACGTCAACGCCTTCATCCATGTCTACGTCCACGCCTACGCCTACGATACAACTATCAAAATCTTGCTAACATTCTTCATCAAAATTCAAATCAACTTGGAGACACCACGATGAAACAAGAAACAACGTTGGGGAGTCTTGACTAAAAAAACCAATGGTTTAAAAGGAGAAAAATATCAAAAAAACGTTTACAAAATACATGGTGCATGTACATACAAACATTTAGTGCATATACAAAATAAGCGCATTCGGGTATCATATCTATTTAGGGCATTATGCATATGCATGTGCGTTGCATTTACAAAATCTACTCTGGTTAAGAATTCTACGTATTAACTTGGGGCCTATTATTAGCTAGCTTATCTGTGTGAACTGAATAGTTAGAACCTTAAGCATATTCAACAAATACCTCAGTTGAGAACAAACACAACTGGTATATTTGTGACTTATATCTTTGGTTTAGTTATCTAAGATTCAATTATCAAACTCAAGTTTCAAACATTGAACCCGTATTATCTATCCCCTAGGTTGTGATAGGTGTACTAATTTGCGATATAATTCATCGCGTTAGTCTCCAAGAAACATTGAATTAGTAACTTTATTTATCCTCTAGGTTGCGATAAATATACAACATATGTGATATAGTCTAATACATCAGCCTCTCAGCAGTAATAAATCATCTAAAGTTCATACTATTTATTCCCTAGGTTGTGATAGGTATGCAAACATATTTCATATGACTTAGTGCATCAGTCTCCTAGCATCAATAAGTTATTTATTCAAAATTCATGTTATCTACCCCCTAGGTTATGGTGGGTACACGGAAATATGTGACATGGTTCATTGTGTTAGTCTCTAAGCGACAATGAATTATCAAGTCTGTGATATTTATCCTCTAGGTCGTGATAAATACACAAATCTGCGTTATGTCTTACTATGTTAGTCTCAAAGCCTTAGTAAGATATTCTCAAACCTGTATCATTTACTCCCTAGGTTGTAGTAGATATACAAAGTATGTGATATAACTCGTTGCGTTAGTCTCCAAGCAACAATAAGTCATCTATTTTTTGTGATATAGTTTATTGTGTTAGTATCCAAGCAACCATGGATTATCAGCTTTGTATTATTCATCCCCTAGGCTGTGATGAGTAGACGAAATATACGTTGTAAGCTTACTATGTTAGCCTATAAGCGTTAGTGAATCAACTTTTAAGTGGTGTTATTTACCCATAACTGCGATGTAGCTTGTTGCATCAGTCTCAAGGTAGCAATAAGCTATCTATCTTTAAATTTGTATTATTTATCTTCTAGGTTATGGTGAATACACAAAGTCTGTGACTACAGCTTTTCTAGGTGTTGACGAGTTATCTGCATCGTCACATCTAGGTCTACTATACTCTTGGCTCGGGCATAGGTGTGTTGACTGCATCATCCTTGCCTATTTTCTTTTTTGGGTATGCTTTACAGTATATCCTTATCTAGTAATCCTTTAGTCAAATTTTGGTGTCTTCCATTATTTAATAACCTTCCGATCCGAATGTGCGAAACCTTCATATTCTCGCACCCATGATCGAAGAGCGATTAAATGGGGGCAGCTGTCATACCCCAAAATTTCCCTACTATTTACTAACCAATTTATTCGTTTTGTTACTAATATGGGTGTTATCATATTATTTGTTTAAGAAAAATATAACATTATTTTAGTTGGTTATTTCAAAAGTTGTTTGGGCATAATGAGGTATTAATCTCCAAAAGGGTGTGTTTTTATAAAAAAAAAGGACTTTGAGTTTTAAAAGGGGTGTATGTTTATCAATTTTGAATCTTGAGGGCTTGATGATCATTATCAATTGGGGTTGACTGGAGTTAACTCCTGACTTATTTATTATTATTCAAATATTATTGTTATTATTACAACTATTATTATTATTTTTTAGTCATGTTTAAAAGAGTTGACCGAAGTCAACATAGTAAGATTTATGGTCTTGTACTATTATTATTATTAAATAATTATTATTATACTAATTATTCTAATATTATCAATTATTATTATTAAATATTTATTTTACTTTTATTATTATTATTATTATTATTATTATTATTTTATAAGAGGTGTTGACTAAAGTCAACTGAGGGCATAAGAAACCCTAATTTACTCGTCAGCGGCTGTATCCTGTTCACCTCCTTCCTCATCACTAAGCAAACTCAAGCCCAGTATAATCAAGTCCAGAAATTAGATTCTAAATCAAATCTTCATGAAACGAAAATCAAATATTACATAATCAAATTTTATTTATTGAATTTATACATCAAAATTGGTCTAAATACACAATACGTTTAAATCCCTAATTGAATCAATTTACTACAAATCTCAATAAATCTCAATCAAACCTAATTTCAAATTCTCCTAAATCAACTTCCAATTTCAAATTCCTAACTGCAAATCAACAATCAATTTCCTAAAATAATCTAAACCTAAACACTATATAAAAACCCTAAAAATTATAAGAAACGGGGGAAAATATTTTAAAGAAGAAAATAAAAAGAAGAAGGCAGATCCTAAGACCCTATAGCTTGGATCTTCAATTGCGATCCCAGATCATCATTTGAAATCTGGGTTTCAAGACTAAAAACCCTATATTTACAAACCCTTTGCTGCGCCGCCGCTTCCATCATCTCTGCCGCACCTTATACATGTGAATCAAAGAAAGAAGAAGAGATTAGAGGAGGGAATACGAAGATCAGAGAGATCAAAATCTCAAGGAGTAATGGAAATAGAGGTATCCAATAACACTTAGCTTTTTTGTTGTTGTTGTGTTTGTCAATTACAATTTGGGGGTTGGGTTATGGGGGCTGCTGCTACAATTGCCGTCGTTTAGGGTTTGAGTTGCTAGATTTTCTGGGTTTTGGTGGTGTTGTTGTTGTTAGGTGGGAGAGAAGAAGAGAATGATAGGAAGAAGAGAGACACGTTTTGAAAAGTGAAGAGATATATGTGATATACTCCCTTCGTGTCTAGCCTGATGGATGACACGTGGCCATTCTCTGGCCACGTGATAAGAAATTGTGTATGTTTCCTCTATGTAACCCCTTATCATGCACCCTAAGTCAAACTTGCTTCGTATCTATCCATTTCACTTACTACTGATCAGCGCCCCTAAGTTAACCTCAGGGGGACACACGATCACCATCAAACAATGGTAACGATGCTAGTTCACCATAAACCCCTGTAACACCCACACTAGATCCAAGCGGATCATATAAATTTCGTTTGGGCTTAGGCCCGTCACTAAACACACCCTAACTTTTTCCTTACTCTTTTTTTAACTACAATTGACACCCCCTCTACGCTTAGGGCCCCAAACCAGTAAGTGGGCTTCAACCCTTTTTATTCACACCCCTTATTCTTTACTACCATATTGGGAAATACACCCCTTTCGTTCTTTTAATTAATTAATTTAAATTAATTATTTATTTTGCTTATTTTATTTATTTATTTTGTCTATTTATTTATTTAAAAATGTCATAAATTATTTAATAAATAAATATTGGATTTTTGTTAAAAATATTTGATATATTTTTAATATTAAGAAAATAGTTATTTGTTAAATTAATTATTTTCTAAAATACTAACCATTCTTTTATTTTATAAAACTTTTTATCGTTCAAACTTGTTCTTTTCATACATCTAAGACAACTAACCAATCAAATACTAACAATTTTCTACTAACCCAATTTCAAATTATATTATTTTCAAAAAGGATTGTGGAGATATTTTATATTAACTGCGAACTACGTCTACGATTCCGCTATTTTCAAACTCAGACTTGGTTCAAGGATTAACTCAATATATTTCCAAAATCCATAAAAAAAAACAACCAAACACTACGAATTATGAATTGGGAATATGGTTCCTCATAAGAGGATACATAGAAATACGACTTAAAAACTGTGGTGAGTCCCGTAATTAAAAATTAAAACCCTATCCTACTCTTTTAACCTAATCCCTAGGACTTCCTTGAGAACAAGGTAGATGAAGGGTGCCTAACACCTTCCCTTTGTCTAAAGTGAATCAAGAATGTAGAATCTCTGTACAATTAGGGTTATTCCATTATTCACCCGTCGTTAGGACAAAAAGTTATGGTGGTGACTCGTCATTTTTTGCCGGTTATGACAAATATCATGTTTCTGTAGTAACTCTGGTAGTTAATCCAACTTTTGTTGTTCATCCTTATCAATCGCAGTTCCCATATCAATAACATAATCAAGAACCTAATCAAAATCAACAAGCACGTGTTCCAAGGAAGGTTCTGTTTCACCCTAACCTTATGACTTATATGAATTTATATCCACCTTTATTACTAAGGAGACTGATTTAGACTACATCTCCGACAGTTATTCTGAATCCACTTCCATGGTGGTGCAAATGTGAAGCTCATTGTGCTTATCATTAGGGAGCACCAGGACATGATCTTGAGACTTATTTCTAGTTGAAAGCATAAGTTCATAAGCTTGTTAAGAATGGTATATTGAAGTTTTGAGATGTCAGACCTAATGTGCAAGTTAATCCTCTACCTGACCATGGTGGACACTTTGTAAGCATGGTAAAAGCTTGTCCGTGAGAGTATTTGATTTCTGATATTAATTTGGTGAAGTCTCCTTTGGATGATGTGCATTCCAAGTTATGCAAGGCTGGTTTGTTCGGAGATGATCATACATATTGACAGTTGTGTGAGCAAAATAATGAAGGATGTGCATTAGCGAATAAATATATTCAGAGCTTGATGGACTAGGGTGCGTTACAGTCACTACTAAGCATATGGAAGATAAAGTAGCCGTTATCGTTCCTCAATTTGATATTCCAGAGCCTTTGGAACTCACTTATCATAGTAAGGATCATGTTGTTACTCCATTGATAATTTATTGGCCACGGCCGATTATGTATTAATATAATAAGGTTGTTCCCTTGAAGTATAATGGAATTATGTTGGAAGATAGTAAAGAGGTAATGATTGAATCAACATGATCTGTTGAGAATATATAAGATGTCAGTAGAATAATTAGAAGTGGTCATATGTTTGGTCCAACACCTCTCCGAAAGGTTGATTCTACGCCAGCCAGCAAGCAAGTGCATGGTAAGGATCCTACATTAGTTAATCAAGAGCCAGCGGTTATTGGCCAGTCTAATGAACCAAAGAAGAATGGTGATGCTGAAGAATTGTTAAGGTTAATCAAAAGAAGAAATTATAAGGTGGTAGATCAACTTTTTCAGACTCTGTCAAAAATATTAGTGATATCTTTGTTGCTAAACTCTGAGGCTCATTAGAAAGCTTTGATGAAGGTGTTAGAACAATCCTATGTAGATCACGATGTGACGGGGGATCAATTTGATGGTGTAGTGGGAAACGTTACTGCCTATAATGTCTTAATTTTCAGTGATGAAGATTTGTCGCTGGAAGGTAGGAACCACAATTATGTGTTACATATATCTATAAAATATCAAGAGGACTCCTTGTCCAATGTCTTAGTTGATATAGGTTTTTTGATCAACGTTATGGCAAAGGAAACTTTGTCTAAGATGGCTTATAAAGGTGCTCCTATGAGATGTAGTAGGGTTGTATTCAAAGCTTTTGATGGTTCCAAGATGACAATAATTGGTGAAGTGGATCTCCTGATGTTGATAACGCCGCATGTTTTCTAAGTAACTTTTCAGGTGATGGACATTTACCCGGAGTATAGTTGTTTATTGGGAAAACCTTGGATACATGATGTTGGGGCAGTGACATTAACTCTTCATCAAAAAATCAAGTTTGTTAAGAATTAAAAGCTAGTAATTGTTTACAGTGAGCATGCATTGTTGATCAATCAATTTTCTTCTTTCGGATACATAGATGCAGATGAGTAGGCTGTTGGGACTAAATTACAAGCCCTTGATATAGTCAAATGTTGTTCATGTGAAGAAGAGTGGGGCATCCTATCACTTGGTTGAAATATGCACAATAGGTCGTGAAGAGCAGTCAATCATAAGGTTAGGGATAAATTATTGAGCTTCTTGAGAATAAGAACCAAGATGGTTTAGGTTTCTTGTCCTATATGACCAGAATAGAATTGAAGCATGAAGATGTTTTCAGACCTATCCAAGAGGTGTTCCATAATTCCAATTTTATTCACCCTAGAGATTAGGTTGTGTCTACCATTATCGAAGGTGATTCAGATCCATAATGGCCTTGCTTTGTGACACACGAAGACACTAGTATGGTTGCTCATAATTGGACTGTCGTGGATGTTCCTAGTGTTGTTCATGTGTCAAAGTAATTTGTTTTGTCTTTTTCACATAATCCATTTCACTCGCCCAAGGTGATAGTGACTTTGTACAGGCATCCTTTGTTTCAAACATTAAGATCATTAAAAAAAGACGTTTTGTTATCCAAAGTGTTTTTTTTTTTCTTTTTTTTTGTATTTTTCTTGAAAATGGTAACTAAAAAACTTGTTAAAAACAATTTCAGTTATTGTATATCACCTTCAAATTTGTTTGTTTTCTAAATCAAAACATAAACCATGTGCAAATTAATAAACAACAAACCCATTGAAAATAATGACCATGCGCCCTCTCCCAACTTTGAATTCCCTGTATACGAAGTGGAAGAAGAGAGTGGGGAAGACAATGAGATTCCAGAAGAAATTACTCGGTTTCTTGAGCATGTTGAGATGTTTATTCATCCATATAAAGAACTTTTCGAACTGATCAACTTGAGTCTTGAAGAGAACAAGAGAGAATTCAAGATTAGGGCACTGCTTGGTAAAGATGTCAAGAAAAGGTTATTAGAGCTGTTGAAAGAGTATCTCAATGTATTTTCTTGGTTGTATCAAGATATCCCAGGATTAGATATTGATAATGTAAAGCATTGACTTCTGCTAAAACCATAATGTTCGTTAGAAAAGAAAAAGTTAGGAAGAACTCATCCTGATATGGCTATCAAGATTAGAGAAGAAGTGCAGAAACAGATTGATGCTAGTTTTCTTGTCACATCTATTTATCCTTGAAACAAATCATCGAGATGAAATTAATAAATTCGCCATCGAACTTTTTTATCCCATAGGAAGGTAAAGGTAAACATTGAGTAAACCTGGGAAGGGTGAAATCACGATCATACGACCGAGAGATACGAGTAAGGGAGTCGATTACACGAGGGGAAGGTATTAGAACCCTTCACGTTCGTGGTACTCTATGGGATCCACTCTTTTTGTTCTAATCAAATGGTGTGTTCTAATCTAAAGCTTACAAGCTAAAGGGAAAATTCAAAGAGAGAATGCATGCAAAAGAAAACACGAGTGTTATACCCAAATTTGTGCCCCTAAGATACCTCTATCATCTCATGTCAACTCAATCACAACAAGATCACACTAGGGTTTGGTTCTTCTCCCTATCTTTAGGTTTGCTTATGGCGAATCACCAAGCAACTCGATTTATATATTGTGATCATATATGTTTTGTATGAATTAACTTTTAACTAATAAATCCAATTAACGTTTGCCCTAATTGATGATATTATAGGTGAGAGCACAACATATTCCATCAAGTTGATTTATAGGTTCATGGGTTTATTTCCATTCCTTCTTCAACAAAGCTTCATTAAAATTCAAGCTTCATCATTGAAGATACTTTGAAGTAGTATCGTGATAAGGTCTAATTTGATTCTTCATGCCTCAATTTGTCAAAGAAAGTCAAAGGATGCAAGAGTTGATTGAAGAAGTTTGACCTAATTGGACAAGTTCTTGATTTCTTTATTACAAATGCATAATTCCATCAACTCTTAATATTTGAGAGTGGTTATGGTTTCTATGGCTTCTCATTATCACCAACAACAACATCTATTCACATGACAAAAGTATTTGTGCAAGAAAGTTTGCCAAAATTGAAAAGGGTTTTCAAGGCATTTTGGTGCTTTAAGAGCTAGGGTTTTGAATTTCTAAGGGCTATATCTTGCTCATCTTTTGGTATTTTTGAGTGATTCCAAAGACATGATCCTCTTTAAAGGGTTATCAACAAATAATTTCAAAATTTTCAAAAATATTTGGTGTGGAAGATGCCTAATGATGAAGAAAGATTACAAGTCCTCTAGATATGCCATCAAATTCCCTTATGTGACTTCAAAAGATCATAACTTGGTCAATTTTTATCTACTTTAGACCATTCATTTTCTGCAATGATATTAAGTATGTTAACTTCCACTCTTCTTTGATGTATGAATCTTGAAAATGGATGGAAGATGCCATAAGGATGCAAAAGATTATAGGTCATTTCATGAACTTTCACCAATTTTGCAAGACCACAACTTTTTCAATACTTGGTATTTTTGAGTGAATCAAATTTCACAATGCTCTTTAGGAAGTCCACTTCAAGCTAGCATCACTGATCAAAACAAGATTTTGGAGTAAGACCTTGTTTGGAATCAAAACATTATAGGTCATTTTTGAAGAGAAAACTTGAAATTTGTCTAAGTATAAAAGTCAATATCTTTTTCTCAACTTTGACTGATCATAACTTTTGGCTCAAGCATCCATTTGATTCCATTCCTAGCACATTGTAAAGTTTGTGATCTCATCTTTCTAAATCTTCAAGAATCATGCCATAAGACCCCATGAGCTATGAATACCATTGTTTCAAAGTTGGTACCTTGGAACTGAAGTTTCACTTCAAGTCAGATCATAATTTTTATAATGTTGCTTCTAATCATTAAATTACCATGCATTTTCACTTAAGCATGATTAACAAAGATAATTGTATTATTTAGAGTGACAAAACACATCAATTAGACGAGTTTTGATGCACATGAGAGCATACTTTGCTCGTGAACACATGTGTGCACGAGTTCATTTGAATTTGAATCATTCACCCCTCCTCTTGATCCCATTCACTTCTCCTATAAATACAGGCTCTATTCCACTCATTTTCGCAAGCTTGAAGAGCCAAAATCTCTCTGTCAAACTCCCTCCATAACACCCTTTTCGGAGATTTCGAATTCCTATTTTATCCATTTTTCAATTCAGTTTCTTCATTGATCTTTCATCCTCGAACTTCCTTGAAGCTAACAGAAGAAGCATCAAGCCCTGAGGTGTCTGGAATCGTGCTAGCCAAGTCCTTATAAAGAGCAACATCATCTGACTCTGTTGAGGTAGTTTAAGGCACCAAATTTTCTAACTTAAATTACTGGAATGGTCTATGATGTCACTGATGCTTTCTATTAACTCAATTTTGGTGAAATAATGCATTTGATGCTTCTGATTTTCGATTTCAATAGTTTCAAAAATCTCTGGTTTTTTCCAAATCGACTACGCTGTGCTTTATATAAATTTTTCGCGAGCATATGGTTGTGATCTTGTCAAGTAGACGCATCTAATAGAACCACTTTGAATGCGTAAATTTACGAATTCAAGGATTTGAGATTTTCCCTATTTGCAAGAGACTGGAGGTTGAAGATGACCTACGTGTCGTTCTTCAACCAATGACATTAGGCCAATTGTTTTATTTTCATTGGTCGGATTTTATTGTGATACATATGTGCGCTCTGCCTTGGGTCCATGATGCTCCCTCACCTCAGATACGTTGGATTTTCCAATGTGTATTAGTGAGAAAGATCCAACCCGCGTGGTTTTTTCTGATTTGTTTTATTTTACAAAATTATTTTTTAAATTCCTTTTTAAAAATTCATAACTCTTTTATTTTTTATCCAAAAATTATTAAAAAAAAATGTACAAAAATAATTTGAATTATTTCTGATTTTGTGAATATTCTTTCATATTTCATTTTAATGTTTGATATTTTTCTTAATTTTTGTTTTGTTTGCTTTATTTTAATTGTTTAAAAATAAGTTTTTGACTCTCTTAAATTCTGATCTTTTTTATATAAATCATATTTCTTATTTCTGACCTTCTGAAATTTTTCTAGAATTTTATTTTGACTTCTACTGTTTTTTTTATCTTTTTTTCACTTATTTGAGTAAATTTAATTAGTTTAAAAATACTTTTCTGATTTAATAAATTACCGAAAAATTTATAAAAATATTTGAGATAATTTATGATTTTTCTATGGTCTCTTTTAATTTTTTCTTTGAAATTTTGAATATAGTTTGTTATTGTCTCTTTTATTTTCATTTTAAAAAACATGTTAAAAATCATTTTTATTTTATTTTTATTGTTATTCATTAAATGCACTTTTATTTTTGTACATATTCTGACTATTTGACTTTTGATCATGGACTTTATTAACATTATTGGATCTTGGGTAGTTGAGTTTAACTCCACCAAAATGGATGAATGATTTTAATGATAGTTTGATTAAATTTTTATTTCAAATATATCCCTTTCCTCTTCATCTTATCCCTTTCTCATTGTGCTACATGTTGTTAGAAGGTGATCTAAAAATCATATCTCCAAACATATGGCACTTAGATTGCTATTGACCGACCTCAAAATAGGTGCGACTTCTATATAAGTCCACTCATGATTACTTAACATAGAGCTAAATTTTGTCCCGATTCGAGAAATGATCATTCGTGGCCCAAACCATAGTTTGCAAGCCCAAGGATGTTTAATTTGAAACCTTTGATCCAATAACCTTGAGATTCATTGTTAGGAGTCTTTTGTATTATCAATCCTCTAATGAATCTTCATAAACTTTTGTACAAGTGGATCATTTAAACATTATTGATCATATGTTGTTACATTGAGAACTTGAAATGAATGATATACTTGACAAAAAGCAAATGAAACTTGTTGTTGAGAGGCTTTGATTTTATCAATCTTCTAATGAGTTTTCAAATGCAAGTTTCAAGACGGTCATTCAACTAACCTCTAATTACTAATTCATTAA
This sequence comes from Vicia faba, assembly GCA_948472305.1. Taxonomy (NCBI): domain Eukaryota; kingdom Viridiplantae; phylum Streptophyta; class Magnoliopsida; order Fabales; family Fabaceae; genus Vicia; species Vicia faba. The sequence continues at coordinate 644,197,875 of OX451736.1, read as the reverse complement.
CATTTGATTTTTACTTTATGCCCCGTTATTTTGTGCTTTTATTTTTTGCCTTTACTTTATGCACCATTTTATTTTAGCATTTACGTTTCATGCTATTTTCATCTTTGCTCACTTGAGTATTTACTTTTATGTCATTTTTATTTTGCTCACTTGAGCTTCTCATCTCTTTTTGAAGATACCTAATAATCAACTTGAACCATGAAAAACTTTAATGTTACTTGGACTATTTGGTTATTATCCTTGGCATTATGGAGTGATGGACTTATTGTACTTAGGATTAGAGACCTTGACCTACCTTGAGACCTTGTAACTTTCATTGCCATTTTGTCTGGAGTTCTTGGGGTTTACCCCAATACATTAGGTTGTTTGTTTCTTTGTGTGCAACTTATTCTAATTATATGTTTTACCTATGATTGGGAATTCATTTGTATACAACCGTTACTCTGCTCAATTTTTGTGAAGACTTAATGTATTTGGAGTTTGATTTTCAAGAGGTTATATTGTCCTTGCTTGTTTAGTTTCAATCTAAATAATGGGAATTCTACATTGACTCATTATGTCAAGTGTTGGCTTCTTGTTGGTTAGACGATTCTTTTCTATATCTTTTACCTTTATGCTTTAGGATAGCCCATTCATCTCCTCCCACTTTCTTTAATTTCAAAAAGTCTCCTCCCTCCTTTGGAAATTCTTCTTGTTTTTAAACTTCAACCGCTTTCATAATACACTTGGACTTAGGTCCATGCCCTTTTTCAAAAATATTTTTCTTAATCAAACTCTAAACAACTTAATAATACTTTGACAATTTTTGTGAGAAGACTAAAAGTCAATCAATCTCATTCAAACCATTTTGCCACTTTGGCTTTTTACTTTAAAATTTTCTCAAAAGATTAAACCTTGTCAATCTTTATAGTGATGCGAGCTACTATACTTCTATGATATGTAGTGAAGTGAGATATTTTCCACTTGGGTGTTGAGCAAGGCTTTGTTGATTTTAAAATCCAAGCCATATCCTCCACTTTGAGATGATGCAAATTCTCCTTTTTCATAATTGTGGGTAGTAAGTATGGTCTTCCACTCGGTTAAGATGATGATGTGTTGTCTCTTAAAATTAACCAATAGATTTGTGTTTTAAATTTTTTAAAGGTGAACTATGAGTACCCTGATCCCATATTGCACGGAAGGTGGTACATAGGCACTAAAGGTTCACAACTGCGACGAGTGCAAAAATTATAAAAATATACTTCTTTTCTCATTTCCACCATCTATTTTTGTATATAACAGTTATAGCCAAAATACACAAATTTCCAAAGAGGTTCATGAGGAGTACCATAGATGTTTAGGGTGATAATACCTTCCCTTTGCATAACAAACCCCGAAACTTAGATTCTCTCTCACCTCTTTTTGGGTTATTCTCTCTTTTCCCATTCCTTTGAAAACAATAAAGCATGGTGGAGATTTTTATTTTGATCTGTGCGAGTCAAGTCAATCCAATGGCTTTTACTCAACATTTCTACCATTACAGAAGAAAATGGCGACTTCACTGGAGAAAGATTGAACTATTGTTGGTCCATCCCTAAGTGGGTTGAGACTATCTTTATTTATTTGTGTATATGATTTTGTTTTATGTATCTTATGTGTTTTATATATGTTTGTCTGGATTTTCCTGGTTTTCAGGGTGCTTGATGATTTCTCATAAGTCCTATACCCGGACTTGGGCAAAATTAAGATAGCACGAGCGGTATAGTCATGTTAACTTGGAGGGACTAATCCCAAAAAAGGAGGCAAGAGATCCCCCACTCAGTGGAGGCCCCTTTGACTGTAGTGTCATTTACTGAGTAATCGGGAAGGCGTGCTGCTTTCTACCTGGGAGCCTGCTGAAACTGAGGACCGTAGAACCTTTAACCCATCTTGGCCTTTTAGGTGTAGTGCGGAAGCTATCACGGAGTAATCCGGAAATGGTTGTCACATGATACTACAGTCAGACGAGTTTTTCATGAGAATATTACTAATTACCGAGTCAACCGGGACATTGGTAATATCCTAAGGAAGGATGTAGACTCTAGGAACCTTTTAGAACCTTGTTCGACAGGTGATAAACTATTAGACCATACCTTGTGGGTAATACCTTTGACACCATGCTTGTGACTTAAAACTTATGAACCCCATATGTTTGTAATCTTGTATGTGATTGTTGCATCATGCATTCATGCACCCATGAGCATCTTGTAAGACATTATGGTTCAAGGTACTTAAAGTTGACTCTTTGTGAATATCCCAGGAACGTTTGACCATGGATTCTGGAAAAAGAAGGATTCGGAAGTACGGTTTCAAGAATCCCAAGATCGATGATTTGATGAGTCTAATTCCCGAGACTGAGAGTTCTGCAGATTTTCGGAAGAAGTATGGATCCACCGTGTCTCTAATGAAGCTTAGGATGAAGGAGGGTATTCTCTCGACTTTGGTCCAGTTCTATGATCCGATGTACCGATGTTTCACTTTCCCTGATTATTAGTTGATGCCTACATTAAAGGAGTATTCTTATCTACTGGGTTTGTCTGTTACTAATTGTGTTCCTTTCACCAGTTTGGAGGGGGAGCCAAAATGTCATGAGATTGCTGCTTTAATTCATTTGGGGAAGTCTAAGGTTGAAGTCCACATGAATACAAAGGAGGGATTAGAGGATTACCCGCTCAGTTTTTATTAGTGAAAGCTCGCTATTTTGCTATGATGAAGAGTACGGTTGCTTTTGAGGCCATTTTTTCTCTACTTGTATATGGGTTGTTCTTATTTCCGAATGTCGACAAATTTGGGGATGTCAACACCATCAGGATCTTTTTGATTAGGAATCCAGTCCCTACATTATTAGGAGATGCTTATTACTCCATTCATCTTCGAGATTCTTATTATGGAGGGATGATCAGTTGTTGCACGCCTTTGCTGTATCAGTAGTTTATTTCTCACTTACCTCGGTCCGATGCCTTCTGGGATATCAAGAAGGAACCTCGTTGGGCTCCGAATATTATGGCCCTCACTCATTCAAATATTGTTTGGTATCACCAGGCTTACCATGATGTTGAGATTATCGATAGTTATGGCAGTTTCCCCAATGTACCTCTTCTTGGTACAATGGGAGGAATTAACTACAATCCCGTTCTTGCACGATGACAACTTGAATATCTGATGAGAGATAAGCCAAATAGTATTCATCAGAGTGGTTTCTTCCAAAACACGGAGAATATCATAAGGAAGCTAAAGAGAAAATTACAAAGGCTTGGTGTCATATTCACAGAAAGAGTAGAAATAACTTAGGACCTAGAGGGGTTGGTTCTTTGGAGCCTTATCTTCAGTGGGTACAATCAAGGACAATTCAGTTGAAGATGCCATATTCCCGTGAAGCACCTATGCCTGATATGTTTGTGAAGACCACTCCTCCCCTTTTGGATGATATGGAAGAGCTTCAGCTGGCCCTAGTCAAGATGCAACAGGAGAATAAGTGTCAAACTTTAGAGATATCCTACTGAGCAGACTTGAAGGTGAAGGATGACTTGATTGAGATCCTCGAGAGTCGTGCTGTAGAGATGATGGAGAAGAAAGAGGATTTATTTTCCTCTAATGGTCTAACAGGACTTAGTCATTCACTTCCCAACTCTAGTGGTTGGAAGGTGGTTGCCAAAAGGTATGCAGAAGAAAACAAGCAGCTGAAGGCTCAGATTGTAAGACTCAGAGGAAAGCGTTAGCGTGTAGATTGATCTTCACCAGCTTTGCTTTCTTAGGATTTTATATTATATCTTCTTTTGTACTTGGGATTGTTGAAACTTGTACTAAAAAGTTGAAATCCATTTTGAAGTTATTATAATGAGATTTTTCAGTATTTCAAAATGTGTTAGTACTTTAATATTTTAAAAATTGTCTATAATTCCTTGAGTCCCTTGAATTATTAATAAAATAAATCATGTGCATTTCATATCATGCATCATGTTGTACATATTTCTTGCATTTATTTTCATACCCAGGTGTCTTATTGAATTTCTCTGCTTCGTTCAGCAAGTTGTCTCACCAGTATAATACTCGAGCTAATTCCAAGAAGAAAATGGAGAATCTTGAATAGGAAAATCGCGAGCTGCGCGACGAGGTTACTGCTCTAAAGGCTGGTATGGCTAATTTAGCTGCTTTGATGGAATCACTGGTGGCTGCTCAGAATCAGCCACCACTTTCTCAGCCTCGACAAACATCATTTGGTTTTGAAGGTCCATCAGTTCCCATTTCTGTTGCCCCAGTTACTATTGCTCAGAATCGTATGCCTAAAGGTTATCTGTTGTACCCTAAAATTTGCCCTCTCATTTATCAAGATTTTCCTCACAAGACTTCTTGGACTCAAGACAAGATTAGGGTTTGCTCAGCTCAGGACACCCCCTTGCACTGATAACCTGAAATTAGGGTTTGAGTTTGCACAAGGATTTTTGGACCATCAATGCTTCATGTGACTTTCATACACCATCTTGGACCCCTAAGATTGCTCATGTTAAGTTTCAAGCCTTGAATCACATTTTTGCTCAGTCAATTGGACAGTTGACCTAAAAATCAGTTGTATTGGGGAAAAAGTCAACCATGGCCAATTTACAGTCAAACTCCATAATTTTTGATCCACAACAACATTTTAGACTCATATGTACCATTTGATCAAGTTTGGATCACAACTCCTCAAGAAATTTGATCAAATCATCAAAAGGGCAAAATGGTCAAAATTAGGGTTTTGACTGAGAAAGGGCAATTTATGATTTTTAAACTAGCCAATGGCCAATTGGGTTCAAACATGATTTCAAAACTCTATCTCTCTATTTAGGCATCCTCAAGCCACGATTTGTGAACCAAAAATGTAGCCCTTATCTTGGTGAAGCTGTACATATGCATATTTGTCATTTATATTAACTGTGCCATGAGAATTTGAAACATGAAGTTCCTGGATTTTTTAGGTCACGATTTAGGGCTGATAAAATTCTCCCTGATCTTTTAGAGTTAGGTTACAAATATTATATGGTTGGAATCGTGAGATTAAGTGCTACATGTTTCATGTTACAAGTTTTTGTTTTTATGCAAGTATGAGCAAGTTGCAGGTTTGAGTTGAAAGCGCGCGCAAGAGGAGACAGAGGACAGGGACGAAGCTTGCCTTGGGCTTTCTTTTCATTTCTGGCCTTTTTGTTTTTACTTTTCACACCCTCTGTATTACTTTTGCACCCCCTTGCATATTTGTTTTATTTTTCATATTTCTTTTATATTTTTATATTTATTGCTTTTATTTATTTTTTCTGAATCATAAAAATCATGAAAAATATTTTCTTTATTTTTTGCATTTTTATTTTATTTATTTTTAATTATTTTTTGGCATAAAAAATAGTCTTATTGGGATAATGGACTTTAGTTTCTTAAATAAATTGTAAATACATTTAATAAATATTATACATTTTTTATTTTATTATTTTTACACATAAAATATTCATTTTCTCATACATATTTATTTTTTAAAATTGACATATAATATGATTTATTATTTTCTTGTACAAAAATGGACAAAATATAAATATAGAACATATATTTCTTTTAATCAAAAATTAGGGTTTCACCCTTTCAAAAATAATAATATTTTTTCTCTTATTTTTAGAGTATAAGTAAATCATTTTTCTCATACAAAAAATCAAATACAAAACATTTTACATAAATAAATTTTTATTGCATTTTAAATATTTGTATATTTATTTATTTCGCACAATATTCAATTGGGTTGTAATAGCATTTTTAGGGTTTATTTTGTGCAATATCTCCATTCAAAAACTTGTATCCCCCCTCCCATAATAATTGTTGTAATAGCTTAGTTTACATTTACGCAATTTATCGCATTTATACCATGTTTAGTAAACTAGGGTTTGCATGATAAGACCAAAAACAAAAAACAAATAGAAATGACCTAATACAAGACAAATCAAATGCATGTAAAATGACACACATTGCACACAAGCACCCCTAGGGTTTCACCCACTTGGTTGCCTAATTTAAAATGGCCATGTTACGCATGCGAAGTATCTTGGCAAAACAAAACAAAATAAGATCATAGTCCCTCGATGACGCTATCAAAAGGTTGCCTAAACAAATGATCTTGGTCCCTCAAACATGCTAAGATACTTGGCAACATTGCTATCATGGTCATACGATGACCCACGCCCGTCCCGTTTAACATCCAAAGATAGGATTGTTTACCAATTCAATGGTAAGTCAACAATGTCAAAGGAATAAAAATGCATAAGAAAGACATTTGAGTAGGTAGATAGCTTCTAAGTTACTTGCTCTCTTCCAAATAATCCTTTCTATTTTCAAAAACAAACACACACATTTTCAAAACATTTCCAAACAACTTTCAAAACATTGAAACATTTTTCAAAAGACAAACATCTTTGTATACATTCTTACGAACGGGAATCATTACAAAAATTGCCTAAACGAATGGCCTCTTTTCAAAATAGTTTCAAAACCACACCAAACACAAAGTACCATTTCAAACAATTTAAAAAGCAAAGCAAGTGATCTAAGAAAGTAACTAAGAGCCCATGGAAAACCATGGATGAAAAGGGTGCTAGCACCTTCCCTTTTCATAATCTACCCCCCGAACTCAAGAAAACATATCAAAGGTCTTTCCTGTGCTTTTTTACATTTCCTTTTGGATAAAATAAAAGTCGGTGGCGACTCTTGCTAAACCGCGACATTTGCAACGTAACGCAAAACCTAAAGTCAGTTCTCCCACCGTATCACATTATCCATGGGGAATGCCAGAAGGCTTTAATCTTGACACCCAAGTTGCTCCAGTTTTTCAGGATACTACTACTCATGCACCTCATGTGGTGCATATTACTCTTGCTGCTAGAAATGAGATCCACTATCACCTCCTTCGATGAATGTTGTGTTGTTTGTTAATGATGAAGTTTATTGTCCTATTCCTCCACTAAGTGAAAGATTAGGCTTCTATGATCGAATGGACGATTTTCAAGATCAATTTGATAAGATGTACAAAGGGATGAAAGCCCTCAGAGGAAAAGAACTGTTTGGGCAGAATGTGAATGATCTGTGTTTGGTTCCAAATGTGAAAGTACCTGCAAAGTTCAAAGTACTAGAATTAGAGAAATACAAGGGAAATACTTGTCCTCATGCTTACCTTGTGATGTATGTGATAAGGATGTCTACTCACACCGATGATCAACATCTGTTAATCCACTTTTTTCAAGACAGTTTGACTGGTGCTGCATTGAAGTGGTACACGAGCTTGGATAGCGCCAATTTTCATGCTTTCAACGACATGGGTGAAATGTTTATTAGACAGTACAAGTATAATGTGGATATGGACCCTGACCATGATCAACTCAGGGTAATGGTCCAGAAAGACAAGGAGTCTTTTAAGGAATATGCGTAGAGATGGCGTGAAGTAGCCGCATAGGTGATTCCTCCAATGGAAGAAAAAGAGATGAGCAAGATTTTCCTGAAAACTCTAGGTGCCTTCTACTATGAAAGAATTGTGGCGATTTCACCAAGTGATTCTACCGAAATGGTAAGCATGGGCATTCGTTTGGAAGAAGTTGTAAGAGAGGTTCGTTTGACAAGAGGTGAAAATTCTGGTAGTATGAAGAAACCATCGTATGGGTTTTCTATGAAGAAAGAAGAAGATACAAATGTTGTTATTCAAGAGAGAAAGGTTAATCCTCCTAGAATAAATCATCAGCGCCACCAACAGGTTGCTTCGGTAACTCCAATTGTCAATGTGGCTCTGACCATAATTTCTTATCAAAGACCATCCCCTCAGAGAAATCAGGGAAATAACCAGAAGAGAGAGGCTTTTGAATCTACCCCATGAGCTATGCAGAGTTACTCCCGACATTGATTCAGAAAATATTGGTTCAGACTAGGCCACCCCCTGCAATACCATCACCTTTGCTTTGGTATTATAAGGCAGATCAGACGCACGCTTTCCATCAGGGAGCACCAGGGCCCAATGTTGAGCACTGCTATCTTTTAAAATCTGAAGTACAAAAGTTGGTGAGATCTGGCCTTTTATCCTTTGAAGATGCTGGCCCTAACATGAAAGATAATCCTTTGCCAAAGCATGGAGGAACAAATGCGGTAAACATGGTTTCTGGTTGTCCAGGGGACTTCCGGATTTTTGATATTAACCTGGTTATAGGAGATTTGGTAAAAATGCATGCTGACCTCTACGAATTTAGTTATTATATGCATGACCATGTTGGTTGTGGTATTTGTCGTACATATATTCAGGGGTAGAATAAGATAAAAGCTGATCTTCGGGAAATGATGGACGAAGGTCTCATTCATATAATCAGGCCTAGGGAAAAGTACGAGGAAGATGTGAATATGGTCTTTGGATGTCCTGGAGAATTCCATATTTTTGACGTGGATCAAGTGAATGATGATTTGGTTCAGTTTCACGCTACCTTCTATCATATGGATGGTCAAGAAGAACACCATTATGGGTCTTGCTGAATCTGCTGCAGAGATTCTCGTGGTTGTTCCATTATAATAAGGGTGTTCAGCTGTTATTAGATAATGGTACTATTAAAGTTTCGGGAAATGGAGATGATTACATTGGGATTAATGTGATTGAAGATTGCTTGGATGAGACGGTGTCAGATGATTAGCATGCTTCTGAAGATGAGTTATTTTTCTCAGATGAAGATTCTGAAGAATGGGTGAATGTTATTGTGTTGTGTTTTAGTGTTCCCACCCCTATTGAGATTGAATATCATAGCAAGCCATTTGTTTCTCTAGTGGGGATTTTCTTGCTAGGTCCTATTCCTTACGAGTCAGACAAGGCTGTGCCATACAAATACAATGCTACAATCTTGGAGGCTGGTATGGAAATTCCCATCCAACCTTTTTCTAATGTCAAGAATATTGATGAGGCCAACCGAGTGCCCACAATGGTCGTGTTTTCACACATATCATTCAAGGGAGTGTTAATGTTGATAAAAAGATCGCTGAAAGTGTTAAAGCCAAGAAAGTAGTGGGGGAATCTAGAGGTGCTACTCTGGAAAAATACGTGGATGATATATTGAAGATTATCAAGATGAGCGACTACAAGATCATAGATCAATTGTTGCAGACTCCATCAAAGATATATATTCTAGCCTTGCTAATGAACTCTTCTGAGCATAGGGAATCTTTCATTAGAGTATTGGATCAAGATTTCATGGAAAGTGATATGCCTGTGGACCAATTCAGCATTGTGATAGGGAATATTACATCCTGTAATAACCTGAGTTTTTGTGATGACGAGCTGCCCGATGAAGGAAGGAATCATAATTTGGCTCTCCATATCTCCATGAACTATAAGAACGATTCATTGTCAAATGTGATTATTGACTATGGATCCTCTTTAAATGTCATACCGAGGAGTACGCTTATGAAGCTGACGTATCAAGGAGCTCTCATGTGCCCGAGTGGCATAATTGTAAAAGCTTTTGATGGATTGAGGAAGTCAGTCATCGGGGAAGTAGATTTTCTTATTCACATATGCCTGCATTTATTTCATATTACTTTCCAGGTTATGGATATTGTGCCCGCTTACTTCTCTTTACTGGGACGACCGTGGATACATGATGCAGGGGCTGTCACTTCGACTTTACACCAGAAGCTGAAGTTTATGCATGGAGGAAAGGTGGTCATCATAAATGGAGAACAAGCATTGTTAATATCTCATTTATCCTCTTTTAGTATTGTGGAATAGGATGAAGCTTCTCTTGGAACCTGTTGCACCCCAAAATTTGCCCTCTCATTTTACCCAACACATGCTCATTGAGATCCTCAACTTGCTCAAGAATGCCCAAGAGTTTACCAGACAAACTCTCTTCTAAAGCAATAAACCTCTAGCTAGGGTTTCCATTTTCATCAAGATGGGTGAGCTCCAAAGGGCTCATATGCTATCCATAGTCCTAATATGTTCTCAAGACCCTCCATGTCAAATTTCAAGCCTTGCACAAGAAGTTTGCTTAGTCAACTACTCAAATGCCTAAAAATCAACTATATTAGGTCAAAAGTCAACTGTGACCCACATACAGTCAAACATCAAGATTTTTGGTCAACATCAACATTTTGGAGTGATATACATCATTTGATCAAGGGTTGACCATGATTCCCCAAGGAATGCTCCTAATTCATCAAAACTCAAAAATTGCTAAATTAGGGTTTTTTAAGAAAAGTCAACCAAAATTTGACCAAGTATAACTTTCTCATACTTTATCAGAAATTTCTAATCCAAGGCTCATTTTGAAGAGAATTCAATTCCCTACAACTCATATTCATCCCTAGAGTTCAATAAATGCACTCCTAAAAAGATATGGACTCAGACATTATAGGTCATCCCAAAAAGTCAACAAAAACACCTTTGGGGTCAAAGATCCTTACATGAACATGGAAGATCCAATTGAGATGAAACCAAAGAGATTGTTTAGGGGACATCCTAAGCTTTCTAAAAAGTCAAAGAACACCCTCTTAGGGTCAAAATTGAGAGAGATGTGCATTATCAAAGTTGGCCATTTTTGGAGAATTGTCAAAAGTCAACAATGCCCAAAATTGCATTTTTTGGCAAATGGGCCTAACTTTTTATGCTTGCATCTTGCTCCTAGCCTGGTCCACGGCCCATAAACCCTTCCATACATCATTTGCTTATTTATTTGATTTATTTTGATTTTTTATATTTTAAATCCAAATTAAATCAAATAAATGATATAAAAGTATTTTTGGTTGATTTAGCATTAAAGATTGAAGGTACATGTTGTATGTTAGCAAGCCAATCGCGCAAGTCTTGATTGATTTGAAAAAGGCATGATTTGGCCAATTTTGGAATCAAAGAATATGACTTAAAGATTAAAGATTTTATCCACCAATCTCCAAGATTGGATTCGAAATTATTAACCTAATTGGATTCAATACATATACTGAGGCTTGTTGAACCCTAGGGAGCATAGACAGAAGCGCAACTGCTGCAAAAAACACTATGTACACAAGCTTGAAATTCAAGGAAAAGTGACTATTGAATTTGGAATTTGAAGCAGATTCAAGAGGTTCTGAGGGTTGCAACGCATTCCTGGAGACACACTGAAACTAATTGCATTGTTTTCAAGCGTCAAAAATCCCAGAATCGAGTCCAACACGATCATGGTTCGCCTTTTATTTTAAAAAATGATTACGGCCATATATGCGTTATAAATATATTTTGATCATGCATTCTTGTTTGTATGAGTGTTTAGAACGTGTTTGAATCACTAATTGCAAGTTTTGATGGATGTATGATGACCTGCCATTATTAGGGTTTTAACCTCCATTTTAGGGCTTTGAGATGCAGGGAAAATTGGACCAAAAAAAGGTTACCATGATACTCGTGAGATCAAAACGAGTTGATATGTATGCTTAGAATTGATTTACCATGCCTGGTTTTGATTTTTGAGGTTTGCAGGGTTGTAGCTACAATGGGCGTCAGTAGGTAAAAGGGTTGGTATCTAAAGCCACGGTCCAGGGAAGAAGAAGGTGGTGTGGAAACTAACCACTGGCCAATTTAAATTTACGCGCGTTTTCAGGCATAAGGAGTGCTTAGTTATTATAATATTGTTTGTCTATTATATTACCAGATAAGCATTACAGCGCATATGGCAAGGAGTATGGGCATGTGAAGCAAGGGACTTGGGTTCGATCCCAGGTCCAAACATTTTCTTATTTTCTGAATAATTCCTTGCAGATCCAGCGTATCTCAATGCCTAGCGTCCACTGTGCGCCCCAGATCCCATCCCTAAGATCCATCATCATACAGATCTCATGCTCCAGCTTTGAGGGACCACCATGAACCATCAAAAGAGTGATGCATGGGACCAAGCGCAGGCTCTGGGCCTCCAGCTTTGTGCCTAACAAGGAATTTGGCATCACACCCCCCTAATTGCTCATCATATCAGACCCATTCTTATTTTTTTATTTCTTTTCTTTAATATTATTTATTTATTGTTTGTTTGTTTTACAAAAATCAATTTTTTTATTTAATCAGAAAATCAGAAAAATCAGAAAAAATGTAGAATTACGTTTTATTAAAATTAGTTTTATTTTGGAAAATTAATTAATTTTGATTTGTTTGTTTTCATAATTTAAATTAATTAGACAAATAAGGTTTAATTCATAAATATTTAACTTTCTCAATAAAATACCAGAAAAATGTTTCTTTAATTAACTAGATTTAGGTTAAGATTTAAAATATTTTTCTCAATAATAAAAATACAAAAAAATATTTTCCTTATAATTGATTAAATTTTTTGTAGGACTTAGGCTTCATTCTCGTATTTAATTCGTCGCGCGCGTCCTTATTTTCTTTATTCTTATTAAATATTGTAATTGTTCCCAAGTTGTAATAGTTAAATTAGGTTTAATATTTCACTTATCATTTTTCCCGGGTTTTCGAATATGTAATCCCCTCCCCTAAAGCCTTGTAATAGTTAGGGTTTTAATTTCTTGCTTTTAATTTCCGCAACTATTTAACTGTTAGATGTATGGACAATAGGCTTGCATGTGAAAGATAAATGATTAATACAATAGAAAACCCTAATTATGCAAATATAATTAATTGAAAAAACACACTCGCACATGTTCACTCCTAGGGTGTGCCCCACTTGGTTGCCTCGGAAATAATGGTCACGTCCCTCGAATGTAGGGATATCTTAGCAATGACCCGCGATTCAAAATCGTCATAAAGATCATAGTCCCTACTTGTCCCTCGAGTTGCCTACGAATTGATCTTATGACGATAGTCCCTTCGAAATGCTAAGGTATCTTTACTTGTTTCTTTCAGAGACCATTTCGTCTCCTCGAACGTCCCTTTACAAATCCAACAATAGGGATACCTACTCCTTAATAGAAGGATAACACTGTCTAAAGGAAACGAAAACGAACAGACCTTGCTCAAAATAAAAACTCTTCACACAAACACTTTTCAAAATAGTTTTCAAAATAACTTCGTCACACTCTTGAGGACCGATACAAGGGTTATCACGAAGTAAATAAAACTTTTTCAAAACAAGCACACACAAGCAATTTTAAAAATGAGCAAGTACCAAAGAGCCCATGGAAAACCATGGATAGATAGGGTGCTAACACCTTTCCTTTCTATAATCTACCCCCCCCCCCCCCCCCCCCCCCGTACTCAGAAATATCTCGAAAAAGGTTTTTTATATTCTTTTTCCCTTTTCCTTTGTTGGATGAAATAAAAGTCGGTGGCGACTCTTGCTTACCGCGACATTTGCGAACGAAAAACCCAAACCAGTATTAACAGTCGGTTCTGCCACCGTATCACATAACCCAGTTCCAAGCTTTATCCATTGATAATATAAGGGGAAACAAGAATTATATAGCTTCGTTTAAAGATGCTCAACAGGTAGTACGTAATGGACCTAGTAAAGTATGGGGACAGATTGTTGATCCACTTGTAAACAAGAATACAGCTGGTTTTGGATTCACTGTGAAGAATGATAAAGGTAAGAACGTGAAACCGAAGTCTAATTTGGGAAAATATTAGGATATTTTTCATAGAAGAGGTTATCTTCATCCAACTATTCCTGGGATCAACGCTATTGTGGAGGATGAAACAGAGAAAAGAATGTCGAACTATGTGATGCATGGAGTTAGAATCCAGAATTGGATCACCATTGATGTTCCCTCTTGCATTCATGTCTCAAAGTAATTTAGTTTTTTTGTTAATCTTTTCAAAAATCTTTCACTCTGCCCAAGTTGAAAGTTGATATTGTATGGGCTTATCTGTTTGTTTTGATCCTTAAAATCAATAATAAAAGTTGTCTTTGATTCCCAAATTGTGTCTTTACTTTCTGATTTTTCTTGGAAAATGGTAATAAGAAAAAAAACCTTTCAAAAAAAATAATAATTGTAATCTGCATAATCACTTTCTATGTGTGTCAGTTTCTAAAAGCAATCATAAATCATATGTGCAGATTAATTAAAAAAACAGTTGAATACAATGACCCTGCACCCGCTCCCAACTTTGAATATCCAGTGTATAGGACCGAAGAAGAAGAATATGATGAGATTATAGAAGAGGTTTCACGGTTACTTGAGCATGAGGAAAGTGCCATTCAGCCATATAAAGAGTCGTTGGAGACAATCAATTTGGGTTCAGAGGAAGATCCGAAGGAAGTCAAGATTGGAGCATTGCTGCATCCCGATGTAAAGAGCAGGTTGATTGAACTGTTGAAAGAGTATGTGGATATATTTGCTTGGTCATACCAAGACATGCCTGGTTTGGATACATATATTATGGAACATCATTTGTCGTTAAAGCCAGAATGCCCGCCAATCAAGCAGAAATTGCGAAGAACTCACCCTGATATGGCAGTGAAAATTAAAGAAGAAGTTTTATAGCAGATTAATGTCGGTTTTCTTGTGACATCAATGTAGTCTATGTGGATTTCCAATATTGTCCCAGTATCGAAGAAAGACAGAAAAGTTCGCATATGCGTAGATTATAGAGATTTAAACAAAGATAGTCTAAAAGATGAGTTTCCTTTACCACATATTGATATGTTGGTTTATAGTACAGCAAAATTCAAAGTATTCTCGTTCATGGACGAATTTTATGGATATAACCAAATTAGAATGGCTCTTGAGGAGATGGAAAAAACAACGTTTATCACACCCTGGGGAACATTTTTTTACAGAGTGATTCCCTTCGGGTTAAATAACGCTGGTGCAATGTACCAGAGGGCTATGACAACCCTATTCCATGATCTGATGCACAATGAAATTGAGGTATATGTTGATGATATGATTTCTAAGTCCTAGACTAAAGAAGGGCATATAGAAGATTTATTGAAATTATTTCAGCGTTTGAGGAAGTATCGTCTCCGCTTGAATCCAAATAAGTGTACCTTCGATGTTCGATCAGGGAAATTGTTAGGTTTCATTGTCAGCCAAAAAGGAATTGAAGTTGACCCTGATAAAGTCAAAGCAATTTAAAAAATGCTAGCGCCAAGAACTGAGAAGCAAGTTAGAGGCTTCCTTGGGCGTTTGAATTAAATTTCCCAATTTATCTCTCATATGACAGCAACATGTGAGTCGATCTTTTAGTTGTTAAAGAAAGATCAATGTTGTGTGTGGAAAGATGACTGCCAAAGGGCATTTGAAAGTATTAAAGAGTATCTGCTTGAACCTCCTATCTTGCTCCCTCCGGTTGAAGGAAGACCATTAATTATGTGTCTGAAAGTGTTAGATAATTCTATGGGGTGTATTTTGGGACAATAAGATGTAATAGGGAAGAAGGAATATGCCATTTATTGTCTCAGCAAAAAGTTTATTGATTGTGAGTCGCGGTATTCTATGCTGGAAAAGATATGTTGTGCTCTGGCCTGGGTGGCAAAGCGATTGCGGCATTATATGTTGAATCATACTACTTGGTTGATTTCCAAAATGGATCCAATTAAGTACATTTTTGAAAAGCTTTCTCTTATTGGGATAATTTCCCATTGACAGATGTTGTTATCTGAATATGATATTGAATATCGTACCCAAAAGGCTATAAAAAGCAGTGTGTTGGCGGATTATCTTTCTCACCAACTAGTTGATGGTTATCAGTCTGTTAAATATGATTTCCCTGATGAGGATGTTATGTTTCTAAAAGAAAAAGATTTTGATGAACAGTTACCTAAGGAAGGTCCTGATCCTGAATCCAGGTGGGGCATGGTGTTTGATGGAGCTGTGAATGCTTATGGGAAAGGAATTGGTGTTGTGATTATCACTCCTCATGGATCGCATATACTGTTTACTACAAGGTTTGCATTTGATTGCACAAATAATATGGTAGAGTATGAAGCTTGTATCCTGGGTCTCGAGGAAGCTATTGATCTCAGAATCAAAATTCTATATGTATATGGAAATGCAGGTTTGGTAATAAATTAGGTTAAAAGAGAATGATATACTCGTCACCCTGGCTTGATTCCCTACAAATATTATGCTAGAAGATTATTACCCTTCTTTAATAAAGTTGAATTCCATCATATTCCCAAAGATGAAAATCAGATGGCAGATGCTTTGGAAACTTTGGCTTCTATGTATCCAGTGAATACTTGGAATGATGTACCTCAAATTACCGTGTGACGTCTAGATAGGCTGACTCATGTGTTTACAACAGAGGGAGTAGCAAATGAAAAAACTTAGTATTATGATATCAAGCATTTTCTCCAGACTCGAGAATACCCGATTGGTGCATCAAACAAGGATAAAAAGACATTGAGAAGGTTGGCATGAAGCTTTTCCTCAGTGAAGATGTGCTATACAAAATAAATTATGACATAGTCTTGCTTAGATGCGTGGATAGACACGAAGTAGGCATGTCGATGATGAGATCCATGAAGGTTCCTTTGGCACTCATGCCAATCCATATTCGACGACAAAGAAGATGCTTAGGGTAGGTTACTATTGGCCGACAATGGAATCTGACTGTTACAAATTTGCAAAGAAGTTCCATAAGTTCCAGAATTATGCTGACAAAATTCATGTGCCTCCGACACTTCTCAATGTTATTTCTTCCTTGTGTACTTTCTTTATGTGGGGTATTGACATGATTGGAATGATTGAACCCAATGCGTAAAATGGATATCGTTTAATTTTGGTAGCAATCGATTACTTCACCAAATGGGTGGAAGCAGCTTCATATGCTAATGTTACTAAGCAAGTAGTAGTTTGCTTCATTAAGAACAATCTTATATGCCGGTATGGTGTGCCAAGAAGAATTATCACTGACAACAGCTCAAATCTGAATAGCAAGATGATGACAGAACTTTGTTAAGAATTTAAGATTATCCATCACAATTCATCTCCTTACAGGCCAAAGATGAATGAGGTTGTTGAACCTGCTAATAAGAATATCAAGATCATCCAGAAGATGGTCGTTACTTATAAAGATTGGCATGAGATGCTCCCTTTTGCTTTTCACAGGTATATACATTCGTCCGCACTTCAATAGGGGCAACCCCGTTCTCCCTTGTGTATGGTATGGAAGAAGTGCTCCCAATCAAGGTTTAGATTCCCTCTTTACCTGTGATAATGGAAACCAAGTTGTCAGAGACTGAATGGGTCCAGAACAGGTTTGACCAATTGAATTTGATTGAAGAGAAGAGAATGAAGGCCTTGTTCCATGGCCATTTATACTAGAAGAGAATGAAGAAATCTTTTGATAAAAAGTTCAAGCCTCGTAAATTCATGGAAGGCGACCTCGTGCTCCGGAAGATCATGTCTTTTAACACTGATTCTAGGGGCAAGTGGACTCCCAATTTCGAAGGCCCATATGTTGTCAAGAAAGCCTTCTCTGGAGGTGCACTAATTCTTGAAACTATGGATGATGAGGAGTTCCCACGTCCTTTGAATGCTGATGCAGTCAAGAAATACTTCGCCTAAAGAAATAAAAGAACAGCTCGATAAGTCGAAAACCCGAAAGGGCGGCTTAGGCAAAAAAGAGGGTCTCGGTAGGCTGAAAACCCGAAAGGGAGGTCTAGGCAAAAATTAGAGACATAAATAGAATAAATATTCCCGCTAGGTTGAAATCCCACAAGGGCAACTAAGGCAAAAGTTAGGGATTTCTTGGAAAGTAACTGCGTCAGATAAGACTTGATCATTGAAGCAACAATCTTCTTAGATCCTCACCATACTTTAACAGAAGTCGCTGCTCAGAAATTCAAAGTTGTTAGGGAGAATAGTTATTATTGTATTTCAATGTATCTTTTCCAATATATATTACCATTTTCCAAAATTTGTAATCATCTATGGAGTCTCGCCATTCACAGACTACCATTCTATTAATAAAGTTTGAGCTTTTATCCAATTCTTTGCAATTCTTATTTTATTTTTCTTACAAAGACTCCATTTATTATTGATAGTAATTTTCAAAATAAAAAGATTAAATAATTAAATTGTTTTTTTGAAAAGAATTTACAAATTACTTTTTACTTTAGATTTTGTGACTCAAGAAAAACAAAAGTGGTGATCCCAAGGATGGACAAACTCTGAAATTTTGGAAGTTTGTTTTCCCCAGGAAGGTTCTCTCAGGTCACTTTTGCTGGTGTGCGTGTGATCTTTGTGTGTTCCTCAGATTGTTGGAGATGATACAAATGGATGTATGGTGCGGTGTTGGGTTTGTGATCCTATATTCCCTAGTCAAGTCTTGGTTCATTTTGATTTTGGGTTTGCATGGCCTGAAGCCTCTATCCCAGATACCCCAGTAAGGTCTTCGCTCATATGACGAAAGTCCCTTCTCCCTTTGCATGATGGGGTGGAATCATTTGCAAAACGTCTCCCTTTTGCAGTGTTGGCATTATTGTTGTTGTTTATTTCCAGGAAAATAGACAAGGGCAGTATCTTTTCTAAGTAGTGTTGAAACAATTGTCACTTTGTGGGTTTTCTCCTGCCAGGTGTTGGGTTTGATTTAAAATCCATATAACTTTGATTTCTTGATATATTGTTTGACTTCTTAAAATCCTCAAGTGAAGCTGAGATATTGTCTCTGAATGGAAGTTGTTATCCCCACGTGGTTTCATAATTCCTCCCTAGGGAAGTTTGTATAATCATCACTCTTGGTATTGAAGAATATATTTTGGGATCCTCTAGATCATATGGTGTTGTACTCGCTAATAAAGTCGGCACGAGATCCCCAGTTGATATCTTGACGATGTGGTTTTCATCTTCCCTAGAGAAGTCAGTATTATAATCTCCAGTAGAAATCTAGACGCTGAAACTTGGTTTTCCCCATTGAAGTCTGTGTGATGTTCTCTGGTGAAGCCTGGAGGAGGATGTTATATCCCTGTATTTGCACTGATTTTATTATTTTGATTTGATTACCTTCAGATTGTGTTTCTTCCCAGAGAAGTTAAGTTGTGGAATAGGAATTTGTTTCTTCGGATGGTGCTTTCTTTCTCATAAATCTTAATTCTGGATATGATTTAGCTGAGTGTTGACTTTACCCAAGTTTGGTTTTGTCTGTTTATCCCCAGTATGGTGTGATGGTTTCGTCAGCATGTACATAATAACATTCACACATACATCATGCATAGCTGAATTAAAAATTCATTGCTCATTTGCATTTATTAATTTATATTGGCATATTACCGTATTTTCAGAGTTGTGTCACCCTCTTCCAATTGTTTGTCAACTTTAAGCAGAAAGTGTTTATTCTTTCAATTTCTCCACTGATTTATCCCTCATGGAAGATTGTTTTCTTTAGCCTTCCCATTCAGTTCTTTATCTGAGTGGAATATGATTCCCTTTTGAGTTTATTTCTCATTAGGTGCTATCTCAATTGACTGTTTCACTTCGGTTTATTTCTGGTTTGAATCTGTGGTCCCCAGCAACATTATTATTTTGATATTCTGCAAGCTTTAAGCCCTAGTTTGGGAATGTGCATTTATTTTGCACGTGAAGACTTTAGCTCATCAGAAGGGATATATTGGCATCCCCCAGGAAGCCATATTTCTTTCCCCAAGAGGTCATTATTACAACTCCTTCTCATAACAGCAAGTGGCGGTCTCTTTATTTGAGCAACTTGTACCTCACCAGTAAGTCAGTTAATTCCCGAAGAAGATTCAAGATTTTGTTACTCCAATGAATGGTAGTCTCACCATTATGGGGGATAGTTCATTGTTGATATTTGTTACTCCAATTAATGGTAGTTTCATCATTATATGAGATAGTTCATTATTGAGTTTTGTTACTCCAATGAATGGTAGTCTCGTCATTATGGGAGATATTTCATTGTTGCGATTTTGTTACTCCAATGAATGGTAGTCTCGTCATTATGGGAGATACTTCATTGTTGAGATATGTTACTCCAATGAATGGTAGTCTCGTCATTATAGGATATAGTTCATTGTTGATATTTTTTTACTCCAATGAATGGTAGTCTCGTCATTATGGGAGATAGTTCATTGTTGAGATTTGTTACTCCAATGAATGGTAGTCTCGTCATTATGGGAGATAGTTCATTATTGATATTTGTTACTCCAATGAATGGTAGTCTCCTCATTTTGAGAGATGGCTCATTGTTGAGATTTTTTTACTCCAATGAATGATAGTCTCGTCATTATGGGAGATAGTTCATTGTTGAGATTTGTTACTCCAATGAATGGTAGTCTCGTCATTATGGGAGATAGTTCATTGTTGATATTTTGTTACTCCAATTAATAGTATTCTTGTCATTATGGGAGATAGTTCATTGTTGATATTTGTTACTCCAATTAATGGTAGTCTCATCATTATGGGAGATATTTCGTTGTTGAGATCTTTTTCGGATGGATGGTAGTCTGTTCATTGTGGGAGATATTTCATCGTTGAGATTCACATTGCTTTGAAGAATTTTGTTTATTTCCAGTCATAAGTATTGATGCCAAACAATTGTTAAAACCCCTAATATTGATGTTTGTTTGTATTATCTTACCACCTTTTCCCCCCCAGTGGGTCGACATTACTTTTTTTGCTATCTTCTCTGAGAGTGGATAGTTTACGGTTATCTGTTGATCACTATTATCCTTTATTTTATCTCCTCAATGTCTGGGTTGATGTTACTTGGTCTCCTCCTTGGGCTTTACCCTAATAGAGTCGAGTCCTCTGTTTACCAGTGATTTATTTTCCTGGTATAATCTTCTTTTGATCTTTTATTTTATGTATCCCCAGTGGTGTATTGTATCACCCTTGAATTTGTTTATTTGCATGCATAATCCTAAAGATTGAATGACATCTTAGGGCCAAAAATAGGGTTTTTTTTATTTAATTATCTTCAATCGCGTCGACACGAAGATTTTAACCTTCGTATCTCTGGATAGAAGATGTTAGAACATAGTTTGGTTCTACATCCCTGTAAGAGTTTTGATGATAACAAACACATGATATATATAAAGAACATATATGCTCTCTAATAAAGTATTTTAATATGCAGAGAAGTTCTGATATAAGAAGCATAAAAGATGAGAAAAGATATGCTAGAACATAGTTTTGTTCTACATCCCTGGAAGTTCTGATATAAGAAGATAAGAGAGTTTCGTTTTGAAGATCTGTTAAGACACAACATACTTAGAAGCAAATCCGTGTAAAACACTAAATAAAGAAGTTATATGTTACAACTTCTGAATGCACCAGCGCTGTGAAACAAGAACTCTGATATTCTGATATGTAAGGTTCTGGAAAGAAAAGGACTCTCAACGGTAACATTCATCTTCTGATGTGAGCATGTTCTGAAGCGTTATAGTTTATTCAGTGCAAATCAAAAGTAACGGTTGAATCAAGACAAGATCTTCACTTTTGGAAAGAACATTAGCTACACTTCATCAACCTTCCAAAAGCATCTTCGTATGTCTCTCATGCATTGCCTATTTAAAGAAGACGTGAAGAAGATATCAAAATATATAACTACTGCGCACGAAAAAGAAAAACACATAATTATCCAGTTCTACCTTGTGCTCCTCTATTGTGTAATATATCACTTTTGTGATATTGTTTTTTTGTTAGAAAACATATTTGCACGCACCTTTGAATTATTACTTTGTAATTCCTTGAGAAAATCGGGTTATGGTTTAGACTCAAGAAGACATTGACAATTGTCATTGTATTTTTGTAATCAAGTGTGATTAGTGGATTAAGACCTCGTTTGAGAGATGTGAAATCACCTTGGCGGGTGGACTGGAGTAGTTTGAGTTCAAACGAACCAGGATAATCAACGTGTCTTTATTTTTAAGTTCTAATCTCAATTCAACCCCCCTTATGTTTTTCCATTCCTCAATTGCTATCAGAGCGCCTGGTTTTGAGTACAAACACTTAACAGTGTCAGAAGAAGATCCAAGCAAGAAAAACACTATGGTGGGACATAGTCAGATCATCAACAATGATTATCATGATGAGAAAGACAAAATCAGCAGTAGACCCCCAATATTTAACGGTGAAAAGTTTGATTACTGGAAAGACATAATCAGAAGTTTCTTTCTAGCTCATGATGCTGATCAATGGGATATGGTGAGTGATGGCTATATTCATCCTAGTGATTAAAAGAATTAGAAGATTAACAGAATAATAATGACAAATCAACAAAAGAGAGAATTCAGAAACCATCACAAGGCCATAACAAGTCTCTTGAGTGTTATCTCATACACAGAGTATGAGAAGATCACAAACAGAGAATCAGCAAAACACATGTTTGACTACTTGAGAATGATGCATAAAGGAAACATGCAAGTCAAAGAAACCAACGCTCTTGCACTCATCCAGAAGTATGAAGCTTTCAAAATGGAAGAATAAGAAACTATTGAGACAATGTTCTCAAGATTTAAAACTCAAGTTGTAGGATTGAAAGTTCTCGACAAAGGGTACTCCACAATAGATCATGTAAAGAAGATCATAATAATTTTACCCAAGCAATGGAGACCCATGGTCACAACATTAAAACTAGCCAAAGATCTGGATACAATTTCTCTTGAAGAACTTATCATCTCCCTGAGAAGTCATGAGATAGAACTAGAAGAAGATGAACCCTAGAAGCAAGGTAAGTCTCTCGCTCTTAAATCTAATAAAAAGTATAAACCTAAAGTTTTGCAGGAAAAAGAAGAAAACTCTAGGGGATCCTCGTCATAAGAAGATGAACTATATCTTCTCTTTCGAAGAGTCAATCAGTTGTGGAAACATAGGCAGAGGAAGTTCAGAAGTCCCAGAAGAACATGGAATCTTTCTGAATCATCTTCTGGATATAGAAAATCAAGTAACTGCGACATTGTTTGCTACAAATTCAACGAAGCAGGCCATTACAAAAGCGACTGTCCAAATCTACAGAAAGAAATGCCTAAAAATAAGTTCTCCAAAGATAAGAAGAAAAGTCTTATGGCAACGTGGGATAACTCAAAATCTGCTGAAGATGAAACAAAATTAGAAGATGAATGAGCCAATATAGCCCAAATGGCCAACTTATCAGAATCAGAATCATACTCAGAGGTAGAAGAGGTATTCTCTAACTTTTCTAGATCTCAGTTAGAAGAAATTCTGTCAGAAATTCTTGAGACATATCAGAAACTTTGAGTCAAAAACAAGAACCTGAAAAAGGATCTAGTTTTTGACTCTGAAGAAACTAAGAAACTGAGAACAGAAAACTCTGAGCTTAAAGAAACTATTTCTAAACTCGAAAATATATTACAAAAGGCTCAAAAAGAAATTGTCTCAGAATTTTCTAGTAACTCTGATAAGATCATAAAAGAATATGATCATAACTTTCAAAATTTTCTTGCTAAAAATATAGATAGGAGAAAAATGGCTTCAATGATCTATGGAGTTAGAAGAAATGGCAGAAAAGGGATAGGATATAAAGGTAAAGCATCTCAACCTAAGAAAGTTAAGGATATGGTCATTAAACACACACCCCTTTATTCTCACTTCACCTATGGGCATACACATGATATAAAATATACTAGTAAGGCATTTTCTGCTAAACCAAATTTCAAATAGAATTTTAGAAACTCTAAAAATCATGGACCCAAAAAGATATGGGTACCAAAGGATAAAATCATCTATGTTGCAGATATTTTTAACAACAAGGTTGAAGCAACAGTTTTAAAAACTGGACTCAGGATGCTCTCTACACATGATGGGAAGAACACATATGTTCCAAAACCTGAAATTTAAATCTAGAGGATACTTAGGTTTCAGAGGCAACCAGAAAGGAAATATTATTAGCTCTGGAACTATTAGTAATAATATTGAGGATACAGAATCAGAAAGATCTCAGTCAAATATAGAAGATGATGTCACAAACATTACAGAAACATCTGAAGATCCCATCCAGAAAAGACAACATAGAAGATCTGAAAAACTGTTTTGCTTTTGCTCGTTGCTTCATCTTAATCTTTTGTTTCTCTCGTGTTGTTAATACTTTTTTATTCTTGACAAAAAGGGGGAGAATGTAAGATATTTTGACTCCTTCTCAAAGCTCTATTCCGAAATCTTCAGGGAAGTATTTTTTTCTTCATCTGAGTATCCAACTCAGGGGGGGGGGACTTCTATGCTTTATGTTCTTTAAGTATTCTATCAAGATATACAAGTTTTTGTCATCATCAAAAAGGGGGAGATTATTAGAACATATTTTGGTTCTACACCCTATAAGAGTTTTGATGATAACAAACACATGATATATATAAAGAACATATATGCTCTCTAATAAAGTATTTTAATATGCAGAGAAGTTATGATGTAAGAAGCATACAAGATGAGAAAAGATCTGCTAGAACATAGTTTTGTTCTACATCCCTGGAAGTTCTGATGTAAAAAGATAAGAGAGTTTCATTTTGAAGATATGTTCAGACACAACATACTTAGAAGCAAATCCTTGTAAAATGCTAAATAAAGAAGTTCTATGTTACAACTTCTGAATGCATCAACGCTGTGAAACAAGAACTCTGATATTCAGATATGTAAAATTCTGGAAAGCAAAGGAGTCTCAATGGTAACATCCATCTTCTGATGTGAGCATGTTTTGAATTGTTACAATTTATTCATGGTAAATAAAAAGTAACAGTTGAATCAAGACAAGATCTTCACTTTTGGATAGAACATTAACTACACTTCATCAACCTTCCAAAAGCATCTTTGTATGAATCTCATGCATTGCCTATTTAAAGAAGACATGAAGAAGATATAAAAATATATAACTACTGCGCACGAAAAAGAAAAAAACATAATTATCTAGTTCTACCTTTTTCTCCTCTATTGTGTAATACATCACTTTTGTGATATTGTTTTTTGTTAGAAAACATATTTGTACACACCTTTCAATTATTACTTTGTAATTCCTTGAGAAAATCAGGTTCTGGTTTATACTCAAGAAGACATTGACAGTTTTCATTATACTTATGTAATCAAGTTTGATTAGTGGATTAAGACCTCGTTTGAGAGAGGAGAAATCACCTTGGCGGGTGGACTGAAGTAGTTTGAGTTCAAACAAACCAGGATAAGCAATGTGTCTTTGTTTTTAAGTTTTAATCTCAATTCAACCCCCCCCCCCCCCCCCCCTTCTTGTGTTTTTCCATTCTTCAAAAGACACTTAAATAAGGGCAGCTTTTGTACCCCAATTTTTCCCCTATGATGCCTCTATCATCTCATGTCAACTCAATCACAACAAGATCACACTAGGGTTCGGTTCTTCTCCCTATCTTTAGGTTTGCTCATGGGGAATCACCCAACAACTTGATTTATATATTATGATCATATATGTTTCGTAATAATTAAATTTTAACTAATAAATACAATGAATGTTTGCCCTAATTGATGATATTATATGTGAGAGCACAACACATTCCATCAAGTTGATCTCTAGGTTCATGGGTTTATTTCCATGCATTCTTCAACAAAGCTTGATTGATATTCAAGCTTCATCATTGAATATACTTTGAAGTAATATCATGAAAAGGTATACTTTGATTCATCATGCCTCAATTTGTCAAAGAAAGTTAAAGGATGCAAGAGTTGATTGAAGAAGTTTGACCTAATTGGACAAGTTCTTAATTTCTTGATCACAAATGCATAATTCCCCCAATTCTTAATATTTGTGAGTGATTATGGTTTCTATAGCTTATCATTATCATCCTCAACAACTTATGTTCACATGAAAAAAGTATTTATGCAAGAAAGTTTGCCAAAATTGAAAAGGGTTTCCAAGGCATTTTGGTGCTCTAGGAGCTAGGGTTTTAAACTTCTAAAGGCTATATCTTGCTCATATTTTGGTATTTTTGAGTGATTCCAAAGACATTCTTATCTTTAAAGTTTTATCAATAAATAATTTCAAAATTTTCAAGAAGATTTGATGTGGAAGATGCCTAATGATGAATAAATATTACAAGTCCTCTAGATATGCCATCAAATTCCCTTATGTGACTTCAAAAGATCATAACTTGGTAAATTTTTATCTCCTTGAGCCCATTAATTTTCCAAAATGATATTAAGGATGTGAAATTCAACTCTTATTTTTTGTACAAATCTTGAAAATGGATGAAAGATGCCCTAAGGATGCAAAAGATTATAGGTCATTTCATGAATTTTCACCAATTTTGCAAGACCATAACTTTTTCAATACTTGGTATTTTTGAGTGATTCAAGTTTCACAATTCTATTTAAGAAGTACACTTCAAGCTAGAATCATTTATTAAAGCAAGATTTTGTAGGAAGGCCTTATTTGGAATCAAAACATTATAGGTCATTTTTAAAGAGAAAACATGAAATTTTTCTAAGTATAAAAGTCAGCATCTTTTTCTCAACTTTAGCTCATCACAACTTTTGGATCAAGCATCCATTTGATTCCATTCCTTTCACATTGTAAAGTTTGTGATCTCATCTTTCTAAAGCTTCAAGAATCATGCCCTAAGACCCATTGAGTTGTGAATACCATTGTTTCAAAGTGGGTACCTTGGAACTGAAGTTTCACTTCAATTCAGATCACAATTTTCATAATGTGGCTTCTAATCATCAAATTACCACTTGTTTTTCACTTAAGCATGATCAACAAAGATAATTGGATTATTTAGAGTGACAAAACACATCAATTAGATGAGTTTTGATGCACATGAGAGCTTACTTTGCTCGTGTACACAGGTGTGCACGAATTTATTTGAATTTGCATCATTCACCCCTCCTCTTGATCCCATTCACTTCTCCTATAAATACAGGCTCTATTCCACTCATTTTCGCAAGCTTGAAGAGCTAAAATCACTCTATCAAACTCCCTCGATAACACCCTTTTCTGAGATTTTGAATTCCTATTTTCTCCACTTTTCAATTCAATTTATTCATTGATATTTCACCCTTGAACTTCCCTGAAGTTAACAGAAGAAGAATCAAGGCTTGAGGTGTCCAGAATCATTCTAGCCAAGTCCATTTATAGAGCAACTTCATCTGACTTCGTTCAGGTAGTTTAAGGCACCAAATCTTCTAACTCAAATTACTGGAATGGTCTATGATGTTCACTGATGCTTGCTATTAACTTAATTTTGGTGAAACAATACATTTGATGCTTCTGATTTTCGATTTCAACAATTTCAAACATCTCTTGTTTTTTCCAAATCGACTATGATATGCTTTATATAAATTTTTCGTGAGCATATGGTTGTGATCATCTCAAGTAGACGTATTTAATGGTACCACTATGCATGCGTAAATTAAGAGATTCAAGGATTTGAGATTTTCTCTATTTGCAGGAGGCTGGAGGTTGAAGACGACCTACGTGTTGCTCTTCAACCAATGACATTAGGCCAATTGTTTTATTTTCATTGGTTGGATTTTATTGTGATACATGTGCGCGCTCTGCCTTGGGTCCATGATGCTCCCTCACCTAAGATACGTTGGATTTGTCGACGTGTATTAGTGAGAAAGATCCAACGCGCGTGGTTTTTTCTGATTTTATTTTATTTTACAAAATTATTTTTTAAATTTCTTTTATCTTTAAAAATTTATAACTCCTTTATTTTTTATCCAAAAATTATAAAAAAAATATTTTGAATTATTTCTGATTTTGTGAATATTTTTTCATATTTTTATTTTAATGTTTGATATTTTTCATAATTTTTGTTTTGTTTGTTTTATTTTAATTGTTTTAAAAATACTTTTTGACTCTATTAAAATCTGATCTTTTTTATATAAATCATATTTCTGACCTTCTGACCTTCTCTAGAATTTTATTTTGACTTCTACCATTTTTGATCTTTTTTTCACTTAATTGAGTAATTTTAATTAGTTTAAAAATACTTTTCTCATTTAAAAAATTACCAAACAATTTTTAAAAATATTTGAGATCATTTTTTATTTTTCCATGGTCTCTTTTAATTATTCTTTGATATTTTGAATATAGTTTTCTATTTTCTCTTTTATTTTCATTTTAAAAAAGATGTTAAAAAACATTTTTTTATATATTTTTATTCATTAAATGCACTTTTATTTTTGTACATATTCTGACTATTTGACTTTTGATCATGGACTTCATTAACATCATTGGATCTTGGATGTTGAGTTTAACTCCACCAAAATGGATGAATGATTTTAATGATAGTTTGATTAAATTTTTATTTCAAATATATCCCTTCCCTCTTCATCTTATCCCTTTCTCATTGTGCTACATGTAGTTAGAGGGTGATCTACATATCATCTCTATAAACATATGGCACTTAGATTTCTATTTACCGACATCAAAATAGGTGTGACTTCTATATAAGTCCACTTATGATTACTTAACATAACCCTAAATTTTGTCCCGATTCGAGAAATGATCATTCGTGGCCCAAACCTAGTTTGCAAGCCCAAGAATGTTTAATTTGAAACCTTTGATCCAATAACCTTGAGATTTATTTTTAGGAGGCTTTGGTCTTATCAATCCTCTAATGAATCTTCATAAACTTTGGTACAAGTGGATCATTTAAATATTATTGATCATATGTTGTTATATTGAGAACTTGAAACAAATGATATACTTGACAAAAAGCAAATGAAACTTGTTATTGAGAGGCTTTGATTTTATCAATCTTCTAATGAGTTTTCAAATTCAAGTTTCAAGATGATCATTCAACTAACCTCTAATTACTAATTCATTAACATTTGACTTTTACTTTATGCCTCTTTATCTTGTGCTTTTATTTTATAACTTTACTTTATGTATTATTTTATTTTATCATTTACATTATATGCTATTTTCATCTTTGCTCACTTGAGTGTTTACTTTTATGTCATTTTTATTTTGCTCACTTGAGCTTCTCGTCTCTTTTTGAAGATACCTAATAATCAAATTGAACCATAAAAAACTTTAATGTTACTTGGACTATTTGGTTACTATCCTTGGCATTATGGAGTGATGGAATTCTTGGAATTAGGATTTGACACCTTGACCTATCTTGAGACCTTGTGAATTTCATATCTATTTTGTTTGGAGTTCTTGGGGTTTACCCCTAGACATTGGGTTATTTGTTTCTTTTTGTGCTGGTTATTCTGATTGCATGCTTTGTCTATGGTTGGGAATTCATCTGTATACAACCATTACTCTGCCCAATTATTGTGAATACTTAATGTATTTGGAGTTTGATTCTCAAGAGGTTATATTGTCCTTTCTTGTTCGGTTTCAATCTAAATAATGGGAATTCTACATTGACTCATTATGTCAAGTGTTGGCTTCTTGTTGGTTAGACGGTTCTTTTCTCTAGCTTTTACCTTTATGCTTTAGGATAGCCCCTTCATCTCCTCCCACTTTCTTTAATTTCAAAAAATCTCCTCCCTCCTTTGAAAACTCTTCTTGTTTTTAAACTTGAACTTCTTTCATAATAAACTTAGACTTAGGTCCATGCCATTTTTCAAAAAAAAATTCTTAATCAAACTCTAAACAACTTAATAATTCTTTGACAATTTTTGTGAGAAAACTAAAAGTCAATCAATCCCATTCAAACCATTTTGCCACTTTGGCTTTTTACTTTAAAATTTTCTCAAAAGATTAGACCTTGTCAATCTTGTAGTGATGCGAGCTACTATACTTCTATGATATGTAGTGAAGTGAGATATGTTCCACTTGGGTGTTGAGCAAGGCTTTGTTGATTTTAAAATCCAAGCCATATCCTCCACTTTGAGATGATGCAAATTCCCCTTTCTCATAATCGTGGGCAGTAAGTATGTTCTTCCACTCGGATTAGACGATAATGTCTCGTCTCTAAAAATTAACCAACATATTTGTGTTTTAAAATTTTTAAAGGTGACCTACGAGTACCCTGATCCCCTATTGCATGGAAGGTGGTAAGTAAGCACTAAAGTTTCACAACCACGTCGGGTGCAAAAATTATTTAAAAAAAATACTTCTTTTATCATCTCCTCCATCTATTTTTGTATATAACACATAGCCAAAATACATAAATTTTCAAAGAGGTTTCTGCGAAGTACCATAGATGTTTAGGGTGCTAATACCTTCCCTGTGCATAACCAACCCCCGAACTTAGACTCTCCCCCCCCCCTCTTTTTGGGTTATTCACTCTTTTCCCATTCCTTTGGAAACAATAAAGTGAGGTGGCGATTTTTATTTTGATCTGTGCGAGTCAAGTCAATCCAATGGCTTTGTCTCAACAGTTCTTCCGCTACAACAGGGAAAAGAAGGAAATATTTACAAAGTTTCGCTCGTCTGGACTCCACGACCAAATGTCTACGTATCCCTTTTAAGGAATCAGAGTGTCGTAGTTTGGCTCAAAAGTTTCTATTTGTTGTATGTTTTTACCTTGAAAAAAGGGTTTTAAAAGAAAAGAAAATCGGAATAATGAAGTTTGAATTGGTTGGTGTTTTTTATCTTTAAAAAGGGTTTTTGTATTATTAGAGTGTTTTATGCATTTTCCAAGAAAAATGTTTTAGTTTTAAGGATGTAAAAGGAAAAGAAAACATCTAATGGAAACTACCTAGCTCTACCCCTAATATTGTCATACAATGGTGATCCTAAGGTTTAGATAAAGAAAAGGGAAATCTCTATCCACATTAGCATGCATAGATCACAACCTAATGTCCATCTCAAAACTCCGCCAAAGGTTGAATCAAGAGATCCTAAGGGAACATGCAAAGGTTACAACCTAATATCCAACTTGAATCGAAAACGAAACAAGCAATCCTAAGGGATCATGCGACAGTAGAAATATAAGCACAACACAAGTGCAATCAAACAAAGTTAAGTCGAAGCCAAAACAAACATCGGGTGTGAGATAATAGAAAACAATAGAGTCCAAAGGCTCTCAAAGTGGGAGTAACGAACTCTTTCCACTTGATTTGATAGAGCACTGGCATCGAGTAACAACTCAGAGCATCAACATCGAGCGATGGGAGCTAACATCATCAAAATGAATGAGATAACGTGGGGTTGATTACGAACCCTCCTACACTTTATTTGACTTAATGGACTAGAATAGGCACGGTTCAAAGCGTCAAAGCATGGCGCAATCTAGGAACGACACAGACTAGAATGCGTGGGGGACGATTGTGAGCCCTCCTCCACTTTATTGACCCGATAGAAAGCACAACATAAAAGGGAAGGGGAATTTTCTACTTCAAGGACTTTAGCAAAAATGCCTCTTTTGAGGTCTTTAAACAGACAACACGAAATTGCTCCTTTTGGAGTCTTTTGCAAACAAAAACATCACCTCATTTCGAGGTCTTTAATAGAAGAAACATCTCCTCACTTGAGGACTTTAAACAGATTGCCCACCTAAAGTAGGGATTCCCAGTCATGCATCTCTATTCATACTTCTCATGGAAAGGAAAGCGGTATATGATGCGGAAACATAAACCAGAATAAAAAACAATACCAAATGAACAAGAGCTCGTAGCAAGCAAGCAAAAGCATAATAAATCCAGAAAAGTTAAAGCAAGCTAGCATCAACAACACAATAGTTAGAATATGCGTCGAAGCATCAATAAAGCATGATGAGAATGCGTGTCTGACACATCCGCAATAAACAGAACACTTGCACAAAAATTCACATCCAGACAAAAAATGCAAGTAGTGTATATATTCCATAACATGAGAATGAATAAGAAAACGCCTCAGAAGCGTAATCAATCCACAAATAAAGTGGTATAACATGTTTTTTTTATATAATAATCAACACATTAATTAAACGATTGAAAGATCTCAAAGTACCTTGCACAAGTTAACAAACATGTTAGAAATAACAAGGAAACAAAATCGGAGTTATGCAATCTAATCACAATTAAATTTGTAATTAAATCATGAAGGAATGATATGCAAACATGCATTGCAACGTTAAAATGAAACTCCGGGCAGCAACTTATCACATATGCGAGGGCGCGAAGAGTTAGAATAAAAATGACCAAAAACGATACCGGTAGCCACCAAAATTCTCAACAAGTTCAGATAAATCATAACCATGAATTAAATTACCTCGCAAGTGTTACTTACCATTATCGGGCAGGAACTCCTTAAACATGTGAATCATGCAAAATTTTGATCCGAAATCGAGAAAACTAAACACAAACGTCATCCAAGTACCAAAACCAAGTACCATGAGCATTAACCATCAAAGAAATGCCGCCTTATGCTCAACTTACCATAACCAGACAACAACTTACCGTATTGCAAACGTGTGCGAAAAATGTTATGAAATCGGTAATTCTCAACATCAATCATCATTAAATGCATAAATGAACTCAAGTGAACCTCAAACAGTAATTAAAAAGCGGTTTGTAACCTATTTACATTCTCCGGACAACCATGACATAATGCATGAAATCTAAATAAAAGTTGAATTAAAATCGGTATCAAGCAAAAATTAAGCATTGATTAATCATGTAGCGGACATGAATTAAATCACACTTTACATGCATTTAAAGTTTTTGGACAACACTGTGTATCAACGTAAAATAAACCGGAAAATGGTGTCGGAACCACCAAAACACACATCGATACTCATTAAACAATCAATTATATACAAGTAATCATCAAATGAAAACAAAATCAATATGTAGAATGAGAAAATAATTCCATGACAACACTACATTAATACATGAAACGGCTTGGAAACTTGAACTTTAAATGGTAAAACTGAACACTGGTAGCTTACAATAATAATAAAAAGTTGTTTGCGCATGGAACAACAATTAAAGCCTCAATTATAATACATTTTAATATTCCAGACAACACTATTCATGAGTCGATGAACATCCAAAAATTGGTTTATAAAACGAGTATCGACTCATGAATGGTAGCCTAAAAGTCTCAAACAATTGTAATGAAGTAAATCCGCATTGATACCATGCTTTTCCGATCACAACGATGCAATGCATATGTTGACATAATTACTTGAATCAAAAATCTAATGCCGAAAAATTGAATTACCATTCCATTCGACTCAAGCATTATGTCATCACATGAATTCAATACTATTCCTCAACAAAACTTGATCAGAACCAAAATTCAACACGCAAAGATTAAAGAATCACGAACAAAGTGCAATTCGACGCGCAAAATTCGGTAAAATCACATAATCAACATTAATTCCAAGGATTTCTATCCTACTCCACATTTGTTTATCATCAACATTTCAAGAATAAATAAATTCAAGATTCAAATTAATTAAAACTCGTGAATTATCCAATTTATTCAACTCATGCAAATCAATTAAGCAATTGTTCACAAAATCAATTATGCAATTAATCTACAAAATCAATTAAGCACAAAGAGGAATTGGAGAATTATTGGAATCGGAAGAAATCGGAGGAGGAGTTATGGTTGGAACTTCACACGATCAGAGTAGGGAGTAGTCGTGGCCAATTTGCAAGGGAGACAGGCGAAGGTTCCGCCTAAAATTGCGGAAAGAGGCGGGGGATTTAGGACGCACTAAGGCGAGTGACTGTTGATGCGGTAAAGTGGCAAGCAACAAGTAAAATATTATTTTTACCGGGTGATATAGGTTATATCGTATCATGTCCATAGAGATTGGTGTATTGAAATGTCGTTCGACAAATCTATCGTTAATGAGTTTGGGGGTTGAATGGGTTGTATGGAAAAGGTATCAACAAAAAATAAATATAAACAAAAACTATAAAGGATAGACAACTTATCCGGTATGAATGTACACTACTCGTCATAAACTTAAATCTATCAATCAGTTGCATTCAACATACGGTACTCGTCAAAATCATCACGGACACCACGAGATGTACCCACAACGAAGGTTATGTCTAACGCCAAGTCGTAAGACCAACTGTATTACTTTATCGGCAATG
Organism: Vicia faba; assembly: GCA_948472305.1. Classification (NCBI taxonomy): domain Eukaryota; kingdom Viridiplantae; phylum Streptophyta; class Magnoliopsida; order Fabales; family Fabaceae; genus Vicia; species Vicia faba. The sequence goes on along the minus strand of OX451736.1, from coordinate 644,164,020 downwards.
TCTTGCACGCTACAAAACACGAAGGCATTAAGATTTAGCACCCAAAGTGAATATTCGCTTTAAATCTATCTATAGAATCTAGAAACTAATAGATATCCGTCCCTAATCAAGATATGTGAGGTATATGTCTATAACAACCCAAATCCAAACATAAAGCAAAAAGATCAAAGAACACAACAAGATTGATTTGTAAAGCAAGCTTTATACAACACCATGATCAACAAATATACACATGTTCAAAGTAAATATACAAACAATACCCAACAAAAAAGAAATACAAAGAGGGTTGAAGAGATAAACTACAAATCTTCCGATTTGTCAGCGCCAGTCGAAGAGAAATTCACCTCAAATCATCCATAAGCAAGGCCCTAATGTTGTTTTCTAAGTTAATCTATCAAAAAAATGAAGTTGTGTTGAGTTGGGAACAAATACCCCAAAACATCACCTACAAATGTGTATTTTGGCCCTTTTAATGCAATTCTATCCAGGGACCGCGCTAAGCGGCACAATCCTGCTAAGCGTGCTCTACTGTCATGGGAAAAAAATCAACATTTTGTTTTCGCCATAACTTAAGAATTGTAACTCCGATTTACGCCTGATTTGAAGCGTTGGAAAACTTATTCAATTATCTATCTAATAATTCCTAAATATCGACCAAATTTATGATTTCTTATTCTTTGATTTTGAGCTTTATTCATTGACGAGTTTCTTAAAATCGCGAGTTCGAAGTCGTGTCTTTGACACTTTATTGGCCGTACTCTAATTACGCATAAATACCTATAAAAGGAATGTAAAACTATAAAACAATACACAAATACACAAAAAATTGATTAAATACAATTTATACATAATTATACAAAAAGCGAGGAATTATTCAACGATATTAACAATAAAAAGTCGATAAGGGCAACAAAAAGTATATACAAAAATAGCTACAATTTGCTCTTATCAAACTCTCCCCAACTTGAACTTGTTTATCCTCAAACAAAGCCAAACAACTCAAAGAACCAAAAGTAATCAACCAAAATATCATGAATCAATAAGTTTTGAAAACGAAAAACAAATGCAATGGTTCAAATGAAAAATGGTACACACGATGAAACATACTTACCACTAAACTACGACGATAACATAAACACGAAACGAATGCTAAATACAAAGAACATGCCAAGCATTCTAAAACAACACTAGTTCACAAATGAATCACACCTAGCAAAAACAATCATCGATAGATGAAAAACACACAAAATAAGGTATTTTTACTCATCCACAATCTTGCAAACAAAAGACTAAATTATTCATTCATCTAAAAACTCATATTGAAAATACAAAGGAAAGAATTTCAAGGGCTTTTTTTACATTGTAATGTGGCTTGGTAAACAAACAAGGGATAAGTCCTAAAGCTAATAGAAACAAAAACTTGCCTTAACCTAAGGGAGTGATCAACTCACAACGTCTCAAGAAAAATAATTTCAATCAAACTTCTTCTTCATTCCAAATTTTAAACCAACACAAATCACTTATTAGCATAATTATTCGAACTCTTTTTGTTTTTGTTTTTCAAAGATTTTTTCAATTTTTTATTTCTTTTTCTTTTAATTTTTTTTTCATTTCTTTTCTCACTTTTTTCTCTTTTTCTTTTCTATCACAACCTCATAGCAATCACAACATAAGCACGTAAACATTCCTCTCCCCAACTTGAATTCAACTATCATCATAATGTGAATACTCCCTACTTTCTAAAACAAGGTAAAAATTCAAACCAAAACAATGGTTGAGGGTTCAAGAAAATAACGAATCAACATCCATTCAAAAAGGAAAACTAAACACTCATAGACAAATATTTAGCAAACACAACATGGATATCGATAAAAAGCTCAAAGGGGTTACTAATGATCACACACTCACAAGATGAATTGACTATTTGGCCAAGGTAGTTGTGCTCAAAATGGAACAAAAAATCCTTGATCATGTTCATGCTTTTCTACAAACAATAAAACAAAATATTAAGCATAAAAAATCCAATTAAAACTAGAGTTGTGGTCTTCAGCATATGTGAACAATAGAAAGCTACCTCACAAAAAAAGGTAGGAACTAAAGTGATTCACAAATGAACAAGTATACAAAAGAATGAATGGCATAAAAATTGTAAAAAGTCTAAGTATCATGAATATGCTAAAGTATAGAAAGCGATAAACACATACCTCGAACGTGTACAAAACTTTAACAAAATTATTACCATGCATTCGCAAGTTGAAACGCTCAAACTTGGAAAATCACCAAAAGCGACTTCAAGCTATCGAACCAAAATTGAGTCCAAACAATAACAAAAGAATTAATTATACTAATATTATTCACTATTTAAAGCCTGGGTGGAAGTGGGAAAAAGGAAAGCCAAGCGAAAAATTAAAAAGAATTCACTGGCTCTGCATAACAGGGCGCGCTAAGAGGCATAAAGCGTGCTAAGCGTGCTACACCAATTGCAGAAAAACTGGACAGCAACTGGTACAGCTGCTATGCAAGCTCCACTTACACCTACACAATCTCAATGTACAAAACATTTACAACATACAAACTTCCTCAAGCTAAACACGACAAGCTTACGAAAAACACAAATTGACATAACGAAACAAACAGGTGAAAGTGAATTAACATGTTGAAAAGTGAAAATTTGAGAATTTCAAACAGGTCCAATTTCAACTTGTTAAAACACAGGTCAACACATACATAAACGAATACAAACAAAACATGCTTGTTTTATGTCGTAAGCTCGACGCCTTTATTGTACGAGCTAGTAACCTCATCTCGTCATGCCATGGTATTGTCACACCATGCAAACCTAAAGAAAGTTTCCTAACATCCACACAACAAACGTTAAAAAAACGAGACAATTCACAACAATACGTGAAAACAAAGAAAAACACATATATGCACAAGTATGTAAAACATGTAAAATTCACAAATATGATAATCATATACAAATTCATGTACAATTTCTATATAACATATACATTAATTACAAAACTCAAAAACAAAAGAATTATCGCGATGCGAAACAATAAAACTAATCTCCGATAACAACGCCAATTTGTTGATGCGGTAAAGCGACAAGAAACAAGTAAGTTATTAATTTACCGAGTAATATTTAGGTTATATCATATCGTGTCCTTAGAGATTGGTTTATTGAAATCTCGTTTGACAAATCTATCGTTAATGAGTTTGTGGGTTGAATAGGTTGTATGGAAAAGGTTTCAACAAAAAATAAATGTAAACAAAAACTATAAAGGATAGACAACTTATCTGGTATGAATGTACACTACTCGTCACAAACTTAAATCTATCGATCAGTTTCGCTCAACCTACGGTTCTCGTCAAAATCATAACGGACACCACGAGGTGTACCCATAATGAAGGTTATTTCTAATGCCAAGTCGCAAGACTAACCGTATTACTCTATCGCCAATGTCTTGCACGCTACAACAACACAGAGGCATTAAGTTTTAGCACCCAAAGTGAATATTAGCTTTAAATATTTTTATATAATCTAGAAACTAATATATATCCATCCCTAATCAAGATTTGTGAGGTATATGTCTATAACAACCCAAATCCAAATATAAAGCAAAAAGATCAAAGAAGACATCAAGATTGAATTGTAAAGCAAGCTTTATACAACACCATGATCAACAAATATACATATGATCAAAGTAAATATACAAACAATACCAAACAAAAGAGAAATACAAAGAGGGGAGAAGAGATAAACCATAAATCTTCCGGTTTGTCAGCATCATTCGAAGAGAAATCCACCTCCAATCATCCATAAGCAAGACCCTAATGTTGTTTTCTAAGCTAATCTATCAAAAAATGAAGGTTTGATGAGTTGGGAACAAATACCACAAAACATCACCTAAAAATATGTATTTTGGCCCTTTTAAAGAAATTTTGTCCAGGGGACCGTGCTAAGCGGCACAATCCCGCTAAGCACGCTCTATTGTCATGAGAAAAAATCAGCATTTTGTTTTCGCCATAACTTAAGAATCATAACTCTGATTTACGCCTGGTTCGAAGAATTGGAAAACTTATTCAATTATCTATCTAACAATACCTAAATATCAAACAAATTGATGATTTATTATTATTTGATTTTGAGCCTTATTCATTGATGAGTTGCTCAAAATCGCGCGCTTGAAGTCGTGTCTTCGACACTTTATTGCTCGTGCTCCAATTATGCATCAATACCTATAAAATGAATGGAAAACTATCAAACGGTACACAAATACACAAAAACTAGATTAAATACAATTTATACATAATTATACAAAAATTGGGGAATTATTCAACGATATTAACAATAAAAAGTCAATAAGTGCAACAAAAAGTATATACAAAAATAGCTACAATTTACACTATTCGGTGACCAGAGGGAGGTGGCGGTTCGCTGGCATAGCTTGGCGGAGGAGAAGACTTGCTCACAGAAATTGGAGGAGAAGAAGTTGAAGATTATTCAAGTTTTGTTGATTTTGGTTGACTTTGTGAGTTGTGTTCTTGATGAAGATGAGAGAAAGTAGAGAGAAAGTAGAGAGTAAAGTGAGAGAGAGAGAGAGAGAGAGAGAGAGTTGTTTTTTTATTCTTGAGATTTGGAAAAATGAGAGTGTAATTATGTTTGAATTTTGAATTTCAAAATATATAGTCTTGGAAAATTGGGCCTTGGTTTGGGCCAAGAGAAAACCCAATCAATTTCTTCACAAAATTGAATTTTTAGTGTCAACAAACATAGTCAAACAGAAAATCCACAAACTCAATGATAATCTGTACAAAATCTCGACGCGAGACCAACCACAAAATCGTAGATGACGAAATTTGTGATGCGGAGCCGAAAGAATTGTCTTGATACGATAAAAATTAAGCAAGTTATGTAGCCCGAAACGACGAGAAACACACTGTAAAAATACACAGTGCAAAATTTTACAGCTTATTTTGTGTACAGTGCACAAATAAACAACAAGCTCATTATGTTCGATGCGAAATCTGGATGCGAACCCTAAAGTAAAAATTTCAGCACCGAAATGTGTGACGTTTTGCCGAAAGAATCACCCTGATACGATAAAAATCGAACAAGTTATAATTTTTTGATTGGTAAGAAACAATGAACTTATTTCACCGTATTGAAAATTTTAGCTTATTTCCGTGCGCACTTACAGATGCAAGCCATAAACTGATGTCTTTAGAGCACATTCTGGACTCGGGCCCTGAAGAAAAGTTGAAGCTTACAAAATTTATGAACTCACGCATCAAGAATTGCCCATATACGATAAAAATCGAGAGAGTTACAATTTTTATAATATCGAGAAACAGTTCGTTAGAAAACCAACTCGGTGTGCAATTTTCTCTGGTAATTGGTACTTTAAAGGTCTTCTGCAAATAATTAGCTCCTGACATGAACATATGGATCAAAGGTAAAATCAAGAAGGATTTTTTCCCAAAGAACCACATGAAAACATTGAACTGGGTGAAAGTTATGAATTTTTTAACATCTGAAAAATACCAGTTCAGCACATTATTTTCACTATTTTTGCACTGTATAGCTTCAAAGTACTCGCGCATTCGGAGATCTTCCTCAATGAATTGGCTTCCGAGCCAAACACGTCAAGTTGAAGGAAACAACAAGTCAATTTAAATTATCAAAGAACCACTCAAAGATGATTTTCCGGTCAGAAGTTACGAATTTTTAAGCATCTGAAAACCAAAGAAATGGTAAATCCACTGTATAATGCATTTCAAGAAGTTCTCAAGACGGTTCTAATGACTAAAGAATTATTCTCAAACCATTTTCTAATCTAAAGTTATGAATTTCTGAGCTTGAAACACACAACACTAAATTTCTGTATGCACTGTCTCAAATCAAATGAAACACTTGACTTTCTGCACAATTCAAAGTGTGTTGGAACGCATAAGAGCTTGATATGATGATGAATTAATTATTTGTTGATTGAATAGCTTGGCTAATGTACAACGTGCATTAACCTATGAAAAACCCTAAGTTCTGCTTCTCAAAGCTACTTGACGGAACTGTCAATATTCGTAATTCTTTTCACAGAGAAATGCCTCGATTCCATGAGCATGGGCCTAATGACATGTATGTATGTATATGATGATGAAGTATAATACAATTAAGGTAAAAATGAAGAGGGAGAGTTTTGGGTTACAATAGCTTCCCCCATTCAATCTTCTTTAACCAGAGGGTGAGATTTGTGGTAGGCTTTCGAACAATCAAGGTAAATGAGGATTGAATACTGAATAGAACCGTAAAACTTGCACTCTAAACACACTCGGGTATTATTTATTTTCTGGGTTTTCTATTTTCTATTTTTTTTTTGCTTTTTGGTGAATAGTGGTTATCTGAAACATAATTTTCTCAAAGATGTATGCCAAGTCAGAGTTAAACACGCAAAAAAATAGAGATAGAATAAATGCGCCCGGTAAAGATATTGGACACATATCAGGAAGAGACTGACCAAAACAGACTCCAATAAGGAAATACGTACTTGCCTAACCAAGTGTGCCAGACAACTGGACATTGAGGAGACACTGAAGGACTCCAACAAGGAAGGACACACCTGCCTAACCAAGGATGCCAAACAATTGGACTTCGAAGAGACACTAAAGGAATCTAACAAGGAAGGACGCATCTTCCCAACCAAGGATTCCAGAAAACTGGACTTTAAAGAGACCTGAAGGACTCCAACAAGGAAGGACGCAATTGCCAAACCAAGGATACCAGAAAACTGGACTTTGAAGAGACACCAAAGGACTCTGACAAAGGGTGTTAGCTAAGCTAACAGAAGGAGAACCTGATCAACACAGGTAAACCAAAGTAAAGGAACTAATCAAAACAAACCTTTAAACAAGAGTGTTATCTAAGCTAGCGGATGGAGAACCCAATCAACACGAATAAAGCAAAGCAAATGAACTGATCAAAACATGACCTCTAAACAAAAGTGTTAGCTAAGCTAACATATGGAGAATCCGATCAACATAGATAAACTAGAGTAAATGAACTTATCAAAATAGGACCTAAATAGGGATGTTATCTAAACTAATGCAAGGAGAATTTGATCAACATAGATAAACCATAGTAAAGGAATTGATCAAAACAGAACCTCTAAACATGAGTGTTTGCTAAGCTAACAAATGGAGAATGCGATCAACACTGATAAACTAGAGTAAAGAAACTGATAAAAAAAGACCTAAATAGGAGTGAACATATATGAGAAATAAATCGACTAAATAAGACTCTAACGGAGAATGCTCGAACAAAGATGAACCCCACGAGGAAAAGAAAACAAGCCACAAATAGGCTATCAAAGAAAGAACTCCAATTAAAGACAGACTTACTAGGGATACAAATATATCAAATTTTTACTAGACCACCAATCAAAGGTGAGCTTGCGAATGAAAAAGAAAAGAGACTAGCCGAAGGGGACTCCAGACACGGATTATGACCAAAACAAATCCCAATAGGATGCCAATTGAAGGGGTACTGAAAAAAGAACTTGACTGACTGAAGGGACTCTAACAAGAATTGCCAAAACACATTGGAATTTTAACAGATTGTAATTGCACAAGAACTACAATATCCCTCAGGCCAAAGGCGGGGTGTAATTCTCAAAGAGTGGCAATTATCTGAATTACCACACACCAAGCATGGATACTCAAATACTTGAGAAGCAAGAAAGGTTATACGCCGAATCTTACTCGCACTCTAATGGAAAAACAAACACGGGTAAAATAACTGAGGGCTTGCAAGGGCAAGGAAATACCACGACTCATTGGGGAAAAAAGGGAAATACCAAAGACCCGACTGGTGGAAAACCAAAACAGACTCCATTGGGGAACAAGATAGGATCACCCTAAAGCAAGTTGCAGAAGTAATTCAAATCTTAGCACATAACAACTCTGGTTACTTCAGCTAGACATAATTGGCTTATGCCTCAAAGCATGTTTGAATTTTTTTAGATGCAATGTAATGATGAATGTTTAGCGATGTATTAGGGAAAACACGACAATAATTGGATGCTGAGAAGACAAGGAACTTTTGAACTATTATCTTCGCACATCCAATCTTCTAATGGATAATAGTCAATCTGAACTTCATAGAGAAATTGCAAATATGAAACATCAACTTCCATGGATCGAAATCATTGGGGAAGTAACTCCTGGGAGGAATACTACAAAAACAAATTGTAGTCCAGAGGAAAATTTGAGCTCTGGTTAAACCTTTAACTTCCCGGGGAACAGATCCACTATTTCTTTCCAGGGATAAAGAGAACTTCGCTGGGAACTAAGACCTTCTTGTGTAGAGTTCTCAATGAAAGTAACTTCAACTTGAGAATTATCGAAATTCTTAAATAAAAATAATTCTACTCAGACCATCCTGGGGGCATTACCGACGGGATACACATCTTCACTTACGGAAGAGAAGTCATACCTTAATCACAGAAACTTGAGATTCCCATAAACTTGAGATTCAAAACTCCACCAGGAATATCTCCAACAAACCTCTATCACTGGGGATAAAAGTGCTTTAAACGGCATTCGTCTGTATATACCATACTGGGGAAACAGGAATTTTTATGATTTTCATCACCACCAAGTTTTACTAGGGAAGAGAAAACTTCCACCGCTATGGACAAGAGGGAACTGATCAAGAAAATCCTCGAAACTCAGTTTCGACTGAGGAGAAAGTTGTTGTACCAAACCCAATAAGATGTACTCTTCTGGGGAAAATATCTCTGAAGAGAAACCCCTTAGCAGACATATTTTTGTCAAGTAGAAATGGAGCCATTACTGGGGAATAAAACTCCTTCTAGGAAACAACGTTTCTATCAAGAATCTTTTATGGGTTACAACCTCAAACGCTCTCTGCTTTATTGTTGATGCTCTACTAAGGAAAACAACCTAAACTTCGGTTTGAGATGATAATCATGACTTCTGATGGAAGAAACACCAACAACCCAGACTTAGCTCTCTGATGAGTCGAGGATAATCAATCCTTACTTCCCGATATTCACAACTTATTTAGTTTGTTCCTAGGCTTAACTTGCTTAAACTCTGAAGTGAAGAAATGCCTATGTATAATACCTTGCCCCAGTCCGTAGGTCCTTTAAAGAAATTTGCCTCGAGAGGACCTTCTGAGATTTGTATCGTCAAGATAACCTGACCCAAGTATTATAAACTTCAGAACACTGCCCGTGACTGACCAAAGTTGGAAGCGACTTCAAACATGCTTGAGTTAATGCCCCTGTATCTTTAGATTCTGAAATGATTCTCATCTGCTCAACGGATTCTTAGAGATATTTGTCAAATATTAACATGACTGCCCCAGTTTGACTGCACTTTTAGAGATCGAATCCCGACTTGAATGCCCTAGATTGGATAATTTTGAGATATCTCTATCGACTTTAATTTCCTCAGGCTGGCTGCGTTCAACAACAAACAGTGTTAGGAAAACAAACTCGCTCATACCCAACAGAGTCTCAAACTTTTCCCTTTTAGGGTAATTGCATTACGTATTGAAAGTAGGCCAGTAAACAATCGTACTTCTCAACTTGAATTGCCTCATGTTCAAATAGATAATCGAGGCAGTCTTTCCCTAATGATCAAACATAAAGTGATACACCATTGCTCAATAGAGACTTCTGGGAAACCAAAACTTCCACACAATCTGCTTCAGATCATTTCTCCAACTGGTCTTCTTTCACTCAAAGGAGTCAATAAAAAGTCTTCCCCAGATTAAGATCATTCTCAAAAATGATTTACCCATCAGCGGTATCTTAAAGCAATTTGTCCCTGGAGATAATCAAACTTTTCATCTAATGCTCATTATGCAAACTCACTTGATGTTTAAGCACTTGTTCATATGAAAATATGTTTTATTCTAAGAATGATAATTCTAATGCAAATCATATGCTTGTCTTGATGTAAAATTTTTTATTGAAAAGATGCCAAAACATCGAGTTTTTTCTATACAAAAGAAAGTAAAAAGATGGAGTGATACCAACTCAAAAGTTTTACCAATCCTTCTAGGAGTCAGATTACCGTACTCTCATTACATTATTACTTAGAATTAATCCATGCTTCAGTTAGGACTTTCAAGGTTTGTACCGTGGCCTGGTTCACGGTTTTAGAAAAAAGGATTTAAGGCTCAAAATTATTTGGTACCCACCCATTCTCCATGATGTTCTCCATTCCTACATTTAGTTAACTTTATATGAGCAATCATCTCTCACAAAGAGTTTATGATGAATGAGGAACCACTGAGTTTCTAGGACACGATAGTCACTTCAGCCTCTTTGTTTTGGTGTTTGATCACACAACTTTTTTCTTTGCTAAGGATTTTTCTTCGCTAATCCCTTTCTCTTTTCACACTTCATTATTTTTCATTTTCCCTAACTTTTTCCTGGACAAATTCATTTGAATTTTGATTTTGAAGTCCAGCGGGATGCCCTAACTTTTTCCTAAGTCATTTTCTTTCGAGCTTTTTTATTTTTGACTTAGCGGGCGTTTTTTTTCAATCATTCTTTTTTTATGAACAAGTCGTGTGACCCTGAGTCTTTTGACTTCCCGAAAAGTGGTGATTGCCTCATTTCTTAGTTGATGAGGGATAACCATTGTTGTATCATCATCTTTTGTCCTCCTGACATGTGAAGGATAACCATTGTGATTGATACTTAGATTCAGACTCCCGAAGAGATTTGAATACTCGGTCAGGTTAATTAAACACTACCCTGCCCCTTGGGTTAAAAATGAGGGTTTTTTTAACAAAAAAGAAACTCATGCTTCAAGGCTCACAGGGGTTGAGGAGGGTCTATCTCCCTTATATCTCGGGTGTTTAGGGATTCGAAACAATTATTGTACATCATAAGCATGTTTTTATTCAAAAGCATACCGCCTAAGATTCTGAGTATATTTCTCATCATCCTCCCTCCAGAGGTATTTTCTTTTTTCACAAGAGTTGAGTACCAAAAGAAAAGAAAAACATTTAAGAGTGAACACAAATGGATTAATTCAAGAAAAACGTATTTAATACATTATGATTAATATTCAAAAACAAATAAGTTTTTCATACAAGAAAGTACTAAACAAAACAAGAAAGATTACAAATGAGAATGCAAATGACACTTGAATATTGCCATGTTGAGGAGTCTAGACTTCGTATAGACTTATTGCTTCAGAAGATGCACTTTATAGTCTTGACACCACTGAGTCAAAGGAGAATCCAAATTTGACCATCTTGTTTTAAATTGATGACCTTTGCATCAAGCAAGTCTTGCACTCTATCTCTGAATGGTTTACAATCTTCAATTGAATGGCCAGGTGCCCCAGCACGGTAATCACATCAGATTCCCTCAAAAGATGTGATGAATGTTTATCAAGAGAACTTGCATAAACTACATCATAAAGTATCTTCTACTATAGAGAAGAAATGCCAACCATCTTCTACTACATAAGAGAAAATCAACAGCTGAATTCCGGGGCATCTCCTACTACACAAAAGAAGCAGCGTCTTCTACTACACAAAAGAAATATTCAGAAACTGTAACAAAGGATCTTATAATGCATAGAAGAAAATAAACTCTGAATGTAGAACTCAGTCTTTGAGGTATTTTTTCTTCTACACAATAGCATATGTACAAGAACTAGACATATTATACTTCTTCATCACAAAAACATCACCCCATCTTCTACTACACAGAAGAAGCACTCAGATGAGAAGGAAAAGTCTGAAACAGTTTGCCAAATAGGACTTGGACTTTTGAAAAGATGCCAGACAGGTGCTGGACTTTATACTTCAACCTCTTGCAGTCTTAAATATCATAACCAGGTTCCCCAAAATGGGAGACACGTCTAGCATTTGCAACGAAATCAGGAGAGTGATTTATGGGAGGAGGACCCAAAGAATAGAGCTTCGCCAATTGAATTTCCAACAGGTGAGGAAGTAACTGGATGTAAGGCATTGGGATTATATCAACATTCTTCTCAAGCCTATTTTGTCTCTGCTGATAAGCTTTGCCCCACACATTCACTTGGAAACCAGAAACTAGTTGCTGACGAGAAAATCTTGGAACACGAAATTCTGGATGAGACCCACAAAGTATTTCATGATTTGAAAGAGGTCCCATAGGATGGGGATGAGTAACAGCTTTTATTGCAACTTTATATATAGGATCACTTTCCTTTGGTGACACTATCTTCAAAACTTTCATACCCGACTCAACTGGGTCTTCAACTGACGGTTTCCATCTTTCAAAAATTCTTGACCATGGTCCATGGCTTTGCATGTCTACCACAAACAACCCCCTTTGTCCTTTCATCTCATTCAATCACTCTTAGAGTTTTTCCATACCCGGGCTTTGAACACGTAATAGTGAGGATTCAGGCATGCAATTGTAAAGAGAATACCAGGTCTGAATGAGAATTTCCCCCAGCTTCGAGTACCTGTTATGAATGCATGAAGATGAATAAGGTGTATGAGTGGATGCAACACCGTATTCGATCATTTTCAAGGAACCTATATGCTTTTAATTTTTATTTTGATCCAGTAAGAGATGGACAAACACAACATAAGGCTCACAAGCATGATTCCTTTGAAATGGAAAGAACATGTGTTAACTTTTTTTCGTGCATAGAGTTTTTATACCTTTCTTTTTTGTAAAAATAAATATTCCATGATTCCAGGACAATAACACATGGAATCAAGGTTTCCCCTAACACCGGAAATCCATTGTGTTGTTCTGAACATGCCGAGAATACCACGATCAATGGTTTGGAACAGAAACCACAGAATACTAAGTTACCAACAGAACACGGTCACCATTAGAATAAATAGTCACCATCAGGACACATAGTCACCATCTATACCTATAAATATTATTCCCTCCCACTCACGGGTAAAGATTAGGTTAGGTAAGGTCAATGGTTACTCAAAATCACGGGTTCGCCTGAAAGCACTGTCATCAAGCCACAGACGTGGATGGTGATAACACCCCATTTGAACCTCATTTGAGCGTAGACGACATGACCGTGCTATAAGGACCTTCGTCCAATATCTGTCATGTTCTACTATATTCTTAGGTTTCCTAGATAGTGCACTCTGGCCTGGGTATTGGGCCTTTTACCTCAATAGTATCACCCATCCAACATGGAAACACAGAATCCAAAACATCATATAACCAGTATCGAAAGTGATAAAATGAAATGCAAATATATGCTCAGGTAAACATGTATAAATGAATACATGTAAAGTATAAAAATAAACACCCAAGAAAAAGAAAACAAGAGCTAGGAGCGACTCCGAGATGGACTAGCATTTGGTTAATCTGTCCCTAGTGAAGTCTCCAGCTGAAACAACCGGTGGAATAAATCATCGAGATGAAATCAATGAAGTTGCCATCGAACAATTTTTATCCAACAGGAAGGGAAAGGTAAACATCGAGTAAACCTGAGAAGGATGAAATCACGATCATACGACTGAGAGATACAATTAAGGGAGTTGATTATGCCAGGGGAAGGTATTAGCACCCCTCACGTTCGTGGTACTTCACGGGATCCACTCTTTTTGTTCTAATCAAAGGGTGTGTTCTAATGTAAAGCTTACAAGCTAAAGGTAAAATGCAAAGAGGGAATGCATGCAAAAGAAAACACGGGGAAAAGAAGTAAATATTTACAAAGTTTCGCTCGCCTGGGCCCCGCGACAAAATGCCTACGTATCCCTTTTAAGGAATCATAGTGTCATAGTTTGGCTCAAAAGTTTCTGTTTGTTGTATGTTTTTTTACCTTGAAAAAAGGGTTTTAAAAGAAATGCCAAGCGGAAAAATGAAGTTTAAATTGGTTGGTGTTTCTTACCTTGAAAAAAGGTTTTTGTATTATTCTAGTGTTTTATGCATTTTCCAAGAAAAAGGTTTTAGTTTTAAGGATGCAAAAGGAAAAGAAAACTTCTAAGGGAAACTACATGGCTCTACTCCTAATATTATCATACAATGGTGGTCCTAAGGTTCGAATAAAGAAAAGGGAAATATCTACCTATGCTAGCATGCATAGATCACAACCTAATGTCCATATCGAATCACCGCCAAGGGTTGAATCGAGAGATCCTAAGGGAACATGTAAAGGATACAAACTAATATCCAACTTGAATCAAAAACGAAACAAGCAATCCTAAGGGATCATGCAATGGTAGAAAGAGAAGCACAACACAAGTGCAATCAAACAAAGTCAAGCCGAAGCAAAAAAAAAAAACATCAGGTGCGAGCTAATAAAAAACAATATATTCCAAAGGATCTCAAAGTGGGACTAAGAAACTTTTTCCACTTGATTTTCTCGAGCACCGGCTACGAGTAATAACTCGGAGCATCAACGTCGAATGACATGAGCTAACATCATCGAAATGAATTAGATAACTTGGTGATTTATTAAAAACCCTCCTCCACTTTATTTGATTCAATGGACTAGTATAGGCACGGTTCAAAGCGTCAACACATGACGCGAGCTAGGAACGACATGGACTAGAATGTGTGGGGGCCGATTGCGAGCCCTCCTCCACTTTATTGACTCGATAGCAAGTACAATGTAAAAGGGAAATGAAATTTCCTACATAGATGACTTTATAAAAATCCCTCTTTTGAGGTCTTTAAACAAACAACGCGAAAATGCTCCTTTTGGAGTTTTTGCAAACAAAAACATTTCCTCATTTTGAGGTCTTTAACAGAATAAACATTGCCTCACTTGAGGACTTTAAAAAGACTGCCCACCTAAAGTAGAGACTCTCAGTCATGCATCTCTATTCCTACTTCTCATGGAAAGGAATACGGTAAATAATGCGGAAACATAAACCAGAATTGAAAACAATACCAAACAAACAAGAGTTCATAACAAGCAAGCAAAAGCATAATAACTCCAGAAAACTACGCACAAGCTAGCATCAACAACATAATAGTCAGAATATGCATTGAAACATCAATAATGCATGATGAGAATGCGTGTCAGACACATCCGCAATAAACAGAACACTCGCGAAGAGTCGGAATAAAAATGACCGAAAACGGTACCGGTAGCCACCAGAATTACCAACAAGTTCAAATAAATCATAACCGTGAATTAAATCACCTTGCAAGTGTTACTTACCCTTCCTGGAAAGCAACTCCGTAAAAATGTGAATCATGCAAAATTTCGATCTGAAATCGAGAAAACTCAACACAAACGTTATCCAAGTACCAAAACCAAGTACCATGAGCATTAACCATCAACGAAATGTCTCCTTATGCTTAACTTACCATAACTGGACAACAACTTATCGTATTGCAAACGTTCGCTAAAAATGTTCTAGAATCAGTAATTCTCTACATCAATCATCACCAAATGCACAAATGAACTCAAATGAACGTCAAACGGTAATTAAAAAGTGGTTTGTAACCTATTTACATTCTCCGGACAGCCATGACATAATGCATGAATCTGAACAAAAGTTGAATTAAAATAAACCAAAATCCGTATCGGTATCAACCAAAAATTAAGCAATGATTAATTATGTAGGGTACATAAATTAAATCACACTTTACATGCCTTTAAAGTTTCCGAACAACACTATGTAACAACGTATAACAAACTGGAAAATGGTGTTAGAACAACCCAAGCGCATCATCGATGCTCATTAAATGATCAATTATATACAAGTAATCATCAAATGAAAACAAAATCAATATGTAGAATGAGAAAAGAATTCCCGAAAAACACTGCATTAATACATGAAACGGCTTAGAAACTCGAATTTTAAAAAGTAAAACTCAACACCGGTAGCTTACAATAATCAAAACAAAGTTGTTTGTGCATGGAACAACAATTAAAGCCTCGACTGCAATACAATTGAATATTCCAGACAGCATTATTCATGAGTGGATGAATATCCAAAAATTGGTATACAAAATGAGTATCGACTCATGAATTGTAGCCTAAAAGTATCAAACAATTGTAATAAAGTAAATCCACATTGATGCCATGCTTTTCTGATCACAGCGATGCAATTCAAGTGTTGACATAATTACTTGAATAAAAAATTTAACGTCGAAAAATTGAATTACCATTCCATTCGACTCAAGAATTATGTTAACTCATGAATTCGATATTATTCCTCAATAAAACTTGATCGAAACCAAAATTCGACACACGAAGATCAAAGAATCACGAACAAAGTGCAATTCGACGCGCAAAATTCAGTAAAATGACATAATCAACATTAATTCCAAGGATTTCTATCCTACTCCACATTTGTTCATCATCAACAATTGAAGACTAAATAAATTCAAGATTCAAATTAATAAACTCATGAATTCTCCAATTTATTCAACTTATGCAAAGAGGAATTGGAGAATTACCAAAATCGGAAGAAATTGGAGGAGGAGATGTTTCCGGAACTTCACGCGATCAGAGGAGGGAGTAGTCGTGGCCAATTCACGACGGAGAGAGGCGATGGTTCTGCCGGAAATCAAGGAAAGAAGCGGTGGATTTAGGGCGCGCAGAGGCGAGTGACTAGAGGGAGGTGGCGGTTCGTCGACGGAGCTTGGCAGATGAGAAGACTAGATCACAGAAATTGGCACCGTGTATTTTTAGACTAGATACACGGTGCATAACTTTACAGCTTATTTTGTGTATGGTACGCAAAACAAACCACAAGCTCATGATGTTCGATGCGAAATCTGAATGCCAACCTTGAAGAAAAAATGTCGGCGGCGAACTGTGTGACGTCGTTCCGAAAGAATCACCCTGATACGATAAAAACAAACATGATTCCTCTAGGTTCTCATATCCTCTTTACTATGAGGATATGTTTTGATTGTACGAATAATATGGCAGAATATGAAGCATGTATCCTAGGCCTGGAGAAGCTATTGGTATCAAGATTAAGATACTTGATGTCTTTGAGGATTCTGCATTAGTTATCAAACAAATCAAAGGTGAATAGGAAACTCGTCATCCGAGTTTGATCCTATACAAATATTACGCTAGGAGGTTGTTGCCATTATTTGATAAATTCAATTTCCATCATATACCTCGGGAGGAGAATCAAGTGTAAGATGCTTTAGCTACTTTGTCCTCCATGTACCGGGTAAATTTCCACAACGAGGTACATAAGATTACAATCCGACGTCTGGATAGAACTGCTCATGTGTTTGCAGTAGAATGAGAAGTAGATGATAAATCATGGTATCATGATATCAAGTGTTCCCTCCTCAGTCGAGAATACCCAGCCGAGGCATCTAGTAAAGATAAGAAGACCTTGAGAAGATTAGCGTATAACTTCTTTCTCAATGAAATGTGTTCTACAAAAGGATTTATGACATGGTCTTTCTCGGATGCGTGAATAGACACAAAGTAGACATGTTAATGCAAAAAGTTCACGAGGGGCCATTTTGTACTTATGCCAATATACATTCTATGGCTAAGAAGATGCTTAGAGTTGGTTACTATCGGTTGACAATGGAATCTAATTTCTGTCAATTTGTCAAGAAGTGTCATAAGTGTAATATTTACGCAGGCAAGGTGCACGTGCCTCCGACTCCACTCAATGTTATTTTGTCTCTGTGGCCATTCTCTATGTTGATAATTGACACGATCAGTATGATTGAGCCCAAAGCTTCAAATAGACATCATTTCATTCAGGTAGCTATTAATTACGTCACCAAATAGGTTGAAGCAGTGTCATACACCAATGTGACCAAACAAGTGGTGGTCTGATTTTTTAAAACTAAAATCATTTGCCGATACAATATTCCAAGCAAGATCATTATTGACAATGGTTCAAACCTGAACAACAAGATGATGAGAGAACTATGGGAAAACTTCAAGATTGAACATCATAATTCTTTACCTTACAAACCCAAGATGAATGGGGCTGTTGAAGCGACAAATAACAATATCAAGAAAATTCTACAGAAGATGGTTGTCACCTACAAGGACTAGCATGAGATGCTACATTTTTCTCTGCATGGATACCAGAAGTTCGTCTGCACTTCAACATAGACAACCCATTTCTCCTTAGTTTATGGAATGGAAGCAGTGCCCTCTATTGAAGTTGAAATCTAGTTAATGCGGGTCTTGATGGAACCCAAGTTGACAAAACCTAAATGGTGTCAGAACAGATATGACCAGTTGAATCTAATTGAAGAGAAGATAATGTCATACTTTTGCCATGGTTAGTTGTACCAAAAAAGGTTGAAAAAAGAATTTGATAAGCAGGTTCGTCCTCGTGAATTCAGAGAAGGTGACCTCGTACTCAAAGAAATCTTGCCAATCCATAATGATCCCTGGGGAAACTGGACTCCCAATTACGAAGGCATATATGTTGTCAAAAAATCCTTCTTTGGAGGTGCATTGGTTCTTACAACTATGGATGGTGAGGAACTCCCTTGTCCGGAGAACTCCAATGCAGCCAAGAAATACCCGAAAGGGCAACTTAGGCAAAAATGAGCATCTCGGTGGTCAGAAAACCCGAAAGGGTGGTCCATGAAAAAATTAGAGACATAAACATAAATAATACATCTTAGTAGATTGAAAAACCGAAGGGAAATCTAGGAAAAAGTTAGGGATTTTATGGAAAGTAATTGCGTCAGGAAAGACTTGTTCACCTGAAGCAACAATATCATTGATCAGGAAGTCCCAATTCAACCGCTCTCAACAGAAGCAAGATTAGGAATTCAAAGTTATTACTGAGAATAGTGGTCATTGTATTTCAATGTACCCTTTCCATTTACCATTTTCAAAATGTTTTAATGATCTATGGGGTTACATCTTTTACATACTACCATTCTTTTAATGAAATCCTCATCTTTTTCCAATTAATTTCAATTCTTATATAATTATTTCTTTTGCAAAACGTCATTTATTTTCGATAATAATTTTTGAAACAAAGTTTTAACAATAAACATGTTTTTGAAAATTACAAAGTGTTTTCTTTGTATTTTGAATAAACTAAAGGAATGTCTAGAGTCGTTCGAGGTTGATCAAATCTCGAAGTGCGGAACACGGATTCCCCAGTAGAGCAGTTCATGAAAATTTTCCTGTGAATCTCCTTGATTTGATAAATCCTTATTTCTCTATCAGATTTTGGTCGTATAATGGATTTCATCTGGCCAGTTTATTGTTGCAACATTTATTTAGGTTCTCCCATAAGAAAGCTAGTAAAGTTCCTACGCCCTTAGAGGATTGTTGATTTATGAAGTTTTGAGTTTCCCCAGGCGATCTTTTTGTATCCAAAGAAGGATCCTTTGTCCTGGAAGATATTGTAGAAGACAAGCTTTGTGGTAGGGTCTCAATCTAGTTGAGATTTGGTCGAGTACCTAGTTCATTGTTATCTTGGTTTCCCATTTTGTTCAGTGTGTTGTTTTGTCAGCACAAACATAACATTGCATGCATTTAAAACTTTCATAAACCCATTACCTTGCATAGCCAAAGGAAGATTCATGCTCATTCGCATTTCCTTGAGTCTTGTAGGAGTTACCTGTTGGCATTTTGATGCCTCTAAATCCACTTTTTTGTGGTACATTCCCCCAAAGAGAGTTTATTTTCTATCCCCCGCTGAGATTGTGCCTCATGGAAGAATTGTGTTTTAGTCTTCCCAACTCATTGTCTGGATGGAACAAATCACCAGTTAAGTTCATTCCTCGTCGGGTAGAGTCTTGTTTGATCATTTCTCTACAGTTTATTCTTGGATTGAACTTTGGTCCCCTATAACGGCTTTTGATTTCTCTAGGATAGAAACCTAGATGGAAAATAAAGCATGTTTTACACATTTTTAGGTCATGTTTTCCTCAGTGGAGAAGGCTTGTTCAATGGATGAAGAGTCTAATTCCCCAACAGTTATCGCTCCAGCGATCTCTCTGAGATTTTTTTCAATAACAAGTGGCAGTCTCTTTATTTGAGAACCTTGTATGTTCCTGTCAAATCAAATACTTATTTTCGCAGCAAATGGAAATCTCTTCAGTCAATCCCCAACAGCGAAGCTTGTTGTGATTCAACCAAATCAAAATCGACAGAGGTTCACATTCTAACAGGTGGTTGTCTATTTAAGAAGCATGTTGTGATCCTCGATCAGAGTTAAGACTTAAATCTCCATCAAGTAAAGACCGCTTCAGGTTGAAGACCATAAGTCAAAGAAAGCTTGTTTGTTACCCTTTCCAGGTGGAATACTTGGTTAAAGAAGAAATTGAGACCCAATCCAGGTGATAGACCAGAAGTCATGGGAAGTTTGTTACCCTTTCCAGGTGGAATACTTGGTTAGAGAAGAAAATAGATCCGTTCTAGGTGGTAGATCGGAAGTCATGGGAAGTTTGTTACCCTTTCTAGGTGAAATACGTGATTAAAGAAGAAGCTGAGACTCATTCTTGGAGGAAGACTAGAAGTTATGGGAACTTTGTTACCCTTTCCAGGTTGAATACTTGGTCAAAGAAGAAGTCAAGTTGTGTTCCAGATGGAAGACCGGAAGTTATGGGAAGCTTGTTATCAATTCAAATCCTGTCACTACATTCGTCTATGAGTTTGAAGTATACTGTCACATATGAGTTGGTATTACTTATTTCTTTACCTTCATCTATAAGTCGATATTACCTATTTCTTTACCTTCATATATGAGTAGTTATTATCCTGTTTACTATCTTCAACTATAAGTTGTTAGTATGTTTAAATCCTGTCACTGCCTTTATCTATGAATTGTTAGTGATTCCTTTTTCTTATTGATTACTTAGGGTTTATGTCCCCATAAGTTCAATGTTCCTTTTTTCCTTGCTACATACCCAAAATAGATTCTACCACTATAGGATGATATATCTTTCATCTCTTGTTATGCTCTGAGTTATTCTTTAGCATAGGCCCTCATGATGTTGTGTCGCTCCCTAGTGAGTTATGTCTCCTTGTCAAATTCTCTTCAAGTATTTTTCTCCAGTAGAACGAGAGTCGTAGTTCATTTACGCAAGGTCTATCTCCTGTAGCATATTCCTCGCTGAGTCCAATCATTTGCATTCATACCATAAGTATCGTGCGATATCTTAGGGCTAAAAATCTGGTCTTCTATATTTAAGTATCTTCAATCCCGTTGATATGAAGAACTCCGATCTTTATATCTCCTGATATAAGAAACTTAAATAGGATTGCAAGTATGAAGTGTTCCTAAGATGAGGGGTGAATTATGACTTTAAAAAACTTTGTCCGATTTTATGAATATTTGTTCTTTATTTTCTATTTTGGTTAGACGATGAAAGCGGTAAAGTGCTGAAAGTAAAGAACACGAGAGATTTATCCTAGTTCCCCTTATAATCCGAGAGTATGTTTAGTCCCCTTACCACATGTAAGAGATTTTAGTATTGTTAGATCTTCCTAAACAAGACTCTAACCAATCTATCAAGAATAATCCTCTTGAAAACATACAACAAAGGAAAAGAAAATAATCCTCTCTTTTCTTGCACACACTTGTTTCTAATAATCCTGGAAAAACAAGTAATACACTATACACAATCTTAATTCCAACAATCCTGGAAAAATAAGATGTGATACAATAATACTTTTTGAATAAGTAAGTTTGTATTATAATTATCATTTTGAGTGATATATCAGTGTAATTTATCTTTCCTTCCAATAAAAATAATTAAAAAACACTAAAGTGTTAGATTGCTCAAGAATTTTCCGGTTTAGATGATGTGAAAGTATGCAGAAACTTTCTTGAATAAAGGTTGAAGATTTGAAATGTAAGTTTTGAAAATCAAAGAGTTTGATTAGAAGAGGTGATTTGTAATTTGAAAAACTAATTATTTATATTAGTATAACACCTTTATGAGTCATTGTGAAGTTCTGAATAAAATATCATGAACAAATGCTAAGTTAACATGAACAGGTTTCATGAAGAGATGCATGAAAAGGTGTTAAAAAAGTTACTATTTTTTTTAATTTTGTTCAAGTGCAAATTTATTGTTGTAAGGTGCAAATCAATTTTCACAAGGTAACGTTGTACATTTTTCATAAAGTTTTAGTAAGCAATTGATTTTCATAAAGTGCAAATCGATTTGCATAGTGTAAAAATTGAAATTTGTGAAGAAAATCTAGGCAACGAACAGGTGCAAATCAATTTCTCTAAAGTGCAAATCGATTTGCATATAATGAAAATGAAATTTTTACCTAAGTGTTTGTATCATGAGAAAGTGAATGATTTATGCAAGACTGTTTGATCATTTGAGCATCTAAGACTTTAGTGAAGGTAAATATTGTCATTACACCTTCTTGAAGTTTAATTCTTTTGATTCCAAAGGCTTGAACATGATGCTACATCTTGAGATTCTATTGAACATGGTTCTACTCTTGAGATTCGTCTTTTCCTTATTTGATACTAAAACTTTGTCTTCATCAAAACAATATTCAACAAAGGGAAGCTTGACTTCACATTTCTCTCCTTTTTGATGATGACAAACATTTCTCTTTGATGCTTTGTAATTTCCATAACATTTTCCCCCTAGGATGTATGACTCCCACTTTACATGTGAAGCTTATAAATCTTTGGACTTGATCATATTGAAGGAGTAATTTGTACCTTTTAAAATTTGAAGAAAAAGGAAATACACAAGTATAACACATAACACCTTTATCCCCCCTTGACATTATCAAAAAATGAGAAAAATGGGTGAATGATAATAATGTGTCAAGAATATAAGGCTAAAGAGGAAAACCAAAATCACAAGAAAAATTAAAAATGAAACTTGTATTAACCATGCAACATAAACTTTAACATTATCACATGGTAAATGAAATTAACTAATATCACACGATAAAACAAACCACACATGCATTCAAAATAAAACATAACCACATAAAATATTATGGTACATAGTACCTTACACAAGAAACTTAAAAAATTCAATAACATAAAACTTAACCAACAATACATGACAAAGACAACATAGAAATTTCAAAATGAAAATAACAAGAAATAAATAACAACTAAGATTGATCAATATCATGGTTGGTATCATCGTTGCCTTGGGAAGGATAGTAATGTTGAAGTGGTGTGGACATTGGAGGAGGGTTATATGGATTGTTGGGGTCATAAGGTGGAATGTGAAGGTGAGTGTAAAAATATTAAAAATGTCGATTCATGTCAGTGTGGAGGAGGTTGATTTGGTTGGTGAAGGATGCATGATTTTGAGCTATTTGTTCTTCGATAGAAGAGTTGCATTGAGCCCATTGAGAATTGATGGAAGTATTGAGATTAGCAAATTGAGAAGTCATATACTCCAAGAGGGCTTGATTGCTTGGACCACTAGGAGCATGAGGAGAAGGAACATATTCACCATCATCATATTCTTGAACATTTTCATGAGAAACTCCACCAATTTGAGGATTTGGAAAATACTCAATAGTTTTCTCTTACATATTATATTGAACACCCATTCTCTTATCCATATTTTTTATGGAGATTTTGTGCCCACTTGTGTCCATTAGGCGATAATCAACCGCTTCCAATTTTATGTCAAAGTGTGGCAAAATAAGTTTAATAAACCATCCATATGGTAAGGATTTGAACTTTTTGGTGTGGTACAACATATGATGCATAATGATAGGAGACCATTTATCTGGATACCATTCTTAACCACATACATAATTTGCATTTAAAACATCCATAACATTTCAATGGTTTCCGGTCCGAGGAATGAGAACATACACCAAAAAGTAATGAAACATCATATCATTGATGGAAAAATTTGCAGAAAACCATAATAATCTATCTAGTTCATCCCCCAACAAGCGAATTAACTTGTTTATTATAGTAATTATCTTCAGAAACTCTACTGATGCTATACTA
The DNA here is from genome assembly GCA_948472305.1 of Vicia faba. Lineage (NCBI taxonomy): Eukaryota > Viridiplantae > Streptophyta > Magnoliopsida > Fabales > Fabaceae > Vicia > Vicia faba. The sequence continues at coordinate 644,140,121 of OX451736.1, read as the reverse complement.
AAAATTCTTATTATAATCCTTCCACTCATCATCTTCATGATCATATAAGAGACTACCAACATAAGTGATATTGAGAATGTTTCCAAGTTTCTTTCCAGTCCATACAAGCCTCTTGCATCTAACATTCGTAACAAATTTCTGATCTTCTACACCCATATTACAATAAAAAAATCCTAACTAAATTTGGATAGTATAATCCAATCCCAAAGATATTAATGTATTATGAAAATTAAAACATTTCGAAGGAAAAGTATAAAGATCACCATATTTTGAAGTTTGGACATGCTTGCTTTGATAGAACATCCCATATCTCTCCATTTGCTTGTTAGTGAGTTCTTTGAAGATTGGTGGAGTTTCGATGGAGGAAGAAGCTTTTTTCCTTCCCTTTTGATTCAGTAGGATCCTTTATTTTTCCTCTTGAAGCCATGGATGAAGGATAATAATGGTTGGGGTGAAGCTTTAATAGAATTTTTGTTGATTTGGATGTAGTGGTGAAAAATTGAGATTAAGCTATTGATTAACTTAACTCGCAAAGTGAAAGTCGGCACCGCACTTTATTGTTTCCAAAGGAATAGGAAAAGAGTGAATAAAACCCAAAGAAGTTTTAAAGCAAAACTAATAAAAAAAAGATCTAGGTACGGGGGTTGGTTATACAAAGGGAAGGTGTTAGCACCCTAAACATTTGTGGTACTCCACATGAGCCTCTTTGAAAATATGTGTATTTGGCTAAAATGGTTGTTTGAAAAAGATCGTGGAGATGAGAAAAAATGGTTTTTATGATTTTTGATTCCGCAAAACTTCAATGAGTTTTGTGCCTACGTACCACAAATGTGCAATGGAGAAATCAGAACCATGCAGTTCTTCTAAAAATGACAAATTTTTTTGTTTGTTGATTTTAAGAAAAGAGAAATTTTGTCATCTTATTTAGAATACTCAACCAAATATCCATAAACAAGAGAATGATATACCTTTGCATCACAATGAAAGAAGGTCTCCAACTTGGATAGAAATCAACAAGTATGCCACTAGCTCTTTCAAGTAAAAAAGATTCAACATCATGTCAATCAAGGTTATGGACATGGCAGAATTATATCTCAACCATGGAGATGACTCATATCTAATTTTTAAGAAAAATTTTAAAGATAAAACCCAAAATGGCAAAAAAATATAATGAATTTTTTTGTGTCTTTTAGTCTTTGAAGAAAAGATTTTAACTTTGATAAATGGATTAAAGATTTGGTTTGGAAAAAGGTTTTGAAAATGCACTTGACAAAGTCAAGTTTTTTTTTATTGAAAGTGGTTCAAGTTTGAAAATAAGAAGGTTTTGAAAAAAGAGGGAGAAGATTTGAAAATTGAATAAGATGGGCAAGATATGAATGGACTATCCTAAAGTACAAAGTAAACACCAAGGTAGGAAAGGTGTAACCAAACAAGAGCAATCATCTTGACGCAAGTCAAATAGTGCATCCCATTCCTTTGGATTAAAGCCACACAAACAAGTAATAAGCATCAGATGAAAAATAGTGCCTCAGGTGCATGCTTAGCATCAGATGAATCACAAAAGATGTAGAGGACTTCTCATGTATCAAATGACTTTCAAAGTAACAACACCAACACACAAAAAAGTTCACAATAAATATACAAAATACATAACCAGGGTCTCATCTTAGATGAATCAAGATCATAAGGTCTAGATGAAATTCCATGTCAAACTCTTATCCTAAGTCCATGTTCAAAGAAAAGGGATGGTAAACATTGTCTAGGAGAGAGCCATTAAGTTTTTTTTTAATGTTTAAGCCTTTATTAATGTTTTGAAAAGAAGAAGAAAAATGCTCAAGGAGCAAAAGAAAAATAGTATAAAAGTAAAGTTCTCAAGGAGCAAAGAAAAAATATCATAAAATAAAATACTTAAGGAGCAAGGGTAAAATAACATAAAGTAAAGGCAAGAAAGTAAGATGACAATAATGATACAGATGCTAAAATTAAATGACATAAAATAAATGACAAAATATAAATTTCATTAATATAAAATTTAGTACAATAAATGTTAGAGTTAGTATGTTAGCTTTCCGATTTGGGACAAATTTAGCATTATGTTTAGCAATTGCAGGCAGACTTATGCACACGTCAATACTATGAGAGGCAGGTCAATAACAATTTATGTGCCATACATGTTAGAGATATGTAGAAACCATACTCCTAAAACATGTAGCACAAGTAAAAACAAAGATGGATCAAGATTAAGTCTAGAAGACGAGATCATCATTACATCAACCAAGTCCTTCATGACACCTTGACACAAACTTTACACCAATCTAAAGTACCTTAAGTGATCAAATGATCACGTAGAGGTAGATTTGAAATGAATGAAGTTTATCAAGTATCAATTCAAACTTGATTGAACCAAGATGAATCATAAATCATCCAATTGATCCAAAAGAAAAAGAAGAAGAAATAGATGGAGCAGTGATAACAAGAAAGTAAACCCCAAACTGGATCAAAGACTTGTATCAAGTTATCATCAACATCATTCATCCATTTTAGCAGATTAGGGTTTTCACCCCATCAACATCCAAGATCCAATGAGGTTTATGAAACTTATGATCAAGCAAGCTTAGATCCAAGGCCACCCAGTCAACAAAGTCAAACAACAACTAAAATACAATAAAGCAATATTAAAATGCATGGAAAAAGGATTTTCAAATTGATTTTAAATGAAAATAAAAGGTAAAATATCAAAGTCTAATCAAAACATCAGATAGAAATTAAGTGAGGCCATAGAAAAATAAGAAATGGTCTATAATATTTTAATGAAATTTTTGGTGATTTTTAGAAATAGATAACTATTTTTAAACTAATCAACATCAAGTAAACAAGTGAAAAATATTTTTTTTAAAAAGCAAAAATAAAAATAAAATTATAAAACAATTCCACAAAGTCATAAATAATTCAAATAATTTTTGTGAATTTTTTCATTATTTTTTAAATTAAAATGAAGGAGAAATGAATTTTTGAAATTCAAATCAATTTAAAACAAAAATAGAAAATAAAATAAAAGCTAAAAAATCCAAGATCGTCAGATCTGTTAGATCCATGGTTTTAGGATTGGCAGAAATTTTTCTAAAACATGGTTCATGACAGTTGTTGAGCAAGATGTAATAACATCTTGATCAAACTGAAACAACAAAGTTTTCAAGTGCATTGAAGACAAATGTTTTGACATATGTTGTGACATGCTGAACCAGAACATTAGAATAGACTATTTTAAATCTTGACATATTTGATTTAATTTTTTTGATATTCCTTTTGGATATGTCTCATTAATTTTTGCAGGTCAAGAAGATTTAATCTGGAACAAGAATTTGAATCTTCAGCTGTACACAAATTGCCAAAATTAAATGATGAGACAATTTAGGAAAATTTGTGTTTGCTCCAAGATTTAAGGAGATTTTTCTGCATAGTTGGTGCAGCCATCAGCTTGTGGATCAAGAAATATTTTTGTGAAGATTTCGAAGCCCATGGAATAATAAGGTGTATTTAAAGAGAAACCTAGACCTAATGTAATTTTACTTTCACAATTGTAAAATTATGGTAAGTCTAAAGTATTAGGTTTTGAGAGTCTCTTGTGCTTTTTGTAAGCCACCCACGTATCTTTTAATACAATGTGGTAGACTGGTTTGTTACTTGATTATGTATCAAGTTATTGTTCTTGGTTGAAGCTTTTAAGCAAAGAGTTTAGTATTGTTTATTGAAAGTATAAACTTCTATTTGGTTTTAATTCTAGCCACAAGGTTTTTGACTGCAGGTATCACTGTAGTGATTGGAAGTGAGAGGGAGGGTCTCATATCTAGATGGTGATTTCTAGGTAGAAGTTGCAAAAGGTAGGGATTAGGAAAGAAATTGTAAACTGGGATTGTTTAGGCTTTGAACTAGTACTATCATAATGAATTTCCTCTATGGTTTGGTAGCCCCCAGAGTAGGCGACATTGCACCGAACTGGGTTAATAATCTGCTATGTTATTTATCATTCTACAATTTATTTTACAGTTTGATATTATTCTGTATCAGGAACAGATATGTTAACATCTGTCTTGACATTGTGTTATGATGTTGGGTCATCAATATTAACATGAGTTGCAAGTGCCAAAATTTCAAGATCTACACTCATTAATTGAGTTGGCATATTTGAAGGCTCAGAGGCTATGGTCTATGGTGGAAACGAGTCAACAACACGCATGGAAGAAAAAAAAGGCCATGCCAATGAGAGTATTTCAATTGGCACGCTATCATTGGCTAAGATGAGGCACCTCATAATCTTCAACCTCCAGCCTTCTTAATTTTTCAAAATTAATCCAAAAATCATAAGGTGAAGAATCTACCTGAATGGAGTAAGGTGAAAAGCTTCTAAAACTGGACTTAGATGGAGAGATTTAGTGCACCTCAAGGATTGCTTTCATTTTCTTAGCTTCAGGGAAGATCAGGGAAGGTGTTTGAATCGAGAATTAAGATGGAAAAGCTCTGGAAATATTGAAGTGGAGTGAGAGAATTTGAGCTTTGGGAGTGAGCTTGACAGAGCTTGTTTGGCTATCAAAAGCTTGAAAAATGATGAGGGATAAACCTCTATTTATAGAAAAATAAAATGGAATGTTAAGAGAGGTGAAATGATCATATATGTATTGAATTCGTGTGCAACCTTGAAGCATAAAAAGTGTGACTTCCAAATTACTAAAACTCAATAAATTCATGTGTTTTAAGTGTTAAACAACCACTACAAACTTGGTAAACTTGATTAGGAACTAAAATGAACCTTAACTTAGCTTTTAATTGGAATTAGAGTGATTTGAAAATCTGGACAAAATGAAAACTTCAGTTCCAAGTAACCATTTTCAAACTCATGGGGCATCACTCACAAGAGGCTTTTTTATCTCGTTCTTTTTGCAATGTGTAGACATCATCACCAAGATCACAATGTTCCAAGAAAGTATTGATTTGGATGCTTGAGTTAGAATTTATGGTATGTTGAAATTGGAAAAAATTATTACTTCACAAACTTGAAAAATTCTAAGTTAAAATGCCCTATAATGACTTGTAATGTCTCAATGAATTCCATGACCTTCCAAGCAAAATTAGGGCTTGACCATTGAAGAGAACTTATAGAGGGCGTAAAAATTATTATTGTTCAAAAAGAATGAGCCTAAAATGATAAAAGTTGAGCAAGTTGTGATTCTTGAAAGTTGGGTAAAAATAACTTGGAAATATGTCAAAATTTCACTAATTCCACAAATGACCTATAATGTCTTCAAACTTTAGATGATCTTCCTCACATAGTTAGCTCTGGACTTGTAAAGAGAAGTTAGATAGGATGTCAAGGAGACTCATATGCAAAAATAACCATTCAAAAATGTTGAATAACGAAGTAGTTGTGATCTTTTGAACTTTGAGTTAAAAACTTGTCAAATTAGGTCAAACCACTTTGCATAACTTTGATACTTTTGATCTTTTCTTGCATTTGAAAGCATGATTAGACACATATGAAATTAGGATGATGAAAACTTCATTGATATATTCTAACACTTTTCAAAACTTGAGGTTACTTGGTGAAGAATGCATGGAAATAAACACATGAACCTTGGACTTTTTCTTGAGAAATAACCAACCAAACTTGAATAATTCTTGATCAATTGATGATTGAGTAATGTTTGAAGATGATATGACCTAAGATTATAGATCAGCCCCTAATTCATAAGTCCTTGAGGATCAATTTTGACCATGCTTTGACTTTGATCACATGAAACCCTAGTTGAGGGAACTTGTTTGATCCACTTGGTTCACACTTGTGCTTGCAAAACAAACAAAGGAAAACAAAGCATATCTTTTTGTATTTTGATTAGATGTTAGTAACACATAAAGCATGTATAAAAAGTGAAAGATTCACAATAAGGTGCTTAGTGATTCCTCAAAGGAAAGCTTAAATAAAAGAGGGAAAACAAAGGTTAAGAGGTAACCCTAAGGTTGTAATCTTGATGTGATGCAAAGATGAAAATGAAGTACGGTCTTAGGGGATGAAATTAGGGTATGACAACTGCCCCTATTTAAGTTTCTTTTATCCAGATATATGAAGATTGAAATCTTCGTTTTGACATGATTGAGGAGACTTAAATATAACAAGACCCAATTTTTGTCCTTAAGACGCCATGCAATGTTTATGATTATGAATACTTAAAAGAAAGATTATATTCCACAAGAGGATGTCACGGTGAACAAACTCTATGGGAAAAAAGGAAATAAATACCTATCAAAAACTCTACTGGGGAAAGAATAACATACTTCAAATGAGAGACTCCTACTAGGTGTAGCGGTAGAAATTTTGAGACTAAGCCATTGGATTGACTTGACTCACACAGATCAAATAAAAATTGTCACTGCACTTTATTATTTCCAGAGGAATGGGAAAAGAGAGAATAACCCAAAAATAATGGGAGAGAATCTAAGTTCGGGGGTTGGTTATGCAAAGGGAAGGCATTAGCACCCTAAACATCTACGGTACTTTGCAGGAACCTCTTTGAAAATTTGTGCATTTTGGCTATAAGTGTTGTATACAAAATAGATTGTGGGGGTGAGAAAATAAATATTTTTTTCTTGATTTTTGCACCCTTTGCGATTGTGAACCTTTAGTGTCTACGTATCAACTTTCATGCAATAGGGGATCAGGGAACTCGTAGTTCACCTTTAAAAATTTTAAAACACAAGTGTGTTGGTTAGTTTTAAGAGACAAGACATCATCGTCTTATCTGAGTGGAAGAATATACTTACTACCCATAATTATGAGAAAGGAGAATTTGCGTCATCTCAAAGTGAAGGATATGGCTTGGATTTTAAAATCAACAAAGCCTCGCTCAACACCCAAGTGGAAAATATCTCACTTCACTACATATCATAGAAGTATAGTAGCTTGCATCACTACAAGGATTGACAAGAGTCTAATCTTTTGAGAAACTTTTTAAGGCAAAAGGCGAAAGTGGCAAAAATAGTTGAATGAGATTTATTTAATTTTAGTCTTCTCACAAAAAGGTCAAGGTATTATTAAGTTGATTAAAATTTAATTAAGAATATATTTTGAAAATGCATGGACCTAAGTTCAAGTTTATTATGAAAGCGGTTCAAGTTTAGAAACAAGAAGAATTTTCAAAAGGAGGGAGAAGATTTTTGAAATTAGAGAATGTGGGAGGAGATGAAGGGACTATCCTAACGCATAAGGTAAAAGCTAGCGAAAAGAATTGTCTAACCAACAAGAAGCCAACACTTGACACAATGAGTCAATATAGAATTCCCATCCTTTGGATTGAAACCATACAAGCAAAGACAATAAACCTCTTAAGAAGCTTCAATTCCATTAAGTCTTTACAAAAATTGGGCAGAGTAACGATTGTATACAGATGAATTCCCGATCACAGACAAATCATGTAATCACAATAATCTGCACATAAAGCAAACAAACAACCCAATGTCTTGGGGTAAACCCCAAGAGCTCCAGACAAAATAACAGTTTAGGTCACAAGGTCTCAAGGTAGGTCAAGGTCTCTAATACTAAGTCCAAGAAGTCCATAATCTCCATAATGCCAAAGATAGTATCCAAATAGTCCAAGTAACATTAAAGCTTTTTATGGTTCAAGTTGGTTATTAAGTATCTTCAAAGAGAAAATGAAAAGCTCAAGTGAACCAAAATAAAGTGACATAAAGTTAAATACTCAAGTGAGCAAAGATGAAAATAGCATGAAATGTAAATGCTAAAATAAATGTGCTTAAAGTAAAGAGCATGAAGTAAAGGCATAAGATAAAGTCAATTGTTAGAAATTAGAGGTTATTTGAATGACCATCTTGAAACTTACATTTAAAACTCATTAGAGGATTGATAAAACCAAATCCTCTGAACAACAAGTTGCATTTGCTTTTTGTCAAGTATATCATTCACTTAAAATTCTCAAAGCAGCAATAAATGATCAATGATGTTTAAGTGTTTCACTTTGACCAAAGCTTATGAAGATTCATTAGAGGATTGATAAGACCAAAGCCTCCTAACAATGAATCCCAAGGTTATTGGATCAAAGGATTCAAATTAACATACTTGGGCTTACAGACATTAGTTTGGGCCACGAATGATAATTTCTCGAACTGGGATAAAATCTAGCGTTATGTTAAACAATCGTAAGTGGACTTATATAGAAGTCACACCTATTTTGAGGTCGATCAATAGAAATTTATGTGTCATATGTTTGGAGAAATGATATGTACATTATCCTCTAACAACATGTGACACAACAAGAAGAGGATAAGCTGAGAAGGGATCGGATAAGAATTAAACCATATTTGGACCAAAAATTTAATCAAGCCATCATTAAAATCATCCATCCTATTTGATGGAGTTAAAATCAACACCCAAGATCCAATGATGTTAATGAAGCTCATGATCAAAATCTTATAGTCCAAGATCAACCAGCATACATACAAAATAAAATTGTATTTAAAAAATAAAGCAAAAAAAAGACTTTTAAAATGGTTTTTTAAATGAAAATAAAAGGGGAAAATAGAAACTATATTCAAAACATCCAATAAAAATTAAATAAGACCAATTGAAAAATCAGAAGTGAGCTCAAATATTTTTATAAAATTTTTGGTAATTTTTTATAGTCAGAAACTATTTTTAAACTAATTAAAACCACTCAAATAAGTAGAAAAAATATCAAAAATAGTAGAAATCAGAATAAAATTCTAAAAAAGAAATCAAAAAATCAGAAACAATGAAAATGATATTGAATAATTTTTTCAGAATTTAAAAATGCCAAAAAATATTTTTAAGCAATTAAAAACAAGTCAAAACAAAGAAAAAATCATAAAAAATATCAAATCTAAAAATAAATTCATGAAAAAATAAAAATTAGAAAGAGAATATTTGAAAATATTTTTATGAGTTTTTTCATAATTTTTGGGTCTGAAATCGATTTTCTATGATTTTTTGAAGTTTAAAACAATTAAAATATAAAAATCAAAAATAAAAATAAAGTGAAAAATATATGGACCAATGGATGAAAGTCAAAACGCGTTAGTAAGCTAATATAATAGATTAGATGCGTTGTGCATGTCATGGTCTTTAATGAATAAAGCATTACATCAATTATTTAAATCAGATTTTGAAAAAAACAAATGGCACGTTATCATTGGTTGAGAGATGACACGTTGGTCATCTTCAACCTTCAGCCATACGGATTTTCAGGTCTCTAAAATTTAAAAATTAGAGCTCAAGACCGGTACCATTCGCTTTGTCTCTTCAAGACAATTGCAATGGTACCCTCGCGAAAATTTATGTAAGGTGTAGCTCAGTCATTTTGGAAGGAAAGATTTGAAAAGGGATTTGAAAATCATGGCCAAAACTCACTTCCAGTTGAAAATAAATGTTGCGACTAGAATCAGAATGATGAGAGCTTCATTACAGTATCAAAGTTTGAGATAATTGGTGAAGGAATCTACCTATTGAAGTTCAAATTCAGAGCTCTGAAACTTGACTTAGCTAGCACGAATTAGGAAGTCTTAGAGCTTAGTTCTTGTTCTGTTATCTTCAGTGAGGTTCAAGGATGAAGAATTGAAAAAGAAATTGGATTGAGGAAAGCTAGAAAACCAAATTCGAAGTTACAGAAAAATGGGTTCAAGAGGAAGTTTGACAGGGTGATTCTGGCTCTCTAAGCTTGAGAAAATGAATGAGGTATGACCCTCTAGTTATAGGGAAACAAGTGGGATTCTCAAGCGTGTGAAATAATGAAATTTGGAGGGAACTCGTGTGAACCTGATACATGAGGAATGTGTGACCTGTTTAGCATCAAAACTCACTCAATCCTTTTGTTTCAAGGCTCTAATCCAATTTGGAAAGTTGATTAAACATGTTTAAACCAAAATCGCGTGCTAATTTGATGTTTAGAAGCCACAACATAAATTTCAAATTCTCACTTGAAGTGAAACTTCAGTTTCAAAGTACCATTTTTGAACCAATGGCATTCATAACTCAAGGAGTCTTAGGGCATGATTCTTGAAGCTTTATAAATATGATATCATAATATTTACAATGTGAAAATAATGAGAATTAATGGATGTTTGAGCTAAGAGTTGTGATGAGTCAGAGTTGAGAAAAAGATGCTGACTTTTATACTTAGAAAAATTTCAAGTTTTCTCTTCAAAAATGACTTGTAATGTTTTAAGCTCAAACAAGACATTCCTCCAAAATTGAGCTTTGATAATTGATGCTAGCTTTAAGTAGACTTCCTAAATAGAATTGTGAAACTTGAATCACTCAAAAACACCAAGTATTGAAAAAGTTATGGTCTTGCGAAATTGGTGAAAATTCATGAGATGGCCTATAATCTTTTGCATTCTTAGGAAAGCTTCCATCCATTTTCAAGCTTTGCACATAAAAGAAGAGTTGAAGTTCACATATTTAAGATCATTTTGGAAAAATAGTGGGCTTAAGGAGATAAAAACTGACCAACTTATGATCTTTTGAAGTCACATAAAGGATTTTGATGGCCTATATAGAGGATTTGTAATATTTCTTCATCATTAGGTATCCTCCATACAAAATTTTCTTGAAACTTTTGAAATGATTTATTGATAACCCTTTGAAGAGAAGCATGTTTTTTTAATCACTCAAAAATACCAAAATATGAGAAAGATATAGCCTTTAGAAGTTCAAAACCCTAGCTCATAGAGCACCAAAATGCCTTAGAAACCCTTTTCCATCTTGACAAACTTCCTTGCACAAATACTTGTGTCATGCAAATAGAAGTTGTTGAGGATGATAATGAGAAACCATGGAAACCAAAGACCAACTCCAAATATTAATAATTGAGGGAATTATGCACTTGTGATCAAGAAATCAAGAACTTGTCTGATTAGGTCAAACCTCTTCAATTAACTTTTGCATCCTTTGACTTTCTTTGACAAATTGAGGCATGATGAATCAAAGTAGAGCTTTTCATGATATTACTTCAAATAATATTAAATGATGAAGCTTGAATATCAATGAAGCTTTCTTGAAGAATGCATGGAAATAAATTCATGAACCTATATATCAACTTGATGGAATGTGTTGTTCTCTCACCTATAATATCATCAATTAGGGAAAAAATTCATTGTATTTATTATTTAAAATTTAATCAATACAAAACATAGATGATCACAAAACACAAGTCATGGTGCTTGATGATTTCCCATGAGAAAAGCTAAAGATAAGGAGAAGAACCAAACTCTAGTGTGATCTTGTTGTGATTGGGTTGATATGATATGATAGAATAATCTTAGGGGAAAAAATTGGGGTACAACAACTTCCCTTATTGAAGTGTCTTCTATCCGGAGATGCGAAGGTTAAAATCTTCATGTCGACACGATTGAAGATACTTAAATATAAAACAAGCCCTATTTTTGGCCCTAAGATTCCATGCAATGCTTATGATTATGAATGCAAATGAACAATTAAAAAAATGACATAAGACATCACGTGAAATGTAGCAAATAAAAATCGAGATCAAAAGCAAAAGCCGACCAGGAAAATAAATCACTGGTGAACAAGAGACCCAACTCCATTAGGGTAAAGCCCTAAGATGAGATAAGGCGTCATCAACTCAAAGATTAAGGATGGAAAGTAAATGATAACAGTGATCGACAGATGACTGCGAACTATCCACTCACTGTGGAGATAACAAAAAAAGTAACATCGACCTACCGGGGAAAGAAAATGGTTAGATAATACTGGTAAATACCATTATTAGGGTAAGTAATAAATTATTAGCACCAGTATTAAAGACTGGGAACAAAATAACTTCTTTAGAGTAATGTGAATCTCAATGATGACCTATCTCCCATAATGACGAGACTACCATTCATCAGAAAAAGATCTTAACAATGAACAACCTCCCATAATGACAAGGCTATCATTCATTGGAGTAACAAATCTCAACAACAAACTACCTTCCATAATGAAAGGCTACCATTCATTTGAGTAACAAATCTCAACAACGAACTACCTTCCATAATGACAAGGCTACCATTCATTGAGTAATAGATCTCAACAACAAACTACCTTCCATAATGATAAGGCTACCATTCATTGGAGTAACAAATCTCAGCAACGAACTACCTTCCATAATGACAAAGCTACCATTCATTGGAGTAATAAATCTTAGCAACGAACTACCTTCCATAATGACAAGGCTACCATTCATTGGAGTAACAAATCTCAACAACGAACTACCTTCCATAATGACAAGGCTACCATTCATTGGAGTAACAAATCTCAACAACGAAATACCTTCCATAATGAAAAGGCTACCATTCATTGGAGTAACAGATCTCAACAACGAAATACCTTCCATAATGACAAGGCTACCATTCATTGGAGTAACAGATCTCAACAACAAACTACCTTCCATAATGACAAGGCTACCATTCATTGGAGTAATAAATCTAAACAACGAACTACCTTCCCTAATGACAAGGTTACCATTCATTGGAGTAACAGATCTCAACAACAAACTACCTTCCATAATGACAAGGCTACCATTCATTAGAGTAACCAATCTCGACAAAGAACTACCTTCCATAATGACAAGGCTACCATTCATTGGAGTAACAAATCTGAATATTCTCTAGGAACTGATAAACTTACTGGGGGAGTACAGGTTGCTCAAATAAAGAGATCTATCACTTGTTATTACGAGAAGGAATTGCAATAATGATTTCCTGGGGAAAGAAATAGTACTTCCTGGGGAATGAAATAGTATATTCCTACTGAGGAGATAAAGTTTTCTCGTGGCAAAATAAATGCACATCATCAAACCAGGGCTCAAAGCTTATAGAAATCAAAATAATAATATTGTTGGGGACCATAGATTCAATCCAGAAATAAACCGGAATGAATCATTCAACAAAAATAACACCTCATAAGAAATAAATTCAAGAGGGAACCACTTTCTATCTAGACAAATAGTTGTGCATGAAGGCTAAAGCAAAAATCTTCCACGAGGGATAACTCTGTGGGGAAATTGAAAGAATATACATTTCTGCCTAAGGTTGACATTCTATTGGAGAGAGGATAACATAACTCTACAAAACAGGGTAATATGCCAACAAGATATTAATGAATGCAAATGAGCAATGATTTGCTAAATTCCACTATGCGTGATGTATGTATGAATGTATGAATGTTATCATGTATATGTTGACAAAACAGACATATAACACTAGGGATAACCAGACAAAACCAACTTGGGTAAAGTCAATACTCGGCTAAATCACATCCAAGATGAAAATTTCAAAAGAAAGTAAGAAACAATTGAGGAAACAAATTCCTATTTCACGGCTTAACTACACCGGAAAGGAACATAATCCGAAAATAATCAAATCATAATAATAAATCAGTACAAATACAGGGATATAGCATCCTCTTCCAGGCTTCACCAGGGAATATCACACATACTTTAATGGGGAATACAAATGTTTCAAGGTCTGTATTTCTACTGGGGATTACAATACTGATTTCGCTAGGGTAGATGAAAACCACGACGTCGAGATATCAACTGAGGATCTCGTACTAACTTCATTAGGGAAGAAAACACCACATCGTCGAGGGGAACCTAAGATACATTCTTCAATACTGAGAGTGATGATTACACCAACTTCTCTGGGGAGAAATTATGAAACCTTGTGGGGGTAGCGATTTCTGAGAGACCCTTTATCTCGGTTTCACTTGGGGATTCAAGAAGCCAAACATTACAGCAAGAAATCGAACTTATGGGGATTTTAAATCAAATCTAGCACTTGGCGGGAGAAAACCCAAAAAATTGACAATTGTTTCAACACTTCTTAGAAAATATATTTCCCTTGTCTGGTTTCCTGGGAAACTAACAACAAAAGTAATGCTAACGCTGCAACAAAAATAATTCTAACACTGCAAAGGGCGATGTTTTGCAAATGATTCCATTTCAGCACGCAAAGGGGAAGAGAATTTTGTGATGTGAGTGAAGACCTTACTGGGGAATATGGGATAGAGACTTCATACCATGCAAACCCGAAATTAAAATGAACCAAGAACTGACTGGGGAAAATAGGATCATAAACCCAACACTGCACCATACATCAATTGGTATCATCTTCAATTATCCGAAAAGCACAAGAAGATCATACTTATACCAGCAAAAGTGACCTGGGAGAGCCTTTCTGGGGAATTCATACTTCACAAATTTTGGAGTTCGTCCATCCTTAGAGTCACTATTTTTGTTCTCCTTAAGTCACAAAATCTAAAGTAAGAAGTAATTTGTAAATTCTTTTCAAAAAAAAAATTTGTTATTTAATCTGTTTGCTTTGAAAATTACTATCAATAATAAATGGAGTCTTTGTAAGCTGAATAAAATAAGAATTATAAAGAATTGGATAAAAGCTCAAACTTTATTAATAGGATGGTAGTCTGCGAATGGCGAGACTCCATAGATGATTACAAAGTTTGGAAAATGGTAATATATAGATACATTGAAATAAAACGACCACTATTCTCCCTAACAACTTTGAATTCCTGAGCAGCGACTTCTGTTGAAGCGTGGTGAGGATCCAAGAAGAATGTTGCTTCATTGATCAAGTCTTGTCCGATGCAGTTACTTGCCAAGAAATCCCTAACTTTTTCCTAAGTTTCCCTTGCGGGTTTTCAACATAGCGGGTACATTTATTCTGTTTATGTCTCTTAGTTTTGCCGAGATCACCCTTTCGGGTTTTCAGCCTACTGAGACGCTCTTTTTTTCCTAATTCGCCCTCTCGGGTTTTTGACTTAATGAGTTGTTCTTTTATTTATTTATTTAGGCGAAGTATTTCTTGATTGCATCAGCATTTAAGGGACGTGGGAACTCCTCGCCATCCATTGTTTCAAGAATTAATGCACTGCCAGAGAAGGCTTTCTTGATAACATATGGGCCTCAAAAATTAGGAGTCCACGTGCCCCTAGAATCAGCGTTAAAAGACATGATCTTCCTGAGCACTAGGTCTCCTTCCCTTTATGTATATGAGATAAGATCCTATCTGGAAGATCCCTCTGATCAAAAGAACCAGATTCATGGAATCCTGTTTGTGGCCATAGAACAGATTATGTTTGAAGAAGAGTATTGTTATCCAACCATAGTGTTTGATGCTCTTGAGTATTGTTTTGATTGCCCTTGAGGAAGAGAATTTGTGATTCTCTTTATGTACCTTCAAAAGTTGTTGAAAAAGACTCCCTTGTCAAGTGTTGATATGATGCCAGACAGAATTTTGTGATATCTTTGAAGATGTTAAAATTTGAAGGGCATTATTTTTGAAGAATCAAGGGAAACAAATGCTTTTGAAAAGTCTGTATTTTTTAGTGTCATGCCTAGGAGAGTCTGTTCCAGAGACCTAATAGAGGGAGTTTCCTCTGTAGGTACAGACAATGATATCCATCATCTCAAAGTCAGACATGAGGTCTAAAGAAAATCTTATTGAGACGTGGCTCGTGCAATCCCCTGCATATGTCGGTAGTCTGATCCTGAAGATTGATCAGTTGTTATTGGATTGTTTCCTTGTGTTAACCCCCACAAGAGTTGATTATAAGTTACTATGGAAGTTACCCCAAGAACCATAGTAAGAATGGATGATGTCGTATCTGATGTCGGGACATCATCTCTAGGTGTGTGCTTCCTCTAAAAAGGAAGTTATTGTGTAGATCATGAGGTGAGTATTGTTGATCACCAATGAAGTTCAAAGTTGGAATGTTTGATCATGATGGAGCTGAAGACCAGTCTCTGACCAAGTCTAGAATGTTGAAAGGATCATCTTGTGTTGAATGATGAAGAAGAAGGATGTCAGTTCAAGTGCTCTAACATCTATTGAAAAGGAGTATCATCTGCAGTTTTATGTGTGGGGAAGTTTATGAGGATGTGCATGTTACTGATGATAAAGACCTTGTCGGGAGCTGAGTACTTATCTGAGGTATGGATGTAAATCTAATATCTGAACTGATGATTCAAATATTGTTGAGAGGTTATTTCTCTCTATGGTGATCAAGTGGCTGTATCAACCTGAATGAGTCGCAGAAGATGTAATCTTTTGTGATCTTCTCCTAAAAAGACTATCAAATGTAATAATCTCTTTGGTTGATAAATCAAGAACTGAATTATTGGGATCTGTGAAGAAAGGTTGATGTCTTAAATGGTGTTGTAACATCATTTTATAAAGGAAGGTTTGGGATTATTATTATGGAATATTGAGGATCAACATGGTTGTCAAAAGAAGGAGTTCCAACTTTGTGGATTAAAAGTTGCAGATCCTGATCCTGTCTTTAGTAGTATGCTTGATGACTGCATAACTACTATGTTGAAGACTTCAATAGTACCAGCAATTGCTAGAGCAAAGGAATTTGAAGAAGGTGGTTTTCCTCTATTGCAAGTATGTCAGCCTGGTGTGCTTAAAACAAGTTATTTGAGGGCTTGTGTTTGTCCAAGTATGTCTTCACGATATCTTGGATATCCAAAGAGGTATGGATATTTGGCGTGGTTATGTAGGGCCATGTATCAGACATGACCTTGTAAAAATCTGAAGACCTAGAGTTGGTATATCAGATTCAGGATGAGTTATTTTCACAAGAGTGTGGATATGTTTCAGTAAGTGCATGAAGTCTCTTGTTTGTCTTCTGGTGTCCAAGTGTTCATTCTCAGCAGAAGCCTTGTTTGTCCATGATAGGGGGAGCTTAGAACCTATTTATGGTTATTGTTGTAGTAGTTATGGAGCTTGCATGTAATTAAAGCTTGTGAAGACTACAAGCAACATGTTGTGACCTGTGGCTACTAGGTGTAGTTGTCTATGCCTCTGTTAGGTCTATGTGGTTCTAGTCACGAGAAGCTAGTATACTCTGTTTTCTCCAAGGGTTGAGCTTAAGGTCAAGTCACTGACCTAACCTAGAATGTTTTGGATGCCATGCTTGGATGTCTTATCAAAGATTCAACAAGTATCACAGGTGTGAAGAAGAAGGTTGTTTGTTTTACCTAGTGTGAGAAGCTTACTATAGAATATAGTGAGAGAATATTTCTGTTGTGAGACCTTGTGAGATCCTCTTGTGAGAATGGGGAGTTTGTTAAAGGGCATGGATGGAAATAAGTCCCTTGGATGATGATTCTAGAACTAAAGCAAATAAGCTCTGTGGTAATGTTGTTGATGTCTCAAATGATGTTGGAACATCATTTTTGATGATAGTCTATTAAAGATACTTGGAACTATGAATCTCAATATTCAAACTCCACACTCATTAGTGGCAGTTCTGTCTATGGTGTTAAATAAGGAGATTTTGATTGAAGGAGAAGTATGCTCAAGTAATGTATAACTACCATATTGGTTTGAAGACTTTACTAGTGTCAGCAAATACTAGTAATATGTAGAAGGATGAATAAATAAGCACATTGGTTAAGGGGTACTCCCTGTGTTGGAGAGTCTAAATCTTTGTAAAGATTTAAAGCACACTAAGAAATGGTTGGAAGTTGGTTTCAGACTATGGTTGCATGACATCTTAGCCATCCAAAGAGTCATGATAATATGTGTGAAGGTGAAAGGGCATGAATCAGAGGTGTCCTTGTTATGTGACTAGTTCAGGGTACTTGGAGTTATTCCCAGTGAACTAGTGGGTGCTTAGTGTTGTCTTTTCTCCATAATGATGTTTTTGATTGTCCATGACGGGAGAAGTTAGTGGACTAATTGGTTTGTTTGGAGCTTGTGATGTTCAAGCGTAGGGAGTTATTGCCCTCCTATGAGGATGATGTTGGATAACATGATGAGACATGTTGCTACAAGTTGTAGATGTTTATGTCCTTATGAGTCTCTAAAAACTCTAGCCAGATGTTGCTAGAGTATACCACCCTTCTCCAAGAGGATGTGTTGGTTCTGCGAGAATTTATTTTTCTCTGCAGTAGTGAATGAGATAAAGAAGACTATTCTGCTGGTTGTTAGAAGATGATGACTCTGGTTATGATGTCGAGGATGATGTCCAGGACATCTCTCCTTTGAAGAAGTCTGAAAGCAAGAAGCTTTCTGTCAGGGTGCCTGATGCTCCTCTTGACAACATTTCCTTCCATTCTATTGGCAATGCTGAAAAGTAGAAATATGTGTTTCAAAGAAGAATTTCCCTTGAAATAGAATTTGGAGCAGGTGCACTGGAGTGCAAAGAGATTATGGAGCTAATTCCTTTTACTGGCTTGTGCTAATCATAAAAGTAAGGAATATAGGAAGGTGTTTGTGTTAAATTTTCCCTTGTTGTCATCAATACTTATATGGGCAAGTATGAAGATGATTATTGTGAGTTAGAAGTGACTGATAATCAGGTGTGCAAAGCCATTACTGCAAACCAAACTGTAAAGCATGCAGGAACCTGTGCACCGACTGTGTGTTCTAATCGGAGCTTCTTAAAGGATTTTTATGCACAATGAGTCCTTTAAATGATTGATCAAGAACCAGTTTGATTAGGTTCTATAGAGTTGATGTACCATATGATGTCTTAACATCATGATTGTTTATGGCTATTTTGTTTAATGCTTGGGATTGTTCATGTGAAGTTGGATGCTTAAGCATTATTGTGAGAAGTGGAATTTCTGACTATATGGATTAGAGTATGGAGAATCTAATCTTGTCTATAGTAGCATGCTTGATGAATACATTACTACCTTGTTGAAGACTCCACTAGTATCAGCAACTACTAGTGGATATAAAGGCAAAAGGATGCTGACAGATACTGAGGTCTGAGCAGAGCATCTTGAAGTGGTATTTTTTGCTGCAAGTCACTCCAGAAAAGGTTTGGTGATCTGGATATTAGTAAAGCTTTTAAGAAAACTAAGAGTTTTTGGAGTTTGTTAGTGACTTCACACCTAGTATGCATGACATCTTGCCTATTCAAAAGGTCATGATACATAGTGTGGTTATGATAAGACAATGATCAAATGTATCCTTGTGTTGTGGAGAAGTCAGGGTTCCTGGAAGTATTCTCAAGGAGTGACAATATCTGACTCTGGTTTGACTCTACTGAGGGAGTCAAGGTTCAGCATATGTGGGAAGTGATGAAGTTTCTCATATAGTGCACAAGTCTTCATCTTAAGTTGGAGAATTAGTTACTCATAACAAAGGGAGTCATGTGGATATCTGTAAATTGTTGCTGCAATGATACAGGTATTATCAAGCCAGAATACTATTCACTTTTGTAAAG
Organism: Vicia faba; assembly: GCA_948472305.1. Taxonomy (NCBI): domain Eukaryota; kingdom Viridiplantae; phylum Streptophyta; class Magnoliopsida; order Fabales; family Fabaceae; genus Vicia; species Vicia faba. The sequence goes on along the minus strand of OX451736.1, from coordinate 644,120,836 downwards.
GTTCTATGAGGAAATGATGTCGAAACAACATGTTGTGACATTATGAAGTTATGGATAAACTAAACAAGACATGGTTTTTTCTAACTATGAGAAGCTTGGTGAAGATCAGAAATTCACATATCTCTTAGAAATTTAATGGGAAGTCTGAGAGAATTTATTTTTCTCTATAGATTTCAAAAAGACTCCTTGAGGGTCTATATTATGAAGAGGTGTCACAAATGTGATATTTTGATATCTTAGTATATGCCACTAAGTCTAAGTGAAATAAGAACGCTTAGAATCCAGTATGAACAACTGGATAATCTGGTGAAGCATCCCTGATTGGTGGGAGAATATGTATTGATCACTGAAATAAGAAGACAATGTCTGACTAATTGTCAGGACATTATACAAGACATGTTCCTGCATGGTCAACATAGGATGGAGTGGCCTATGTGTTCAAACACGTGGCTGTAAACAGGGGAAGAAAAATTTGTCTGACTATGCATGTGTATGTATAGGAAGTAGCTATAGCATTCAAAGCCATTATGGACGGTGCACATTGTTACTTGAAGTTTTATTCTCAAATTTCATTTCTTTTGATCAAGATTGGTGCTACAACCTAGGATCGTTACTTTCCAAGTGAAAATCCCAATTATTTATAGAGATTTTTCCGTATCTCTGTAACCTAGTGAGCTCCTTGAGTCCATAATTCTTATGGCTTTTATTCGGGTTTGGGTAAGTTGTGCTTGGTTATGGTATTGTGAAGGTCTCCTTTGCCAAGTTTTGTCTAAAAAGGGGGAGAAAGGTGAATTAGCTCATAAATTAGCTCAGATGTTGCTGATTCCATAAGTGGTTATTATTAATGTTCACAGATGTCAAAATAAGATGTTCGATCCTATTGTTGTGACATATGTTTGTGACCTGTGATATGAGTTATGAACACAGCTGTGACATGTGTTCTAAGTCATCAGGGGTGGTGGTTGATTTGGTCTTAAGGAGTTATTGAGAGTTCTCTTATTCCACCATTGGTCTTCTATGTTTAGAAGATGTTCCTACATTGATAGGGAGTACAAGTTGTCTTCTGCTATCTTCTTTGTCGTGCGCATCCACCAAACATCAGGACTTTCCTTCCTTTTATGCTAAAACGGATGTTCGTTGGTGTTGATGCAATTGAGTTCTTCAAAGTGCTGAAAAGAAGATGTCTAACAAGATGTTGAGACATTATTTTCAACTAAATATCTATTGTTGTGTGCAGTAGCTTCTGAACACTATTGTTGAGGGTTATATCTCTGTATTACTGTAATCTCCTAGATTGCAATTAGATTATTTGTTTTAGAAAAAATTTGCCAAAGGGTGAGAGTGTTAGTTCTCTTGTTTTAGGATTGGCTTAATTTTTTGTAAAACAAATAATATCAGCAATGAAGAATAGGATAAGAAGAACAGGTACAACAAGAATTCCTATTACAATGTCAGAACATGTTGTGTTGAACTTTTTCAACAACTAGAAAAACATGTCAAAGAAGATGTCTTAACATCGCGCCTGCTGAGCTGGATTAATGAGATTCAGTTTGTTCTCAACTTTGGAAGAATATTCAGGAGAATATTATGCATCCTATGTGGCGCATATTTAAAGGTCCAGAAAATTCGACCAGAAATCAAGGAGAATGAAGACTTTCTAAATAAGGAGATTATTTAGGAAAGTAAAGATTGAAGACCTTTCTTGGGGAAGAAGTTTCTACAGTTTGTTACTGCTGATTTGATGTGATTGAAGGCCCAAAACCAGTTAGGTAACAGGTTATAAATAGAAGGGTTTGAATCCTAGAAAACACACGACTCAAGATGTAGAAGTCTAGAGTTTGTCAAGGTAAACCTCCCGTGTTGTGGGAAGGTTACCAAGTTCAACTTAAATCTTGTAGGTAAGAGGTGTATTGTTCTTGGAGGAAGCTTTAAAGAAACTCCAGGATGTGTTCTTAGTTAGGATCAGAGATAACAAATAATGGAGTTTGGCTTGGAGACTTAACTAAGTTGTCATGGAAGTGTATCTTCCAAACTTCCTATGTGTGTGATAAGAATTTTGGTGAAGGGATGTATATGCAGTGACTGAGGTGTTGACTGCTAGACATCATTGCGATGATTAGAAGTGGGATGGGGATATTCCATATCTAGGGAGGACACAGGTAGAAGGGTCATTGGGTAGCAATTAAGTGTGTAGATTGATAACAGGTGTGTTGGCTGTAGGGTCTACAAATTGATACTATTGATAGTGGACTTCATTCATGGCTTGTAAGCCCCCAGAGTAGGTATTGTTGTACATTGAACTAGGTAAACAATTATGGTGTGTTCTTTATCTTTTCAGTACTATTTTATCTTGCCTGTATGTTTATGTCAGATCAGATGTCTCGACATCCTTGTAGGACATCTGAGTCTGTTGTACCAGAATTTCAGATACCCGTGTAGAGAAAATGGGAGTATCCCAGGCTAATATTTATAAGTAACAACCATTTTCTGGATGATCTTCTTGATGTTCTTATTAGTAGCTTCAACATCCCCATTCATCTTTGGTCTGTAGGGAGATAAATTATGGTGGACAATCTTGAATTCTTCACAAAGTTCCGTCACCATCTTGTTATTCAGATTTGAGTCGTTGTCGGTGATAATCCTGCTTGGCACACCGCACCGACATATGAGATTGTTCTTGATAAATCGTGCTACCACCTGCTTAGTAACATTAGCATATGAAGCTTATTCCACCCATTTGGTGAAATAGTCTATTTCCACCAGGATAAAACGATGTCCATTTGACGCCTTTGGTTCAATCATTTCAATCATGTCAATACCCCACATAGAGAAAGGCCATGGGGAAGAGATAACATTTAGAAGCGTCAGAGGCACATGAATTTTGTCAGCATGGATCTGGCATTTATGGCACTTCTTTGCAAATTTATAACATTTAGATTCCATTGTCAGCCAATAATAACCTTCCCTAAGCATCTTTTTTACCATTGAATGTCCATTGGCATGGGTACCAAAGGAACCTTCATGGATTTCATGCATCAACATGTTTTCTTTGTGTCTATCCACGCATCTGAGCAAGACCATGTCATAATTTATTTTGTATAGCACATATTCATTGAGGAAAAAGCTACCTGCCAACCTTGTCAATGTCTTCCTATCTTTATTTGACGCACTGGCCGGGTATTCTTGAGTCTGGAGAAAATGCTTGATATCATAACACCAAGGTTTTTCATCTGACATTTCCACTGTTACAAACACATGATCTGGTCTATCCAAACGTCACACTGTGATACGAGGCACGTCGTTCCAAGTATCCACTTGGTGCATAAAAGCCAGAGTTACCAAAGCATCTGCCATCTGATTTTCATCTCTAGGAATATGATGGAACTCAACTTTGTTAAAGAAGGGTAATAATCTTATAGAATAGTCTTTGTAAGGGATCAATCCAGGGTGACGAGTATCCCATTCTCCTTTAATATGATTTACTACCAAAGTTGAATCGCCATATACATCTAGAACTTTGATTATGAGATCAATGGCCTCCTCGAGACCCATGATACAAGCCTCATACTCTGCCATATTATTGATACAATCAAATGTCATCCTTGCAGTAAAAGGAATGCGTGATTCATGAGGAGTGATAATCACAAGACCAATTCCTTTTCCATAAGCATTCACAGCTCCATAAAATACCATGCCCCGACGAGATTCAGGATCAGGACCTTCCTCAGGCAACGGTTCATCATAATCTTTCACTTTCAGAAACATAACATCCTCATCAGGGAAATCATATTTAACAAACAGGTAGTCATCAACCGGTTGGTGAGCAAGATAATCCGCCAACACGCTGCTTTTTATAGCCTTCTGAGTAGGGTATTCAATATCATATTCAGACAACAACATCTGCCAGCGGGAAATTCTTCCAGTAAGAGCAGGCTTTTCAAAAATATACTTAATTGGATCCATTTTGGAAATCAACCAAGTAGTATGATTCAACATATATTTCCGCAACCGCTTTGCCGCCCAAGCTAGAGCACAACATGTTTTTTCTAGCATAGAATACCACAACTCACAGTCTATAAACTTCTTATTGAGATGATAAATTGTGTATTCCTTCTTTCCTGTTTCATCTTGTTGTCCCAAAATACAGCCCATAGAATTATCTAACACTGTTAGATACATGATCAATGGTCTTCCTTCAACAGGCGGGAGCAAGATAGGAGGTTCAAGAAGACACTCTTTAATACTTTCAAATTCCCTTTTGCAATCATCTGTCCACACACAACCCTGATCTTTCTTTAACAACTTAAAGATCGGCTCACACATTGCAGTCATATGGGAAATAAATCTGGAAATGTAATTCAGACGTCCAAGGAAACCTCTAACTTGCTTTTCAGTCCTTGGTGCAGACATTTCTTGAATTTCTTTGACCTTATCATGATCAACTTCAATTTCTTTTTTGCTGACAATGAAACCTAACAACTTCCCTGATCGGACACCGAAGGTGCATTTATTTGGATTCAAGCGGAGACGACATTTCCTTAAACGCTGAAACAATTTCAACAAATCTTCTACATGCCCTTCTTCAGTCTGAGATTTAGCAATCATATCATCAACATATACCTCAATTTCCTTCTGCATCGGATCTTGGAATAGGGTTTTCATAGCCCTTTGGTATGTTGCACCGGCGTTCTTCAACCCGAAGGGCATCACTCTATAACAGAATGTTCCCCAGGGTGTGATAAACGTTGTTTTTTCCATGTCCTCAGGAGCCATACTGATTTGATTACATCCGTAAAATCTGTCCATGAACGAGAATATTTTGAATTTTGTTGTACTATCAACCAACATATCAATATGTGGCAATGGAAAATCATCTTTTAGACTAGATTTATTTAAATCTCTATAATCAACGCATATGCGAACTTTTCCGTCTTTCTTTGGTTCTAGGACAATATTGGAAATCCATTGAGGGTACACTGATGTCACAAGAAAATCGGCATTAATCTGCTTTAAGACTTCTTCTTTAATTTTTACTGCCATATCTGGGTGAGTTCTTCGCAATTTCTTCTTGATTGGCGGGCACTCTGCATTTAGCGGCAAATGATGCTCCACAATATCTGTATCCAAACACGGCATATCTTGGTATGACCAAGAAAATATGTCCACATACTCTTTCCATAATTCAATCAACTTTCCTTTCACATCGGGATGCAGCAATGCTCCAATATTGACTTCCTTCGGATCTTCCTCTTAACCCAACTTGATTGTCTCCAATGGCTCTTTATACGGCTGAATGGAATTTTCCTCGCGCTCGAGCAACCGTGAGACCTCTTCTGGAATATCATCATATTCTTCTTCCTCTGCCACATACATAGGATATTGAAAGTTGGGATAGGGTGCAAGGTCATTGTATTCAACAGGTTTTTTAATTAACTTGCACATATGATTTATGATTGCTTTTAGAAACTGACACATATATCAAGTGCTTATGCATATTTATTTACAGTCATTATTTATTCCAAAAGGGTTTTCTCCGACTACCATTTTTCCAAGAAAAAGAAAAAAGTAAAAACACAATTTGGGAATCAAAGACTACTTTTATTAATGATTTTAATGATCAAAGCAAAAAGATAAGCCCATACAATATCAACTTTCACCTTGGGCAGAGTGAAAGCCTTTTGAAAATATTTACAAAAAAAATTACTTTGAGACATGGATGCAAGAGGGAACATCAATAGTGACCCAGTTCTGGACTCTGACTCCATGTGTCACATAGTTCGGCATTTCTTGCTCTTCTTCATCCTCCACAATAGCATTGATCCTAGAAACAGTTGGATGAAGGTAACCTCCGTTGTGGAAAATATCATGATACCTGCCCAAAGCAGACTTTGGCTTCATGTTCTCATCTTTATCATTCTTCGCAGAAAATCCCAATAAGCCCTATTCTTGTTCACCAGAGGATCAACAATTTATCCCCATACTTTACTAGGGCCATTACACACAACCTGCTAAGCAACTTTGAATGAAGCTATAAAATTCTCACTCTCCCTTACGTTATCAACGGGTAAATCTTGGAACTGAGTTCCAACATTAGTTTCATCTGCTTCCACAACACTGAAAGAGGATAAATGAGATATTAATAATTCTTGCTCTCCATTTATGATAACCACTTTTCCTTCACGTACAAACTTCAGCTTTTGGTGCAAAGTGGAAGTGACAGCCTCTGCCTCATGTATCCATGGTCGTCCCAATAAATAGTTGTAAGAGGGAACAATATCCATAACTTTGAAAGTAATCTGAAATAAGTGTGGGCCTACGTGAATAGGCAGATCCACTTCCCTAATAACAAACTTCCTCGATCCATCGAAAGCTTTTACAATTATGCCACTTGGGCGCATGGGATCTCCTTGGTACTTCAGCTTCATAAGTATGCTCCTTGGTATGACATTTAAGGCGGACTCATTATCAATCAACACATTTGACAATGAATCATTCTTACAGTTTATGGATATATGGAGAGCCAGATTATGATTCCTTCCTTCGTTAGGAAATTTGTCATCACAGAAATCTAGGTTATACAAGATGTAATATTCCCTACCACACTATTGAATTGGTCCAATAACATATCAATTTCCACGAAAGCTTGATCCAACACTCTCATTAAAGGTTCTCTATGGGTAAAAGAATTCATTTGAAAAGATAGAATAGATATCTTTGAAGGAGTCTGCACTAATTGATCTATGATCCTGTAGTCGCTCATCTTGATAATCTTCAATATATCATCCACATCTTTTTCCAGAGTAGCACTGCTGGATTCCCCCACTACTCTCTTAGTTTCAACACTTTCAATAACCTTCTTATCGACACTAACATTCCCTCGAATAATAGGTGCGAACACATGACCACTGCGGGTCACCCTGCTGGCCTCATCAATATTCTCGATATTAGACAAAGGTTGGATGGGAAATTCCACACCATCCTCTAGAAATGTAGTATTGTATTTGTACGGTACGACTTTTTCTGATTTTTAAGGAACAGGATCCAACAAGCAAATCAGTACTGGAGTAACAACTGGCTTGCTACAATATTCAATTTCGACAGGGGCGGGATCACTAAAACAAGGCACAATTGTGTTCATCCCTTCTTCAGAATATTTGGGCATTACAGAATCATTGCTGGAGAATATTTCTTCATCTAAGGAAAATAACTCATCTGCAGAAGCATATTCATCATCTGACTCAGTCTCAACCAAGCAATCTTCAATCACATTAATCACATTGTAATCATTTGTATGGCCTGAAACCTTAATAGTACCATTATCCAATAACAACTGAATACCTCTTTCACAATGGAACAACCACGATAATATCTGCAGCAAATTTGGCAAGATCCATAACGGTGTTCTACTTGACCATCCATGTCGCAGAAGGTGGCGTGAAATTGCACCAAATTATCATTCATATGGTACACGTCAAAGATCCATAATTCCTCAGGACATCCAAAGACCATGTTCACTTCTTCCTCGTATTCTTCCCTAGGCCTGATTATATGAATGAGGCCTTCATCCATCATTTCCTATAAATCAGCCTTTATCTTATCACACCCTTGTATATTAGTACTGCAGATACCACAACCAGCATGGTCATGTGTATAGTAACTAAACTCGCAAAGGTCGATATGCATCTTTACTAAGTCTCATCTGACCAAATTGATATAAAAAATCCGGAAGTCCCCTGGACAACTAGCAACCATGTTGACAACATTTGTTCCTCCATGCTTTGGTAATGGATTATCTTTTACATTAGGGCCGACATCTTTAAAGGAAAAAAGAACATATCTCACCATTTTTTGTAACTCTGATTTTAGAGGATAACAGTTTTCCATATTGTGTCCTAGTTCACCCTGATGAAAAGCACATGTCTGATCTGCTTTATAATACCAAGGCAGAGGTGATGGTATAGTAGGTGTAATACCCCAAATTTGTCCTACCCTTTTACTTCCTATCTGGTTTACGCATTTTTGCATTTTTTCTCACATATATAACTTCCATTAGGTCATTTAACATTTCATACATTCATCAACAACATAATTTTGCATAAGATCAGTGATATTGTGGAACTAGGGTTGTTGTATGACTTTAAAGGCTTTCATCTTTGCACAAGCTTGTTTCAATTGATTTCTCCATCGATCATTTGTTTAAAGCTAGGTTTTCATTTCATGGACCTTATCATCACCAAGCTACGATGCTATTATTTTATTCTCAATATCAATTTGCAAGGTTTTATGAGACGAAGCTAAAAATCAGGGTTTATACATTATCATACTTGAGCTTGTCAGCATTCTGCCTGAGGTTCATTCCATATCAAGGTATTCGCATGTCTCATCTTTCATATTCATCTGCAATGAATCCCTCAGGGCATAGTCATTATCATCTATTGAGAAGGGGTTTTGTCAAAGAGATGTTGTGATTTGTAAAGTATCATCATTCTTCGGGATATTTGTGCTTAGCATACAAGTTTGGGTTGAATTGAACAAAAAAAAAAACAAAGTGAATTAAGGTTTCATTGGGCTGAGTTAGGAATGTGAAGTGTTCATTCAAGTTTTTGATACAAAATTCAAATTTTTTCAAGTTTGTCGAAACGGCGTCAAAGCTACATGTTTTATTCGTTAAGCATACAAAGTTGGGAAATGTATTTAGCGGTTTTCCTTGGAGTTCAAGCAACAAGCCATGGAAAAAGGGAGCTATCATTCAACTTTGTTTTACAAGACGAGCTCAAAAAAACCACGCCTTGGCCATACTTGACTTCATATTCATGACCATTACAATTTACATTTGAGTAACCGTATCATTACGATTCTATGGAAAATAAAAGGCAATACTTTGAGCACTTGAGAAAATTGATATCATGCCCATAATTTCATCATGCTACCAAACTATAAGCAGAGTTCCATTTGAAGAAAAAGAAGAAGTAGGTGAAGCTTCTCCATTAGAGTCCAAATATCACACAAGAGTTACTCAAAAAGAAGTATACAATTTAAAAGAGGGTTTTAAGAGGAGAAGATTACAAATACTATCCTACAAAATCTAAACATTGTGTATAAGCTTCATGTTCCTCCTATGATAAACTCCATAATTTTCATGCCCCTGGCTCTCACCCTTCTTGATTAAATCTTCATCCTTCACGACCAAAGTTCGAAACGTATCGCATCCTTGTCTTATCAGAATTCTCAGCTTTGAATTGTCCGTGCTTTTAAATTTCTCCAAATCTGCCTACTACACAAAAAAAAACAAAGAAAACAAATGTCAATCTGATGAAATGTTGTGAGCTATTAACACTAAAGTTATATGAACAGAATGGAGAAAAAGGAGCAGGGCATGACTAATTCCCAGACTGACTTTTCCTAACAGTTTCTAAACCATCAATTCCCTAACCAAATTCCTCTAAATCCAAGGGCCCTGGTTCATATATATATCTAACAAACGTTTCTTAGAGCAAACCATATAACATAATTATTATTCATTCATAAGATAGATTCATTCATTTTACTGAAGATTTCACATATAACTACTCACACCAAAAATAATCAATATCTCTTTCTCAAAGAATAAAACAGAATTCAGATTATCTCACCATTCTATATGATTACACAACGATTATTCGCGGAGGATCCACAGAGAAAGCTGAGATTTACCTTCAACATAGATCTCTCCGCTTCTGCAATAACCGAGAGCTCCTCATCATCTTAACCTTTATCTCTAAATGCATCAAAGATTCATCAAGATACTGCAATCTCCTGCTACTTCCATCAACAAGCTTCATCCACCGCGACAGTTTTGCATCATCCTCGATTCATCACTAAACCATAAGCTTCAATGCAGAAAACAACAAAACAAAAAATCAGAAGCATGAATTAAATTAGAAAATTATTTACAACTTAACATAAAACTCAAAAAAATTAGCCCTCACCTCTAAAACTAGTTCAGTCGGTTAAAAATCCAGCTCATCATAACCAGTACAGCTAACTATAACACATACACTACACTTCCAATTATCAAAACCATTTTTCCTAACCTTCTCAAACTCTCAACCATTTTTACAAAAAAGAAACAGTTATTAATTCCCAACAAACCAAAACAGAATTTTCTAATTGTAACTAACTTAACAAACCTGTAACCAACTTCTGAACAACATATGCATAACAAAAAAAAACTGATCCATCAAATCCAAGGGTTTAGAATTCAACTTCCCCCAACTGATTCCCTCTTCAATAACAAACTCCCAATCTTAACATTACTATACCGAACCTAGCATTTGTTTCACACAAACCTAATCAACTCAAGCTCCTAACTGAAACCGAAGCTGCTCCACCTGAATTCCAAGCCTAACTTCAAATCACCCAAACCTATGTAACTGACTCCTAAGCTGAGATAACAAACTCCTGAGAAAACTTAACCCTCCGAACCTAACTCCCAAACCTTCCCTCCATCTGAACCTAGTGCCTATATATATTCTGCTCCCTCCAAATTTCACACCACGTTTTTTTCACCAATTCTTCAGTTTCACTATTCACTTTCCTCTCTTCACTCTCTGATTTTCTCCATCCCTAACCTCACATATACGCTCATCACCATTGTTGTTAGAGTTTTCAACCTCTGAAACTCTAATCAACAGAGCTAAGACCTCCAAACTCTCCTTTCAATCCCTCTGATGGTTCATAGTAAATGCATCAACACCGCGACAATTAACATTACCGATTGCACACAAAGAAAGTAGACGCAAGAACAGAAGAAATTCGCAGGGACGAGAAGAAGATCGAGCGGAAGAAATCAAATGATGTCGTACCTGAATTGATTTCTGTTTCGAAGACGGTGACTACGGAACAGCGTTGCAAAGCCTCCGACCGGTAAGATCCAAAACTCACTTTTTTGTCTTCTTCGTGACTTCTTTGTATAAGTATGTAGAGGAAAGCATGCCAATCAATGGCCCCATAGAGGCGCGGCCGGAAATCTGGATCGGAGACAACACAATTTGGATCGGAACTTGAAGCGGAGGAAGGAAGGTGATAGTGTCGTGTTGCCGCATAGAGGGAGTTTCGAGAAGTGAGTTTGAGACGAAGTTGTGTGTGGCGGTGGCGGATCGGAAGAGGTTGAGGCGACGGAAGAAGAAGACGGCGGAAGGAGGTGTACGCCGCGAGATAGGAGAGGAAACAAGAAGCTGAATCTTTTCTATAAAACCCTACTCCTAATTCAATTTCATTTTTTATTTTTATTTATTTATTTATTTTTATTTTCTTTTAATTGTAATAAAATAAAATTGTGGATCCAAGTAACTTCGTTGGGCCGAAGTGCACCACCCTAGGCCTGTTTTCAATTTGTTTGAAATCCAATTGAACAAAAAAAATAATCTATTGGACCTCACTTCTACAATGGGCCTAACATCAGCATGCTAAATACACTCCCTGTTCTGATCCGAATCCCCTAGGTTTTCTCTAATTTTTTCATTTTTGTTCTTAATTTTGTGCAATTAATTTTGATGTTTTCTTGCATGATTTCTTGCTGAAATTGGGGGTGGATATTAATATGGTGATTCCCAACTTGTTGATATTTTAATAATTTTTTAGCATATGAATTAATTAAATTAGTGTTTAGTACATGGTTAGAATTAATATTTTTATGCGTTCTCGTCGATCTTGTATCCTTGATTCAATTTCCTTGGCATGAGGAGTGGTTTGGAGGCGAGTTCTGATCCTTGAATAATGGCACGTTATTTTTGACACGTTTGTTCAGTGTGCGAGGAACTTCTGATTATGCTTTGCATTTGCAATACGCGTTCGCTTTTATCTTAGTTAAATATTGTTTCTGACTCTGTTTGTTTCTTGGTGAAGCTTGCTCGACGCATACTCCTTGATTTTTCAATGCTTTCGATTCGCTCTTGACGATTTGCTCACTTTGGTAGCCTCCGCTACTACTCTTACACTTCTCTTCATTTTAATGCATTTCGTTATCACTTTATAGAAATCATGAGAAATAGGGTTGTATCGCAAATAACATGCGTGCTAACATTAGGTAGCATCCCTCAAATTTCTAACTTTAGGTCTAGCAATGCACGATAACATTAGGTTTAGAAATAGGCTAATTCCCCTTTAACTTTTCTTCTCCTTTCGCATACGCATCTAAAACTAAAACTTTTTTCTTTCAAAATTCAAAACACTTTAAAACTATTGATGAGAATCATGCTTTTGCTTAGTACGGGAAATGATAAGCGGGTCTCTTCTCGATCTTATTATTCTTCATCCCAAGCATAGGTGTGGTTCAATTCTCAAAGACTCCTTTCATGACTAAGTAAAAAATGACTAATATCTCTCTCTTGAGGTCAATCAGTCAACATCTACAACGAAAATATAAACCAATTCAAATCTTTTGTGCGCTCGAGCACTTTTCTTTAAAAAACTTTTCAGGTAAGGACACGATTAATTTACTTCTGTGCCAACGCGTAAGTCTCCAAAGGTCGAGCTGCGACAGAAGGCGGAATTAACTTCGTCCATAAAAAACACAAACAAACAAAAACATATGAGCCGAACTACGGTAGCTCTGATTCCTCAAAACGGATACGTAGGCATTGGGGTAGGGCCCAAGCGAGCACAATTTTACTTTCCCTACATTCTTTTCTCCTTTCTTTTTCATGCATTCTCCCTTCGGTAGTATAATAAACAGTAAGCATAGATTGAACACACCCATAAGATAGACAACAAGAGTGGATACCGTAGAGTACTATGGGCGTGTGGGGTGCTAATACCTTCCCCTCGCGTAACAGACTCCCTTACCCAATATCTCGGTCGCAAGACCGTGACTTCTCCCTTCTCAGGTTTTCTCGATGTTTACCTTTCCCTACATGTGGGATAAAAGACGTTCGATGGCGACTTCATTGTTTGATGATTTTCAGTCGGTTGTTTCAGTATGGGGTGGTCTAGCCTGAACCAACTTTTTATGAATCAATGTTGGGAGTAACTCTGCATGGCTCATGGGGATAGAGTCAAAAGCCTCTCTCCTCTGATTCTACCCTTGATTTCCCTGAGGGGCTGGTCTTTGATAAGCCATTGTGGTCGGAGCTGTATTAACAACTGGAGTTACCGAAGCAACCTATTGGTGGCGCTGATGATTTCTTCTTGGAGGATTAACCCTTCTCTCTTGAATAACAACATTTGTCTCTCCCTCTTTCTTTTTATAAAACCTGTATGATGGTTTCTTTGTACTGCCGAAATTCTCACTTCTTGTCAAGCGACCCTCTCTTACAACTTATTCCAAATGGACACCCATGCCCACCATCGTGGTAAAATCACTTGGTGCACTCGCCACCATTATTTCATAATAGAATGCACCTAGAGTCTTCAGAAAAATCTACGTCATCTCTTTTTCTTCCATTGAAGGAATTACCTAGGCGGCTACTTCATGCCATCTCTGTGCATATTCCTTAAATGAATCTTTGTCCTTCTGGACCATTGCCCTGAGTTGATCACGGTCAGGTGCCATGTCCATGTTATATTTGTATTGTCTAATAAACTCTTTACCCAGTTTGTTGAGAGTATGAACATTGGCACTATCCAGGATCATGTACCATTTCAATTCTGCACCAGTCAAACTGTCTAGGAAGAAATGAATTAATAGGCATTGATCATCGGTGTGAGTAGACATCCTTCTCACATACATCACTAAGTGAGCACGAGGACCAGAATTGCCCTTGTATTTCTAGAATTTCGGTACTTTGAACTTCGTAGGTATTTTCACATTTGGAACCAAACACAGATCGTTCACATTATACACAAACAATTCTTTTCCTCTGAGGGCCTTCAACTCTTTCTGCATTTTATCAAACTAACCCTAAAAATCGTCCATTTGATCATAGACACCCAAACTTTCACTTGGTGGAGGAATAGGGCGATAAATTTTGTCGTTAGCAAATGGTACAGCATTCGCCGAAAGAGGTGCGGCATAGTGAATCTAATTTCTAGCAGCATGAGTAATATGCACTACAGGAGGTGCAGGAGCAGCAACAGCCTGAGAAAATGGAGCAACCTGAGCATCTTGATTATAAGCTTATGGCATGAAGTTCTCTGACATTCCCCATGGATAACCCTGAGGCATATGATTTTGAACAATAATAACTGGAGTAACAGAAACAGGAACTGTCAGAGCTTCGAAAGTAACCGTTGTCTGTTGAGTTTGAGCAAGTGGTGGCTAATTCTGAGCAGCCACCCATGATTCCATCAAAGTAGTGAGATTAGCTATACTGGCCTTCACAGCAGTAACTTCTTCGCAAAACTCGCGATTCTCTTATTCTAGATTAATTATCTTCCTTCTAGAATTAGCCCGAGTATTGTACTGGTGAGGCAACTTGCTGAATGAAGTAAAGAAGCATAGTAAGACACCTGGATATGAACAGAAATGCAAGAAGTATGTACAATATGATGCATGATATGAAATGCACATGATTTATTTTTATTTATTAATATTTCAAGGAACTCAAAGATTTATAGACAATTTGTAAATATTAAAGTACTAACACATTTGAAAATCTCATTATAATAACTTCAAACAGATTACAACTTTTAGTACAAGTTTCAATAATCCCAAGTACAAGGTAAGATAAAAATATAAGATCCTAAGAAAGATAAGCTAATGAAGATCACTCCACACACTGACATTTCCCTGTGAGTCTTGCAATCTGAGCCTTCAACTGCTTGTTTTCTTCTGCATACTCGTTGGCGACCTCTTTCCAATCACCAGAGTCAGGAAGTGATCAACTAGGTCATGGTTGAGCTCTAGAGGAAAATAAATTCTCTTGCCTCTTTATCATCTCTAAAGCACGACTCTCAAGAATCTCGATCAGGTTGTCTTTCTCTTTCAGGTCTCCTCGGTAGGACACCACTAAAGTTTGACACTTATTCTTCTAAGCTTCCTTTTCCTGCTGAATCCTAACTAGGGCAAGCTGAAGCTCTTCCACATGATCTAATAGGGGAGGAGTGGTCTTCATAAACATGTTAGACATGGATGCTTCACGAGAATATGTCGTCTTCAATGGGATAGCTCTTACTTGTACCCGCTGATGATGAGGCTCCAAAGAAACAGCCCCTCTAGGTCTCAAGTCCTTCCTACTCTTCCTGTGAATGTGATGCCAAGCCTTTGCAATATCCTCTTTATCTTTCTTATGAACCTCTCCCTCTTTAAGGAAGAAACCACTCAGATGAATACTATTTGGATTATCCCTCATCGGATATCCAAGTTGTCATCATGCAAGAACGAGAATGTAGTTAATTCCTCCCTTTGTACCAAGAAGAGGTACATTGGGGAAACTACCGCAACTGTCAACAATCTCTACATCATGGTAAGCCTGATGGTACCAAACAATATCTGAATGAGTGAGGGCCATAATCTTTGGAGCCCAACGAGGTTCCTTCCTGACATCCCAGAAAGCATCAGACCGAGGCAAGTGAGAAATAAACCACTGACACAACAAAGGCGTGCAGGAAATGACCATCCCTCCATGGTAAGAATCCGGAAGATGAATAGAGTAATAAGCATCACCCAATAATGTAGCGACTGGATTCCCAATCACAAAGATCCTAATGGCATTGATATCTACAAATTTGTCCACATTGGGAAATAAGAACAACCCATAAGCAATTAGAGCAAAGATGGCCTCAAAAGCAACCATACTCTTTATCCTAGCAACATAGTGAGCTTTCTCCAACAAGAACTGAACGGGTAATCCTCTAATCCCTCCTTTGGTAGTCATGTGGGCTTCAACCTCAGCCTTCCCCAAATAGATCAAAGCAGCAATCTCATGAGATTTTGGCTCCCCTTCCAACCTGCAAAAAGAACACGATCGGTAATAGGTAAACCCAGTAGATAAGAATACTCTTCTAATGTAGGCATCAACTGATAATCAGGGAAAGTAAAGCATTGATACATTAGATCATAGAACTAGACCAAAGACGAGAGAATACCCTCCTTCATCCTGAGCTTCATAAGACAGATGATGGACCCATAATTCCTCTGAAAATCTATGGAACTCTCGATCTCGAGAATCAGACTCATCAACTCATTTATCTTGGGATCTTTGAAATTATACTTTTTAGTCTTTCTTTTTCCATAATTCATAGTCAAAAAGTACCTGAGATATTCGCAAAGAGTCAAATTTTAAGTCCCTTGAAACAAAATGTTTTAAAGGATGCTCATGGGTGCATGAATGCATGATACAACAATCACACACAAGATCGCAAACATAGGGTTCATAGGTTTGACTTCACTAGCATGAGGTCAAAGGTACTACCCACATGGTATGACCTAAAAGTTTATCACCTACAGAACAAGGTTCTAAGAGGTTCCCAGAGTGTACATCCTTCCTTCGGATATTACCGATGTCATGATTGACTCGGTAATTAGCAATATTCTTAAGAAAAACTAGTCCGAGCTTAGTATCGTGTGACAACCATTTCCGGATTACTCCATCATAGCTTCCGCACTACACCTAAAAGGCAAAGATGGGTTAAAGGTTCTACGGTTCTCAGTTTCAGCAGGCTCCCGGGTTGAAAGCAACACGTCTTCCCGATTACTCAGTAAACGACACTACAGTCAAAGGGGCCTCCACTGAGTGGGGGATCTCATGTATCCTTTTTAGGGATTACTCTCTCAAAGTTAACATGACTATACCGCCTGTCCTATCTTAAGTTTGCCCAAGTCTGGGTAGAGGACTTATGAGAAATTACCAAGCACCCTGAAAACCAAGAAAATCCAGACAAACATACATACAACACATAATATACAACAAGTAATAACACATACACAAATAAAAAAAGATAGGCTCAACCCACTTAGGGATGGACCATCAATAGCTCGATCTTTCCCCAGTGAAGTCTCCATTTTTCTGTAGCGGTAGAAATGTTGATACTAAGCCATTGGATTGACTTGACTCACACAGATCAAATAAAAATTGTCACCGCACTTTATTGTTTCCAAAGGAATGGGAAAAGAGAGAACAACTAAAAAAGAGGTGGAGAGAATCTAAGTTCGGGGGTTGGTTATGCAAAGGGAAGGTATTAGCACCCTAAACATCTATGGTACTCCGCATGAACCTCTTTGAAAATTTGTGTATTTTAGCTATAAGTGTTGTATATAAAATAGATTGTGGGGGTGAGAAAAGAAATATTTTTTTATGATTTTTGCACCTGCCACGGTTGCGAACCTTTAGTGCCTATGTACCACCTTTCGTGCAATAGGGGATCAGGGTACTCGTAGTTCACATTTAAAAAATTTAAAACACAAGTGTGTTGGTTAATTTTAAGAGATGAGACATCATTGTCTTATCCGATTGGAAGACCATACTTACTACCTACAATTATGAGAAATGAGAATTTGCATCATCTTAAAGTGGAGGATATGGCTTGGATTTTAAAATCAACAAAGCCTCGCTCAACACCCAAGTGGAAAATATCTCACTTCACTATATATCATAGAAGTATAGTAGCTCGCATCACTACAAGGATTGACAAGAGTCTAATCTTTCGAGAAAAGTTTTAAGGCTAAAGGCCAAAGTGGAAAAAATAGTTTGAATGATATTAATTGACTTTTAGTCTTCTCACAAAAATGTCAAGGTATTATTAAGTTGATTAAAATTTGATTAAGAAAATGTTTTGAAAATGCACGGACCTAAGTCCAAGTTTATTTTGAAAGCAGTTCAAGTTTAGAAATAAGAAGAGTTTTCAAAAGGAGGGAGAAGATTTTTGAAATTAAAGAAGATGGGAGGAGATGAAGGGACTATCCTAAAGAATAAGGTAAAAGCTAGGGAAAAGAACTGTCTAACCAATAAGAAGCCAACACTTGACCCAATGAGTAAATGTAGAATTCTCATCCTTTGGATTGAAACCATACAAGCAAAGATAATAAACCTCTTAAGAAAACCAAGATTCAATTGCATTAAGTATTCACAAAAATTAGGCAGAGTAACGACTATATACAGATGAATTCCCGATCACAGACAAAGCATATAATCATAAAAACCTGCACATAAAGCAAACAAATAACCCAATGTCTTGGGGTAAACCCCAAGAGCTCCAAACAAAATAACAGTTGAGGACACAAGGTCTAAATATAGGTCAAGGTCTCTAATCCTAAGTCCAAGAAGTCCACAATCTCCATAATACCAAGGATAGTATCCAAATAGTCCAAGTAACATTAAAGCTTTTTATGGTTCAAGTTGGTTATTAAGTATCTTCAAAAAGAAAATCAAAAGATCAAGTGAGCCAAAACAAAATGACATAAAGATAAATACTCAAGTGAGTAAAGATGAAAATATCATGAAATGTAAATGCTAAAATAAATGTGCTTAAAGTAAAGAGCATGAAGTAAAGGCACGAGATAAAGTCAATTGTTATAAATTAGAGGTTAGTTGAATGACCATCTTGAAACTTAAATTTGAAACTCACTAGAGAATTGATAAAACCAAAGCCTCTCAACAATAAGTTTCATTTTCTTTTTGTCAAGTATATCATTCATTTAAAATTCTCAAGGCAATAATATATTATCAATGATGTTTAAGTGATTCACTTTGACCAAAGATTAAGAAGATTTATTAGAGGATTGATAAGACCAAAGCCTCCTAACAATGAATCTCAAGGTTATTGGATAAAAGGATTTAAATTAACATACTTGGGCTTAAAAACATGAGTTTGGGCCACGAATGATCATTTCTCGAACCGGGATAAAATTTAGCGCTATGTTAAGCAATCGTAAGTGGACTTATATAGAAGTCACACCTATTTTGAGGCCGGTCAATAGCAATTTATGTGTCATATGTTTGGAGATATGATATGTATATCATCCTCTAACAACATGTGATACAATAAGAAGAGGATAAGATAAGAAGGGATGGGATAAGAATTAAACCACATTTAGACCAAAAATTTAATCAAGCCATCATTAAAATCATCCATCCATTTTGATGGAGTTAAACTCAACACCCAAGATCCAATGATATTAATGAAGCTCATGATCAAAATATCATAGTCCAAGATCAACCAACATACATACAAAATAAAATTGTATTTAAAAAATAAAGAAAAAAAAAGACTTTTAAAATGGTTTTTTAAATGAAAATAAGAGGGGAAATAGCAACTATATTCAAACATCCAAGAAAAATTAAATAAGACCATAGAAAAATCAGAAGTAAGCTCAAATATTTTTATAAAATTTTTGGTAATTTTTTAAAGTCAGAAACTATTTTTAAACTAATTAAAACTACTCAATCAAGTAGAAAAAAGATAAAAAATAGTAGAAGTCATAATAAAATTCTAAAATATAATTAGAAATCAGAAATATTTGAAAATGATATTGAAGAATTTTTTCAGAATTTAAAAATGCCAAAAAGTATTTTTAAGCAATTAAAAACAAGTCAAAACAAAGAAAAATCATAAAAAATATCAAATTTTACAATAAAATTATGAAAAAATAATAATCAGAATGAGAATATTTGAAAATATTTTTATGATTTTTTTCATAATTTTTGGGTCAGAAATGAATTTTCTATGATTTTTTGAAGTTTAAAACAATTAAAATATAAAAATCAGAAATAAAAATAAATTGAAAAATATATGGACCAAAGGATGAAAGTCAAAACACGTTAATAAGCTAATGCAATGGATCATACGTGTTGTGCATATCATGGTCTTTAATGAATAAAGCATTGAATCAATTATTTAAATCAGATTTTGAAAAACACAAATGGCATGTTATCATTGGTTGAGAGATGACACGTTGGTCATCTTCAACCTTCAGCCACACGGATTTGTAGGTCTCTCTAATGGAAAAATTAGAGCTCGAGACCGGTACCATTCGCTTCGTCTCTTCAAGATGATTCCAATGGTACCCTTACGAAAAATTTATGTAAGTTGTAACTCAGTCGTTTTGGAAGGAAATATTTGAAAAGGGATTTGAAAATTCATGGCCAAAACTCACTTCCAGTTGAAAATAAATATTGTGACTAGAATCAGAATGATGAGAGCTTCATTACAGTATCAAAGTTTGAGATAATTGGTGAAGGAATCTACCTATTGAAGTTCAAATTCAGAGCTCTGAAACTTAACTTGGCTAGAATGATTTAGGAAGTCTTAGAGCTTGGTTCTTCTTCTGTTAGCTTCATTGAGGTTCAAGGATGAAGAATTGACAAAGAAAATGGAAATAGGAAAGCTAGAAAACCAAATTTGAAGTTGCAGAAAAGTGGGTTTA
Organism: Vicia faba; assembly: GCA_948472305.1. Taxonomy (NCBI): domain Eukaryota; kingdom Viridiplantae; phylum Streptophyta; class Magnoliopsida; order Fabales; family Fabaceae; genus Vicia; species Vicia faba. Next base: position 644,100,555 of record OX451736.1, on the reverse strand, counting down.
AGAGGAAGTTTGACAGGGTGATTCTGACTCTCTAAGCTTGAGAAAATGAATTAGGTATGATCCTCTATTTATAGGGAAACAAGTGGGATGCTCAAGCGTGTGGAATGATGAAGTTGGGAGGAAATTTGTGTGAACCTGATACATGAGGAATGAGTGACCTGTTTAGCATCAAAACTCACTCAATCCTTGCGTTTCAAGGTCCTAATCCACTTTGGCAAGTTGGTTAAACATGTTTAGACCAAAAACGCGTGCTAATTTGATGTTTAGAAGCCACAACATGAATTTCAAATTCTTACTTGAAGTGAAACTTCAATTTCAAAGTACCATTTTTGAACCAATGGCATTCACAACTCAAGGAGTCTTAGGGCATGATTCTTGAAGCTTTAAAAATATGAGATCACAAGCTTTAAAATGTGAAAAGAATGGGAATTAATGGATGTTTGAGCTAAGAGTTGTGATGAGACAAAGTTGAGAAAAAGATGATGACTTTTATACTTAGAAAAATTTCAATTTTTCTCTTCAAAAATGACTTGTAACGTTTTAAGCTCAAGTATTGAAAAAGTTATGGTCTTGCAAAATTGGTGAAAATTCATGAGATGACCTATAATCTTTTGCATTCTTAGGACATCTTCCATCCATTTTCAAGCTTTGCACATAAAATAAGAGTTGAAGTTCACATATTTAAGATCACTGTGGAAAAATAGTGAGCTTAAGGAGATAAAAATTGACCAAGTTATGATCTTTTGAATTCACATAAGGGATTTTGATGGCCTATCTAGAGTACTTGTAATCTTTCTTCATCATTAGGTATCCTTCATACAAAATTTTCTTGAAACTTTTGAAGTGATTTATTGATAACACTTTGAATAGAGGCATGTTTTTGGAATCACCCAAAAATACCAAAAGATGAGCAAGATATATCCTTTATAAGTTCAAAACCCTAGCTCCTAGAGCACCAAAATGCCTTAGAAACCCTTTTCAATCTTGACAAACTTCCTTGCACAAATACTTTTGTCATGCAAATAGAAGTTGTTGAGGATGATAATGAAAAAATATGGCAACCAAAGACCAACTCCAAATATTAAGAATTGAGGGAATTATGTACTTGTGATCAAGAAATCAAGAAGTTGTCCAATTAGGTCAAACCTATTCAATCAACTCTTGCATCCTTTGACTTTATTTGAAAAATTGAGGCTTGATGAATCAAAGTAGACCTAATCATGAAATTACTTCAAAGAATCTTTAATGTTGAAGCTTGAATCTCAATGAAGCTTTGTTGAAGAAGGCATGGAAATAAACTCATGAACCCATAGATCAACTTGATGGAATGTGTTGTGCTCTCACCTATAATATCATCAATTAGGGAAAACATTCATTGTCTTTATTAGTTAAAAGTTAATCAATACAAAATATAGATGATCACAAAATACAAGTCAATGTGCTTGGTGATTCCCCATGAGAAACACTAAATATAAGGAGAAGAGCCAAACCCTAGTGTGATCTTGTTGTGATTGGGTTGATATGATATGATAGAAGTGAAGAATGGAAAAACACAATAATGGGGGTTGAATTAGGGTTTTTAAAACTTAAAAACAAAATACACGTTGGTTATCCTGGTTCGTTTGAACTCAAACTACTCCAGTCTACCCGCCAAGGTGATTTCACCTCTCTCAACGAGGTCTTAATCCACTAATCAAAATTGATTACAAAAGTACAATGACAACTGCCAATGTCTTCTTGAGTTTAAACCACAACCCAATTTTCTCAAGGTGTTACACAATACAATATTTGAAAGTGTGTACAAGATGTGTTTTCAAACAAAAAAAGTATCACACAAGTGATATATTACACAAATGAAATTCAATAGATTGAAGGTGATGATATTTCTCGTTTATAGTGCACAGCAAAAATCATAAACGATTTCTCCTTCAAGTCTTGTTTATATAGGTAACGCATGAGAGGTCCTTTTGGAATGTTGATAAATAGTAGTTAATGAACTTTCCAAACATAGAGATTCTTGTCCTCTTTCAGTCGTTACTTTTGAATAACAATGAATGAAATGTAATGCTTCAGATCATGCTCGCTAAAGATTACATCATAAGATGAATGTTACCGTTGGGACTCCTTTACTTCTTTCTAGAATTGTACGAAACCGAATAACAGATTTCTTGTTCGCGGTGTTCAGTGCGCTCAGAAGTTGTAGCTTTAGAACTTCTTTATATAAGTGTGTTATGCAGATTTTTCTTTCTATGTAAGATGTGTTGAATCAGAGTTTAAATAATGATCTAACTCATATTCTATTCTTCTTACATCAAAACTTCCATGCAAAACAAAATACTTATTTAGGTAGCATAATTGTTCTTTGAGTGTTTGTTATCATCAAAAATCTTATAATGGTTGTAGAATCAAACTATGTTCTAACAATCTGCCCCTTTTTGATGAAGACAAAAGCTTGGATATTTTAACCAGATACATAAAGAACATAAAGCATTAAAGTCTCCCCCTGAGTTGGATACTCAGGATGAGAAGAAATACGTCCCTGAAGATTGTTTTGATTAAAGTTTTTGAGAAAAAGATTTTTTATACGTCCACAACTGTCCTCAACAGAGGTTGTTCCTATTTTGCTTTCAGATGAAAAACAATAGAAGTTATGATATTCAAAATGTTTGAGACTGAGTCTCGATACTATTATATTCGAAATATCTTACGTTTTCCCTCTTTTTTGTCAAGAGTCAAAAATAAATAAAAACACTTTAGACCATAAAAGGCATTTTGTATTCAAAAAGATTCAAGGAAACAAATAAAGAAAACAATGAAGAAAATAAATTTCAGAACTAAGTTTGAGGTGGTGGAAGTCGTGTGAACAGGGCTTCCAATAAACTCTTAATCTGATTGTTTGATTCCTCTTGTTTTCCAAGCATCCCCTTAATTTCATTGAAAGTTTCATCTTGCTTGTTTAGCCTTTCCTTAAACACATCATTTTATTTCTTCATCTCCTTAAGAGTTTGCAGCACAATAGACGAAGAGAGTATTTCAGCATAAGGGACCACTTTTTCAGAGCAAACTGCAGCCGATTCTGACTCAGGAGCTTCTTTAACTTCCTTGCCTTTGTCTTGAAACATGACCAGAGGAAGAGGATCAGAGGATGGTTCATTACATTCTGATGGTTGATGATCTTCTCAGGGTTATTGTCCAGCAGAAGAAGTGTCTTCTTTTCCCAGTGTCACAGAACTTGATCCTTGAAGATATTTAGGAGATCACAGAAGTTCTATTGAGCGATTTCATAATTAAGCTCCTTTAATTTGAGAGATTCAGAGTTGAACCAGTTTCTGAACTGGTTCCATTCTTGAATTTCTGTTTCAAAAATCAGCAAGGATTTACCAACATCTTATTTTGAGATTTTTGGTTTTGGTTTTGGAACGACAATTTTCTGAGAGCTTGTGATGAGATTGTCCAAAGCTTCTAAGTCTATGACAGTTCTAAGAGGATCTTCTGGGTAGTTATTTAGAGAGGGGGGGTCAGAAAGGATAATGGGAAAATTTGGTGAGTTTCATGGAGTGGACTGATAAGGAGATGGAAGATCTGGAATGGAGAGGTTCTGAGAAGATGTTGAGGGAATTGTAGGTGGTTGAGAGACCATGAGAGGGTAGGTAATTTCAAGGATGGATGTTGTGGTATTAGATTCAAGATTTGGATTCTCGGTGTGGGGAGCTTTAAACAGTGGATCAAATTGATCAATATTATATAGAACTTGTGCAAGTTCAAGCTGATTTTGGTCAAGATGGGTAGAAGGTGGATTTTCAGAAAGTTATCTAGAGATAATGAGGTGTCAAAGTCTATGTAAAAGTCATCAAAGGTTTGAGGCAATGGATCTTTTGTGGATTATGGAGATGAAGGGTTTTTAGATATTGATAATAGTACTGATTCAATAACAGAAACAAAAGAGGGGTTACCTTTCTTTTTGCCAACTTTGGGAGTCTTCTGAGAAGTTTTTTTTTGCAGCTGCTTTCCTTTTCCTTGATTTTTTGGGAGCAACTTCCAGAAGTTATTGTCTCAGATCACGAATGTTCACATATGGATTTGTCCCGTCCCTCTTGCAAGCATCTAGATAAATGAGAACAATATATGGATAAGCATTTGTTTGAGTGTAGAGAGGAAAATCCTTCATGGGTACTCTTCTAGTGGTAATGACTTCCTTGGTGGTGATTGTTGGATCCTTCTTGATAGTTTCAACAATCTTCATCTTCTTCAAATTTTTGGCGTTGAGAAGTTTACCAGCACAAGCTTCCAGAGTGCTAGCTTGTTGAGCCTCAGTTAGATGTTCTATCAGTTTGTTTTCTGTCAGAATATCTGAAATGAGTCTTCCCAGAGGGATCCAATCTCTCTTTTTTCTTTCTTCTTATCTTGTCTCTTTGACTCTGGTCTTTAGATGATTGAATAGAATATATGGAAGGTTAACATTTTCTTTGGTGGCTATGAAGTACAAAATATAATGGTGATCAATATTGATGTAATCTGGAGAACTTGTAGGCTTCCTGTGATTGATGCAACCCAAAATGATTTTAGACCAAATTCTTAGGTGATCCTTCAGATCTTTGATTTTGTTGGATGGTTGGCCAGAAGTAAAGATTTCCTTTGAGATCTTGGTTAGGTCAGAGCCTTTTTCAGCCATATCACTACAACAAATACTTTCGTTGTTGTGACCTATTAGTTGGCCAATGAGATCTTCAGAGATTACGATTTTCTTTCCCATAACGAAAGAAGTAACCTGATGGACCTAGGAGGCGATCAAAGTATTTAGTCCATCCTTGGAAGTCAACATCAGGGGTTAAATCGTATCCGTTTTCCTTCATGCTGACGAAATATATAATGAGCTCACATAGAACTTCCAGTGAATCATTGGGTGTGAGGAGAGTTCTTGAGGGTTCTTCGTACCTTTCTGTTGTTGAGGAAGAAGAGCCAGGAATGCTTTGAGAGCCTTGAGCAAGTTCTTGAGAGGAAGCCATTTGCTCACACAGACTCATTTAGGGTTTTTGAAAGATTGAACAAATTTAAGAGAGAGATAGCGTAAAGATATGAAACATTTACCAATATGACACGAGCCTCAATGCATCAACTCAACATTTCAGTCTCTTCAAAATTTGAACACGTGTTCAGTCTTAGAGGAAAACCTTGCGTAAAGTTGACAAATGTTGATATTGTGAACTGCATGCTTCTATCTTTGAAATGAATCGTTTGGAGAATGTTCATATCTTCTTAGATAGATCCTGATACAACTTTCCTTCTAACTTCTGAAGAACTACTGATCAGATGTTCACACAAAAAAATAAAGCAAAAAAAATCTGAGGGTTAAACTATATAGAAACAGAATTATCATTCTGGCATAATTTTATGCTGATATGTTTCAGAATGAAGTTAAACATATCTTCAGAAAGGGGTTTAGTGAAAACATCATCCCATTGATGGTCTGTTTCTGTGATACGGTGGCAGAACCGACTGTTAATACTGGTTTGTGTTTTCTGTTTGCGAATGTCACGGTAAGCAAGAGTTGCCACCGACTTTTCTTTAATCCAAAAAGGAAAGGGTTAAAAGAATAGAAAAAGACCTTTTTTTGAGATTTCTGAGTAAGGGGGGTAGATTATGGAAAGGGAAGGTGTTAACACCCTTTCCATCCATGGTTCTCCATGGGCTCTTAGGTACTTGCTCATTTGTTAAAATTGCTTGTGTTTGTGTGTTTGAAAAGCTTCAAAAATTGCCTTAGTGCGGCGATTCACTTTATGGTAACTCTTGTATCAGTCCTCAAGAGTGTGATAAAGTGTTTTGAAAACTTTGTTTGAAAAGTGTTTGAAAGTGTGGTGTGAAAATTTGTTTGAGCAAGTACCTAATAGTTATCTACCTACTCGAAAAAAACTGTTCTTTTCCTCCTATCCTTTAGACCGTGTTATCCTACTATTAGTGAGTAGGTAACCCTAGTCGCTGGATGTTGAGGGACTATAGAAAGGGACATAATGGTCATTGAAGGCAACATGTAGGGATACCTTAGCATTTCGAAGGGACTATCATCATAAGATCATTTCTCGTAGGAAACTCGAGGGGCATTTAGGGACTATGATCTTTATGATGATTTTAACCGAGGGTCTTTGCTAAGAGTATCCCTACGTTTCGAGGGACGTGACCATTATTTCCGAAGGCAACCAAGTGAGGTAATACCCTAGGGGTGCACGTGTGCAAAAGTGTGCTTTTTCAGATATATTTATCTTGAATTTAGTGATCTATGATTGGTTGATTAAGCATACACGCCTAGTTTGCTAGCAATTTATATACAGGCATATAAAATGTAAAAGTGAGAACATAGAGGATCATACACTATTACAAGGCTTTGGTTTAGATACATAAATAAATAAAGTGCGGAAGTAAAATCCTAATTAAGCTATTAGAAACCGGGCACATTTACATAATTAACAAAAAGGCTAAAAATAAATAAGCGCACGCCTGAATTGAAAATGCGTCTAAAATCCTAACTGAAAGGAATTTTTGTTTGTTTTTGGTATGAAAAGAAATTAAATTAAAAATCCTAAATCTATTCAATTTTAGTTTTTTAAGAAAATATTAAAATGGTTAGTTAATTAATTGACAAAATTAATTTAATGTAAAAAACTAACCTAATGTCTTTTGGGGGTTTATTGCTTTTATGTTAATTAAAATTTAGAAAAAGTAAAGAAAAATAGCCAAAAGAAAGGGAAACAAAATCGAAAGACCACCGGGCAGGAAACGAAAAGAAAGTGTTATGGGAAGCAAGGCCTGGATCGAAGACCTCATTCGAGGGTTTTGGGGTGTTGCAAGCAAAATGTTAGAAATTGAAACTGTGAGCCTAGATCGAAGAAGTTTGAGAGACGACACACCTGGGGCGTTCGATATGGATGTGTCATCCTTCGATCTGGACACTGGACCTATAAGGAAGTTTGTTAGAAATTGAAAATACCAGGCCTGGGATACTGGATCCTAGTCCCTTTGATTGAGAGAATTCCCTTTCACCCCCTGAGCTGCTTGCTTATTCAAAGTATGTGACGCTTGCTTTTTGTCCTATAAATTGGTTAATTCGAAACTAAACAACACAAAGAAATGTCCCATTTGAAATCAATTCCTGAACCCAGATCTGGGTTTGTTTCTATTTGTCACAACCAGGATCTTGGATTTCAAACATAACCAACTTCGAAAGAAACTCTATCCATGGGGGTTCAAACGTATGAACACTGCAACTTGCATACACTTTGTTAAATCGTTCACAAATAATAACAAAAGCTATGAATATGCAATAATTAGTTTAGTTTTAAGATTAAGTGAGATCGAACATTATACCACTGGAGGCGCCTGGATCTGGACGGAAGGTGGCTGCAACGGAATCTAGACTTTCATGGGGAAGGCTGGTGCTTTTGCGAGGCAATATATGTGTGGCCGTCTCCGTGGGTTTTTCTGTCCGGCCCTTTGTATGGATGCTGCATGTGTATGAATTCCTCTGTATCGGTCCCCTTTTTTCGTGTGAGGTCATGAGGTTTATATAGACAAAGGAATTAGGTCAACATTTGTGTATCAAATCTTGGCCCATTATGATGAAGAAATTTGATTTGATTTCTTCACAAAGACTTGCTATATTTGATTCAATCAAGTGCCAATCTATTTACATACGTTATTGCCAGCCTGTTATGAGTTTTTTGGGCCTCCAACATGATGAAAATCGAAAGATGACTTACAGATCCACTTCCCTTCGATTGAGCATCCCTCTGCTTCAATTGCTTCAAAGTCCCAATTCGAATTACTCCAGCTTCGATGTCACAGCCCCTTCGATTGAGACTAACCCTGCTTCGATTGCATATTTGCAAGGACAACATGCCATTTTGAGCTTAGGGTGAACCTGGACAGGTTAGGATATGTATTTTTACTTAGTCATGCTAGCCTATTTCATTCCTTCGAATCTGCCTTCTTTTCCAGCTTCAAAGTCCAATTTATTCAGCACATTCCCTATTAGACAACTTCGACCAGCCATTGACCTTGTGATGAGTCTAAATTCAGATTTGAAGTATCCATAGCTTCCTTCATCAGAGCATCTTAGATCAAGACAAACTCTGCACTGAAATGCCATTCGAAGGTCATTTCATTCTGATGTTCTGATTGAGGTAAAGTCTGAAGTATAAGTCGAAGGACCCTCTGAAGTGCCAGTTGAAGGACCTTTTGGAATGCCAGTCGAAGGGCCTTTGTCCATACCAATCGAAGGAACTTTGTCCTGATACCAATCGAAGGATCTTGTTGTAAGGCTAATCGAAAGGCTTTGCTGAAATGCCAATTGAAGGGTGCATATTAAAATGCCAATCGAAGCTGCCTTGTTTGAGAAGCTAAATCGAAGGATTCCTTGCCATGTTAATCGAAAGGCCTGGCTCAGGGTGCCAAACGAAAGGGTCTTTCAGAATTCCAATCGAAAGGCTTGGCCACCATGTCAATCAAAGTCGAAGGATCTTTTGGAATGTCAATCGAAGGGCCTTTGTCCATACCAATCGAAGGACCTTTGTTCTGATACCAATCAAAGTGCCTTTCTCAGACGCCAATCGAAGTACATTGTTGACCGATCGAAAACTTCGTTCAGCTCTCTTCGATTTCCTTTAGTTTAGATTAATTGAAGTGGCACTAAAATGCCAATCGAAGACGCCTTTATTTAAATTCCGATCAAAAGACATTGTTAAGATTCCAATCGAAAGACACCTCATCGAATGACACTTTGACCAACTTCAAAATTTGTTATTCTTCTTCAAGAAAGTGTTTGTAACCACCCATGTAAGAGAAGATCTTGTAAAAAATGAGAGATCAAATTTTGGGGTACAACAGCTACCCTTGTTCGATCATTTTAAACCTGAAGATGTAGATTGGCTTTTTTGCCTTTCGTGATCTGAAGGTGGAAGATGATTGAACAATAGAGTGCCCAGGAATTTGCACTCACATAACACTGATGGTTGATGATGTCGAGAATGGGCTTACAGATGCCATTTGGAGAAGATGACAGAGAGTCGTCGGAGATGGGCTTAAAGATGTCATCCAGAGTAGATGTTGACTTCATAAGAGGTCTCTTTGTGGGGATCCTTGTTCCCATTGTCTGAGGAGGAGTCTTCTAGGGGATGATGATTTCTGTTGTTTTCCTGTTTGAGGAAAACTTTGTGGGGCGTAGAGTCTAGGAGCTTCAGTTGTCCATGGCTGTACTGAGGGGTTATCTCTGGATTAGAGAGATGAAAGTTTGTTGTTTTCTAGTTGAAATCCAGGCTTCGCAGTAATTTGTTGGGGAGAATGAAATTAACTGCTATCTGGAAATGTATCAGAAGAAACCTGTGTAGGTTTGTTTCAGGATGAGTCAGGGTAAGACATCATCTGGAAGTGTATGAGAAGGAACCTGGGTAGGGTTTCTGCAGGAGATATATGAGATTGAGCCTAGGTAGGGCAGCTTCAGGATGAGTCCGGGTAAATCTACATCTGGAAATTGTAAGAAGGAACCTAGGTAGTGTTGCTTTAGGATGAGTCCGGGTAAAACTACATCTGGAAATTATAAGAAGGAACATGGGTAGGGTTGCTTCCGGATGAGTCCGTGCAAAACTACAGAAGGAGCCTGGGTAGGGCTGTTTTGGGATAAGTCCGTGTAAAACTTCAGAAGGAGCCTGGGTAGGGTTGTTTCGTGATAAGTCTGCGTAAAAATTCAGAAGGAGACTGAGTATGGCTACTTCGGGATAAGTCCGTGTAAAACGTCAGAAGGAGCCTGGGTAGGGCTGCTTCCGGATAAGTTCGTGTAAAACTTAAGAAGGAGCCTGGGAAGGGCTGCTTCGGGATAAGTTTGTGTAAATCTTTAGAAGGAGCATGGGTAAGGCTACTTCGGGATAAGTCCGTATAAAACTTCAGAAGGAGCCTGGGTAGGGCTGCTTCGGGATAAGTATGTGTAAAACTGTATCTGGAGATTATGAGAAGGAACCTGGGTAGGGTTACCTCAGGATGAGTCTGTGTAAAACTGCATCTGGAAGTTATAAGAAGGAACCTGGATAGGATTGCCTCAGGATGAGTTTGTGTAAAACTATATCTAAAATGAGAAGGAACCTGGGTACGGTTGCTTCGTGATGAGTCCGGGTAAAACTACATATAAAATAAGAAGGAACCTGGGTAGGTTTGCTTCATGATGAGTCCGTGTAAAACTTCAGAAGGAGCCTGGGTAGGGCTGTTTTGGGATAAGTCTGTGTAAAACTTCAGAAGGATACTGGGTAGGGATGCTTCGGGATAAGTTCGTGTAAAACTTCAGAAGGAACCTGGGTAGGGTTACTTCGGCATAAGTCCGTGTAAAACTTCTGAAGGAAGGAGAAGGAAATCGTTTAATATTTCTTCGTGAAGAGCCCGTGTAAAGCTGTATTTGTAAGTCAGAAGAAACCCATGTAAGATTGCTTCATGTTGAACCCGTGTAAAGCTGTTTTTGGAAGTTAGAAGAAACCCGTGTAAGATTGCTTCATGCTGAGCCCGTGTAAAGCTGTTTTTGGAAGTCAGAAGAAACTCGTGTAAGATTGCTTCATGCTAAGCCCGTGTAGAGCTGTTTATGGAAGTCAGAAGAAACCCGTGTAAGATTGCTTCATGTGGAGCCCGTGCAAAGTTGTATTTGGTTGCACAGATAATTACTCTATTTTGTTTTAGGAGTTAATCCTGGACCTGTTGAAAATTGTTGATGATAAATATATGTTGATTGATCTTTCCTAAAAAGGAAAAACATTAGCTGTATGCAATGTCATGATGTATGAAATGCATTGTATAATGGTGTTCTCAAAATAAATAAGATTGGGATGTATGCATTTGTACTACAGATGCTATGACATTTGTAGAATCATGTATGAATGCAATATGTGAGTGTATCAGTTATTCTATTTCATCGTTGTTGAATTAGGGAAAATAAATCCCTGATTGCAGCTAGCAATGAAGAATGTAGGTCTTCAGATTTTGTTGAAGCTGAACTGCAGGGAGATGATCTTCCGTTGTTAGAGAAATAAACTCATTTGGGGAAGGAAAGCTTTGTACCCTACCTGAGGATTTTGTGAAATCCTATTGGGGAATCCTAAGAAGTTTGACAATTTTACTGAGGAAAACCTGATGTCGGGGAAGTAGCTGGATATTCCTGTTTTGTCGGGGATATAAGAGCACATGACGTCACTAGGTTGTAAGCTAAGGATATGGAAGCGACTTTTTAGTAAGATGCCCCTGCCTCTGTACCTGTTGGAGAAAGTACCTGCGGAGACTTTGTGGATGGTTGAGTGGAATCCCAACTCCTGGGGTGCATGGTAAATACTGATCAGGATGATAAACCTTTTACTGATTAAACAATTGATGAGATGACGGGACGTAGTCGTACACTTTAATCCCTAACTTTTTCCTGGACCGCCCTTTCGGGTTTTTAGTCCATCGGGATACCCTTTTTTGCTCAAGCCGCCTTTTCAGGTTTTCGACTTGCCGGGTGTACAATTTTTTTTTATCCCTAATTTTTTCCTGAACCCTTTTGGTTCGCAGGGATGCCCTTTATTTTTTCCTAGGCCAGTCAACCTAGCGGGTCCTTGTTCATGCATAGTGTTTTCTGACTTTGTCCATGTTAACCGGGTACGGAGAATTGTCACTGTCCATAGTGGTAAGTGTTGCCACACGGCCAAAAGATGTTTGTTTGATCATACATGATTCATTGTTGGGATTCATACCCAATGCCCCAAGTGATTCAGATGGAGATCTGCCCCTGGCTATTTGGCATCTTTGAGAGATTCCTTGAATCTTGACTTGACTTCCCCAGATGATGGACAATGATCATGCCGTGCCCCTTGGTTGGAAGTTTTTTTCCACTTGAGGTGATCCTTTTTGTTGAGAAGGTTTTTGTTCACTGAATGTTCATTGTGTGAATTTCTCTTCCATTTGAACAATTAACCATGTGCAAACAATGTCATTTAAAGAATGCAAAGCTTATGTCTGTCTTGAAAATTTTTGAAAATGCAGTTTTTAGTAAAACAAAATTCACAAGAATGTGATATCAACTCATGATTTATAGCAAACCTTACAGGAGTCAGGATACCTTTGTAACAGTATGCTCTCGAACTAACCCATGCTTCAGCTAGGACTTTTAAGGGTTGTAACGTGGCCTGGTTCACGGTTTAAGAAACAAAGGATAAAGGCTCAAAATTTATTTGTACCCACCTGTTCTTCGTGATGTTCTTCAGTCCTATGCTTAGTTAATTATGCATTTTGAATCCCAATTGATTTTGGAATCTTGTACTCGATTTTCTGGTGATAGTTCAACAATTGAACGTTTGTTTGAAGAAGGCAGTCATTTTTGTAACCTTTTCTTTTTTTGTCGAGGATTGGTAGTAACCTCTTTTTCTTTATTTTGCTATCCCTGTCTTTTTCCTGAACTGTTTCTTTTGTGATTACAGTCAGTGGGATGCCCCAGTTTTTTTTTTTAAGTCTCCTTCATAGGTTTTGACTTAACGGGCTTTTATTGTGAGAGATAATGACTGCCTGTTCTTAATGGTTATGTGGAACCATCACCATCTTTTGGAGAGCATTCTCTACACTATTTTTTATGTATGAAGGGAAAGCTTACGACTGAATGCACCTCTGAATTAACTGAGAAAGCTACCCTGCCCCAGGTTATAATTAAGGGTTTTAATTTGTGTGAAAAGAAAAAATCCTACTTCTTTGGCTCAAAGGGGTTGACTAGGGAGTATCTTCCTTATAACTCCACTGTTTGGAATTTGAAACAATGCCTGTACATCGTTAGCGGGGTCTATTCAAAAGCATACTGTAGATATTATGGTATCATTTTCGTCATCCTCCCTCTAAAGGATTAGAGCTTTTAATCAAGAGTTGAATATCACAAAAAGGAAGTAAGAAAGCAGTTTAAGCATAATTAAAACAAATTAATTCAAGACAAACATGTGTAATGCATTAATGAAATAACAAATTTTCACATGACAATAATTGTTTGAACAACTAAAGAAAATACATCTTGAGAATTCAAATGAGCAAAAATGATTTCAATCCTAGCCATGATTTGGCATGGGAGCAGTGACCATGTTGGGAGTCTCAGGAAGGTCGAACTCAATCTTCTTGGTGTCAATCATATTCTGAATCTTGTATTTCAGGGCCCAACAATCGTTAGTGTCGTTCCCCGGACTTCCTAAATGATAGGCACACCTTGCATCTGGATTGTAGTTAGGAGAGGAAGTCTTAGGGTTTGGATGAGGGCCTATTACCGTAATCAGATTCATCTTCAACATGTGTTGCAATGCTTGTGACAGTGGCATGTTGATTTGGGTAAACTATCTCTTAGGCTCGTCTTGCCTTCGCTGGTTACCCTGTTGTTGTGGTCGTTACACGCGTTCCAAATTAGAGACCAGCATTGCCCCCACAGATTGGTGGTAGTCTGCCTTATTACGACCCTTCTGGCCGTGCACGACATTGGCTTTCCTCTTACCACAAAATGGCTTCTTCTCAGCATTAGAAGATGCAGCCATCGGGATCTTCCCACTCCTGATACCACGTTCGATCCTCTCTCTAGTCAGAACTATCACTATAGACCCGGATGAGGAACTCCCAATTAGTAAATTGAAGAATGGGCCAGTCAGAGTGTCCATGAACATGTCTACCATTTCAAGATCATTAAGAGGAGGCTGTACCCTGCCAGCTAGATCCCTCCATTTTTGTGCATATTCCTTGAACCCTTCTCTTGAGCCAATGGAAATATTTTGTAGTTGCACTCAAGTTGGTGCCAGGTCAGCGTTGTATTGGTACTGCTTGTAGAAAGCAGTAGCCAAGTCTTCCTAGGTATGTATGTCAGTTCCTTCTAGTTGATAGAACCAATCCAGTTGAGTGTCAGCCAAACTTTCTTAGAAGTAATGGACCCATAACTTCCGGTCAGTAGTGTGAGGCTGGATCTTCCTAACATAGGACCTCAAATGAAGCTTGGGACAGGAAACACCGTCGTATTTTGTGAAGATCGGGACCTTGAACTTTGGTGGGATGACTAATCCAGGAACCAACCCTAATTCTTCAAAATTCATACCAGGCACCCTTTGGATCTCCATGGCATTGAGCCGATCCTCCAACTGTTTGTATTTATCGTCAGTAGGAGGATACTGCTCCTCAGAATAGTCAGGTTCATCTTCTTCAGACATTGTAATGTTGTCATCTTCCTCTGATTTCTCGTCCTCTTCCTCTTGATTATCCCCTCGCTTTGATGAGGGTACGGAATCTATAGCACGGTTAGCTGGTCTTCTCCTTCCCACACGAAATGGTTTATTTGCCTTCTTAGCCTTCTTTTTGACGATCAGAGCTTTCAGGTATTCTTGCCCCTGGGTCAGAGTCAGGAACATCTGTTGGAACTGAGCGTTTTGAGCTTGAAGGTCTTTGATTGTCTGTTCAAGAGCCATTTCTTTACCTGTTGAAATAAACAGCGAAGAAGATGAGAAACCTGCTATGAAACCTGTTTATGCAATAATATGTATGATATAGGTATGCAATGTTTTCAAGGATCTCGCGGGGTAAACAAGAAAATGTCAGAAGTTGAAATTTGCAACTTTGATTGAAGAACTTCGTATCATTCAGTGTCCTTCTATGAGAGTCAAGATCACCATATCAAGTGGGTCATAGCCCCTGACTCAAGTTGTCGTGTTTGGTCTTTTGACGACATTGGCTAGAGGAAAATAAATCCCCTTTTCCCCTTGCTAGATGTCTGATTTACCATAACCTGCATCACAAAACCTTGAGATCCTTGAAATGGTTAAGGAAATGATATGGCATGATTTATGATGTGTATGATATGAGTTAAGAAAAAATGTAAGGTGATAAACACAACACTGCAAAGAATTCAAGTTGCTAGACAACGAAGGCAAACAAGTCACACAAGAAGCCTTAGGTTTAGGCTTGCATGAGGTTTGTAGGTAAGTATCCTCTTGAAGTTTAGTTGGCTCAACCTGTCTTAGAAATAGTAATCGGGTTCTAAGGAGTCTCAATATCACTGATCTTCCTTTATCGAGTTATTTCAGCTTAGCAATCTTTTCTTGTGGCTGAAACATCTTGAAATTCTGATCTCAATGAGTGTAGTATCGAGTATCAACCAATTCCCAGCTTTACACTTAGACCGGCTATCTCACTAATTTCTAATGGCCAAGTTTGTTCAACTAAGGTTCTAAGGTTCGTTAGTGCTTCACGACACCACACGGCGGCCCTGTATTCTCCTCGATTCGACACAAGGGATACCGGTACCAACCAGAGTGTCACACCAACACAACCATCGCTTAAACCATATCGGTCTACGCCATACAATCTCCACGATCTATTGTTGTTTACCTAAAAAGATGCCCCAGATCGGGGTATAGGATCTATAGTAACCCCAAACAATACCTTCAAAGACAAATTAGTCAAGGCAAACAAAGAAAGCAATTTTAAGATGATCTAGACCCTAAGGTAAACCCCACTTTATAATAAATCCCTAATAGAGTCATCAGTTCTGTGATACGGTGGCAGAACCGAATGTTAACACTGGTTTGCATTTTTTGTTTGCAAATGTCGCGGTAAGCAAGAGTCGCCACTGACTTTTCTCTTATCCAAAAAGGAAAGGGTGAAAAGAACAGAAAAATACATTTTTTCAAGATTTCTGAGTAAGGGGGTAGATTATGGAAAGGGGAGGTGTTAACACCCTTTCCATCCATGTTTTTCCATGGGCTCTTAGGTACTTGTTCATTTGTTAAAATTGCTTGTGTTTGTGTGTTTGAAAAGCTTTGAAAATTGCCTTAGTGCGGCAATTCACTTTATGGTAACTCTTGTATCAGTCCTCAAGAGTGTGATAAAGTATTTTGAAAACATTTTTTGAAAAGTGTTTGAAAGTGTGGTGTGAAAATTTGTTTAAGCAAGTACCTAACAATTATGTACCTACTCGAAAAAAATTGTTCTTTTCCTCCTATCCTTTATACCGTGTTATCCTACTATTAGTGAGTAGGTAACCCTAGTCATTGGATGTTGAGGGACTATTGAAAGGGATGTAATGGTCATTGAAGGAAACATGTAGGGATACCTTAGCATTTCTAAGGGGCTATCATCATAAGATCATTTCTCGTAGGCAACTCGAGGGACATTTAGGGACTATGATCTTTATGATGATTTTAACCGAGGGTCTTTGCTAAGAGTATCCCTATGTTTCGAGGGACATGACCATTGTTTCCAAAGGCAACCAAGTGAGGTAATACCCTAGGGGTGCACTTGTGCAAAAGTGTGCTTTTTCAGATATATTTATCTTGAATTTAGTGATCTATGATTGGTTGATTAAGCATACACGCCTAGGTTTCTAGCAATTTATATATAGGCATATAAAACGTAAAAGCGAGAACATAGAGGATCCTACACTATTACAAGGCTTTGGTGTAGATACATAAATAAATAAAGTGCGGAAGTAAAATCCTAATTAAGCTATTACAAATCGGGCACAGTTACATAATTAACAAAAAGGCTAAAAATAAATAAATGCGCGCCTGAATTGAAAATGCGTGTAAAATCCTAAGTGAAAGGAATTTTTGTTTGTTTTTGGTATGAAAAGAAATTGAATTAAAAATCCTAAATCTATTCAATTTTATTTATTTAAGAAAATATTAAAATGGTTAATTAATTAATTGACAAAATTAATTTTATGTAAAAAAACCAACCTAATGTCTTTTTGGGGTTTGTTGCTTTTATGTTAATTAAAATTTAGAAAAAGTAAAGACAAACAGCTAAAAGAAAGGGAAACAAAATCGAAAGACCACCAGGAAGGAAACGAAAAGAAATTGTTCTGGGAAGCAAGGCCTGGATCGAAGACCTCATTCGAGGTTCTTGGGGCGCTGCAAGCAAAACGATAGAAATTGAAACTATGAGGCCTAGATCGAAGAAGTTTGAGAGACGACACATCTAGGGCGTTCGATCTGGATGTGCCATCCTTCGATCTGGACGCTAGACCTGCAAGGAAGTTTGTTACAAATTGAAAATACAAGGCCTTTGATATTGGATCCTAGTCCCTTCGATTGAGCGAATTCCCTTTCGCCCCCTGAGCTGCTTGCTTATTCGAAGTATTTGACGCTTGCTTTTTGTCCTGCAAATTGGTTAATTTGAAACTAAACAATACAGAGAAATGTCCCATTTGAAATCAATTCCTGAACCCAGATCTGGGTTGGTTTTGATTTGTCATAGCTAGGATCCTAGATTTCAAACATATCTAACTTCGAAAGAAACTCTATCCATGGGGGTTCAAACGTATGAACACTGCAACTTACATACACTTTATTAAATCGTTCACAAATAATAACAAAATCTATGAATATGCAATCATGAGTTTAGTTTTAAGATTAAGTGAGATTGAACATTATACCACTGGAGGCGCCTGGATCTGGACGAAGGTGCCTGCAACGGAGTCTAGACTTTCATGGGGCAGGCTGGTGCTTTTGTGAGGTAATATATGTGTGGCCGTCTCTGTGGGTTTTTCCGTCCGGCCCTTTGTGTGGATGATGCACGTGTATGAATTCCTCTGTATTCGTCCCCTTTTTTCATGTGAGTCATGAGGTTTATATAGAGAAAGGAATTAGGTCAACATTTGTGTATCAAATCTTGGCCCATTATGATGAAGATATTTGATTTGATTTCTTCACAAAGACTTGTTATATTTGATTCAATCAAGTGCCAATATATTTGCATACGTTACTGCTAGCCTGTTATGATTTGTTTGGGCCTCCAACATGATGAAAATCGAAAGCTGACTTACAGATCCACTTCCCTTCGATTGAGCCTCCCTCTGCTTCGATTGCTTCAAAGTCCTAATTCGAATTACTCCAGCTTTGATGTCACATCCCCTTCGATTGAGACTCCCCTGCTTCGATTTCATATTTGCAAGGACAACATGCCATTTTGAGCTTGGGGTGAACCTGTACAGGTTAGGATATGTATTTTTACTTAGTCATGCTAGCCTATTTCATTCCTTCGAATCTGCCTTCTTTGCCAGCTTCAAAGTCCAATTTATTTAGCACATTCCCTATTAGACAACTTCGACCAGCCCTTGACTTTGTGGTGAGTCTAAATTCTGATTCGAAGTATTCAGAGCATCTTAGATCAAGACAAACTCTGCACTGAAATGCCATTTGAAGGTCATTTCATTCTGATGTTCTGATTGAGGTAACGTCTGAAGTTACAGTCGAAGGACCCTCTGAAGTTCCACTCAAAGGACATTTTGGAATGCCAATTGAAGGGCCTTTATCCATACCAATCGAAGGACCTTTGTCCATATACCAATTGAAGGATCTTGTTGCAAGGCTAATCGAAAGGCTTTGCTGAAATTCCAATCGAAGGGTGCCTGTTAAAATGCCAATCGAAGCTGCCTTGTTTGAGAAGCTAAATCGAAGGATTCCTTGCCATGTTAATCGAAAGGCCTGGCCCCTGGTGCCAAACAAAAGGGTCTTTCAGAATGCCAATTGAAAGGCTTGGCCACCATGTCAATCGAAGTCGAAGGACCTTTTGGAATGCCAATCGAAGGGCCTTTGTCCATACCAATCGAAGGACCTTTGTTTTGATACCAATCAAAGTGCCTTGCTCAGACGCCAATCGAAGTACCTTGTTGATCGATCAAAAACTCCGTTCTTCTCTCTTTGATTTCCTTCAGTTTGGATTAATCGAAGTGACGCTAAAATGCCAATCGAAGATTCCTTTGTTCAGATGCCGATCGAAATACATTGTTAAGATGCCAATCGAAAGACACCTCATCGAAGGACACTTTGACCAACTTCAAAATTTGTTGTTATTCTTCAAGCAAGTGTTTGTAACCACCCATGTAAGGGAAGATCTTGTAAAAAATGAGAGGGTAAATTTTGGGGTACAACAGTGTCTATAAATTTTAACGAAAGAATTCCTTTCTGAATATAGTCCCTAATAAAATGATGTTTAATTTCTATATGCTTAGCCCTAGAATGTAAAATGGGATATTTCGAAATACAAATAGCATAAGTATTGTCACAGAGGATAGGAATGTTACTCTCATATATGTTGAAGTCTTCAAGTTGACTTTTCATCCAGAGTATTTGTGTGCTGCATCCAGCTGCTGCTATATATTCAGATTTAGCGGTTGACAGTGCAATTGTGGATTGCCTTTTGCTGGACCATGATATTAGGTTATCTCCCAGAAATTGGCAGCTTTCATAAGTTCTTTTTCTTTCTATTCTGTCTCCAGCAAAGTCAACATCACATTACCCTACTAATTTGTATTCTTTAGATTTTCCATAGAAAAGACCAATACTAGTAGTACCTTTCAGATACTTGAAAATTCCCTTAAGAGTTGTGTGATACGGTGGGAGAACTGACTAGGGTTTTGCGTTTGTTTTTGCAAATGTTTCGGTTGAGCAAGAGTCGCCACCGACTTTTTATTTTATCCTAAGGAAAGGTTTAAAAAGCACAGCAAAAACCTTTGAGATTTTTCTTGGGTTCGGGGAGTAGATTATAGAAAGGGAAGGTATTAGCACCCTTTCTATCCATGGTTATCCATGGGCTCTTAGGTACTTGCTTAGATCAACTTGCCTTGGTTTTCAATTGTTTGAAATGGTGCTTGATGTGTGGTTTTGAAAATGTTTTTGAAAAGAGGCCTTGTATAGGCTACCCTTGTAACAATTCTTTACTCGAATGTTTTACAAAAGGTGTTTTGTCTTTTGAAAAGATGTTTCAAGGTTTTTTTTGAAAGCTTGTTTTGAAAGTGTTTGTGAAGTGGGTTTTGAAAATAGGCAAGTGTTTTCTTTGCAAATTGGCAAGTACTTAAGAGTTATCTACCCTAAAGTTTTCTCAAAGATTTTTGTTATGTTTTAAACCTTTTGACAATTTTGTTCCACCATTGCATTTGGTGGACAATCTTGTCTTAGGAGGTGAAAGGGACGGGCGCGGGTCATCGTTTAGACCATAATTGCAATAGTGTTAAATGTCTTTGGGCAATTTTCTTTAAAAGGGACTTGATCATTCATTTAGGCAACATTTTGAGAGACTATGATCATTTGATTGTTTGTTTTACCCAAAGAAATTCAACATGCAATATGGCCCAATTATTTGAAGGCAACAAAGTGGAATACCCTAGGGGTGCAAGTGTGGAATGTGTTGTCCATTTTCATGCTTATTTATTTTGAAATTAGGTCAAACTATTTTGTTCGTTTTATTTGCATACAAAACCTAATTCTAGCATGGTATGTTTAGAAAGCATTAAAGTGCGAAATTTAAATTTCTACACTATTACAACATAATAATATGGGGAGGGGGTACAATGTTTCAAATGGGGTATATTTAGACAAGAATTTAAATCTAACTATTACATCATTTTTTTTGAATATTTACAAGACAAATAATTGTATAATTAAATGGAAATTGAAATAAATATGCAAAATGTAAAAAGAATTTTTATGTGTATGAAAAAAAGAATATTATTTATGTGAAATAAAAAGGGAAATAAAAAGGTATTATTTTTGGAGTATTTTCAAATTTAGGGCAAAACCCTAATTTTTAATCAAAGGGGTATTAATCAATTAATTCATATAATATTTATTATTTACATACAAAAATAAAATAAAATATAGTATATTTGTAAAAAGGGGATTTTTTAGTATTAAATATTAAAAAATAAAATATGTACATTTTTTGGTATTTTTATCCTAAGTATATTAATATATACCTATATATTTATATTATTTACAAAATGTGTATTATATGTATTAGTTAATAATATTTAATATTTGAATAAAAAAAGTAATTTTATATAAAATATTTTCAGGAGGTAAAAATAAAATAAAAATATATAAAAATATATTTGTACTATTTTATTATTTTAAACAAAAGAGTGTATATTTATTTATTTATGTACAAACTAAGAGAAAAATCAAATAAATACCTAATAAATTCAAAAAATGATGAGAAAAATATTTTTATAATTTTAATATGCTGAGAAAAAATAAATGAATCAATTAAAAAAAGAAAAAGTCAAAAAACATTAAAAATAAAACAAATGGGCTCAGGGGGTGTAAAACCAAAAAGGTGGTGTGAAAAGGAAAGTCAACATAAGCCCAGCCCATGAAGACCTTTCTTCAACCTCTGTACAACAACATTCAAAAAACGCGCGCCCTGTTCTTGATCTTCTAACTCCTGATTCCTGGCTTATTAATGAAAAATCATAACATAAAAACTGTTCAGCATCAAGAGACGAATCCAACCATATGCAGAACTTGATCTAACTCTCTAAGATGAGGGAGAATTTCTTCTCCCCCAAATCCTAACCTAGATTTTCTGCCATTTTCAAACCTCAAATTCTCACAGCTCAAGCAAAAGAAATGAAAAGTAAAAACATGTACATGTTCAGTGGCATGAGTAGAACATTGTTTATTCACAAACTTAGAGCTAATGATGCTTGATAAGAGAGATAGAAGTTCACCAAGATACTTGTTCAGCTGAAGTTCTATCTGGCAATGAGGGAGCTTTCAGTGCAAGGTGATGATTGGAAAAGCTTCCTTGAGGTCCAGGGATGCTATTCCAATGTTTACTTTGTCTTGAAAGATTTTGAATCGTGTTGGAGCACTTCACCTGCAAAACAAGAAACTGAAAATGGTGGAAGTGGTTAGAGGGATTACAGGTCGTGTTTCAAGTCATGTTTAGCTTGCATAGGTGCTAGGGAATGTATGTGAACTGGTTTGGGCAAGAGAGCTTGAGGAAAATGGAAGATGGCACTCAAACTGCAGGCCTGGCCCTGTTTTTGCAGTTTGAAGGTGATTCTGGGATTTGGGGTGTATGAGAGGTGTTAAGGTCGTGCAATAGCTTGGTTGAAATTGAAGGGGTGAAAAACACAATAAGGGGGGGTTGAATTGTAAAACTGGAGACTTAAAGCAAATGACAATGTATTTTTATCCTGGTTCGTTTGATCTCAAACTACTCCAGTCCACCCGTTCAAGGTGATTTCGCCTCTCTCCAACGAGGTCTTAATTCACTATATTCAACTGAATACAAATCTGCTTTAGCAACTGCTAAAACCTTCTTGATTCAAACCACAATCCGGTTTGTCAAGGCAACACTTTCTTACAAAGATATAATCAAATGTGTGTGAATGTTTCTACAAAAACTATATCACAACTGTGATGTTTACACAAATGAAGCTTAGAATACTAAGTTGCTAAACGCTAATAGAGTATCAGAGTTTGGTGGTTTAGCAAAACTTGTAGAGTGAAGATTACTGTTCAGCTTTGTGCGTGTAGAGAGTTTGGAAGCATTAGCCGTGATAATCTTCAAAGCTTGGTTTATATAGCACTTTGAGAAGATGAACGTTGAAGCAAATATTCTTGATTCAATGCTATTAACAAGCTTTCCTTTCTGAGCAGATCTTGTCTAGAATGATGCCGTTGGTATTGATTAGCTTTCAATGCACAGTACCGTTGCTTCTTCAATCCACTTTCTGGCTTGGCTCATTCTGATTCTGCTTTGCTGCTGATGAACTGATTTGATTCTGTATCAGAGTATTTTACGCGCAGTTCTGTTCATCAAGCTTCAGCATGTGCAAGCGTTGATCTTCTGATCTTGACGTTCTGATTCAGCAACTTCTGATGCTGATGCACAAACTCATATTCTGATGCTGAGAACGTGATCTTGCTTATTTTAATCAGCATATCTGCAAGTCAGAGCATAGTAATTTTAAGTAGCATATAATTCAATCATGAAATATTTAACTACTATATCTTTTCACTTTGTTATCATCAAAACTTAATTATAGGGTACTAGATTCAAACATTGTTCTAACAATCTCCCCCTTTTTGATGATGACAAAAACTAGATATTTTAAATGAAAAAATAACGTGAAAAGTTATCAGATCTATGTATCAGAATAAGAAGTACGGAGAAGTCAGAGTTAAGAAATACTCCCCCTGAGTTTGTTACTTCCCTTTGATATGCGTGTTCTTCAGAGTCAGATCTTTTTCTATCTTTGAGCATCAGATTGCAAGTCTTTGACTTATCAGAGAGCAGAGCTTCAGAGCTTTTCCTGTCAGAGCTTTGCTTCAGATCAGAGTGTTAGGTCGATCAGAGCTTCATATATCAGAACTTCATATTTGATCAGAGCAACATGAGCTTCTACATTTTGATCAGAGCTAGTCTTCATTGTGCCTGTAGACTTAAAGACAAAACAGAAAAACATTTCAAGTAATAGAGAGTTAGAATGTTTGAGAGTTTCTGTCTAGTTAGCCGTTATTGATTTTAAATATCATTCTTGTTCTCCCCCTTTTTGTCAGCAATCAAAAAGTGCTGGTGATGTGCTAAAATGATTTAGATCAGAAAAACTAATAATATTAAGAGATAGTTCAGAATCAGAGCAAAATAGCATTACAAACCATAGTCAAAACATAGTCAAAAGTACATCAGAAAATGAAGAAAATATAGAGAATGTCATGCATGAAAAAAAATTTCAAGGTTGTGGGGGCATGCGTGAGAACAGGCTTTCCAGCATTGCCTGAATCTTTTCAGAAGTTGCATTCTGCTTCTGAACCATGGTGACAACAGAATCAATCTTGCTGTCCTGGACATTCATTCTTGCTTCCATCTTCTGATCATTCTCTTCCATCCGCTGCTGTAGACGCAAGTCATTCAGCCTTAATTCTTCCAGAGCCTGCCTGTCCAAGGCAGCTTGAGAACTTTCAGCAGGAGGAAGCTTCTCAGAACTTTCAGCTACATCTTCTGCTGGATTTTCTTCTTGAAGAGTCTTGTCTTCTTCTGCTGGTTCCACCTGTGCTGCTTGCTCTTTCTCAGACCACGATTCAGAGTCCAGAGGGAGCACAACTTCTTGAGGCAGCTGACTCTCAACTTCCTTCAGCAGCTTGCTAAAGTTCTGTTGAGCCTGCTCATAGTTGACGTCCTGCAGCTTGAGTGCTTCAGAACGAACCCATACTCTGAACTGTGACCAGAGCTGATCAGAAGCAGCTGGGTCGATCATCCCGGGACAGACTTGCTTCAAGGAAGCAATCCACTGCAGCATACCTGTTTCAAAGTCCAAAATACCAGAGCCAACATCTAATTGCTTTGGTTTGGGAATGGCCAATTTGTGTCTTAAGTCAGCAAGACGTTCAAGACTTGTTAAGTCAATGAATATTTTGCTGGGGTTTTCAGAGGATTGGCTTTCAGAGGTGTGCTGAGGTGCTGTTTGTTTTGGTGGATGGTTATCAGAGTCAGAGGATATGTCTATTGGAGTGGTTGGAGTTTTTGGAGGTGTTGATTCCTCTGATGATGGTAACTGGGGTCTGACAATGGTGGTTCCACATGGCAACTGTATTGCCAGCGGTGAAGGTTGAGGTGAGTGGGGATCAGAATGATGAGGAGATGGGGTTTCATAGCGATGAAACTCTGTTGGAGGTGAGGGAGGATTATTTTCTGGTTGAGGGGGTGGAACTTCTGATTGTTCAGGGATCAGAGGTTCTTCTGTGAGAGGTGGTTCTGGTTCTTGTTCTGGTTCTGGTTGTGGTTGTATTTCTGGTTCAGGTTGAATTTCTGGTTCAGGTTGTGGAGGAGGAGTATTTGGTGGTTCAGAGTGAGGTTGAACAGAAGCATGTTCACGCTCAATGTCAGCTAGCACTCTATCAAGTGCTGGTGTTGTTGAAACAGTTGGTTGTTGTTTGGTAATTTTGAGAGGAATTTTAATTCTGGTTCTTCTGAGTTGTAAGGCCTCAGAAGGGTCTTCTGGAATGGTTTCATCAATAGTGGGGATTGGAATGGAAATTCTGTGAGAGGTTTGGGGTGGAGCAACAGATGTTGGAATAGTAGTTGAAATTGAAATAGGAGCAGCAGATGGATTACCTCGTTTCTTTGGAGTCTGGTGAGATGATCCTTCTGCTTTCCTCTTCTTTGACTTCTTCTGAGTCATTTCAGGTTGAACTTGACTCAGATCTTTGATCTTCAGCTTCGAACCTGCAACTTCTTCCTTGAAGGAATCTGGATACTTGGCAACCATATCAGGGTGGGATTCCATCTCAGAAAATCTTGGGAAATCACTCAGAGGCACTCTTCTTCTGGAGATGTCAGCAGTTGAAGAAGCTCTGGGTTCCTTCCTGATATTGTCTATTAGCTTCATCTTTTTCAGGTTCTTAGCATTCAGCGCTTTTCCAACAGTTGGTTCAAAATTGCCCAGTACTTTAGCTTCGCTCAGATAATCTATCAGCTTGTTCTCTGTCAGAATATCTGATATGAGCCTCCCAAATGGTATCCAGTCTCTTTTGGTCCTTTCTTCTTCTCTAGTCTCTTTCACACTAGTCTTCAGATGATTGAACAGGAAGTGTGCCAAATTGATCTTCACCTTCTGATCAATAAAGTAGATCAGAAATTGCTGATCCACGTTTATATAGTCAGGAGAGCTTGTTGGCTTCCTGTGATTGAAACAGCCTAGAACAATCTTGGCCCACACTCTGCAGTGATCCTTCAGATCCTTGATTTTGCTGCTGGGAAAACCAAGAGTGAAAATGCAGTTTGCTACCACACCAATATCAGGGCACCTGTCAGCCATGTCCACACAACGGACTCCACCACCACTCTGACCAATTAACCTAGCAATGAGGTCTTCAGAAATTATTATCTTCTTTCCCATAACAGAAGAGACGACTAGATGTTTATCAATCTTGGCATGAATCCAAAATTCTTTGACAAGCTCTGGGAAGGTTGGTCCAACCAATCTATCAAAGTACCTCTCCCACTTTTGAGTTTTGACTTCAGCAGTTAGGTCAAATCCATTTTCCTTCAAACTTTCGAAATCCACTATTAACTCAGAGAGAACCTCAAGATTCTTTACTGGTGTGAGAAGAGTTCTGGTAGGCGCTTGATATTGCTCAGAGGTTTCCTTCTTCTGATTTCCTGCAGAAATGCTGGAGGATGCCATTGTTCTCACACAAAAAGTTAAAAACGGTTACCAGACATGTGTCTCAATGCACCCAATCAGCGTTTTCCTTTCTCAGAAACGTGCACGCGTTCTGCTTCAGGGATTTGCTGATGATTGGATGACACTTGTTTGATGTAGTGATCAGCACGTCTGTATTTGAGATTAGACTCTCAGATCTTTAGACTTGCCTCTGATACAATCTGCATGTTCTAACTTTCTGAAACAAAGATTGATCAGAGGTTCACAGTAATATAATTACATTCTGAAAGATAAAAATATGGAATTAAAGCATTTTCATTCTGGGCATACTTTCATGCTGAGATGTTTCAGAATGAAATTAAACCTATCTTCTGAAAGGGGTTTAGTAAAGATATCAGCCCATTGATGGTCTGTATCTATAAATTTCAAGTTTAAAATTCCTTTCTGAATATAGTCCCTAATGAAATGATGTTTTATTTCTATATGTTTAGCTCTAGAATGTAAAATAGGATTCTTACTTAAGCAAATAGCGGAAGTATTATCACAAAGAATAGGAATGTTACTCTCAAAAATCTGGAAGTCTTCAAGCTGACTTTTCATCCAGAGCATCTGTGTGCTACATCCTGCTGCTGCTATGTACTCAGCTTCTGCTGTTGACAGAGCAATGGTTGATTGCCTTTTGCTGGACCACGAGATCAGATTTTCTCCCAGAAACTGGCAGCTTCCAGAAGTACTTTTTCGTTCCATTCTGTCTCCAGCAAAATCAGCGTCGCAGTAGCCTACTAAACTGTAATCACTAGATTTTCTATAAAACAGACCCAGATTAGTAGTACCTTTCAGATACTTGAAAATTCGCTTAACAGCTGTTAAGTGAGATTCTTTAGGATCTGATTGGAATCTAGCACAAATACATACACTGAATAGAATATCAGGTCTTGAAGCAGTCAGATAAAGGAGAGAACCAATCATACCTCTGTAGACTTTCTGTTCTACGCTTTTGCTTACCTCTTCTCTTTCCAGAATGCACGTGGGATGCATTGGAATTTTTGATGGCTTACATTCTGAGAGGTCAAATTTCTTCAGAAGATCTCTGATGTATTTGCTCTGATGAATGTAAGTTCCCTCTGGAGTTTGATTGATCTGAATTCCTAGAAAGAACTTCAGTTCCCCCATGAGGCTCATCTCAAATTCTGCCTGCATACACTTAGCAAATTTTCTTCCAAGAGAAGGATTAGTAGAACCAAAAATTATATCATCAACATAAATTTGACAAACTAAGATGTCACTCTTAACTGTTTTACAGAATAGAGTGGTGTCCACTTTCCCTCTGGTGAACTCATTTTCAAGCAGAAAGTTACTTAGCCTTTCATACCAAGCTCTGGGAGCTTGTTTCAGACCATACAATGACTTTTTCAGTTTGAAAACATGTTCTGGATGTTTTGTATTTTCAAAACCTGGGGGTTGGTGAACATACACTTCTTCTTCTATATAACCATTTAAGAATGCACTTTTGACATCCATCTGATACAGAGTGATGCCTCTATTAACAGCAAATGAGATTAAAAGTCTGATAGATTCTAACCTGGCGACTGGAGCAAAGGTTTCTGTATAGTCTATCCCCTCTTGCTGACTATAACCTTGTGCAACCAGTCGTGCCTTGTTTCTGACGACTTCACCTTGTTCATTAAGCTTGTTTCTGAACACCCATCTTGTTCCAATGACGTTGAATCCTTTTGGTCTTGGAACGAGATCCCAAACGTCGTTTCTGGTGAATTGATTCAGCTCTTCTTGCATTGCCAGAATCCAATCATTGTCCAGAAGTGCTTCATCAATAGAAGAAGGTTCAATCAGAGACACAAGTCCCATCAGAGTTTCTTCAGAGTTTCTGAGGCTTGCTCTTGTTCTGATTGGATCTTCCTTTCTTCCTAGAATAGATTCTTCTGGGTGATCTAAACTGCTTCTGGGTACTCTCTTCTGAGGTTGATCAGCAGCAGTTGTAGGATTTCTAGCATTGCTTCTTTCAGACGTTGAAGGAATGTCAGTGTTGAGAGCTTCTGATGACTTGTCTTCAGAACCTGCAAATTCAATTTCTATACCTGCAAGATTTTCATTCTGCTTTGACTTTTCAGAGTCAAGCTTGTCATCAAAACGAACACTGATTGATTCTTCCACAATCTGTGTTTCTGTATTGTATACTCTGTACCCTCTTGAGCGTTCAGAGTATCCTAACATAATACACTTCTGTGCCTTAGAATCAAACTTGTTCAAATAATTCTTAGTATTTAACATATAGCAAGTACATCCAAATGGATGAAAATACGAAATGTTGGGCTTTCTGTTCTTCCACAATTCATATGGAGTCTTTTCCAGAATAGGTCTTATTGAGATTCTATTCTGAATGTAGCACGCTGTGTTTATTGCCTCTGCCCAGAAAGTCTTAGCAACGTTTGTCTCGTTGATCATGGTTCTGGCCATTTCTTGCAATGTTCTGTTCTTTCGTTCTACAACTCCATTTTGTTGGGGAGTTCTAGGACAAGAGAAATCATGCAGAATGCCTTTGTCATTAAAGAATGACTCAAAATCTTTATTTTCAAATTCTCCACCATGATCACTTCTGACTTTAACGATTCTAAGATCTTTTTCATTCTGAACTTGGTTACAGAAGGTAACAAACACAGAGTGTGACTCGTCCTTGTGTCTTAAGAACTTTACCCATGTCCATCTGCTATAGTCATCTACGATTACTAACCCATACTTCTTGCCACTGACAGAAGCAGTCTTAACTGGTCCAAATAAGTCAATGTGCAGAAGTTCTAATGGCTTAGAGGTAGAAACAACATTTTTGGATTTAAAAGATGGTTTTGCAAATTTGCCTTTCTGACATGCTTCACACAGAGCATCTGAATTGAACTTCAAATTTGGAAGTCCTCTGACCATATTGAGTTTGTTAATCTGAGATATTCTTCTCATACTAACATGCCCCAATCTTCTGTGCCAGATCCACTGCTCGTTGTTAACAGACAGAAGACATTTTACGTTCTGACTCTTAAGTTCAGAAAGTTTGATTTTGTAAATGTTGTTTTTCCTCTTACCATTAAATAGGATAGTCCCATCTTTCTGACTAACAGCTTTACATGATTTTTGATTAAAGATTATATCATAACCGTTATCACTTAATTGACTTATGGATAACAGGTTATGCATCAATCCATCAACAAGCAGAACATTATTAATAGAGGGAAGATTTCCGTTACCTACAGTTCCAGAGCCAATTATCTTTCCCCTCTGATTGCCTCCAAAGCCAACGTGGCCTCCAGGCTTAAGTTCCAGGCTTTGGAACATATGCCTTCTTCCCGTCATGTGACGTGAGCAGCCAGAGTCCAGGTACCATGACTGGTGTTTCTGACTTGCTGCTAAAGATATCTGCAACATGTATTATTTTATCCTTAGGTACCCAGATCTTCTTGGGTCCTGATTTGTTAGTCTTACCAAAACTCTGGTTGAATCTTGGTTTCACAAAGTGATTGCTACTAGTATATTTGATGTCATGTGTGTGACCATACACAAAGTGTGAATTTAGAGGAGTGTACTTAATTGTTAAATCCATGACATTTTTAGGTGTAGGAACCTTACCTAGGTATCCTATTCCTTTCCTGCCGTTTCTGCTAACTCCATAGATCATTGAAGCCATTCTGCTTCTATCTATGCTTTTAGCAAGGAACTTCTGGAAACTATGATCATACTCCTTGATGATCTCATCAGCGTTGCTGGGAGTTTCAGCAATTGGTTCCTTCTGAGAGTTTTGTAAAGAGTTTTCTAATTTTAAAATTTTATCTCTCAGCTCAGAGTTTTCCAATTTGAGACTCTCAGACTTATTAGAGTCAGATTCAAGAGTCCTTTTCAGGTCTCTGAATTTAGCTCTAATCTGCTGATAACGTTCCAGAATTTCATTTAGGCTTTCAGCAAGTTCAGCCTTTGTAAAATTAACAGCGAAGTTAGGGAATACCTCTTCTGTGTCTGATTCTGAGTCTGAGTCAGAAGCTTCACTGTCATCTGGAATGTTAGCCATAAGCGCTATGTTCGCCCTTTCATCATCTGATTCTGAGTCAGCTTCAGACGAGTCAGAGTCATCCCATGTGGCCATGAGACTTTTCTTCTTCTCTCTTCCAAACTTCCTTTTTGGCTTTTCCCTCTGAAGCTTTGGACAGTCACTCTTGTAGTGACCTTGCTCATTGCACTCGTAGCAGATGATGTCTTTTGTATTTGGCTTCTTGCTACCTGAGGAGCCTTCAGATCTTCTGTATCCAGAGGAAGAATCTGTTCTTCTGTATCTGGAAGAAGACTCGTTCTGATCAGATCTTCTGGGATTCCTGAACTTCTTTTGTCTTTGCTTCCACAGTTGATTTACTCTTCTAGAGAGAAGAGAAAGCTCGTCTTCTTCTGATGAGGATCCATCAGATGTTTCTTCAACTGCCTGCAAAACTTTAGATTCAGATTTTCTGTTAGATTTCAAAGCTATAGGCTTACCTTGCTTCCGAGGCTCGTCAGCTTCCAGCTCTATCTCATGACTTCTGAGGGAGCTTATAAGTTCCTCCAGAGTGATTTTGTTGAGATCTTTCGCCAGCTTCAGAGCAGTAACCATAGGCCTCCACTGCTTGGGTAAACTTCTGATTATCTTCTTGACATGGTCAGCAGTAGAGTATCCCTTGTCCAGAACTTTGAGACCAGCTACCAGAATCTGGAATCTAGAGAACATAGTTTCAATGGATTCAGATTCTTCCATTTTAAACGCCTCATACTTCTGAATGAGCGCCAGAGCCTTTGTTTCCTTGACTTGAACGTTGCCCTCATGCGTCATTCTGAGAGAGTCAAAGATGTTCTTAGCTGTGTCTCTGTTGGAGATCTTCTCATACTCAGTATATGAGATGGCACTGAGGAGGATGGTTCTGGCCTTATGGTGATTCTTGAAATCACGCTTTTGTTGATCAGTCATTGATTTTCTATCAATCTTCTGACCAGTTGCATTAACAGGGTGCGTGTATCCATCTGTCACCATATCCCACAGATCAGCATCATGTGCTAGAAAGAAGCTTTCAATTCTGTCTTTCCAGTAGTCAAAGTTTTCTCCATCAAAGACTGGAGGTTTGCCGCTGAATCTGTCTCTGTCCTCATTGGTGTCATTGCTGAAATGAGAGTTGTTTCCTGCCATAGTGTTTTTCTGACGCTGGATCTTTTACTGACACGGTTAAGTGTTTTAGCTCAGAACCAGGCGCTCTGATGCCAATTGAAGGGGTGAAAAACACAAGAAGGGGGGGTTGAATTGTAAAACTGGAAACTTAAAAACAAATGACAATGTATTTTTATCCTGGTTCGTTTGATCTCAAACTACTCCAGTCCACCCGTTCAAGGTGATTTCGCCTCTCTCCAACGAGGTCTTAATTCACTATATTCAACTGAATACAAATCTGCTTTAGCAACTGCTAAAACCTTCTTGATTCAAACCACAATCCGGTTTGTCAAGGCAACACTTTCTTACAAAGATATAATCAAATGTGTGTGAATGTTTCTACAAAAACTATATCACAACTGTGATGTTTACACAAATGAAGCTTAGAATACTAAGTTGCTAAACGCTAATAGAGTATCAGAGTTTGGTGGTTTAGCAAAACTTGTAGAGTGAAGATTACTGTTCAGCTT
Organism: Vicia faba; assembly: GCA_948472305.1. Classification (NCBI taxonomy): domain Eukaryota; kingdom Viridiplantae; phylum Streptophyta; class Magnoliopsida; order Fabales; family Fabaceae; genus Vicia; species Vicia faba. Next base: position 644,068,898 of record OX451736.1, on the reverse strand, counting down.
TGTGCGTGTAGAGAGTTTGGAAGCATTAGCCGTGATAATCTTCAAAGCTTGGTTTATATAGCACTTTGAGAAGATGAACGTTGAAGCAAATATTCTTGATTCAATGCTATTAACAAGCTTTCCTTTCTGAGCAGATCTTGTCTAGAATGATGCCGTTGGTATTGATTAGCTTTCAATGCACAGTACCGTTGCTTCTTCAATCCACTTTCTGGCTTGGCTCATTCTGATTCTGCTTTGCTGCTGATGAACTGATTTGATTCTGTATCAGAGTATTTTACGCGCAGTTCTGTTCATCAAGCTTCAGCATGTGCAAGCGTTGATCTTCTGATCTTGACGTTCTGATTCAGCAACTTCTGATGCTGATGCACAAACTCATATTCTGATGCTGAGAACGTGATCTTGCTTATTTTAATCAGCATATCTGCAAGTCAGAGCATAGTAATTTTAAGTAGCATATAATTCAATCATGAAATATTTAACTACTATATCTTTTCACTTTGTTATCATCAAAACTTAATTATAGGGTACTAGATTCAAACATTGTTCTAACAGAGATGTCTTGAGTGTGTTTCACAAGTTCACTTAAGGGTTTGTAAGCTGATATGAGAGTTGGTTTGAGTTATGAGGTGTTTCTTACACTTTAAGCAAGCAATGGTTACTTTGTGCCTCTAGCCTGTACAGGCCTTCATACTATGCTGCATAATCCCTCCTTGATCAGTGTGATTAACACATAAAATTGTGCCAATTAGATCTTACTTGTACTGCTTGGATTTTCAATTGGACATAAAGTTAACTTTTGCAAAAATGGAAGAAATGCTTTATCTATTTTGGGATTAATCCTTTAGGCAATGCTTGAACTCATGAAACAAGGCCTTGGCACAAAGGTTTTGCATTGAATTATTGAGTTTCAAAGGGTTTTAGGACCTGTAATTTAGCATAAACTATGCTGACTTGAAAATGGCTTAAGTTATGAACATGTTCATGCTCAAATCAAAAGTGAGTTTTTGCCCAATTGTGAAATTCGATTCTCTCAAGTTATGAGGTTGTTTGAGAAGTTCTTGGACATTTTGGAAAGCTTGGAATGTGTACTACAATCCATCTTTGAAATGAAAATTGAAATTCCAAGTGGAAGTGTATGGAAAATTGCCTTGAAGTGGGGTAGAAAACCTTGTCAAAATAGGTCAAAAACTCACTAAGTTAAGAATGGTTTAGTGCCCTTATTCAAAAATTTGTAACTTGAGATACAAGCCTCAAATGTGAAAACTTTGTGAATCAAAGTTGTAGATTATGCAACAAGCTACAACTCTCATGTTTTGACTTTTGTTTGAATCCAAATGGATCTTTGTGAAAAAGTGGGGCAAAGTTGGGAAAAAATTAGGGTTTTTTATAACTTAGAAAAATTCTAAGTTATGAAAAATTCTAATTTCTAACCCTAATTTGCATTTTGTGATTTCTTGGTGAACAAGTTTCATGATTTGGCATGTTTTGATGAAAAATGAATCTTGACTCTTGATTTTGACCAAAAAGTCAAAGTTTGACTTTTCAGTATACAGTCAAAATTGATCAATTGACTGGGAAATTCAACTGTCAATCTTGTGTACTTGGGATCTTTTGAGTTTGTTGAGCATGTCAAGATAATTCCATGGGGTCCTTGAGTCCATATATGAGCTTGGTTTGCCATTGGCTAGGTCAAACAGTCAAAAATTGCCTTTGTGCAGTCAAAACCCTAAAAATGACCATTTTGCCCTTTTGGTGATCTGATCAAATTTCTTATGGAATTGTGATCCAAACTTGATCAAATGGTCCATATGAGTTCATAATGTTGATGTGGGTCAATTTTCATGAGGTTTGACTGTCAATTGGCCACAGTTGACTTTTCCCCAATACAGTTGATTTCTAGGTCAACTGTCCAATTGACTGGGCAAAATTTGGGATCAAGACTTGAAACTTGGTATGGATAAACTTGGGAGTCCAATATGAAGCATGAAATTCATCTTAGGCACTTTAGGTCAAAGCATCTTGGTGCAAACACAAACCCTAATTTGAGTCAACAGTGCAAGGAGAAGTCTTGAGCAGATGAAACCCTAACTGGATCTTGGGCTTCAAAGGTTTTGTGATGAGAAATCATTGAGAAATGGGAGGGAAAATTTTGGGGTACAACAGTTGCCCCTGTTCAATCTTCTTGAATCCGAAGAGTTAGATTGGCAAGCTTGCCTTTCGTGACTCGAGGGTAAAAGGAGATTGGACACTAGAGTGCCCGGAAATTTGCACTCGTCAAAGCAATGAATGCGGGAATGGGCTTAGAGATGCCATTTGGAGACGGGCTTAGAGATGCCATCCTGAGAGGGTAACAGAAATCTTGTCGGGGATGGGCTTAGAGATGCCATCTGGAAGGGAATATCAGGAAGGTGTCCAAGCTTTGGACCGTCTTCGAGCTGGAGGTCTGAATAAGCAATAGATAGACATCCGTTGTTGGGAAGAATCCATAGACTGTTTTCAAAGGTTGCATCTGAACAAGTGATAGATTAACATCCGTTGTTGGGAAGAATCCATGAACTGTTTTCAGAAGTCTGGAGAAGAAACTGAACAAGCGATAGGTTAACATCCGTTACTTGGAGAACCCGTAAACTGTTTTCAGAAGTCTTGAAGTTTGAATAAGCAATAGAGCAGCATCTGTTGTTGGGAAGCGTCCGTAAGCTGTTTTCATAAGTTTTGAGAAGAGTCTGAACAAGCGAGAGGTTAACATCCGTTACTTGGAGAACCCGTAAACTGTTTTCAGAAGTCTTGAGAAGAATCTGAACAAGTGATAGGTTAACATCCGTTACTTGGAGAACCCGTGAACTGTTTTCAGAAATCTTGAAGTTGAATAGAAACCGGTATAGGGTTGCTTGATGATGAGTCCGTGTAAAACTGCATCTGAAACTGCTAAGGATAGCTTTTTATTCTTATCCTGAAAAGGACAGAATGTCAGCTGAACACAAAATTATGTTGCATGAAATGTATGATGCAATATATGATATATCAATGTTTATGATATGAATGTAATGAATGCGCATGTAAGCTGATGAACTGTCTTGCTAGGGATAGATGAATCCTGGATGGCTGAAGATGAAAGCATCCTGACAGCTGCCGGGAAGAATAATTCCTTGGCTGTGACTGGGGAATAAGGAGCTTGGGTTGTATGCCAAACTTCTGGGGAATTCCTGATGACTTCTACTGGGGAGCACCAATCTAGCAGACTTATGCTGGGGATACAAGACCGGGAATCTTCAGTTCGGTGGGAAGTGTCTCTGGCGACTTCACTGGGGAACTCAAGATTTTCCTTCCTAAAACTCTGTGGGGAAAAAGGTTCATTAGTCTGGCTCCGCTGGGGATATGATAATTTGAAGCTTTAGCTCGGCTGGGGCCACTGAAACTTAAACTCTGAGGGAAATTGAATTCCGGCGGATTCTCTGGCTGGGGATTTGCAAAGATAAGTTACTGCTGGAGAATTTTGATGAACTCCGCTGGGGATAGGAAGAATTTTGGCGAGCGCGATCTTTCGTGGTTGTTAGCTGAGGATAACCCAGTTATAAGGCCTTGTGAGGAATAACTTTGAATAAAACTCGGGAGAGACGTCCGTGCTCTGCAGGGAATAAGCTTCCAGAATCTATTGGGGGTGAGTTTCAAGATTGCTAGGGATATGGATTCCAAATCTCCCGGGGTTTCCTCTGAAGGGTATCAAGATATCCAATTGTACCTTTGACCTATCAGTAATCCTTTTTTTTTCCGACTCATAAGAGAATGATCATGTTTCAAATGCATATGCCTATTTAACAAAACATTGGACGTTTCTCAAAATAAAACAAATAGTGCAAGAGAAAAGAAAAGGAAATGACACAAATTTCTGGGAAAAGTATTTGTATTGATTTTCTTTGAGTATGTTTGTACAAAGGAAACAATCATCCTAGTAAGAGGATTCTGTCGTAAATATTGAAAGATTTATACAAAATAAAGGATGGCTATGTGAAATAATTCCATGGGATTCCTTTCTGCTATGGCTTTCACAACTCTGAATATCTGTCCATTCAATGCTTCGCTTGACGATGACTGGATTGATCAGAAGCCTGGAACCGGTTGATGAAGAGATTGTCTTTGAAGTGATCCGACGAGACATAGTCATACGCTTTAATTCCCTAACTTTTTCCTGAATCGCCCTCTCGGGTTTTCGATCCACCGGGAAACCCCTTTTTGCCCAAGCCGCCCTTTCGGGTTTTCAACTTGCCGGGTGTACAGATTTTTTTTGTTTTTATCCCTAATTTTTGCCTGAATCGCCCTTTCGGGTTTTCGATCCACCAGGATGCCCATTTTTGCCCAAGCCGCCCTTTCGGGTTTTCGACTTGTCGGGTTATTTTACGCGTAGTATCTTTTGACTATGTCTGCATTCGCAGGGTGCGGCAAATCGTCGCCGTCCATGGTGGTCAGAATCATTGCACCACCAGAAAATATGCTCTTGATCACAAATGGTCCTTCATATGTAGGAGTCCATTTGCCCCTGGGATCACTTTGCGGCAAGATAATCCGCTTGATTACAAGATCTCCTACTTGATACACTTGACGTCTGACTTTCTTATTGAAGGCCTTGATCATCCGTTTTTGATACGTCTGACCATGGCATATAGCAGCAAGTCGCTTTTCGTCGATCAGATTGAGTTGATCAAGTCGGGTCTGCATCCAATCATCTTCATTCAAACTTGCATCCTTCATAATCCTTAGAGAAGGGATCTGGACTTCCATAGGCAAAACAACTTCCATGCCATAAACCAAAGAAAATGGGGTTGCCCCGGTTGAAGTACGTACCGTCGTACGGTATCCATGCAGGGCAAACGGTAACATCTCATGCCAGTCTTTGTAAGTGACTGTCATTTTCTGAATGATTTTCTTAATGTTTTTGTTCGCAGCTTCAACAGCACCGTTCATCTTCGGCCGATAGGGAGATGAATTGTGATGATAAATCTTGAACTGTTCGCACAATGCAGTGATCATTGTGTTATTCAGATTTGTATCGTTGTCTGTGATGATCCTATCTGGAACACCATACCGACATATGAGGTTTTGCTTGATAAAGCGGGCAACCACATTTTTAGTGACAGAGGCGAAGGAAGCTGCTTCGACCCATTTAGTGAAGTAATCAATGGCGACCAGGATGAAGCGATGTCCGTTGGAAGCCGTGGGCTTGATCTCTCCAATCATATCAATTCCCCACATTGCAAAGGGCCACGGAGCAGTCAGGACGTTGAGAGGAACCGGAGGGATATGAACTTTGTCAGCGTAGACTTGACATTTATGGCAAGTACGGGAATGTTGATGGCAGTCAGCTTCCATGGTAGACCAGTAATAGCCTGCCCTTAGGATCTTCTTAGCCATTGTATGCCCGCTCAAGTGAGTGCCAAATGTGCCGCTGTGTATGTCAGTCATGATCAACTCTGCTTCAGCTTTATCCACACATCGGAGTAATACACAATCATGGCTTCGTTTGTAAAGGATGTCGTTTCTCAGGAAGAACTTAGCAGCGAATTTCCTTAAGAACTTCTTGTCATTTACGGAAGCTCCTTCAGGATAATCTCTAGTCTCGAGATACCTTTTGATTTCATGGAACTAAGGTTGTTCCACTACTTCTTCGGTATTAATCTCGTGACAGTGTGCAGGTTCATCCATTCGCTCGATGGTGATTTGGGGAGCCTCGTTATCCCAGTTGAGTTTAAACATGGAGGACATTGTGGCCAGAGCATCTGCTAGCTGATTCTCTTCTCGCGGGAAATGCTCGAAGGTAATTTGCTCGAAATGAGGCAACAATGTCAGGACATGTTCTTTGTATGGGATAAGATTAGGATGTTTGGTATCCCACTCTCCTTTGATTTGGCTGATGACCAAAGCCGAGTCCCCAAATACGATCAAAGATTTGATCCCCAAGTCTATAGCAGCCTTGAGACCAAAGATGCAAGCTTCATATTCAGCCATGTTGTTTGTGCAGTTGAAGCAAAGTCGGGCCGTGAAAGGTGTGTGACAACCTTCCGGAGAAATGAGTACTGCGCCAATACCATTTCAAAGTGCATTCGAAGCACCATCAAAGTACAAGGTCCATCGGGATCCTTTTTCAGGTCTGTCATACGGTCCGTTACCTTCAATGTTGTCCAAATTCATGATGTCCTCGTCTGGGAAGTCAAATCTCATGGGTTGATAGTCTTTGATAGCCTGATGAGCCAGATGGTCAGCTAATACACTCCCTTTTATAGCTTTTTGGGTGGTGTACTGGATGTCATACTCAGTTAAGATCATTTGCCATCTAGCTATCCTTCCAGATAAAGCGGGCTTTTCGAAGATATACTTGATAGGATCCATTTTGGAAATCAACAAGGTAGTATGAGTCAACATATACTGTCTTAGTCGGCGAGCAGCCCATACCAAAGCGCAGCAAGTTTTCTCGAGCAGTGAGTAGCGAGTCTCACAGTCGGTAAACTTTTTGCTAAGGTAATAAATAGCATGCTCTTTTCGACCAGACTCGTCATGCTGGCCCAAAACACACCCCATTGAATTATCCAAGACGGTCAAATACATGATCAATGGTCTTCCTTCGACGGGTGGCATCAGAATAGGAGGTTCTAGCAAATACTCCTTGATTCTATCAAAATCAGCTTGACAATCGTCGTTCCATTCCACTACCTGATCTTTTTTCAAGAGTTTGAAAATTGGCTCACAGGTAGAAGTCAGATGTGAGATGAATCTGGCAATATAGTTTAAGCGCCCCAAGAATCCTCTAACCTCCTTTTCAGTACGGGGAGCAGGCATCTCTTGTATTGCTTTTACTTTTTCCGGATCGACTTCAATGCCTTTGTTGCTTACAATGAATCCCAGGAGTTTACCAGACCTAACTCCAAAAGTGCATTTACTTGGATTCAGCCTGAGCTTGTATTCCTTTAACCTGGCAAACAGCTTCTCCAGATGCTCAAGGTGCTCTTCCTCTGTTTGTGACCGAGCTATCATATCGTCTACGTAAACTTCAATCTCATGATGTATCATGTCATGAAATAAAGCTACCATGGCGCGTTGATAAGTTGCCCCGGCGTTCTTCAGCCCGAACGGCATCACTTTGTAACAGAAAGTGCCCCATTGTATGACAAAAGTCGTTTTCTCCATATCCTCGGGAGCCATTTTGATTTGATTGTAGCCCGAGAATCCGTCCATGAAGGAAAACACTTTATGCTGAGCTGTATTGTCGATCAAGATGTCAATATGAGGTAGCGGGAAATCATCTTTAGGGCTGGCCCTATTCAAATCCAGGTAGTCCACACACATCCTGACTTTGCCATCTTTCTTGGGTACTGGCACAATGTTAGCGACCCATTGAGGATAGGACGTAACAACCAGAAAGCCAGCCTCGAATTGTTTCATTACTTCTGCTTTGATCTTTTCGGACATGTCAGGCCTCATTCGGCGAACTTTTTGCTTGATCGGCGGACAATCCTCTCTTGTGGGGAGACGGTGAACCACGATGTCTGTGTCTAAACCCGGCATGTCTTCATAGGACCAAGCAAAGATTTCAACATACTCATTCAAAAATTGTATCAGGCTTTCCTTGACATTCGGTTTCAAATTGGCACCCACTTGCACCTCCTTCCGGTCTTCCTCGGTCCCTAAGTTGACAGTTTCCAGTGACTCTTCATGCGGTAAGATGGCCCTTTCCTCTTGTTGCAGAAGTCTGGCTAGTTCCCCGGGTACTTCACAACCTTTGTCATCTTCATACTCGGCTAGATTGACCAGATCTTCAGAGTTGTTGGAAGATATAGCAGAATAGTCACCCATGGAATCCGGAGTGGATGGGTACCTGCATTGGTGAGTGTGGGTGTGTGTAAGGGATAGCCATCCTTAAACAAAAAATGCAAAAGGAAAGAAAATGAACATAAGCAGTTTATCAAATGAAAAACGTCCAATGAATCATTAAACATGGCATATGGATATGAAAGGTAATCAAAACCCTTACAAATGGACCTACATGCCCCGGGCAAGGCATGAGGTAAAAAGATAGTGTACGGATTGTTTGAAAATAAAATATTACAGACCAAATAAGAAATGTTTAACAGATAAATTACTGATGAATAAAAGTGATGGGGACAAAGTCCCTAGCTTCCCAATTGCTCAATCCTCCTCTGACAGTTGGATAAATCCACTCTTCAATGTTGCTCTCTTTGTCCTCATCCTCCAAAGCATTGATTCTGTAGGGAGAAATTTTGACTGGCGCCCTTTCAATCTTCGATCGGCGCATAGCTTTCTGGCCAGCGGCTGTGAACCCTAATCCAAACTTGTCAGTCTTATGCGGAAAGTCGGGTAACTGCCCCCATGCTGAATTCTTCCCTTCTTTTATTGCGGCCCTTGCATCCTCCAGAGAATGCCATCCTGGCCATCTGTCTCGGTGCCTCAGCCGTCAACTTCGCTACTGCTATTTCAGGAAGGACTTCTTCGAAATGTTGAAACGGTGTCTCAATGAACTCTCCTTCAACCTCCACATACCGGAAAGAATTTAAGTGGCTAATCATGTACTCTTCTTCGCCATGGACAGTGATGATCTTTCCCTTGACAGGATACTTCAACATCTGATGTAAGGAGGAGGTGACTGCCCCAGCATGGTGTATCCACGGCCTACCCAGCAAGCAAGAGTATGACGGACGAATGTCCATCACATAGAAAGTGGATTTAAACACCCCAGTGCCTATCTTGATGGGAATTTCAACATCTCCATGGACCATTCTCTTCGAACCATCGAAAGCTCTGACAACAATATCACTTGGCTTCAATTCCAATCCTTCACAATCTAGTCGGTCCAAGGCCTTTTTAGGCAAAACATTCAGCGACGAACCGGTATCAACCAAAACATGTGCAAGAGTGGTTCCGCGACACTCGATTGAAATATGCAAAGCATCATTGTGGTTTCTTCCTTTAGGGGTTAGGTCGGCATTAGAAAAACCTAGTCCATTGTCCGCAGTCAGGCTAGCCACGCAATTTTGAAATTGATCCGCAGAGGTTTCCTGGGGCACATGGGCTGCCTTCAGGAATTTTATCAGAGCTTTAGCGTGCGCTTCCGAGCAAAGTAGTAGTGCCAACATGGAGATCTTGGAGGGGGTTTGCCCCAACTGTTCCACCACATCGTAATCACTTCTCTTGATTATCCTAAAAATCTCGTCCATTTCCTTCTTGGAGGTTTCCGGGATAACCAAGGGTTGAGCCCTCGTCCTGACGGGCTCATCTTGGATTCCCTTACCTTTGTCAGCAGCGGTAGGAGAGACAGTACTAGGAACAACAATGTCTTCAATCAGAGGGGTTCTAGCAGAAAGTTTTATTGGTGCAGGGACGACCTTGTCAGCTGATGAGGGTCCAAAGACTGCTCTTGGAGGGGCAATCTCTGGAGAAAATATTCTCCCGCTCCTGGTGATTTTGCTAGTGCCCGCAATGTTACTAATGCTGGCTTCTTCATCATCCGAACTTTCTTCAATTATTTCGATTTGCTTGATACCATGGTAGTAGATGTCGCCGCCATAGTTCCAAGGTATCGACTTCTCAGAAACATAGGGGACAGGCCCTGGCATTGTTATATTCAAAGGGACAGATTTCGTAGCTGGTGTAATCTTAACAGGCTTTTTGACGGCCTTGGAAAGATTGGCGTGAATGGTTATGATTGAGACATCTTTAGTATGAACTGGAACAGCAGAAACTTTTTCAAACAAAATTTGTCGACTATCCATAAGGCCTTGGATGCCTTTCTTCAGTAGCGGACAATCAAACGGCAGAGAGTAGCAACAATAGCAGTCTTCTTTACATCCCGGGAAGATCCTGACCCTTAACAAATTCAACTTAATGGTTAGCAGTGGGGTGGTCAGATCACTGACATCAGCAACATTCAAATCTTCTTCAATGGCATTGACATTTCGGCCGTGCTTCGGCATAGGTGCAGATATCACATTAGGCTTCTCTGGAGCATCAAACTCTACCTCCTTAGCCTCTATCAGGTCTTGGATTTTATGCTTGAGTGCCCAACAATCATTGGTGTCGTGTCCAACACTGTCTGAATGGTAGGCGCATTTAGCATTGGCATGGTAATGCAGAGAGGACGTATTCACATTCTTTGGCGCCTCCTTGATGGTGGCAAGATTCAACTTCAATAGATGGGGAAGCACTTGCGCTGGAGTCATATTAATACGGGTGAACTGCCGTTGTGGCCGTTCCACTCGTTGCTGATTTGGTCTGGACTAGTTATAGCGAGGCTGCTCACTCGGAGTGTTTTGAATCATTACGGCCCCCATAGTTGGCCGACGCTCCGTCCTCCCTGCTCTTCTCTGAGAATATACCATAGTTGTCTCCTTCTTAAAAGGTTTCTTCTCAACACTTACATCAACACCCTTCTGAATCTTTCCTGACTTGATGCCAGCTCCTATTCTTTCGCCTGTTAAGATCAAATCGGTAAACCCCGCGGAAGAGTTACCAATTAGATGATTGAAAAATGGCCCAGATAGGGTCCCAAGAAACATATCAACGAGCTCACGATCGGTTAAAGGAGGTTGCACCCTGCCAGCCAAATCCCTCCATTTTTGTGCATATTCTTTGAATCCCTCACTTGTTCCTAGTGACATACCCTGAAGTTGGGTACGAGTAGGAGCAAGATCAGAATTATATTGGTATTGTTTGTAGAAAGCGGTGGCCAAATCTTCCCAATTTCTGATGCTGGTTCCTTCTAGCTGATAAAACCACTCCAACTGAGCTCCCGACAGGCTGTCTTGAAAGAAATGAATCCAGAGGTTTTTATCTGCCGTATAGGGTTGAATCTTTCTCATGTAGGACCTGAGATGCATTTTGGGACAGGACAGCCCATCATACCTCACAAACACTGGCACTTTGAATTTTGGGGGAATCACAATCCCGGCAACCAAGCCCAAGTCTTCAAAATCCAAACCCGGTACTCTTTGCAATTCCATGGCGGCCAATCTGTCTTCTAAACCCTTGTATTTATCATCAGCTGGAGGGTATTGCTGGTCAGAATAATCTTCATCCTCTTCAACCTCTTCTTCCTCCGCATCAGACTCGGAAGCCACCGCAACTCCATCTCTTTTACTAGTCCCTTCATCAGAAGTAGGAGGAAATTCAAGCACTCTCCGAGCTTCTCTGTCAAATCTTCTCCCCAAAGTAGCCACCCCAATCCTCTTTTTCTTCTTCTTCACTGGGTCCTTATTCCCCAATTGAGTCTTGATATCCTCCTGACTTTTAACCAAGGTCATCATGAGTTGCTGGAACTGTGCATTCTGAGCTTGTAGGTCTTTGACTGTTTGCTCGAGATCCATCCTACTGAAATAAACAGCAGACAGATAAGGAAACCTGGAGTGAGACCTGCTTATGCACATGATGAATGGTATGCTTATGTATGCAATTCATTCAAGGATTTAGAACATTCAAAATTGTTTCAGACAAAGAAGAACGCACGTCATATTAATAAGAAGAAATTCGTTAGTACATAAATGTCCCATGGGCCAAATATTACAAAATAAACTTCTTAAAGAAGAAAGACATTGTGCATCCTCTTTGGTGCGATGTAGGTGTTAAGGGCCTCTTGCTCGTGGAGTCGGCGGGTAAGCTCTAGAACCTTCTTTTCACTGGCGTAGAAGCTAGCTTCAAAAGTATTCTGTTCCTCCTTGAGCTGAATCCAACTTTTCTGCATTTCCTCCCACGATGTAGGCATGTCTGGATGTAGGATGGTGTAGGGGACCTCTCCTTCATTGACGGGCTCTTTAATCACTGGGAGTACATGAGGATAAGGCATCATTAGACTTTGGGCTCGGGCTCGTACCCACTTGAGATAGGGCTCAAGAGGGATGGAGTTCTTGTGTCCCAGAGTCTTGCTATCAACCTTGTTGAGTTTTCCCCAAGCTCTGATGAATCTTTGGCGAAGTCCTTGCGCATTGTTGTCGAAGTCAAAAACTAGGCTAGGAATCAACATATCATGAGGGCCAGCCCTCCGTGCATATCCAAATTGCCTCAAAGCTAGGCAAGGGTTGTAGGTGATACCTCCCCTAATTCCAAGTAAAGGAACATTAGGAAACTCTCCGTAACGATCGACGATGATGACATTTTCTCTGGACCGAGAACACTAATGCACATCAGAATGAGTAAGAGTCATCAACCGTTGGGACCACCTTGAGCCTTGGTCATTCTTCAAGACAGATTGCGGAAGGTGCGAAATAAACCACCTGGCAAGGATAGGAGTACAGCACATGAGAACACCCCTCTTTCTCATTGTTCGTGTGTAAAATGAGTGAAGGATGTCCCCAAGCAATGTTGGTATTGGATTTCTGGATAAGAAGATTTTGACGGCGTTGACATCTACCAATTGGTCAGGATTTGGGAATAAGACCAACCCATAGATAAGGAGTGCCACAATTTCTTCAAAGGCTTGTAGGTCCAATGAGTTCCAACATTCTTGTGCCTTTTCAAACAAGAATTTTGCTAAGAATCCCTTGACGCCGCTTCTGGTTTCCCAATGCCCCTTGATGTCGGATGGTTGTAGATGTAATGCTCGAGCAACATCTTCCGGCTTTGGTTCCTTTTCTGTACCGTTGAAGGGTAGTTGATTAAGGATAGGAATTCTTAGGAGTTGAGAAAACTCCTCCAAAGTGGGTACCAACTGATAATCAGGGAAGGTGAAACAGTGGTGAAGAGGGTCAAAGAACTGGAATAGTACTTTCATCATGTCTTCTTCAATGTTGGTGTTGACTAGGATGAGCAGTCTACCATGTCTTTCACTGAAGGATGAATTTTCCGGAATTCTTGAGGTGAGCTCCTTGAGTTGAGGAGAGATTCTCACAAGGTTGACTTGAATGGTATTTCTGCGAGGAATTTCCATGTCCTACAAAACAAGAACAAAGATGAAGATCCAAAACCCTTGAAATGGTTAGTGAATGCATATGATGTTTTATGATGTTTATGATGTATGCACAAAACATATGTACAAGCAAATCACACCAAACCCTAGTTTCAGGCTTGCATGGGGTTTCATAGGTAAGTACCCTCTTGAGTGTAGTTGGCTTAAAAACCTGTCCTATAAATAGTAACCGGGTTCTAAGGAGCTCAATATCATTGGATTGTTTTCATCGTTCATTGTTTTGGTTTAGCCACTTAACTAGCGACCAAAATATTCCAAGAAAACAACCCTCAATGAGTGTAGTATCGAGTATCTACCAACTTCGGACTGCACCAAAGCCGGTCATCTCACTACCCCTAATAAAAGGCCAAGATGGTCAAGTAAGGTTCTAGGTCATTAGTGCTTAGTGACATCACTCAGCGGCCCCGTACTCTCCTTGATTGAACTCAAGGGTTACCGGTACTCACAAATATGTCGCACTAATATAGCTATTGCTTCGACCGTGTCGGTATACCCCGCACAGTTTCCACAACGTATTGCTATCTATGAATGTTTCCCAAAATCCGGGTGTAGGATTGTAAACCCAAACAATAGAGCCAAGATATAAAGCAAACAATTCAAACAATTTTTCATGCAAGAGGGTGATCTAAGCCCTAAGGTTACTCCACTTATAAAATTTTCCCCAGCAGAGTCGCCAGTTCTGTGATACGGTGGGAGAACTGACTAGGGTTTTGCGTTTGTTTTCGCAAATGTTTCGGTTGAGCAAGAGTCGCCACCGACTTTTTATTTTATCCTAAGGAAAGGTTTAAAAAGCACAGCAAAAACCTTTGAGATTTTTCTTGGGTTCGGGGAGTAGATTATAGAAAGGGAAGGTATTAGCACCCTTTCTATCCATGGTTATCCATGGGCTCTTAGGTACTTGCTTAGATCAACTTGCCTTGGTTTTCAATTGTTTGAAATAGTGCTTGATGTGTGGTTTTGAAAATGTTTTTGAAAAGAGGCCTTGTATAGGCTACCCTTGTAACAATTCTTTACTCGAATGTTTTACAAAAGGTGTTTTGTCTTTTGAAAAGATGTTTCAAGGTTTTTTTTGAAAGCTTGTTTTGAAAGTGTTTGTGAAGTGGGTTTTGAAAATAGGCAAGTGTTTTCTTTGCAAATTGGCAAGTACTTAAGAGTTATCTACCCTAAAGTTTTCTCAAAGATTTTTGTTATGTTTTAAACCTTTTGACAATTTTGTTCCACCATTGCATTTGGTGGACAATCTTGTCTTAGGAGGTGAAAGGGACGGGCGCGGGTCATCGTTTAGACCATAATTGCAATAGTGTTAAATGTCTTTGGGCAATTTTCTTTAAAAGGGACTTGATCATTCATTTAGGCAACATTTTGAGAGACTATGATCATTTGATTGTTTGTTTTACCCAAAGAAATTCAACATGCAATATGGCCCAATTATTTGAAGGCAACAAAGTGGAATACCCTAGGGGTGCAAGTGTGGAATGTGTTGTCCATTTTCATGCTTATTTATTTTGAAATTAGGTCAAACTATTTTGTTCGTTTTATTTGCATACAAAACCTAATTCTAGCATGGTATGTTTAGAAAGCATTAAAGTGCGAAATTTAAATTTCTACACTATTACAACATAATAATATGGGGAGGGGGGTACAATGTTTCAAATGGGGTATATTTAGACAAGAATTTAAATCTAACTATTACATCATTTTTTTTGAATATTTACAAGACAAATAATTGTATAATTAAATGGAAATTGAAATAAATATGCAAAATGTAAAAAGAATTTTTATGTGTATGAAAAAAAGAATATTATTTATGTGAAATAAAAAGGGAAATAAAAAGGTATTATTTTTGGAGTATTTTCAAATTTAGGGCAAAACCCTAATTTTTAATCAAAGGGGTATTAATCAATTAATTCATATAATATTTATTATTTACATACAAAAATAAAATAAAATATAGTATATTTGTAAAAAGAGGATTTTTTAGTATTAAATATTAAAAAATAAAATATGTACATTTTTTGGTATTTTTATCCTAAGTATATTAATATATACCTATATATTTATATTATTTACAAAATGTGTATTATATGTATTAGTTAATAATATTTAATATTTGAATAAAAAAAGTAATTTTATATAAAATATTTTCAGGAGGTAAAAATAAAATAAAAATATATAAAAATATATTTGTACTATTTTATTATTTTAAACAAAAGAGTGTATATTTATTTATTTATGTACAAACTAAGAGAAAAATCAAATAAATATCTAATAAATTCAAAAAATGATGAGAAAAATATTTTTATAATTTTAATATGCTGAGAAAAAATAAATGAATCAATTAAAAAAAGAAAAAGTCAAAAAACATTAAAAATAAAACAAATGGGCTCAGGGGGTGTAAAACCAAAAAGGTGGTGTGAAAAGGAAAGTCAACATAAGCCCAGCCCATGAAGACCTTTCTTCAACCTCTGTACAACAACATTCAAAAAACGCGCGCCCTGTTCTTGATCTTCTAACTCCTGATTCCTGGCTTATTAATGAAAACTCATAACATAAAAACTGTTCAGCATCAAGAGACGAATCCAACCATATGCAGAACTTGATCTAACTCTCTAAGATGAGGGAGAATTTCTTCTCCCCCAAATCCTAACCTAGATTTTCTGCCATTTTCAAACCTCAAATTCTCACAGCTCAAGCAAAAGAAATGAAAAGTAAAAACATGTACATGTTCAGTGGCATGAGTAGAACATTGTTTATTCACAAACTTAGAGCTAATGATGCTTGATAAGAGAGATAGAAGTTCACCAAGATGCCTGTTCAGCTGAAGTTCTATCTGGCAATGAGGGAGCTTTCAGTGCAAGGTGATGATTGGAAAAGCTTCCTTGAGGTCTAGGGATGCTATTCCAATGTTTACTTTGTCTTGAAAGCTTTTGAATCGTGCTGGAGCACTTCACCTGCAAAACAAGAAACTGAAAATGGTGGAAGTGGTTAGAGGGATTACAGGTCGTGTTTCAAGTCATGGTTAGCTTGCATAGGTGCTAGGGAATGTATGTGAACTGGTTTGGGCAAGAGAGCTTGAGGAAAATGGAAGATAGCACTCAAACTGCAGGCCTGGCCCTGTTTTTGCAGTTTGAAGGTGATTCTGGGATTTGGGGTGTATGAGAGGTGTTAAGGTCGTGCAATATCTTGGTTGAGATGTCTTGAGTGTGTTTCACAATTTCACTTAAGGGTTTGTAAGCTGATATGAGAGTTGGTTTGAGTTATGAGGTGTTTCTTACACTTTAAGCAAGCAATGGTTACTTTGTGCCTCTAGCCTGTACAGGCCCTCATACTATGCTGCATAATCCCTCCTTGATCAGTGTGATTAACACATAAACTTGTGCCAATTAGATCTTACTTGTACTGCTTGGATTTTCAATTGGACATAAAGTTAACTTTTGCAAAAATGGAAGAAATGCTTTATCTATTTTGGGATTAATCCTTTAGGCAATGCTTGAACTCATGAAACAAGGCCTTGGCACAAAGGTTTTGCATTGAATTATTGAGTGTCAAAGGGTTTTAGGACCTGTAATTTAGCATAAACTATGCTGACTTGAAAATGGCTTAAGTTATGAACATGTTCATGCTCAAATCAAAAATGAGTTTTTGCCCAATTGTGAAATTCGATTCTCTCAAGTTATGAGGTTGTTTGAGAAGTTCTTGGACATTTTGGAAAGCTTGGAATGTGTACTACAATCCATCTTTGAAATGCAAATTGAAATTCCAAGTGGAAGTGTATGGAAAATGGCCTTGAAGTGGGGTAGAAAACCTTGACAAAATAGGTCAAAAACTCATTAAGTTAAGAATGGTTTAGTGCCCTTATTCAAAAATTTGTAACTTGATATACATGCCTCAAATGGGAAAACTTTGTGAATCAAAGTTGTAGATTATGCAACAAGCTACAACTCTCATGTTTTGACTTTTGTTTGAATCCAAATGGATCTTGGTGAAAAAGTGGGGCAAAGTTGGGAAAAAATTAGGGTTTTTTATAACTTAGAAAAATTCTAAGTTATGAAAAATTCTAATTTCTAACCCTAATTTGCATTTTGTGATTTCTTGGTGAACAAGTTTCATGATTTGGCATGTTTTGATGAAAAATGAATCTTGACTCTTGATTTTGACCAAAAAGTCAAAGTTTGACTTTTCAGTATACAGTCAAAATTGATCAATTGACTGGGAAATTCAACTGTCAATCTTGTGTACTTGGGATCTTTTGAGTTTGTTGAGCATGTCAAGATAATTCCATGGGGTCCTTGAGTCCATATATGAGCTTGGTTTGCCATTGTCTAGGTCAAACAGTCAAAAATTGCCTTTGTGCAGTCAAAACCCTAAAAATGACCATTTTGCCCTTTTGGTGATCTGATCAAATTTCTTATGGAATTGTGATCCAAACTTGATCAAATGGT
Source organism: Vicia faba (assembly GCA_948472305.1). NCBI lineage: Eukaryota > Viridiplantae > Streptophyta > Magnoliopsida > Fabales > Fabaceae > Vicia > Vicia faba. Next base: position 644,051,495 of record OX451736.1, on the reverse strand, counting down.
CCATATGAGTTCATAATGTTGATGTGAGTCAATTTTCATGAGGTTTGACTGTCAATTGACCACAATTGACTTTTCCCCATTACAGTTGATTTCTAGGTCAACTGTCCAATTGACTGGGCAAAATTTGGGATCAAGACTTGAAACTTGGTATGGATAAACTTGGGAGTCCAATATGAAGCATGAAAGTCATCTTAGGCACTTTAGGTCAAAGCATCTTGGTGCAAACACAAACCCTAATTTGAGTCAACAGTGCAAGGAGAAGTCTTGAGCAGATGAAACCCTAACTGGATCTTGGGCTTCAAAGGTTTTGTGATGAGAAATCATTGAGAAATGGGAGGGCAACTTTTGGGGTACAACAAGTTGTTAAGTGAGATTCTCTAGGATCTGATTGGAATCTAGCACACAGACAGACACTATACAAAATATTAGGTCTTTAAGTTGTTAAATATAAGAGAGAACCAATCATACCTTTGTAGAGCTTCTGTTCTACCTTCTTACTTATTTCTTCCTTTTCCAAAATGCATGTGGGTTGCATAGGAGTTTTGGCTGGCTTACATTCTGACCAGTCAAATTTCTTCAGAAGTTCTTTGACATACTTGCTTTGACGTATGTAGGTTCCTTCTGGAGTTTGATTAATTTAGATACCTAGAAAGAACTTGAGTTATCCCATCAAGCTCATTTCAAACTCTGCCTGTATAGTCTTAGCAAATTCTCTTCCCAAAGAGGCTTTAGTAGATCCAAAAATAATATCTTATACGTAAATTTGACAAACCATATTTTCATTTTTAAATAGTTTACAGAATAAGGTTGTGTCCACCTTCCCTCTGGTAAAATCATTTTCTAATAAAAAATTACGTAGTCTTTCATACCAAGCTTTGGGATCTTGTTTCAGACCATATAGTGATTTCTTAAGTTTATAAACATATTTTGGATGTTTTGAATTTTCAAAACCAAGGGGTTGGTGCACATAAACTTTTTCATCAATGTAACCATTTAAAAACTCACATTTAACATCCATCTTATAAAGAGTGATTCCATTATTTACTTCAAAAGAAATTAGAAGTTTCATAGATTCTAACCTGGCGACTGGAGCAAAGGTTTCTGTATAGTTTATCCCTTCTTGCTAACTATAACCTTGTGCCACCGGCCGTGCTTTGTTTCTGACAACTTATCCTTTTTCATTTATCTTTTTTCTAAAGACCTATTTGGTTCCAATGATGTTAAAACCTTTTGGTTTAGGAACTAGATCCCACACATCGTTTCTGGTGAACTGATTTAATTATTCCTGCATTGCAAGTATCCAGTCATTGTCCAGAAGGACTTCGTCAATGGAAGTTGGTTCAATCAGAGACACTAATCCCATGAGATATTCTTCATAATTTTTGAATGTCGATCTTGTTCTGATTGCGTCTTCTTTCTTTCCCATAATCTTGTTTTCTGGATGAGCTAAACTGCTTCTGGATTGTCTTTTCTGGATGGGCTCTTCATATGTTGTTCTAATGTTTGTGACGTCTTCTTCAGGATTTAACTGTGATTCTTTGTGAGGAACTTCTGATGTGATGTCTTCATTACCTGTAAATTGAACTTCTATATTTGCAAAAAATTTACCCTGCTTTGACTTTTGAGAGCCAAGCTTATCATCAAATCTGACACTGATGGATTCTTCCACAATCCGTGTTTCTGTGTTATATACTCTATAACCTTTTTAGCATTCAGAGTATCCTAACATGAGACACTTTTATGCTTTAGAGTCAAACTTGTTCAGATGTTCTTTGGTGTTTAGAATAAAACAAGTACATCTGAATGGATGGAAATAAGAAATGTTGGGCTTTCTGTTCTTCCACGGTTCATGTGGAGTCTTATCTAGAATAGGTATTATGGAGATTCTATTCTAAATATAACACGATGTGGAGTCTTATCTAAATATAACTCGATGATCATGGTTCTGGCGATTTCTTGTAAAGTTCTATTCATTCGTTCTACAACTTTGTTTTGTTGAGGAGTTCTAGGACAAGAGAAATCATGAGAGATGCCATTCTCATTAAAAAATAATTAAAATTTTTTGTTTTCAAATTCCCCACCATGATCACTTATGACTTTAACAATTCTAAGATCTTTTTCGTTTTGGACTTGGTTACAGAAGGCAAAGAACACGGAGTGTGACTCGTCCTTGTGTCTTCACACAGAGTATCTGAGCTGAACTTCAGATTAGGAAGTCCTCTAACCAGATTGTTTTTTAAAATCTAAGATATTCTTCTTATACTAACATGCCCCAATCTTCTATTCCAGACCCATTGCTCATCATTAACAGACAATGGGCATTTTACATTCTGACTTTTTAGTTCATAAAGTTTTATTTTGTAAATGTTGCTCTTTCTGAGTCATCCCATGTTTCCATGAGGCTTTTCTTCTTTTTCTTTAAAGAACTTGTTTTTAGGTTTCTCTTTTAGAATATTTGGAAAGTCGCTCTTGTAATGAACTTGTTCATTGCATTCACAGCAAATAATATCTCTATTACTTGATTTTTTGTATCCAGAAGATGGTTCAGAATGATTTCATGTTCTTTTGGAAGTTCTGAACTTCCTTTTCCTGTGCTTCCACAGTTGATTGACTCTTCTAGAGAGAAGAGACAGTTCATCTTCTTATGATGAGGATCCACCATATTTTTCTTCTTTTTCCTGCAAAACTTTCAGTTCATATTTTTTGTTAGCTTTAAGAGCTAAAGACTTACCTTGTTTATGGGGCTCATCTTCTTCTAATTCTATCTCATGACTTCTCATGGAGCTGACAAGTTCTTCGAGAGAGACTTTGTTCAGATATTTGGCTAGTTTTAGAGTTGTGACCATGGGTCTCCATTTCTTGGATAAACTTATGATGATTTTCTTTACATGATCTGTAGTTGAGTACCCTTTATCCAGAATGTTTATCCCAGCAACCAGAATTTGAAATCTTGAGAACATTGTTTCAATGGTTTCATCTTTTTCCATTTTGAAATCTTCATACTTTTGAATGAGATAAAGAGCTTTGGTTTCTTTTACTTGTGTGTTGCCTTCATGCGTCATTCTCAAGGAGTCAAACATGTGTTTTACTGATTCTCTGTTTGTGATCTTCGCATACTCTGTGTACGAGATAGCACTAAAGAGAATTGTTTTTGCCTTTTGATGATTTTTGAATTCTCTCTTTCGATGATCGGTCATTCTTTTTCTGTCAATCTTCTGACTGCTTTCGTCAACTGGATGTATGTACCTGTCAGTCACCATATCCCAGAGATCAGCGTCATGAGCTCGAAAGAAACTTTTGATTTTGTCCTTCCAGCAATCAAAGTTTTCACCATCAAATATTGGAGGTTTGCCTCTGATTCTGTATTTCTCATCATGATAATCATTGATGATGTTCTGACTTGGTCCCACCATAGTGTTTTTCTTGCTTTGACCTTTTTCTGACACGGTTAAGTGTTTGCACTCAGAATCATGCGCTCTGATACCAATTGAAGAATGGAAAAACACAAGAATGAGGGGTTTAAATTGGGGTTTTTAAAACTTAAAAACAAAAGACACGTTGGTTATCCTAGTTTGTTTGAACTCAAACTAATTCATTCCACTTGCCAAGGTGATTTAACCTCTCTCAACAAGGTCTTAATCCACTAACCAAACTTGATTACAAAGGTACAATGAACCCTGTCAAAGTCTTCTTGAGTTTAAACCACAACCCAGTTTTCTCAAGGTATTACACAATACAATATTTGAAAGTGTGTACAAGATGTGTTTTCTAACAAAACAGTATCACACAAGTGATATATTACACAAATGAAATTCAATAGATTGAAGGTGATGATATATCTCGTTTATAATCCACAGCAAAAATCGTAAACGATTTCTCCTTCAAGTCTTGTTTATATAAACAACGCATGAGAGGTCCTTTTGGAATGTTGATAAATAGTAGTTAATGAACTTTCTAAACATAGAGATTATTTTCCTCTTTTAGCCGTTACTTTTGAATAACCATGAATGAAATGTAACACTTCAGATCATGCTCACTAAATATTACATCATAAGATGAATGTTATCGTTGGGACTCCTTTACTTCTTTCCAGAACTGTACGAAAAAGAATAACGGAGTTCTTGTTCACAATGTTTAGTGCACTCAGAAGTTGTAGCTTTAGAACTCCTTTAAATAAGCATGTTACGCAGATTTTGCTTTCTACGTAAGATGTGTTGAATCAGAGTTTAAACAACGATATAACTCATCTTTTATGTTTCTTACATCAGAACTTCCCTGCAAAACAAAATACTTATTTAGGGAGCATACTTGTTCTTTGATGTTTGTTATCATCAAAACTCTTACAAGGGTTGTAGAATCAAACTATGTTATAACCAGAGGAATATTAGGGGGGGAAATTGGGGTACAATACTAGGGAATAATCCTGAGAGGAAAAGAGACCGTTGATTCTATCGGGAAAATACCTTGCATAGGTAGTGAAAAGGAAATGGTTACCGACTCACAATTGAGGGCAACACACAAAATAAAAGGTGAACTACCAATTTCACTGAAGGTAGAGATACAAAGATACACCAATTTTTACTGAAGGAGAACTACCGACTTTTGCTGAAGGTAGAAAAATAAAGGAAATACCGACTAACAGATGACAATAAGATAACAACTCGATAGAAAAAGGTAGAAAAGCAAGAATATATTGACTCAGAGATGACGGTAAACTACCAACTCAGTGTTGAAGGTAGAAAAGCAAGAATATACCAACTCAAAGATGAAGGTAAACTACTAACTCAGGAACGGAAGTAGGACTTGCATTAATAAGAAGTTTCCTAAAATTTTGTTGTTCCACCTAGAACGGGAATCAACTTCTTCTTTAATCAAGTCTTCCACCTGAAAAAAGACCAAATATAAGTTATCTCTACTAAAGGGAATGAGGCCTATTAGGAAATAAGATAAACCTCCTAAATTCCTGGTCAATCGGCAAAGAATTGGTCATAGTTTCTTCTTTAATCAAGTCTTCCTCTTGAAAAAGGAACAAATACAAGTTGTCTCTATTAAAGGGACCAAGGCCTGCTAGGAATTAGGAATTATCAACTCTTCAGGGGGTACTCAAAAGAGATGCAGGTAGGTTGTTGCAAAAACAAATTTCTCAAATAAAGAGGATATCACCTATAAGTATTTTCTCAACAAACTTCTATGTGGGACTTTTCCAGAGAGATGCCATTTGATGGAAAACAACAAATTGATATCTAGATGACATGCAAGTTGTTCAAATAAAGAGGCTGTCACTTGTTGTAAAACAAAATCATGTTGGGGACATACAAGCTGCTCAAGTAAAGAGACCACCACTTGTTGTCAAGCTAAGATTCTAAGAGAGTGTTGCAACAACACTGTCAGGGAAACAAATTCTTCTTCTTCTTCTTCTGATGGGGGGGATTATACACATATTTCAGCTAAGGAATACATAACCCTCAAAGGTGCAAAATAAATGCACTCTCAATCTAGGTTTCACAACCTAGAGAGACCAAAAAGATATTGCTACAGGGAACCAAAGTTTAAACTAGGAATAGACTAGAGAGAAACGGTCAACCAAGACTCTACCCAATAAAGAATAAGCTCAAATAGGGATTAGTTCCATCTAGATAATGAACCAGGGAGGAAAGCTAAAGCAAAATTCTTCCACGAGGAATAAACTCAGTGAGGAAATAGAAAGGATATATGCTTTCTGCTTAAGGTTGACATTGTATTGGAGAGAGAATCACACTCTGCAAAGGGATAAAATATCATTATAAGCATCAAGAAATACAAATGAGAAATTGTGATACGGTGGCAGAACCGACTGTTATACTGGTTTTGCGTTTGTGTTTGCAAATTTTTAGGTAAGCAGGAGTCTCCACCGACTTTTCTTTTATCAAAATTAAGGAAAGGGTGAAAAGAATAGAAAAGGACCTTTTTCGAGAGTTTTCGGAGTAAGGGGGTAGATTATAGAAAGGTAACGTGTTAGCATGCTTTCCATCTGTAGTTCTCTACGGGATCTTATATGCTTAGCTCATTTTTAAAATACCTTGTGCTTTCGTGTATTTTTGAAAAGTATTTTGAAATTCCTTAGTGCGGAAATTTGCTTTGTGATAACTTTTGTATCAGTCCTCAAGAGTGTTGATAAAGCATTTTTGAAAATGTTTTTGAAAGTGTTTTGTGTATGTGAAAAAATTTGTTTTGAGCATAGCATCTAGGAACTATCTACTTATACTCGAAAGGTTTGTTCTTTTCCTCCTATCCTTTAGACAGTGATATCCTACTATTAGTGAGTAGGTATCCCTATCGTTGGATGTTTGAGGGACATTCGAAGGGACGTACAATCATAAAGGCAACATGTAGAGACGATTTAGAAATTTATGTTTAGGGACTAGATCATTTACCAAAAGGCGACTGTAGGGTCATCGAGGGACTATGATCTTTTGATTTACGGGTCTTTGCTAAAGCGTCCCTATTTCGAGGGACATGATTGTTTTTCCGAAGGCAACCAAAGTGGGCGTACACTAGAGGTGTATATGTGCAAGTGATTCAATTCAGTTCATTTATCTTTGTTATTAGGTTCGCTAACGTTTGGTTTTAATCTTTCCATACAAGCCTAATGACTACCAGTTAATATTTTGCAGAAACTAAAAGTGCAGGAATTTAAATCTACACTATTACAATGCTTTAGGGAGGGGGCTTTTACATATCCAAATGGGAGAAAAATAAAGAAAGCGATAAATTCCTAGTTTAATCTGTTACATACTGTCAGCAGGTACATTATTATAAAAAAAAAGCGAGAATAAGATAATGCGCGCAAAACAGAGACGAACGTATAAAACCCTAAGAAATTTCTAAGTAAACATAAAAAATATTTTTTAGTTTTGTTTATTTTTAAGAAAATATTTAAACTAAATTAAATCTAAATTTAATTAAGAAAATGAATATGAAATGGAATTAAACCTAATTCTAATGTTTTTTTTATATTTTTGTTAAGAAAATATTTGAATTGTAAGAACTTAGTTCTAATTATTTTTAAATTATAAAAAAATGTCAGAAAAATTAAAATTAATTAATTTACACAATTAATATTAATTAGAAAATCCTAGTTTATTATTTTTATTGTTTTTTTTTATATTTTTATGTTATTATGAAAAAAAATAAGTGAACGCAAGAAAAAGGAATCCTTCGATCAAGGACAATGACGGTCTTTGATCTATGGAGATAGGCCTTCGATCTTGTAAAGACGAGCCTTTGATCCAGCAAAGAATGTTGCTGGAGGCATCCGATGACTTACTTGTGGAGAAAAGTACTAAAATCTGCAAGAAAAAGTGTCAACAAAGCAAAAGCATGACTTGGTGTAAACCCAGGTCTTTCCTAATTCGACCTCCCATTAATTCGACTTCTTAGAATTCGAATATGGGTTCGTTTGCCTTAGAACACCATGGTTTTTTGAGATTCAATGAGAAACACATATTGTGCCCTCTATCTTTGTATGCTCATGTGAACGTTGTGCTATATAATACCCTGGGCATAAATCAAACACTAGAAAACATCAGTACATCATGAAAACAAGAATATGAATTGGAAATTTTACCAAGGGCGAGATGCTTCAACATGGGTGTGAAATGGCTGGTGTTTAGGAATACTTCCTGCAAACTTCAGGGAGTGAATGGAGCGTTGTTGTAGATTCCTTTGATTGGGATCACTTATGAGGATTTTGATAGCTTTTTTGGTGGTTTATGAGGCAGCGTGTCTCCAATGTGTGTGTGTATCTTCTCCCTGACTGGTGGCGTGAGTATCTTGTATTTATAGGAGATGAAGGTGCATGAAAATGGCAAGAGACAGCCATTAACCAAGCTTTAAAGACCATGAGACCAAAATCAGACATATTAAGAGACTTCCATTTTTGAAATGTTCATGCCTCTTTGAGCCTTGGGATAAACCTGGACACATTTGGCCTCTTCGAATGCCCTCTAGCATTGCTCTTTGATTGGCCTATAGTTTTGATTCGGAGTGTTCAGAAACCTCTTTATTAGAGCTTCTTAGATCATTCAGCTTCTAAATTGAAGGACACCTTGTTAACATGCCTTCGAAGTACACCTTATCCTTGCTCTTCGATTGGCCCAGAATTTTCTCCTTCGAATGACACCAATTCTCATCATTGGGGTTTCTTTGATTGAGCCCCTCTATTTGCCTTAGCTGCTTGATTCGAATAACCCAAACAAAGACCTCATTCTGGCCAATCGAAGCCTCCTTTGTCATGAATGTAATGGTGCATGAGGCTTGGGCTGGGCAGCATATAATCTCTTGCCCAGCAAGCAGCTTAAACCAAACCTCATCAAAAGGCAAAACAAGGTTGTTTTCAACAAATGTGTGTCTTTCGAGCAGACCAAATGTATATCCTTCGAAGGCATCATTTGTGTGTTCATAATGTGGCAATCTTGTGCTTGTGAAACGAAAGCAGATATGAAGAGGGAACCTTTTGCCTTGTAAGTTAAAGGCAAGTCTGGAGAAGCCCTTTTCCTTGTGAATTGAAGGTAAGTCGAAAGGGGCCTTTTCCTTGAACGAAGCTGGCATGCAGCAACCCACTATTTTATGAATCAAAGTAAGCATGCAGGAGGTCACTGCTAGTGGATCGAAGGGAGCTTGTAGGGGGTTCTCTCCTGAATGAAACTTGGACTACGGCTTGCTCGAAGGGGAACCAACACGCAATCGAAGTTGATGGGCCAATGCTTGGTCAAAGGGTTTTAGAAGCCCAGTCGAAACACCTTTTCCAAATGCCAATCGAAGGATATTGCTGACATGCCAATCGAAGAATCTTTTGTTCACCTTCCAGTTGAAGGATATTGCTGACATGCCAATCGAAGGATACTTAAACATAATTCGAAAAAAATTATTTTCTTTAGGCAAGTGTTTGTGATCATCCATGTAAGAGAAAACCATGGAAAACATGAGAGGGGAAATTTTGGGGTACAACAGAAATAAATTTTCATTCAACTATGCATGATGTATGTATGAATGAATGAGTGTATGGCATGTATATGCTGACAAAACAAGCAATGACTCAGATGGAGGAAATTGGACAATAGAGGCTCGACCATGGAAACACCACAAACTCAGCCAAAGAGAATGTCGCCACTCAGTTGGAGAATATCAGGTGCCATAGTAAAAACAGATGCTTAGCTAAATCTCAACAGGAAATGGATACCATAGGAGATCTTATTGAAAATCCTGTTAGGGATTCAACTAGAAACGAACAAAAGCCACTGAAGGAACAAAGTCCTTCAGCAAGGCTTGAATCTCTCGGAAATGAAAATACTACTTAGAAATAAACTAGATAATAATCTTTCAATGTCAAAATCCACTGTGGGAAAACAAATCTGTTGCATAAATATCTGCCAAGGGAATGGATGAATCTGCTGGAATCAACACCACATCTTCCAAACGCTGCTGGGATAAAAGCATGCAAACTCTACTATGGGAAGATGGAATCTTGATAAATAAAAGAAAACTTCAGAGGAACATAGTTCTTTCTACCACTTAGAGGGTGAAGATATTGCATAATCTTCAGATGATAAAGATCGACTAAGAAGGGACTTGCATAAATTCTGTTGTGGAAGAAGGAATATTTACAAAGCAAAAATCCTGTGTGGAACTGAACTTATCTAGGGAAAGCTGGATCAACCATTCCATGGCCCAATCAAAACAACTTGGGATGAAATCGCTGCTTACTCAAACAATTTCAGGGGAAACCTAACAACGTCTGCAAGATGATTTGCTACTTGGGAAAGCTAAGTTCCTCGCTTCGATATTTAACCATCTCTGGGCGTCTTTTACTATTCCCTTATAGTTTGATTCACATATCAGAAGAAAAATAGCTTTATAATGTTCAAAAACATGATTTGTTATTTAAACCTTTTTGTTTCAAAAGTTAATATCAATAATAAGTGAAATTTTGTAAACAGAAAGAAATAATAATTGCAAATTTTTAGATAAAGGCTCAAACTTTATTTAATAGAATGGTAGTCCGCAAATGGCGTGACTCCATGGATGATTACAAAGTTTGTAAAATGGTAAATATAGGGAAAGGGCTATGTTAGTTCCATGGTTTTATGATTGGCTAAATTTTGGTAAAACATGGTTCTATACTGATGTTGAGCAAGATGTTGTAACATCTTCATCAATTGTCATAACAATTTTACTATTATATATTTCACCAAAATGTCAAAGACAGATGTCATGACATCTTAGTCTGTGTACAGCAGGAGCTGCTGTTGTATATCTCTTAACATATTTGATTTGATTTGATGATATCCTTTTGGATATAGCTCATCATTATGCACAGATCAAGGAGATTACTCCGTCCTATATTATAAGATAATTTCACTTTTTAGATTCATTGAATAATTAATGTATTGGGTCTATATATATAGACTAGATATATTAATTATTCAACGAATCTAAAAAATAAATTTCTCTTATAATATGGGACAGAGGGAGTATTTAGGAAGAAAGTGCATATTTAATTGGGTTTCATAAAAAGGATCTTTGATACTTTTTAGGAATTTACAAAAGATTTGCTCCTATTTTTATGTGAAGATCTTGCAGCTAATTTAAAAAGTGAAGATTGGATTTGATTTGAAGAGTCCAAGCCCATTCTGAAAGATTCTATAAATAAGTACTTGATATGACCTAAAATAGCAAGAATTCACATAGAAGAAATTGTGTGTACAATATAAGGATTAGGGTTTTGGGAGTCTTTTAGGCTCTTAGTGTTTGTGTTCTTTGTATGTCACTCATGTATCTTTTGATGTATTGAGTAGACTGATTGTTGCTTGTTTATTAAGCTATTATTCTCACTCATGAGCTTTTAAGCAAAGAGTTAAGTATTGTTCTTAGTTGAAGCTTTTAAGCAAAACTAAGTATTATTTATTCGAAGTGTAATATTATATTGGGTTTTAAGTCTAGTCACAAGGTTTGTGGTTGTACGTTTATCACTATAGTGATTGGAAGTGAGAGGGAGATCTCATATCTAGTGGTCTCTTGGTAGAAGTTTCAAAAAGTAATGAATAGGCAAAAAGTTGTAAAGTAGGGTTGGTTTAGCTTTGAACTAATACTATCATAGTGGATTCACTTCCTGGCTTGGTAAACCTGGGAATATGTGATGTTTCAGTGAATCGGGTTAATAATTGGTTGTGTTATTTAAATTTATACAATTTATCTTTCTGCATAATCATCAATTTTAGCAGGTTTTCTGTCAACGGATGTCATAACATATGTCTTGACATCGTGTTTCTATGTTAAGACATCAATCTTGACATTTGTAGTGCAAGTTCCAGAATTTCAATTGGTATCAGAGCAGGCACTCTGTTCTGTCTATTGTGTGGGCTCCATGGAGACTATTTTCTGGTACTATGGATAAATAAGGAGGATACAACAACAGATCACCTCTGTTAGATGGTTCCAATTATGATTGGTGGAAAGTTAGAATGGTGTATATTTTGAATTCCATGGTGTTGTACCCCAATTTTTGCCCCTAAGATCCCTTTATCGTACCATGTTGATTCTATCACAACAAGATCATATTAGGATTCTTGGTTCCCCTCCCTATATTTAGCTTTGCTCTTTGAGGAATCACCAAGCACCTTGACTTGTGTTCTTTTGTGATCATGAATATTTTTTGTCTTGATTTCTTATCTTAGTTAATAAAATGCAATGTTGGTTTGTCTTGCTTGTTACTCATGTATGTAAAGGCAATAAGATTCAACAAGTTGCTCCATGGGTTCATGAGTTTATTTCCATGCCCTAGTCAATAAAGCTTGAGAAGTTCAAACCTCACCATTGGATTGGTTTTGGAGGAAATTGCATGGGAAGGTTATTTTGGTTCACCACATTTCAATATTATCAAATTTGGTTTAAAAGTACAAGGGATTGATTGGAGAAGGTGTCATGCTTGGATAAGGCTTTGTTCCCATTGGTCACAAATGCATATTTCTCTCAATTATCAAGATATGGAAGTGGTTGTGGTTGCTATGAGTTCTCATTATAATCCTCAACAACTTATATTTACAAAGATTTTGTGTTGGTACAAGAAGTTTGTTCAAAATTGTAAAAGTTCCTCAAGGCATTTTTCTTGATCTAAGAGCTAGGGTTTTGAACTTCAAAGAAGCATATATTGCACATCTTTTGGTATTTTGGAGTGATTCCAAATACATCCTTCTCTTCAAAGGGTCATCAACAAATCACTTAAAAAGTTCCAAGGAATTTTCATGTGGAAGAAACTTGATGATGAAGAAAGATTACAAGTCCTCCAGATGAACCCCCATTTTCCTATGTGTGACTTCAAGTGATTATAACTTGGTCAATTTTTATCACCTTGAGCCCACTCTTTTTCCAAATTGATCTTGAAGATGTGAACTTTATGCCTTCGTTTATGTGAAAAGTGAGAAAATGGATAGAAGATGCCCTAAGGATACAAAAGATTATAGGGAATTTCATGATTTTTTGCCAACTTCAACAATTCATAACTTCTCAATTTTTGGAGATTTTGAATGGTTCAAGTTTCAAAGTGTCATTTAAGAGGTCTATTTTATGCCATATTTTTTGGTCATGAGCAAATTCCAAGTGGAAGGCCATGTTTGGATGCAAAACATTATAGGTCACTTTTGAAGAAAAACTTGGAATATTTCTAAGTATGGAAAGTCAACCTTTTTTCCCCAACTTTAACTCAATGCAACTTTCTGATCAAGCATCCATTTGATTCCATTCTTTTTCCATTGCAAATCTTGTAACCTCATCTTTCTAAAGCATCAAGAATCATTCCTTAAGATCCCTTGAGCTGAGAATGCCAATGGATTGAATTTGGTAACTTGGAACTGAGGTTTCTTCATAAGTCAGAATTTGAAATCTTTGTTTTGGCTTTTAATCATAAGTTTTCCACGCGTTTTTGCCTCTAAACATGTTTAATGAAGTTCCAGATTTCATTAGTACAACAAAACGCATGTTTTGGATGAGTTTTGGTCAAATTAGAAGTCACACTTTTCTTGTTTGCAACTTCACACGATTTCTCTCCAAACTTCATCATTTCACACGCTTGGACATTCCATTTGATTCCCTATAAATAGAGGGTCATCCCCCAATCATATCCTCAAGCTTGGATAGCCAGAATCACCCTGCCAAACTTCTTCCATAACTCAAACCTCTGCTACTTCGAAATCTTCTTTCAAGCCTTTTCAATCACATTTTTCCATCAATTCACCTTCCTTGATCTTCCCTGAAGCTAACCATATAATTACATTCAAGAATCGTGACTTAGATTGCTCCATAGAAGTCCAGTTTTAGAGCTCTGTAACTCAACTCCAATAGGTAGATTCATTCATCAATTCTTCAAAACTTTGATATCATTGTGATGCTCTCATTTCCCTGGTTCTAGTCGCAACACTTACTTTCATCTGGAAACTTGTTTTGACCACGAAATTTCAAATCCCTTTTCAAAACCTTCCTTCCAATTTGCTTGAGCTACAGTTTATATAAATTTGTCGTGAAGGTGTGGTTGTCTTCGTCTTGAAGAGACGAAGTGAATGGCATAGGTCTGAGCTTCTGATTTTACAGTTTGAGAGACTTGCAATTCACGTTGGCTAGAGGTTGAAGATGACCAACATGTCATCTTTCAAACAATGATGGCACACCACTTGTATTTTTTGAAATCTGATTTAATTAATGATTCAATGCATTATCCACTAAAGTCCATAACATGCACAACGTGCCAGGTCCACTTGATCTGATTACTAACGCAATTTGACATTGATCAGATGACTCATATTTTTTTGATTTTTATTTTCTTTTCTGATTTTTAAATTTAATTGTTTTAAATTTCAAAAAATCATAGAAAATTCATTTTTAGTCCAAAAAATCTGAAAAAATTATGAAAAATATTTTTGATTTTTCTCTTTCTGTTTTAATTTTTCACAATTTTATTATGTGTTTTGGTATTTTTTATAAATTTTCACTTTATTTGATTTGTTTTAAATGTTTAAAAATATGTTTATGCATTTTTAAATCCTGAAAAAAGTATGGAATGATCCAATGATATTGTGACAAATATTGGTGACCTCACTTATTTTTTATTTCTAACTTTGGTATTTTTTATCATTTTTGGTTTATTTTACTCATTTCTTTTAATTTTAAAAATAGTTTCTGACTTTAAAAAATTATCAAAAAATTAATAAAAATATTTGAGTCCATCTCTGATTTTTCTATGGTCTTACTTTTTATTTCTTGATTAATTTGAACATAGTTTATAATTTTTATCCCTTATTTCTATTTTGAATATTTCTAAAACCTTTTTAATGTATATATTAAAATTCAATATTATTTTGTGATTATTTCTTGGCTAATCTTGGGTTGAATTTTTTATCATGAACTTTAATAACATTATTGGATCCATGGTGTTGAGTTTAACTCCACAAAAATGGATGAATGGTTTTAATAATAGTTTGATTATTCAAATGTGGTTTGTATATTCTTCCCAACCCATCTCCATCTCATCCCTTTCTTATTGCACTAAGTGTTATTGGAGCATGATCTCTATATCATCTCTCAAAATAAATGGTGCATAGATTGCTACTGACCTGCCTCAAAATAGGTGCGACTTCTATATAAGTCCACTTACGATTGCTTAACAATAGCGCTAAATTTTGTCCCGATTCGAATAAATGATCATTCATGGCCCAAACCAATGTTTGCAAGCCCAAGTATGTTAATTTGATCTCTTTGATCCAATAACCTTTAGATTCATTGTGTGGAGGCTTTGGTTTTACCAATCCTCTAATGGATCTACAACACTTTTTGTCAACGCGGACCACTTAAACATCGTTGATCATTAAATGGTACTTTTGAGGATCCCAAATGGATGATATACTTGACAAAAAGCAAATGCAACTTCTTGTGTGGAGGCTTTTATTCTCCCAATCCTCTAATGAGTTCCAAATGCAAGTTTCAAGATGATCATCCAACTAACCACTAATCACTAATAATTGATTTTACCCTTTGTTGTTACTTTATACCCTTTTATTATTTTTTATGCTTTATGCGACATTTACTTTAAGCATTATATTTCATGCTATCTTCATCTTTGCTCACTTGAGCCTTTTCTTCTTTCTTCTAAGACACCTAATAATCAACATAAACCATAAAAACTTTAATGATACTTGGACTATTTGGTTACTATCCTTGGCATTATGGAGTATGGGACTTCTTGGACTTAGGATTAGAAATCTTGGCCTATGTTGGAGACTTTGTAACCTTAATTGATATTTTGTTTGAAGTTCTTGAGGTTTACCTCAAGACATTGGGTTGTTTGTTTATTTTGTGTGCAGGTTATTGTCATTACATTCTTTGTTTGTAATCTGGAATTCACCTGTATACAGCCGTTACTCTGCCCAGTTTTTATGAAGACTTAATACTTTTGAAGTTTGGTTATTTCAAGGGGTCTAGTATCTTTGCTTGCTGGGTTTCAATCCAAAGAATAGGAATTCTATCTTGGCTCATAATGTCAAGTATTGGCTTCTTGTTGGTTAGATGGTTTCTATCCCTAGCTTTTACCTTATTCTTTAGGATAGTCTTTTCTTCTCCTCCCATCTTCTTTAATTTCAAAAATCTTCTTCCTCCTTTTGAAAACTCCTCTTGTTTTGAAACTTGAACCACTTTCATAATAAACTTGGACTTAGGTCCATGTATTTTCAAAAACATTTTCATGAATAAACTTCAATCAACTTAATAATATTTTGACATCATTTTTTTTGTTAGAAGATTAAAAGTCAATCAATCTCATTTCAAATCATTTTTTCCACTTTGGCTTTCTTATTTTAAAACCTTTCTCAAAATATTAGACTCTTGTCAATCCTTGTAGTGATGCAAACAACTATACTTTTATAATATGTAGTGAAGAGAGATATTTTCCACTTAGGTGTTGAGTGAGGCATTGTTGATTTTAAAATCCAAGCCATATCCTCCACTTTGAGATGATGCAAATTCTCCTTTCTCATGATTGTGGGTAGTAGGTATGTTTTCCATACGGACAATGACGATGATGTTTTATCTCATAAAAATTAACCAACACACTTACATTTTAAATTTTTTAAAGAGGAACTACGTGTACCCTGATCCCCTATTGCATGAAAATGTGGTACATAGGCACTAAAGGTTCACAACCGCGGCGGGTGCAAAAACCATAAAAATATATTTCTTTTCTCACCTCCACCATCCATTTTTTTACACAACATTTCATAGCCAAAATATACAGATTATACAAAGAGGTTCCTGCGGAGTACCATATATGTTTAGGGTGCTAATACCTTCCCTTTACATAACCAACCCCCTTACCTTGAATCTTTCCCCCTCTTTTTTGGTTATTCGCTATTTTCCCATTCCTTTGGAAACAATAAAGCGTGGTGGCGATTTTATTTTGATTTGTACAAGTCTATTCAATCCCATGGCTTAGTCTTAAATATTTCTACCGCTACAGAAAAATGGAGACTTCACTGGGGATAGATTGACCTCTTGCTGGTCCATCCCTAAGTGGGTTAAGCCTATCTTTGTTTATATTTGTGTATATGCTATTGTTATTTATGTGTTATATGTTGAATATATGTTTATCTGGATTTTCCTGGTTTTCAGGGTGCTTGGTGATTACTCACAAGTCCTATACCCGGACTTGGGCAAACTTTAAGATAGGATGGGTGATATAGTCATGTTAACTTTGAGGGAGTAATCCTAAAAAAGGAGGCCTGAGATTCCCCACTCAGTGGAGGCCCCTTTGATTGTAGTGTCGTTTATCGAGTAATCGGGAAGACGTACTACTTTCAACCTGGGAGCCTGCTGAAGTTGAGGATCGTAGAATACCTAACCCATCTTGGCCTTTTAGGTGTAGTGCGGAAGCTATGATGGAGTAATCCGGAAATAGTTGTCACGCGATGCTATGCTCAGATGAGTCTTTCTTGATAATATTACTAATTATCGAGTTAATCGGGAAGTTGGTAATATCCTAAGGAAGGATGTAGACTCTGGGAACCTCTAGAACCTTGTTCGGCAGGTGATAACTTTTAGACCAATACCTTATGGGTAAACCTTCGACCTCATGCTCGTGACGTTAAACCTATGAACCATATAAGTGTGATCTTGTGTGTGATTGCTACATCATGCATCCATGCACTCATAAGCATCTTTTGAAGAGATCTTATTTCAAGGGATTTAAAAGTTAACCATTTATGAATATCTCAGGTAATTTTTAACCATGGATTCTGGAAAGAGAAAGACCGGGAAGTACAATTTCAAGGATCCCAAGATAGATGAGTTGATCAGTCTAATTCCCGAGATTGAGTATTCTGCATATTTTCAGAAGAAGTGTGGATCCATCATTCCTCTCATGAAGCTGAAGATGAAGAAGGGTATTTTGTTGACCTTGGTCCAGTTCTATGATCCGATGTATCATTTATTTACTTTTCCTGACTATCAGTTGATTCCTATACTAGAAGAGTATTCTTATCTATTGGATTTACCTGTTACCGATCGTGTTCCTTTTACTGGCTTGGAGGATGAGCCAAAATCTCATGAGATTGCTGCTTTGATCTATCTGGGGAAGTCTAAGGTTGAAGCCCATATGACTACTAAAGGAGGGATTAGAGGATTACCAGCTCAGTTCTTATTTGAGAAAGCTCGCTAACTTTGCCAGGATGAAGAGTACAGTCGCTTTTGAGGCCATTTTTGCTCTACTTGCTTACGGGTTGTTCTTATTTCCTAATATGGACAAGTTTGTTGACATTAATGCTATCAGGATCTTCATGATTGGAAACCCAGTTCCTATATTGTTGGGTGATGATTATTACTCTATTCATCTTCAGAATTCTTATCATAGAGGGATGATTATCTGTTGCACGCCTTTGTTGTACCGGTGGTTTATCTCTCATATGCCTCAGTATGATGCTTTCTGGGATGTCAGGAAGGAACCCTGTTGGGATCCTAAGATCATGGCACTTACTCACTTAGATATTGATTGGTATCATTGAGTTTACTAGGATATAGAGATTGTTGACAGTTGTGGTAGTTTCCCCAATGTACCTCTTCTTGTTACAAAGGGAGGAATTAACTATAACCATGTTCTTGCACGGTGACAGCTCGGTTATCCGATGAGGGATAAACCAAGTACTATTCATTTGAGTAGTTTCTTTCTGAAGGAGGGAGGAGACCATAAGGAAGCTAAGGAACAAATTGCAAAGGCCTAGCGTCACATTCATAGGAAGAGTAGGAAGGATTTGGGGCCTAGGGGTGCTGTTTCTTTGGAGCCATATCTACAGTGGGTCCAGACGAGAGCTATTCAGTTGAAGATGCCATATTCCCGAGAAACACATATGCCTTATTTGTTTGTGAAGACCACTCCTCCCTTATTGGATGATCTAGAAGAGCTACAACTTGCTTTAGTCAGGATGCAACATGAAAAGGATGCTTGGAAGAACAAGTGCCAAACTTTAGAGATTTCTTATAGAGCAGATTTGAAGGAGAAAGATGACTTGATTGAGATTCTTGAGAGACGAGTTGTAGAGACCATGGAGAGGCAAGGGGATTTATTTTCTCCTAAGCCTCAGTAAGATGCCATTTGCTCACTCCCTGATTCAGGTGATTGGAATGAGGTTGCCACCAGATATGTGGAAGAAAACCAGAGGTTAAAGGCTCAGATTTCCAGGCTCAAAGGGAAGCGCCAACATATAAAGTGATCTCCATCAGCTTTACTTCTCAGGGTTTTAGATTTTATTTTCATCTTGTACTTGGGATCATTGAAACTTGTAATCCATTTTGGAGTTTTTATAATAAAATTTTTCACTATTTCAAATGCATTATTACTTTGATATTTGCAATATGTCCATAAATTTTAAATCCCTTGAAATATTAAATAATAAAATAAAATCATGTGCATTGCATATCATGCATCCTATTGCACATATTTCTTGCATTTTTTATGTATATCTAGGTGTCTTACCAAGCTTCTTTACTTCATTCAGCAAGCTGACTCATCACTACAACACTCGGGCTAATTTTAGAAAGAAGATGGACAAATTAGAACAAGAGAATCGCGAGCTGCGCGAGGAGGTTTCTGCTTTGAAGGCTGGCATGGCCAATCTCACTGCTCTGATGGAATCTCTGGTGGCTGCTCAAAATCAGCCACCGAGTGTTCAACCTCTGCCAACAAGGGTTACTACTAAAGCTCCAGCTGTTCTGGTATCTGCTACTCCAGCTATTGTTCAAAATCGCATGCCTCAAGGTTACCCTTGGGGAATGCCATAGAATTTTGCGCCTGAAAGTTTCAACCTTGGTCCTCAAGATACTACAATTGTTCAGACTATTGTCACTCAGGCACCTCATATGGTGCATGCTGCTTCTGTTGCACCTCCTTCGGTGAATATGGTTTTGTTTGTTAACGATGATGTGTGTCGTCCTTTCTCTCCACTGAGTGAAAACATGGGTCTTTCTGACAAAGTCGGTGATTTTTAAGAGCAATTCGACAGGATGCAGAGGGAGATGAAGGCCCTCAGGAGAAAAGAGTTATTCGGGCAGAATTTGAATGAGTTATGTTTGGTCCCAAATGTTAAGATACCTGCTAAGTTTAAGGTCCTAGAGTTTGAGAAGTACAAGGGCAACACTTGCCCTCGTGCTCATCTGGTGATGTATGTAAGGAGAATGTCTACCCATACTAATGATCAGCGTCTGCTGATTCACTTTTTTCAGGATAGTTTGATCGGTGTTGCGCTGAAGTGGTATATGAGTTTGGACAGTGTTAACATCCATACTTTCGATGATTTGGGAGAAGCGTTCATCAAATAATACAAGTACAACGTAGACATGGCGCCTGATCGTGATCAACTCAGGGCCATGATTCAGAAAGACAGAGAATCATTTAAAGAATATGCACGGAGATGGCGTGAGGTAGCCGCTCAAGTGATTCCTCCCATGGAAGAGAAGGAGATGACTAATATTTTCTTGAAAACTCTGGGTGCTTTCTACTATGAGAGGATGGTAGCAAGTGCGCCAAGTGACTTTACTGAAATGGTAGGAATGGGTATCCGCTTAGAAGAGACTGTAAGAGAGGGTCGTTTAACGAGAAGTGAAGGATCTGGAGGTGTGAATAAGCCATCTTATGGGTTTACCAAGAAGAAGGAAGGGGATGCAAATGTTGTTATACAATAGAGGAGGGTTAATACTCCTAGAAGGAATTATCAGCGTCATCAGCAAGTCGCCTCAGTTACTCAAGTTGTGTGTGCAGCTCCAACTATCGTTCTTATCAGTGACCGTCCCAACAGGGGAATCAAGGGTATAATCAGAGAAGGGAGAGTTATGACCCTATTATTATGAGCTATACAGATTTACTACCCGCATTGATTTAGAAGAAGTTGGTTCATACCCGACCACCTCCCGTTGTACCATCACCATTGCCTTGGTATTGTAAGGCAGACCAAACATGTGCTTTTCATCAGGGAGCACCAGGGCATAATGTTGAGAATTGTTATCCTTTGGAGACTGAGGTGCATAAATTGGTGAAGTCTAGTATTCTATCTTTCAAGGATGTGGGCCCTAATGTGAAAGGCAATCCTCTACCCAAGCATGGAGGAGTAAATGTTATGAATATGGTGGTCGGTTGTCCAGGCGACTTCCAGATTTTTGATATTGATCTGGTTAGAGGAGATTTATTGAAATTGCATGAAGACCTTTGTGAATTTAGCTATTACACGCATGAACATTCTGGTTGTGCTATTTGCAGTACAAACATACAAGGTTGCGACAAGTTAAAGGCTGATTTGCAGGAGATGATGGATGAGGGCCTCATCCACATAATCAGGCCTAGGGCGGAGTATGAAGAGGAGGTGAATATGGTTTTTGGATGTCCTGGAGAATTCATAATTTTTATGTAGAGTATATGAATGAGGACCTTGTGCAATTGCATGCTACTTTCTTCCATATGGTTGGTCAGGTAGAACACCAGTATGGGTCTTGCCGAATTTGCTGTCGGGACTCCCGAGGATGTTCAATCGTGAAGAAAGGTGTTCGGTTGTTGTTAGATAATGGAACTATCAAGGTTACATGTCAAAGGGATGATTACGATGAAGTTGATTTGATTGAGGTTTGCTTGACTGAAGAAGAGTTGGATGAAGAGTATGCCTCTACAGATGAGTATTTCTCCTCAGATGAGGATTTAATTTCCATAAATGACTCAATAATGATTGATTATGTTGAAGAAGGGGTAAACGTCATTGTACCTTGTTTTGGGGCACCCGCCCATCTTGAAGTTAAATATTATAGCAAGCCAACTGTTACCCCATTGGTGATTAGTTTGCCGGGTCCTATCCCCTACAAGTTAGATAAGGTTGTGCCCTACAAAAACAACCCTACAATCTTAGAGGATGGAGTGGAAGTTCCCATCCAGCCAATGCCTGATGTTGGAAATATTTCTGAAAATAGCAGGGTGACCTGTAGCGGTCGTGTGTTTGCACTAGTTGTTCGAGGAGATGTCAGTGCTGGAAAGAGAATTGATGAGAACGTTGAACCCAAGAAGGCTACGGGTGAGACTAGTGGGGCTACGTTAGAGAAATAAGTGGATGATATTTTGAAGATAATCAAGATGAGCGACTACAGAATTATAGATTAGCTACTGCAGACTCCTTCAAAAATATCTATCTTGGCTTTATTGATGAACTCATCTGCTCACAGAGAATCCTTGTTGAGGGTATTGGACCAAGCTTTTGTGGAGAGTGATATGCCAATATACCAATTCAGTAGCGTAATAACTTGAGTTTCTACGATGATGAATTGCCAGATGAAGGAAGGAATCACAACCTAGCCCTCCACATATCTATGAATTACAAGAATGATTCACTATCCAATGTACTTATTGATAATGGATCTTCTTTGAACGTTATACCGAGGAGCACTCTTATGAAGTTGAAATATCAAGGAACGCATATGCGCCCGAGTGGCACCATTGTGAAAGCGTTTGATGGATCAAGGAAATCTGTTATTGGTGAAGTGGACTTGCCTATTCATATATGACCACATTTGTTTCAGATAACTTTCCAGGTAATGGACATTGTTCCCGCTTATAGCTGTTTGTTGGGACGGTCATGGATTCATGAGGCAGGGGTTGTCACTTCAACTTTACACCAGAAACTGAAATTTGTACGTGAAGGGAAAGTAGTAATCATAAATGCGGAACATGCATTATTGATATCTCATTTGTCCTCTTTCAGCACTGTGGAGGAGGATGAAGTTATTATTGGAACCCAATTCCAAGCCTTATCCATTGACAACATAAGAGGAAATGAGAATTCCATGGTTTCACTTAAGGATGCGCAACAAGTTGTGCGAAAGGGTCATAGCAAGGTATGGGGATAGATTGTAGATCGACCTGTAAACAAGAACAGAGCCGACTTGGGGTTCTCTTTGAAGAATGACAAAGGTAAGAGCATGAAGATGAAGTCTTTTGCAAGCAAGTATCAAGACATCTTCCGTAACGGGGGTTATCTTCATCCAACTGTTTCCGGGATTAATGCCATTGTGGAAGATGAAGCAGAGCAGGAAATGCCGAATTATGTGACGCACAGAGTTAGGGTTCAGAACTAGATCACCCTTGATGTTCCCTATTGCATACATGTTTCAAAGTAATTTGTTTTTTTAATCTTTTTGAAAAGCTTTCACTCTGCCCAAGGTGGAAGTATTAATGTTGTAGGGCTTATCTGTTTGCTGTGACTTTTAAAATCAATAATAAAAGTTGTCTTTTTTTCCCAAATTGTGTCTTTATTTTCTGCTTTTTCTTGGAAAATGGTAATCAGAAAAAACCCTTCAAAATAAATAATAACTTGAATTCAATCTGCATGATCACTTGTTATATGTGTTAATTTCTAAAAGCAATCATAAATCATATGTGCAGATTAACTAAAAAACCCGTTGAATACAATGACCCTGCACCCTCTCCCAACTTTGAATGTCCTGTGTATGGGGCCGAAGAAGAAGACTATGATGATATTCCAGAAGAGGTCTCACGGTTGTTTGAGCCCGAGGAAAATACCATTCAGCCATATAAAGAGCCATTGGAAGTGATCAATTTGAGTTCAGAAGAAGATCTGAAAGAAGTCAAGATTGAAGCATCGCTGCATCCTGATGTGAAGAGCAGGTTGATTGAGCTGTTGAAAGAGTATGTGGATATTTTTGCTTGGTCTTACCAAGATATGCCTGGCCTAGATACAGATATTGTGGATCACCTTTTACCGTTGAAACTAGAGTATTCGCCGATCAAACAGAAGTTGAGAAGAACTCACCCAGATATGGAAGTAAAGATTAAAGAGGAGGTTCTAAAGAAGATTAATGCTGGTTTTCTTGTGACGTCAGTGTATCCTCAATGGATTGCCAATATTGTCCTAGTATCGAAAAAAGACGTAAAAGTCTGTATGTGCGTAGATTACATATATCTAAATAAAAGCTAGTCCAAAAGATGATTTTCCATTGCCACACATTGATATGTTAGTTGATAGCACAACAAAATTCAAAGTTTTCTCGTTCATGGATAAATTTTCCAGTTATAATCAAATAAGAATGGCTCTGGAGGACATGGAAAAACCAACGTTTATCACACCCTGGGGAATATTATTTTACAGAGTGATGCCCTTCGGGTTGAAGAACGCTGGTGCAACGTACCAGAGGGCTATGACAACCCTATTCCATGATCTGATGCACAAGGAAATCGAGGTGTATGCTGATGATATGATTGTTAATCTCAGACTGAAGAAGGGCATGTAGAAGATTTGTTGAAGTTGTTTCAACGTTTGAGGAAGTATCGTCTCCGCTTGAATCCAAATAAATGCACCTTCGGTGTTCGATCAGGAAAATTGTTAGATTTCATTGTTAGCCAGAAAGGAATTGAAGTTGACCCTGATAAAGTAAAAGAAATTCAAGAGATGTCAGCTCCAAGAACTGAAAAGCAAGTCAGAGGGTTCCTCGGGCGTTTGAATTATATTTCCAGATTCATTTACCACGTGACTGCAACATGTGAACTGATCTTTAAGTTGTTAAAGAAAGATCAAGGTTGTGTATGGACGGATGACTGCCAAAGGGCATTTGAAACTATTAAAGAATATTTTCTTGAACCTCCTATCTTTCTCCCTCCTGTCGAAGGAAGATCGTTGATTATGTATCTGACAGTGTTAGATAAATCCATGGGTTGTATTCCGGGACAACAAGCTGAAACAGGGAAGAAAGAGTATGCCATTTATTATCTCAGTAAAAAGTTTACTGATTATGAGTCGCGGTATTTCATGCTGGAAAAGACATGTTGTGCTCTAGCCTGGGCGGTAAAACGTTTGCGGAAGTATATGTTGAATCACACTACTTGGTTGATCTCCAAAATGGATCCAATCAAGTACATTTTTGAAAAGCCTTCTCTTACTGGGAGAATTGCCCGCTGGCAGATGTTGCTATCTGAATATGATATTGAATACTGCAATCAAAAAGCTATTAAAAGCAGTGTGCTGGCAGATTATCTTGCTCACCAACCAATGGAGGATCATCAGTCTGTAGAGTATGAATTCCCCGATGAGGATGTGATGTTCCTGAAAGTGAAAGATTGTGATAAACCATTGCCTGAGGAAGGTCCTGACCCTGAATCTCGTTGGAGTATGATATTTGATGGAGCTATGAATGCTTATGGTAAAGGAATTGGTGATGTGATTATCACTCCACATGGATCTCACATTCCTTTTACTACAAGGTTGACATTTGATTGTACTAATAATATGGAAGAATATGAGGCTTGCATCATGGGTCTCGAAGAAGCTACTGATCTTAGAATTAAAATTCTAGATGTGTATGGTGATTCAGCTTTGGTAATAAACCAGATTAAAGGAGAATGGGATACACGTCGCCCTGGCTTGATACCTTACAAAGATTATGCTAGAAGTTTGTTACCCTTCTTTAATAAAGTTGAATTCCATCATATTCCAAGAGATGAAAATCAAATGGTGGATGCTTTGGAAACTCTGGCTTCTATGTATCAAGTAAATACTTTGAATGATATACCTCGAATTATGGTTCGGCGACTGGATAGGCCCGCTCATGTGTTTACAACAGAGGAGGTAGCATATGAGAAGCTTTAGTATTATGATATCAAGCATTTTCTCCAGACTCAGGAATACCCGATTGGTGCATCGAATAAAGATAGACAAACATTCAGAAGATTGGCAGGCAGTTTCTTCCTTAGTGAAAATGTGTTGTATAAGAGAAATTCTGACATGGTCTAGCTCAGATGCGTGGATAAACACGAAGCAGACATGTTGATGCATGAGATTCATGAAGGTTCATTTGGCACTCATGCCAATGGACATTCGATGGCTAAAAAGATGCTAAGGGCAGGCTACTATTGGATGACAATGGAATCCGACTGTTACAAATTTGCAAAGAAGTGTCATAAATGCCAGATTTATGTAGACAAAGTCCATGTGCCTCTGACACTTCTCAATGTGATTTCCTCCCCGTGGCCTTTCTCCATGTGGGGTATTGGCATGATTGGGATGATAGAACCCAAAGCTTCGAATGGACACCATTTCGTCTTGGTAGTAATTGATTACTTCACCAAGTGGGTGGAGGCTGCTTCATATGCTAATGTCACTAAGCAGTTGGTTGTGCGCTTCATCAAGAATAATCGTATATGTCGGTATGGTGTTCCGAGTAGAATTATCACCGACAATGGCTCGAATCTGAACAATAAAATGATGATAGAACTGTGTGAAGAATTCAAGATTGTCCATCATAATTCCTCTCCGTACAGGCCAAAAATGAATGGGGTTGTTGAAGCTGCTAGTAAGAATATCAAGAAGATCATTCAGAAGATGGTTGTTACTTATAAAGATTGACATGAAATGCTCCCTTTTGCTTTGCATGGATATCGAACATTTGTCTGCACCACAACAGGAGCAACCCTATTTGCCCTTGTGTATGGAATGGAATTTGTACTCCTAGTCGAGGTTGAGATCCCCTCTTTGCGTGTGATAATGGAAACCAAGTTGACAGAGGCTGAATGGGTCCAGAACAGGTTTGACCAATTAAATTTGATAGAAGAAAAGAGAATGACAACTTTGTGTCATGGACAATTATATCATAAGAGAATGAAGAAATTTGTTGATAAGAAGGTCAAGCCTCGTGAATTCAGAGAAGGCCACCTCGTGCTCAGGAAGATCATGTCTTTCCACACTGATTTTAGGGGCAAGTGGACTCCCAATTTTGAAGGCCCATATGTTGTCAAGAAATCCTTCTCTAGCGGTGCATTAATTCTTGAAACTATGGATGGTGAGGAGTTCCCACGTCCCATGAATGCTGATGCAGTCAAGAAATACTTTGTCTAAAGAAATAAAAGAACAACTCGCTAAGTTGAAAACCCGAAAGGGAGGCTTAGGCAAAAAAGAGTGTCTCGGTAGGCCGAAAACCTGAAAGGGCGGTCTAGGCAAAAATTAGAGACATAAACAGAATAAATTTCCCGCTAAGTTGAAAACCCGCAAGGGAAGCTTAGGCAAAATTTAGGGGCTTTCTTGGCAAGTAACTACATCAGACAAGACTCGATTGCTGGAGAAACAATCTTCTTGGATCCTCATCATACTTCAACAGAAGCTACTGCTCAGGATTTCAGAAGTTGTTAAAGGGGATAATGGTCATTGCATCTCAATGTATCTTTTCCATTATATATTACCATTTTCCGAACTTTGTAATCATCCATGGAGTCTCTCCATTCACAGACTACCATTCTATTAATGAAATTTGAGCTTTTACCCAATTCTTTGTAGTTATTATTTTATTCAGCTTGCAAAGACTCCATTTATTATTAATAATAACTTTCAAAGCAAAAATATTAAATAAAAAAATTGATTTTTAAAAAGAATTTACAATTTACTGTTACTTTAAAATTTGTGATGCAATAGGAAAACAAAAGTGGTGATCCCAGGAATGGACAGACTCTAGTTGTTTTGAGAAGTTTTGTTTCCCGAGGAAGTTTTTCTCAGGATGTTCTCGCTGTATTGGGTTTGTGACTCCAGTGTCCCCGGTCAGGTTGTGGTTCATTTCTCCTCTTTTCCAAGTTTACACGATATGAAGATTCAATCCCAGTTTCCTCCAGTAAAGTTTTTCGTTTGTTTAATAGAGGTTCTTTCTACCCAGAGAAGCTGGTACAATAACTACTCTTGAAGAACGCAGGTCTCCAGTTTCTCTAGTGAAGAATGTATATTGGTTTTCTCTTTGAGGATGTGGTGTTAACCTCCCCAGTGAAATCAACACGAAAGCCCCAGTTAATGGCTTGATAATAGGACATTGTACGCCTTAACAAAGTTTGTGTGCTTCCTCTTTCAGAATGGTCATGAATTCCCCAGTGAATGTTTTAATGATTTGATGACCGTTTGCTCTACTTGAAATTTATTTTTCAAAATCCCCAGTAGAAGCATTACTTTTGAAAATATTTGATTTCTCGCTAAAGTCTGAGTGCTACACCTGGTAAAGCCTAGAGAAGGGTGTTATATATCTGTATTTGTACTGTTTGGTCGCTATGTTTTGTTTACTTCCAGATTACGCTTCTCCCAAGTAAAGTTAAACCAGGAAATAGGTTATGTTTCCTCAGTTGGCGCTTACTTTTTCTTGGATTGTTCATCTTGAATGTAATTTCGCCGAGTGTTGATTGTGCCCGAGGTGGTTTTTCCTGGTTACTCCTAGTGTTGTATATCTGTTTTGTCAGCATACGCATGATAACACTCATACATTCGTACATACATCATGCATAGCTAAAATTGGCAAATCATTATTCATTAACATTTGTTAATATTTTTGTTGACATATCACCCTGTTTTGTAGAGTTACATTGTCCTCTCTTCAATAGAGTGTTGGCGTTAAGCAGAAAGCATATATTCTTTCAATTTCCCCACTGAGTTATCCCTCGTGGAAGATTTTTGCTTTAGCCTTCCTATACAACTCCTTATTTGGATGGATTTGGTTTTCC
Source organism: Vicia faba (assembly GCA_948472305.1). Classification (NCBI taxonomy): domain Eukaryota; kingdom Viridiplantae; phylum Streptophyta; class Magnoliopsida; order Fabales; family Fabaceae; genus Vicia; species Vicia faba. The sequence continues at coordinate 644,023,414 of OX451736.1, read as the reverse complement.
CTCTTGAGTTTATTTCTCAAAGGATATATTTTGGTTGACTGTTTCATTCCAGTTTATTTCTGGTTTGAATCTTTGGTTCCACAACAATATTATTTACTTTAGATTTCTGAAAGCTTCGAGTTTTGGTTTGTGCATTTATTTTACACGAAAAAACTTTATAGTGGCATTTCCTCAAGAAGTCATATTTCTTTCCCCAGGAAGCCATATTTCTCTCCCCAGAAAGTCATTTCTTTTTACAATCCTCCATGAAAACAAGTAGCAGATCTCTTTATTTGAGAAACTTGTGCTTCCCTGTAAAAGTCGACGTAACTTTTTTTGCTATCTCCACTATGATTGGATAGTTTACAGTTCGTTGTCAATTTATGCTAGTGGATGGCAAGACTTTCAAATTCGCAGAGACAATTCATTGTGAAATCTTTGCAGGTGATAGTCTCTTTATTTGAGACAGTTTATATATTACCCTTTCCAGGCAGAGTGCCTCGGTTAAAGAAGAAGTTGAGACCCTTTCTAGGTGAAATGCCAGAATTTTGGGGAAACTTGTTATCTTTTTGCTACCTTCAGTGAAGGTTGGTAGTTCATCTTCAGTGAACGGCAGTGCTATGATATATTTTATCTCTACCTTCAGTGAAACTTGGTAGGTCACCTTCAGTGAAAGTTGGTGATTGTTATCTTTTTACTACCTTCAGTGAACGTTGGAAGTTCATCGTCAGTGAACGGTGGTGCTATGATATATTTTCTCTCTACCTTCAGTGAAAGTTGGTAGGTCACCTTAAGTGAAAGTTGGTGATTTTTATCTTTTTGCTACCTTCAGTGAACGTTGGTAGTTCATCGTTAATGAACGGAGGTGCTATGATATATTTTCTCTCCACCTTCAGTGAAAGTTGGTAAGTCACCTTCAGTGAAAGTTGGTGATTGTTATCTTTTTTCTACCTTCATTGAACGTTGGTAGTTCATCTTCAGTGAACGGAGGTGTTATGATATATTTTCTCTCTACCTTCAGTGAAAGTTGGTAGGTCGCCTTCAGTGAAAGTTGGTGATTGTTATCTTTTTTTCTATGTTCAGTGAATGTTGGTAGTTCATCGTCAGTGAACAGCGGTGCTATGTTATATTTTCTCTCTACCTTCAGTGAAAGTTGGTGATTGTTATCTTTTTGCTACCTTCGGTGAATGTTGGTAGTTCATCGTCAGTGAATGGTGGTGCTATGATATATTTTCTCTCTACCTTCAGTGAAAGTTGGTAGGTTACCTTCAATGAAATTTGGTGATTGTTATCTTTTTTCTACCTTCAGTGAACGTTGGTAGTTCATCATCACTGAACGGCGGTGCTATGATATATTTTCTCTCTACCTTCAGTGAAAGTTGGTAGGTCACCTTCAGTGAAAGTTGGTGATTGTTATCTTTTTGCTACCTTCAGTGAACGTTGGTAGTTCATCGTCTGTGAATAGCGGTGCTATGATATATTTTCTCTCTACCTTCAGTTAAAGTTGGTGATTGTTATCTTTTTGCTACCTTCAGTGAATGTTGGTATTTCATCGTCAGTGAACGGTGGTTCTATCATATATTTTCTCTCTACCTTCAGTCAAAGTTGGTGGGTCACCTTCAGTGAAATTTGGTGATTGTTATCTTTTTGCTACCTTCAGTAAATGTTGGTAGTTCATCGTCAGTGAACGGCGGTGCTATGATATATTTTCTCTCCACCTTCAATGAAAGTTGGTAAGTCACCTTCAGAGAAAGTTGGTGATTGTTATCTTTTTGCTACCTTCAGTCAATGTTGGTAGTTCATCGTCAGTGAATGGCAGTGCTATGATATATTTTCTCTCTGCCTTCAGTGAACGTTGGTAGTTTCACCTTCAATAGGAGTTAGTGTATCCTTTGACCATTTTTTTACTACCCTCTCTAAGTCGGGTCTTTTGATCCACCAGTGATTTACTTTCCTGGTCGGGTTGCTTTCCTGTTTCTTTATTTTGTTACATCCCCAATTGTGTTTTGCGTCTCTTTGGTCTTGTTCATATGCATTCATGCTCATAAGTATTACATGGCATTTTAGGGCCAAAAATAGGGTTTGTTTTATATTTAAGTATCTTCGATCGCGTCGACATGAAGATTTTTAACCTTCGTATCTCCGGATAGAAGAAACTAAAATAAGAGCAGTTGTTGTACCCCAATTTTTTCCCCTAAGATCCCTTCATCATACCATGTTGATTCCATCACAACAAGATCACATTAGGATTCTTGGTTCCCCTCCCTATTTTAGCTTTGCTCTTTGAGGAATCACCAAGCACCTTGACTTGTGTTCTTTTGTGATCATGAATATTTTTTGTCTTGATTTCTTCTCTTAGTTAATAAAATGTAATGTTTGTTTGTCTTTCTTGTTACTCATGTAGGTAAAGGCAATAAGATTTAGCAAGTTTCTCCATGGGTTCATGAGTTTATTTCCATGCCCTAGTCAATAAAGCTTGATAAGTTCAAACCTCACCATTGGATTTGTTTTGGAGGAAATGGTATGGCAAGGTTATTTTGGTTCACCACATTTCAAGATTATCAAATTTGGTTCAAAAGTACAAGGGATTGATTGGAGAAGTTGTCATGCTTGGACAAGGCTTTGTTCCCATTGGTCACAAATGCATATTTCTCTAAATTCTCAATATATGGAAGTGGTTGTGGTTTCTATGAGTTCTCATTATCATCCTCAACAACTTATATTTACAAAGCATTTGTGTTGGTACAAGAAGTTTGTTCAAAATTGTCAAAGTTCCTCAAGGCATTTTTCTTGATCTAGGAGCTAGGGTTTTGAACTTCAAAGAAGCATATCTTGCTCATCTTTTGATGTTTTTGAGTGATTCCAAATACATCCTTCTCTTCAAAGGTTCATCAACAAATCACTTCAAAAGTTCCAAGGAGTTTTCATGTGGAAGAAACTTGATGATGAAGAAAGATTACAAGTCCTCCAGTTGAACCCCCATTTTCCTATGTGTGACTTAAAATGATCATAACTTGTTCAATGTTTATCACCTTGAGCCCACTCCTTTTCCATATTTATCTTGAAGATGTAAAATTTATGCCTTCTTTCATGTGAAAAGTGAGAAAATGGATGGAAGATGCCCTAAGTATACAAAAGATTATAGGTCATTTCATGATTTTTTGCCAACTTCAACAATTCATAACTCTCTCAATATTTGGAGATTTTGAATTGTTCAAGTTTAAAGTCATTTAAGAGATCTATTTCATGCCATCTTTTTTGGTCAAGAGAAAATTCCAAGTGGAAGGCCATGTTTAGATACAAAACATTATAGGTCACTTTTGAAGAAAAACTTGGAATATTTCTAAGTATGGAAAGTCAACATTTTTCCCCAACTTTGACTCAATGCAACTTTCAGCTCAAGCATCCATTTGATTCCATTCTTTTTCTATTGCAAAGCTTATAACCTCATATTTCTAAAGCATCAAGAATCATGCCTTAAGACCCCTTGAGCTGATAATGCCATTGGATTGAATTTGGTAACTTGGAACTGAGGTTTCTTCATAAGTCAGAATTTGAAATCTTTGTTTTGGCTTCTAATCACAAGTTTTCCACGCATTTTACTTCTAAACATGTTTAATGAAGTTCCTGATTTGATTAGCACAATAAAACACGTGTTTTAGATGAGTTTTGATCAAATTGGAAGTCACACTTTTCTTGTTTGCAACTTCACACGATTTCCCTCCAAACTTCATCATTTCACACGCTTGGACATTCCATTTGATTCCCTATAAATAGAGGGTCATCCCCCACTCATTTCGTCAAGCTTCGATATCCAGAATCACCCTGCCAAATTTGTTCCATAACTCAAAATTATGCTACTTAGAAATATGCTTTCAAGCCTTTTTCAATCCAATTTTTCCATCAATTCACCTTCCTTGATCTTCCCTGAAGCTAACCATATAATTACATTCGAGAATCGTGCCTTAGATTGCTCCATAAAAGTCCAGTTTTAGAGCTCTGTAACTCAACTCCAATAGGTAGATTCCTTCATCAATTCTTCAAAACTTTGATATCATTGTGATACTCTGATTTCCCTGGTTCTAGTCACAACACTTACTTTCATCTGGAAACTTGTTTTGACCATGAAATTTCAAATACCTTTTCAAAACTTTACTTCCAATTTGCTTGAGCTACAGTTTATATAAATTTGTCGTGAAGGTGCGGTTGTCTTCATCTTGAAGAGACGAAGCGAATGGCATAGGTCTGAGCTTTTGATTTTACAGTTTGAGAGACCTGTAATTCACGTTGGCTGGAGGTTGAAGATGAACAATGTGTCATCTTCTAACCAATGATGGTACGCCACTTGTATTTTTTGAAATCTGATTTAATTAATGATTCAATGCATTATCCACTAAAGTCCATAACATGCACAGTGCGCCAGTTCCACTTGATCTATTTACTAACACGTTTTGACATTGATCAGATGGCCCATATTTTTTTGATTTTTGTTTTCTTTTCTGATTTTTATATTTAATTGTTTTAAATTTAAAAAAATCATAGAAAATTCATTTTTAGTCCAAACAATCTGGAAAAATCATGAAAAATATTTTTGATTTTTCTCTTTATGATTTTTATTTTTTCACAATTTTATTTTTTGATTTGGTATTTTTTTATAAATTTTCACTTTATTTGATTTGTTTTAAATGTTTAAAAATGCTTTTATGCATTTTAAAATTCTGAAAAAAATATGGAATGATCCAATGATATTGTAACAAATATTGGTGACCTCACTTATTTTTTATTTCTAATTTTGGTATTTTTTATCATTTTTGGTTTATTTTACTTATTTCTTTTAATTTTAAAAATAGTTTCTGACTTTAAAAAATTACCAAAATATTTATAAAAATATTTGAGTCCATCTTTTATTTTTCTATGGTCTTACTTTTTATTTCTTGATTAATTTGAACATAGTTTATATTTTTTATCCCTTATTCCTATTTTAAATATTTCTAAAACCTTTTTAATATATATATATATATTAAAATGCAATATTATTTTGTGATTATTTTCTGGCTAATCTTGGGTTGAATTTTTTATCATGAACTTTATTAACATCATTGCATCCATGGTGTTGAATTTAACTCTACAAAAATGGATGAATGATTTTAATAATAGTTTGATTAAATTTTAATTCAAATGTGGTTTGTATATTCTTTCCCACTCCTCTCTATCTCATCCCTTTCTTATTGCACTAAGTGTTATTGGAGCATGATCCCTATATCATGTCTCAAAACAAATGGTGCATATATTGCTATTGACCGGCCTCTAAATAGGTGCGACTTCTACATAAGTCCACTTACGATTGCTTAACATTACGCTAAATTTTGTCCCGATTCAAATAAATGATCATTCGTGGCCCAAATCTATGTTTGAAAGCCCGCGTATGTTAATTTGATCTCTTTGATCCAATAACCTTGAGATTCATTGTGTGGAGGCTTTGGTTCTACCAATCCTCTAATGGATCTACAACACATTTGGTCAACGCGGATCACTTAAACATCGTTGATCATTAAATGGTACTTTTGAGGATCCCAAATGGATGATATACTTGACAAAAAGCAAATGCAACTCGTTGTGTGGAGGCTTTGGTTCTACCAATCCTCTAATGAGTTCCAAATGCAAGTTTCAAGATGATCATCCAACTAACCACTAATTACTAATAATTGATTTTACCCTTTCTTGTTACTTTATGCTCTTTTATTATTTTTTATTCTTTATGAACCATTTACTTTAAGCATTAAATTTCATGCTATCTTCATCTTTGCTCACTTGAGTATTTTCCTTTTTCTTCTAAGACACCTAATAATCAACATAAACCATAAAACCTTTAATGATACTTGGACTATTTGGTTACTATCCTTGGCATTATGGAGTATGGGACTTCTTGGACTTAGGATTAGAAACCTTGGCCTATGTTGGAGACTTTGTAACCTTAATTGATATTTTGTCTGGAGTTCTTGAGGTTTACCTCAAGACATTGGATTGTTTGTTGGTTTTTTGTGCAGGTTATTGTCATTACATTCTTTGTTTGTAATCTGGAATTCACCCGTATACAGTCGTTACTCTGCCCAATTTTTGTGAAGACTTAATACATTTGAAGTTTGGTTCTTTCAAGAGGTCTAGTATCTTTGCTTGCTTGGTTTCAATCAAAAGAATTGGAATTTTATCTTGGCTCACAATATCAAGTATTGGCTTCTTGTTGGTTAGATGGTTCATATCCCTAGCTTTTACCTTATGCTTTAGGATAGTCTCTTCTTCTCCTCCCATCTTCTTTAATTTCAAAACTATTCTTCCTCCTTTTGAAAACTCCCCTTGTTTTGAAACTTGAACCACTTTCATAATAAAATTGGACTTAGGTCCATGCATTTTCAAAAACATTTTCATGAATAAACTTCAATCAACTTAATAATATTTTGACATCATTTTTTTGTGAGAAGACTAAAAGTCAATCAATCTCATTTCAAATCATTTTTGCCACTTTGGCTTTCTTATTTTAAAACCTTTCTCAAAAGATTAGACTCTTGTCAATCCTTGTAGTGATGTAAATAACTATACTTCTACAATATGTAGTGAAGAGAGATATTTTCCACTTGGGTGTTGAGTGAGGCATTGTTGATTTTAAATCCAAGCCATATCCTCCACTTTGAGATGATATAAATTCTCCTTTCTAATGATTGTGGGTAGTAGGTATGTTTTCCACACAAAAAATGATGATGATGTTTTATCTCATAAAAATTAACCAACACACTTACATTTTAAAATTTTTAAAGAGGAACTATGTGTACCCCGATCCCCTATTGCACGAAAAGGTGGTACGTAGTCACTAAAGGTTCACAACCGTGGCGGGTGCAAAAACTATAAAAATATATTTCTTTTCTCAATTCCACCATCCATTTTTTACACAACATTTCATATCCAAAATATAGAGATTTTACAAAGAGGTTCCTGCAGAGTACCGTAGATGTTTAGGGTGCTAATACCTTCCCTTTACATAACCAACCCCCTTACCTTGAATTTTTCCCCCTCTTTTTAGGTTATTCACTCTTTTCTCATTCTTTTGGAAACAATAAAGTTCAGTGGCAATTTTATTTTGATTTGTATAAGTCTAGTCAATCCCATGGCCTAGTCTTATATATTTCTATCGCTACACATGGACAGCAAGGCTTGGAAGGCTGTTTTGAAAGGATGAGAACATCCTGTTAATACACACAAAGATGGGAACGTGTCATTAAATCCATAAGAAGAATGGAATGAAGAGGATGATAAATTATCTATTAGAAACTCCAAATCTTTGAATTCTTTTGTGATACGGTGGGAGAACTGACTTGAATTTTTTGCGTTTTATCATAAATGTTGCGGTTAGCAAGAGTCGCCACCGACTTTTATTTTATCCAAAAGGAAAGCCTGAAAAGAAAAGGAAAGACATTTGAGATTATTTCTGAGTTCGGGGGGTAGATTATGAAAAGGGAAGGTATTAGCACCCTTTTCATCCATAGTTATCTACGGGCTCTTAGTTGCTTGCTAGATCACTTGCTTTGTTTGAAAAATGTGCTTTGTGTGGTTTTTGAAAGTATTTTGAAAAGGCGCCTTCGTTTAGGCAAACTTTGTAATAGTTCTTGTTCGTAAGAATGTATACAAAGAGTTGAGCTTTTGAAAATGTTTCAAGTTTGGAAAGTATTTTGAAAGTGTTTTTTGAAAGTGTTGGTGTTCGTTTTGAAATTGAGCAAGCAACTAGGAACAATCTACCTACTCAAAAAGTCTTGGTTCATTTCTTCCTTTCCTTGGATATTGCTATCTTACCATTTATTTAGTGAGAAGCCTTATCTTTGGATGTAAAGGGGCAGACGTGGTTCATCGTATAGTCATGATAGCAATATAGTGAGATATCATAGCATTTCTTTTGGAGGGACTAAAATCATTTGTAAGGCAACATTCATAGCGTCATTGAGGGACTATGATCTTGTATTTGTGATTGTTTTTGCTAAGATATCCCACATGTATAACATGACCATTTTTATAAGGCAATAAGTGGAATTACCCTAAGGGTGCATGTGTGCAAGTGTGTTTGATTGCATGCATTTGTCTTTGATTTTTGGGTTGTCTACTTGTTGATTTTATCTTTCCATACACACCTAATTACTAACATTTATATGAAAGTAATAAAAGAGTGCAAAACATAAATCCTACACTATTACAACCATATTGAGTTGCATGAAAATATAAAGGCAAAAATAAAGTAAAAGCAAGAAAAAATTGATCTTTCGATTTAGGGTAGCAAACCCTTTGATTTTTCCATTTCTGGCTCTCTTTGATCTAGCATGAAAAGGGTGAAGGCATGACTTTCGATTGGGGCCTGGAGGCCAGTATGTTGTGTCTTTCGATTGGGGCATGGAGGCCAGCATCTGGTGCCTTTCGTTTGGGGCCTGGTAGCAGTTGGCATGCCTTCTAGTCCTGCCTTGTTGCTTTGTTGCCTTCTTCGATTGAGACTGACAACAACAAGTCATGGCTTTCGATCCTGGCCGGACCTAGTGCAAATGTTCCATCTGATTTTGCCTTTTTGGGGCTCAGAAAAATAGATTCAAAGGGTGTATATGAAAGGGAGGCAAAATATCATATACATGCTATGATTGAAACGAAGGACACAAGGGTAAGAGTAACTTACCTTGCTTTAGCCTTGAAGGGGTGTGGGACCTTGAGTGGAGGCCCTGGGTGCTGGATTCAAAAGAGGGGGCCTGAAACAAAGCCCGGGATATTGGATTTGAAGGAGGAAAGGAAGAAAGTGTGATGCTTCCATCCACTGGGTTCTAAAGAGACTGAAGTGTGTTGTTCTTCAGAATTGAAGGAGGTGACAATGATTTTGGGTTTGTTATTCACAATTGTTCAAGGACTTGAGAGTTTTTTATTGTGTTTGAGAAAGTTTGGAAATTCGTTCCCCTGGTCCAAAGATCCACCTTTAGATGTGCAAATTAACTCTCTATTTATAGAGGAAAAAATTAAATGTGCAGCTTGGTGAAAGAAATAAATATAGTTTCTTTTAAAGGCCAACACCCACTTGTGTTAACTTTTTATAATCCCAAGATAAAAGTAACAAAATCAAAGGCTTAGATGGGTGGATCCTAGTTTATAGGGGGGAAATATGCAGAAGAGAAAGGCGCAAGGCTCAAAACTTTCTAAAAAGGTAGTGGTGTCATCAAGAACAAGTTGGTTTGAAGAATAATTTAATATGGAGTGAGGCACAAGTTGGAGGCCTATGTAGCCTAACCTATGGACAACTTGACCCTTGGATCGAATACCCTGTCTTTCATTTTGGCCCTACATATCCATCCTTCGACCAAACTCAAGAGCAAACAAAATTGAATGTTTCCAACAATGGCCTGTCTTTCGATTTGGCCATATTCAACTGCATGTACCATTTAGAACCCTTTTGTTTTTTATTATTTAAGTCCAACCTTCGACCAAACTCAAGGCAGGAAAAACTAAATATTCCCCACAATGTCATGCCTTTCGATTGGGCCATATTTAGTTGTATGTACAACTTTGAATAGGCAATAAAATCTCAATGGCATAGTCAAAACGAAAGGAACTCTAGATTACCTTCCTACTTCACCAATAGAAACCAAATGCCCTAAACGAAGGTTTTCTTGAAATGGATCAAGCAGGTAGCTTCGAAGGAGGTTTCAAATCCAAATGAAAGATGTACCTAAACTTTCATTCGAAGGGGGCTCTTGCTCAAAAAGAATGATGTAATCCAAGTGGCGTGAGGGAGGTTCTAAGTTCAAAATGAAGTTTGCATGCAGGCACGCAGAAGGTGAGTGCCCAAACGAAAACTTGCATGCAGGCACTTGTATCTAAACAAAGACTTTGCCTTGCAAGGGGTACATGTGGCCAGAAAAAATTGGTTTTCAAAGCAAGGCACGCAGGCATCATGCTTGGTGAATCGAAGGGTTTGCCTTGCAGGTGGGCACATGTGTTCAGCAGGTCATGGCCTTTGATTGCAAGCATGCAAACAGCATACTTGTCCAATCGAAAGGCTTTCCTTACGGTAAAATTTGTCTACTCAATGCAAACATGTAGGAAGTAAAAGGCACAAACGAAGCCTGCAACAAGAAGTCACATGCCCAGACGAGAGAGGCACGCTAGCAGCTACTTTTGAGCAATCGAAGGGGGTGAAAAGTCCAATCGAAGGGGCTGAATTGAAAGAGGCCTATTTTTCTCCAAATTTGTCAAAATGTTATTTTTATCTGTTTTCTCCCTTTTTGATAGTTTTCTTTTAATTCTGGTGCTGGAAAATCCCAATGTACTTGTGCAAACTTGAATTTTTAGAATCATTGTGAGAAAACCCTTGAGATTTGAGAGGGAAAATTTTGGGGTACAACAGCTTCCCTTGTTCAATATTCTTACACCTGAAGAGTTAGATGGGCAAATCTTCCATTCGTGACTTGAAGGTGGAAGATGATTGAACACTAGAGTGCCTAGAAATTTGCACTTGATGATGTTGTACTTGATTGTGTAGGGAACGAGCTTAAATATTCCATTTGGAGAAATGATGGATAGTTGCTGGAGATGGGCTTATAGATGCCATCCAGAGTGATTGTTGACAGAAATTGGACCAAGTCTAAATTCTGACTTCAACTAGAGAAGAAATCAGAATAAATCTTTGGAGAAATTTATCTGAACCAGAGGAAATTTCTACTAGAAAGAATCAGGATAAACCACTGAGAGATTTAAACTGAACCAACAGAGGTCTTTGATCGTTCATTTGTGATGGGCCGGTGCAGGGCTGTTTTTTAGGAGACATATGAGAGGGAAACCTGGGTAGGGCTGCTTCAGGATGAATCTGTTAGAACAATGTTTGAATCTAGTACCCTATATTTAAGTTTTGATGATAACAAAGTGAAAAGATATAGTATTTATATGTTTCATGTTTGAACTATATGCTGCCTAAAAATACTATGCTCTGACTTGTAGATACGCTGATTAAAATAAGCAAGATCACTTCTTCAGCATCAGAATTTGATTTGATACACCAGCATCAGAAGTTGCTGAATCAGAACGTGAAGATCAGATGATCAACTCACGTACATGCTGTAGCTTGATGAACAGAACTGCGCGTAAACACTCTGATACAAAAACAATAGTTCATCAGCAGCGAAGCAGAATCAGAATGAGCCAAGCCAGAACGTGCATTGAAGAAGCAACGGTACTGTGCATTGAACGCTAATTAATTCCAACGGCATCATTCTAGACAAGATCTGCTCAAAAAGGAAAGCTTGTTATTAGCATTGAATCAAGAATATTGCATTCAACGTTCATCTTCTCAAGTGCTATATAAACAAGGCTTCGAAGATTATAATGGCTAATGCTCTCCAATTCTCTACACGCACAAAGCTGAACAATAATCTTCATCTACCAGTTTTGCTAAACCAACAAACTCTGATACTCCATTAGTGTTTAGCATTCTAAGTTTCTAAGCTTCATTTGTGTATACATCACAGTTGTGATAAAGTTTTGTAGAAAACATTCACACACATTTGTTTTATACCTTTGTAAGAAAGTGTTGCCTTGACAAACCGGATTATGGTTTGAATCAAGAAGGCTTTAGCAGTTGTTAAAGCAGATTTGTATTCAGTTGAATATAGTGAATTAAGACCTCGTTGGAGAGAGGCAAAATCACCTTGACGGGTGGACTGGAGTAGTTTGAGATCAAACGAACCAGGATAAAAATATCTTGTCAATTGCTTTAAGATTTCAGTTTTACAATTCAACCCCCCCTTCTTGTGTTTTTCACCCATTCAATTGGCATCAGAGCGCCTGGTTCTGAGCTAAAACACTTAACCGTGTCAGTACAAGATCCAGCGTCAGAAAAACACAATGGCAGGAAACAACTCTCATTTCAGCAATGACAACAATGAGGACAGAGACAGATTCAGCGGCAAACCTCCAGTTTTTGATGGAGAAAACTTTGATTACTGGAAAGACAGAATTGAAAGCTTCTTTCTAGCACATGATGCTGATCTGTGGGATATGGTGACAGATGGATACACGCACCCTGTGAATGCAACTGGTCAGAAGATTGATAGAAAATCAATGACTGATCAACAAAAGCGTGATTTCAAGAATCACCATAAGGCCAGAACCATCCTCCTCAGTGCCATCTCATATACTGAGTATGAAAAGATCTCCAACAGAGACACAGCTAAGAACATCTTTGATTCTCTCAGAATGACGCATGAGGGCAACGTTCAAGTCAAAGAAACAAAAGCTCTGGCGCTCATTCAAAAGTATGAGGCGTTCAAAATGGAAGAATCTGAATCCATTGAAACTATGTTCTCTAGATTCCAGATTCTGGTAGCTGGTCTCAAAGTTCTGGACAAAGGATACTCTACTGCTGACCATGTCAAGAAGATAATCAGAAGTTTACCTAAGCAGTGGAGGCCTATGGTTACTGCTCTGAAGCTAGCGAAGGATCTCAACAAAATCACTCTGGAGGAACTTATAAGCTCCCTCAGAAGTCATGAGATAGAGCTAGAAGCTGATGAGCCTCAGAAGCAAGGTAAGCCTTTAGCTTTAAAATCTAACAGAAAATCTGAATCTAAAGTTTTGCAGGCAGTTGAAGAAACATCTGATGGATCCTCATCAGAAGAAGACGAACTTTCCCTTCTCTCCAGAAGAGTAAATCAACTGTGGAAGCAAAGACAAAGGAAGTTCAGGAATCCCAGAAGATCTGATCAGAACGAGTCTTCTTCCAGATACAGAAGGACAGATTCTTCCTCTGGATACAGAAGATCTGAAGGCTCCTCCGGTAGCAAGAAGCCAAACACAAAAGACATCATCTGCTACGAGTGCAATGAGCAAGGACACTACAAGAGTGACTGCCCAAAGCTTCAGAGGGAAAAGCCCAAAAAGAAGTTTGGAAGAGAGAAGAAGAAAAGTCTCATGGCCACATGGGATGACTCTGACTCGTCTGAAGCTGACTCAGAATCAGATGATGAAAGGGCAAACATAGCGCTCATGGCTAACATTCCAGATGACAGTGAAGCTTCTGAATCAGACTCAGAATCAGACACAGAAGAGGTATTCCCTAACTTCGCTGTTAATTTTACAAAGGCTGAACTTGCTGAAAGCCTCAATGAAATTCTGGAACGTTATCAGCAGATTAGAGCTAAATTCAGAGACCTGAAAAGGAATCTTGAATCTGACTCTAATAAGTCTGAGAGTCTCAAATTGGAAAACTCTGAGCTGAGAGATAAAATTTTAAAATTAGAAAACTCTTTACAAAACTCTCAGAAGGAACCAATTTCTGAAACTCCCAGCAACGCTGATGAGATCATCAAGGAGTATGATCATAGTTTCCAGAAGTTCCTTGCTAAAAGCATAGATAGAAGCAGAATGGCTTCAATGATCTATGGAGTTAGCAGAAACGGCAGGAAAGGAATAGGATACCAAGGTAAGGTTCCTACACCTAAAAATGTCATGGATTTAACCATTAAACACACTCCTCTAAATTCACACTTTGTGTATGGTCACACACATGACATCAAATATACTAGTAGTAAGCACTCTGTGAAACCAAAATTCAACCAGAGTTTTGGTAAAACTAACAAATCAGGACCCAAGAAGATCTGGGTACCTAAGGATAAAATAATACATGTTGCAGATATCTTTAGCAGCAAGTCAGAAACACCAGTCATGGTACCTGGACTCTGGCTGCTCACGACACATGACGGGAAGAAGGCATATGTTCCAAAGCCTGGAACTTAAGCCTGGAGGCCACGTTGGCTTTGGAGGCAATCAGAGGGGAAAGATTATTGGCTCTGGAACTGTAGGTAACGGAAATCTTCCCTCTATTAATAATGTTCTGCTAGTAGATGGATTGATGCATAATCTGTTATCCATAAGTCAATTAAGTGATAACGGTTATGATATAATCTTTAATCAAAAATCATGTAAAGCTGTTAGTCAGAAAGATGGGACTATCCTGTTTAATGGAAAGAGGAAAAACAACATTTACAAAATCAAACTTTCTGAACTAAAGAGTCAGAACGTAAAATGTCTTCTGTCTGTTAACAACGAGCAGTGGATCTGGCACAGAAGATTGGGGCATGTTAGTATGAGAAGAATATCTCAGATTAACAAACTCAATCTGGTCAGAGGACTTCCAAATTTGAAGTTCAATTCAGATGCTCTGTGTGAAGCATGTCAGAAAGGCAAATTTGCAAAACCTTCTTTTAAATCCAAAAATGTTGTTTCTACCTCTAAGCCATTAGAACTTCTGCACATTGACTTATTTGGACCAGTTAAAACTGCTTCAGTCAGTGGCAAGAAGTATGGGTTAGTAATCGTAGATGACTATAGCAGATGGACATGGGTAAAGTTCTTAAGACACAAGGACGAGTCACACTCTGTGTTTGTTACCTTCTGTAACCAAGTTCAGAATGAAAAAGATCTTAGAATCGTTAAAGTCAGAAGTGATCATGGTGGAGAATTTGAAAATAAAGATTTTGAGTCATTCTTTAATGACAAAGGCATTCTGCATGATTTCTCTTGTCCTAGAACTCCCCAACAAAATGGAGTTGTAGAACGAAAGAACAGAACATTGCAAGAAATGGCCAGAACCATGATCAATGAGACAAACGTTGCTAAGACTTTCTGGGCAGAGGCAATAAACACAGCGTGCTACATTCAGAATAGAATCTCAATAAGACCTATTCTGGAAAAGACTCCATATGAATTGTGGAAGAACAGAAAGCCCAACATTTCGTATTTTCATCCATTTGGATGTACCTGCTATATATTGAATACAAAGAATTATTTGAACAAGTTTGATTCTAAGGCACAGAAGTGTATTATGTTAGGATACTCTGAACGCTCAAGAGGGTACAGAGTATACAATACAGAAACACAGATTGTGGAAGAATCAATCAGTGTTCGTTTTGATGACAAGCTTGACTCTGAAAAGTCAAAGCAGAATGAAAATCTTGCAGGTATAGAAATTGAATTTGCAGGTTCTGAAGACAAGTCACCAGAAGCTCTCAACACAGACATTCCTTCAACGTCTGAAAGGAGCAATGCTAGAAATCCTACAACTGCTGCTGATCAACCTCAGAAGAGATTACCCAGAAGCAGTTTGGATCACCCAGAAGAAACTATCCTAGGAAGAAAGGAAGATCCAATCAGAACAAGAGCAAGCTTCAGAAACTCTGAAGAAACTCTTATGGGACTTGTGTCTCTGATTGAACCTTCTTCTATTGATGAAGCACTTCTGGACAATGACTGGATTCTGGCAATGCAAGAAGAGCTGAATCAATTCACCAGAAACGACGTATGGGATCTCGTTCCCAGACCAAAAGGATTCAACGTCATTGGAACAAGATGGGTGTTCAGAAACAAGCTTAATGAACAAGGTGAAGTCATCAGAAACAAGGCACGACTGGTTGCACAAGGTTATAGTCAGCAAGAGGGGATAGACTATACAGAAACTTTTGCCCCAGTCGCCAGGTTAGAATCTATCAGACTTTTAATTTCATTTGCTGTTAATAGAGGCATCACTCTGTATCAGATGGATGTCAAAAGTGCATTCTTAAATGGTTATATAGAAGAAGAAGTTTATGTTCACCAACCCCCAGGTTTTGAAAATACAAAACATCCAGAACATGTTTTCAAACTGAAAAAGTCACTGTATGGTCTGAAACAAGCTCCCAGAGCTTGGTATGAAAGGCTAAGTAACTTTCTGCTTGAAAATGAATTCACCAGAGGGAAAGTGGACACTACTCTATTCTGTAAAACCGTTAAGAGTGACATTTTAGTCTGTCAAATTTATGTTGATGATATTATTTTTGGTTCTACTAATCCTTCTCTTGGAAGAAAATTTGCTAAGTGTATGCAGGCAGAATTTGAGATGAGCCTCATGGGGGAACTGAAATTCTTTCTAGGAATTCAGATTAATCAAACTCCAGAGGGAACTTACATTCATCAGAGCAAATACATCAGAGATCTTCTGAAGAAATTTGACCTCTCAGAATGTAAGCCATCAAAGATTCCAATGCATCCCACGTGCATTCTGGAAAGAGAAGAGGTAAGCAAAAGTGTAGAACAGAAGGTCTACAGAGGTATGATTGGTTCTCTCCTTTATCTGACAGCTTCAAGACCTGATATCTTATTCAGCGTATGTATTTGTGCTAGATTCCAATCAGATCCTAGAGAATCTCACTTAACAGTTGTTAAGCGAATTTTCAAGTATCTGAAAGGTACTACTAATCTGGGTTTGTTTTATAGAAAATCTAGTGATTACAGCTTAGTAGGCTACTGTGATGCTGATTTTGCTGGAGACGGAGTGGAACGTAAAAGTACTTCTGGAAGCTGCCAGTTTCTGGGAGAAAATCTGATCTCGTGGTCCAGCAAAAGGCAATCAACAATTGCTCTGTCAACAGCAGAAGCTGAGTACATAGCAGCAGCAGGATGTAGCACACAAATGCTCTGGATGAAAAGTCAGCTTGAAGACTTCCAGATTTTTGAGAGTAACATTCCTATTCTTTGTGATAATACTTCTGCTATTTGCTTAAGTAAGAATCCTATTTTACATTCTAGAGCTAAGCATATAGAAATAAAACATCATTTCATTAGGGACTATATTCAGAAAGGTATTTTAAACTTGAAATTTATAGATACAGACCATCAATGGGCTGATATCTTTACTAAACCCCTTTCAGAAGATAGGTTTAATTTCATTCTGAAACATCTCAGCATGAAAGTATGCCCAGAATGAAAATGTTTTAATTCCATGTATTTATCTTCAGAATGTAATTATTTTACTGTGAACTTCTGATCAATCTTCTTTCAGAAAGATAGAACATGCAGATTGTATCAGATGCAAGTCTAAAGATCTGAGAGTCTAATCTCAAATACAGACGTGCTGATCACTACATCAAACAAGTGTCATCCAATCATCAGCAAATCCCTGAAGCAGAACGCGTGCACGCTTCTGAGAAGGCAAAGCGCTGATTGGGTGCATTGAGACACATGTCTGGTAACCGTTTTTAAGTATCTTTCTCAAATCCCCCAAAATCAGCAAGCATTTAATGAAAAGTAATCACGCTTGTTAATGGCAATCATTATTTTTTTTCTCTCTCTTAAAAACGTTTAATTTTTCAAAATAATTTTTGAAAACTCTATTTAAGCACACTAATTCCTCATTCTTATTCTTTACGCTTTCTCATAATCATTCAAGTATTCTCTGCATATTTCTGAGTTTATCTCCTTCAAACCTTTTTCTCTCAAATCATTCTCAAGCTTTGTTGTGTGAGAACAATGGCATCCTCCAGCATTTCTGCAGGAAATCAGAAGAAAGAAACCTCTGAACAATATCAGGTGCCTATCAGAACTCTTCTCACACCGGTAAAGAATCTTGAGGTTCTCTCTGAGTTAATCATCGACTTTGAAAGTTTGAAGGAAAATGGATTTGACCTAACTGAAGAAATTAGGGCTCAAAAGTGGGAGAGGTATTTCGATAGGTTGGTTGGACCAACATTCCCAGAGCTTGTCAAGGAATTTTGGATTCATGCCAAGATTCATAAACATCTAGTCATCTCTTCTGTCATGGGAAAGAAGATAGTAATTTCTGAAGACCTCATTGCTAGGTTAATCGGTCAAAGTGGTGGTGGAGTCCGTTGTGTGGACATGGCTGACAGATGCCCTGATATAGGTGTGGTAGCCAACTGCATTTTCACTCTTGGATTTCCCAGCAGCAAAATTAAGGATCTGAAGGATCACTGCAGAGTATGGGCCAAGATTGTTCTTGGATGCTTCAATCACAGGAAACCAACAAGTTCTCCTGATTATATAAACGTGGATCAGCAATTTCTGATCTACTTTATTGATCAGAGGGTGAAGATCAATCTGGCACACTTCCTGTTCAACCATCTCAAGACCAGTGTCAAAGAAACAAGAGAAGAAGAAAGGACCAAAAGGGACTGGATACCGTTTGGAAGGCTCATATCAGATATTCTGACAGAGAATAAGCTGATAGATTATCTGAGTGAAGCTCAAGTGCTGAGCACTCTTGAACCAACTGTTGGAAAACTGCTGAACGCTAAGAACCTGAAAAAGATGAAGCTGATAGAAAATATTAGGAAGGAACCCAGAGCTACTTCAACTGCTGACATCTCCAGCAGAAGAGTGCCTCTGAATGATTTCCCAAAATTTTCTGAAATGGAATCCCAACCGGATATGTTTCTCAAGTATCCAGATTCATACAAGGAAGAAGATACAGGTTCAAAGCTGAAGATCAAAGATCTGAGTCAAGTCCAACCAGAAGTGACTCAGAAGAAGACAAAGAAGAGGAAAGCAGAAGGATCATCTCATCAGACTCCAAAGAAAAGAGGTAATTCATCTGCTGCCCCTATTTCAATTTCATCTACTATTCCAACATCTGCTGCCCCTCCTAAAACCTCTCACAGAATATCAATCCCAATCCCTACCATTGATGAAACCATACCAGAAGACCCTTCTGAGGCCTTACTACTCAGAAGACCCAGAACAAAGATTCCCAAACAACCAACTGTTTCAACAACACCAGCAATTGATAGAGTGCTAGCTGATATTGAGCGTGAACATGCTTCTGCTCAACCAAATTCTGAACCACCAAATATTCCTCCTCCACAACCAGAACCACAACCTGAACCAGAAATACAACCAGAACCAGAACCACAATCACAACAACCACTCACAGAAGAACCTCTGATCCCTGAGCAATCAGAGATTCCACCTCCTCAACCAGAAAATAATCCACCTTCACCACAAACAGAGTTTCACCGCTATGAAACCCCTTCACCTCATCATTCTGACCCCCACTCACCTCAACCTTCACCGCTGGCAATCCAGTTGCCATGTGGAACCACTATTGTCAGGCCCTAGTTGCCATCTTCAGAGGAATCAACACCTCCAAAAACTCCAACCACTCCAATAGAAATATCTGACTCTGACTCTGATAACCCTCCTCCAAAACAAACAACCTCTCAGAAAACCGCTGAAAACTCCAGCAGAACTTTCATTGACTTAACAAGTCTTGAACGTCTTGCTGATCTAAGACACAAAATTGCCATACCCAAACCAAAGCAACCAGATGTTGGCTCTGGTATTTTGAATTTTGAAACAGGTATGCTGCAATGGATTGCTTCTTTGAAGCAAGTCTGTCCGGGGATGATCGACCCAGCTGCTTCTGATCAGCTCTGGTCACAGTTCAGACAATGGGTACGTGCTGAAGCCCTCAAGCTGCAGGACGTCAACTACGAGCAGGCTCAACAGAACTTTAGCAAGCTGCTGAAGGAAGTTGAGAGTCAGCTGCCTCAAGAAGTTGTACTCCCTCTGGACAGTGAATCTTGGTCTGAGAAAGAGCAAGCTGCACAGGTGCAACCATCAGAAGAAGACAAGACCATTCAGGCTGAAGAAAATCCAGCAGAAGATGTAGCTGAAAGTTCTGAGAAGCTTCCTCCTTCTGAAAGTTCTCAAGCTGCCTTGGACAGGCAGGCTCTGGAAGAATTAAGGCTGAATGACTTGCGTCTACAGCAGCGGATGGAAGAGAATGATCAGAAAATGAAAGCAAGAATGGATGTACAGGACAGCAAGATTGACACTGTTGTCAACATGGTTCAGAAGCAGAATGAAACTTCTGAAAAGATTCAAGCAATGCTGGAAAGCCTGTTCTCACGCATGCCCCCACAACCTTAAAATTTTTTTTCATGCATGACATTCTCTATGTTTTCTTCATTTTCTGATGTACTGTTTTGACTATGTTTTGTAATGCTATTTTGCTCTGATTATGAACTATTTTAATATAATTTGTTTTTCTGATCTAAATTGTTTTAGCACATCACCAACACTTTTTGATTGCTGACAAAAAGGGGGAGAACAAGAATGATATTTAAAATCAATAACGGCTAACTAGACAGAAATTCTCAAACATTCTAACTCTATTACTTGAAATGTTTTTCTGTTTTGTTTTTAAGTCTACAGGCACAAGGAAGCTCCTAAACACTATGAAGACTAGAAGCTAGAAGCTCTGATCAAAATGTAGAAGCTCATGTTGCTCTGATCAAATATGAAGTTCTGATCGACCTAACACTCTGATCCGAAGCAAAGCTCTGACAGGAAAAGCTCTGAAGCTCTGCTCTCTGATAAGTCAAAGACCTATAATCTGATGCTCAAAGATAGAAAAAGATCTGATCCTGAAGAACACGTATATCAAAGGGAAGTAACAAACTCAGGGGGAGTATCTCTTAACTCTGATTTCTCCTTACTTCTTAAACTCTGAAACATTTCCTAGATACCTTTTCACGTTATTTTTCATTTAAAATATCTAGTTTTTGTCATCATCAAAAAGGGGGAGATTGTTAGAACAATGTTTGAATCTAGTACCCTATATTTAAGTTTTGATGATAACAAAGTGAAAAGATATAGTATTTATATGTTTCATGTTTGAACTATATGCTGCCTAAAAATACTATGCTCTGACTTGCAGATACGCTGATTAAAATAAGCAAGATCACTTCTTCAGCATCAGAATTTGATTTGATACACCAGCATCAGAAGTTGCTGAATCAGAACGTGAAGATCAGATGATCAACTCACGTACATGCTGTAGCTTGATGAACAGAACTGCGCGTAAACACTCTGATACAAAAACAATAGTTCATCAGCAGCGAAGCAGAATCAGAATGAGCCAAGCCAGAACGTGCATTGAAGAAGCAACGGTACTGTGCATTGAACGCTAATTAATTCCAACGGCATCATTCTAGACAAGATCTGCTCAAAAAGGAAAGCTTGTTATTAGCATTGAATCAAGAATATTGCATTCAACGTTCATCTTCTCAAGTGCTATATAAACAAGGCTTAGAAGATTATAATGGCTAATGCTCTCCAATTCTCTACACGCACAAAGCTGAACAATAATCTTCATCTACCAGTTTTGCTAAACCAACAAACTCTGATACTCCATTAGTGTTTAGCATTCTAAGTTTCTAAGCTTCATTTGTGTATACATCACAGTTGTGATAAAGTTTTGTAGAAAACATTCACACACATTTGTTTTATACCTTTGTAAGAAAGTGTTGCCTTGACAAACCGGATTGTGGTTTGAATCAAGAAGGCTTTAGCAGTTGTTAAAGCAGATTTGTATTCAGTTGAATATAGTGAATTAAGACCTCGTTGGAGAGAGGCAAAATCACCTTGACGGGTGGACTGGAGTAGTTTGAGATCAAACGAACCAGGATAAAAATATCTTGTCAATTGCTTTAAGATTTCAGTTTTACAATTCAACCCCCCCCCCCCCCCCCCTTCTTGTGTTTTTCACCCCTTCAGAATCCATATGAAACTTAATCTTGGAAAGAGAAGGAACCTGTGTAGGGTTGCTTCATGATGAGTCCTGGTAAAACTTCATCTTGGAAAGAGAAGGAACCTGTGTAGGGTTGCGTCATGAAGAGTCCGTGTAAAACTCCTTTTTGGAAAGAGAAGGAACCTGTGTAGGGTTACTTTATGATGAGTCTGTGTAAAACTTCATCTTCGAAAGAAGAGGAACCTGTGTAGGGTTGCTTCATGATGAGTCCGTGTAAAACTTCATCTTGGAATTTAAGAGAAAGAAACTGGGTAGGGTTGGTTCAGGATGAGTCTGTGTAAAACTTCATCCGGAAAGAGGAGGAACCTGTGTAGGGTTACTTCATGATGAGTCAGTGTAAAACTTCATCTTGGAATTTAAGAGAAAGAACCAGGGTAGGGTTGCTTCAGGATGATTCCGTGTAAAACTTCATTCGGAAAGAGGAGGAACCTGTGTAGGGTTGCTTCATGATGAGTCCGTGTAAAACTTCATCCCGGAAAGAGAAGGAACCTGTGTAGGATTACTTATTGATGATTCCATGTAAAAATTCATCTTGGAAAGGGAAGGAACCTGTGTAGGATTGCTTCATGATGAGTCCGTGTAAAACTTCATCTGGAAATGTATGAGAAGGAACCTGGGTAGGGTTGCTTCATGATTAGTCCGTGTAAAACTTCATCTGGAAATGTATGAGAAGGAACCTGTGTAGGGTTGCTTCAGTTGGTCGTGTAGATAATTGCCCTGACTTGTTACAGGTATTAATCTCTGACCTGAGAAAGAAAGATAGTTTTCCTGGCTTGTTACATGTGTTAATCTTTAATCTCTTCATGTAGATAGTTGTCCTGGCTTGTTACAGGTATTAATCTACAATCACTCGTCCATAAATAGTTTTCCTAGCTTGTTACAAGTATTAATCTGGAACTTGAAAATGGTTGATGGTAGCCATCTGTTGATTGACCTTTTCCTGAAAAGGTAAAACGTTAGTTTTATGTAATGTCATGATGTATGAAATGCATGGTGCAATGATGTTCTCAAAATAAATGAGACTGTGTCATATGCACTTGTCGTGTATATAACCAGGATGTATGAAATGTGAAATGTTAATGAATGTATTTTTTGTCTGAGAAAATAAATCCTTGACAAATGCTGGGGAGTCATTAAATCTCGGACTCTTGTTGAAGAGTAGGTGTGTCTTCAAACTTTGCTTATAATGTTTCCACTGGAGATTCCTGTTTTATTGTTTGAAGAGAACTTTGCTGGGGAATATTGAAAACTCTGTGGAGAGTGTTGATTCCTTCTTGGGGAAAAGAGTTCAGGAGTTTTGGTTGTCTGTTGCTCTACTGGGGAGTCGAAGTTGAACGGATGTTTGGTCGGGTCCAGGCTTCACAACAACTTACTGAAGTTATCTACTATCTGGTTGGTTTCCAGGCTTCACAGTAACTTGTTGGGAATTGTAGAGTAGTCCACTGGGGGAAAAGGAGTTGTAGTCCTCTGATTTGTAGTATTCGGAGAGGCAAACTCAAGCTGGGGAATCCTGCTGTTTGTTGGGGAAATAAACCTTGTTTCCAGCCTGTTGGATAGGTGGCGACTTCACTGGGGAAAATCCTCGAGGATTCTTGAGGTCGACTTAGCTGGTGAGAAAGTTTTCAGAGATTAAACTCAGGCTGGGAGTCATCCTATGAGAAGGATTTTGGGGAGATTTGTCATTGCCCCTAGTAGCAAGTGTTTGTGGCATTTCCAGGAACTAATTGATTGTACGTAACCCTTTGTTAGGATTTGCGTTCAATGCCCCAAGTGATATAAATAGAGACCTGCCCCTGGTTATTCAGCACTTTTTGAGAGATTTCTTGGAATCTGGACTGCCCCAGGTGTGTTGGATAGTGACATGTCATGCCCCCTTGTTGATAGGAGATTTGTCATTGGAAGTGTCATCCCACTTGAAGTGATTTTTGTTCGCTGAGAGAGCTTTCGTTCATCGGATATTCGTTGTGTGAATTTCTCTGATGTCAAACAAATAGCCATATGCAAACAGTCATATTCAAATAATGCAAAGTTTATGCTTGTATTAAAGTTTTGAAAATGCGTTTTAGAAAGTAAAGAAATTTTGTAAGAAAATTCAACTCAGGATTTAGAGTAAAGCCTTACAGGAGTCAAGATACCTTTTGTAACAGTATGCTTTCGAACAAACCCATGCTTCAATTAGGACTTTTGAAGGGTTGTAACGTGGCTTGGTTCACGGCTTAAGAAATAAAGGATAAGGCTCAAAGTGTATTTGTACTCGCCCGTTCTTCGTGATGTTCTTCAGTCCTAATCTCAGATAATTGTGCGTTTGAACTCCAATTGAGTCTGAAATGACGTTTTGGTGATGGTTCAGACAAGATTAGTTTATCATAAGGCAGTCATTTTTTGCAACATTTTTCATATTGTTGAGGATTTGTAGTGACCTCTTTTTTGTTTGTTATCCCTAATTTTTGTCTGACTGATCTTGTTTTGAGATTACGGTCAGCGGGATGCCCCAGTTTTTCTTAAGTCTCCTTTGTAGGTTTTGACTTAGTGGGCTTTTCTTTTTGAGAGATAATGACTGCCTATTTAGTAGGGAAACATCACCATCTTTTTATTTCGGAGGAATGTTTTTGATGTCATTCTTTGTATTACGAAGTGAAATTTTGCGACTGAACGCGTGTTTGAATTAACTGAGAGACTACCCTGCCCCAGGTTTTGATTAAAGGTTTCAATTTGTGTAAAAATAAAACTTCTACTTTTTTTGCTCGAAGGGGTTGACTAGGGATTATCTTCCTTATAACTCCAGTGTTTAGGATTTGAAAGAACTCATGTACATCGTCAGCAAGGTCTGTCCAAAAGTATATTGTATGAGATTATGGCATTTTTTTCGTCATCCTCCCTCTAAAGGCTTGTAACTTTTAGCAAGAGTTGAATGTCATAAGGAAAGTAAAAATCATATTTTAAATGTAATGAAAACGAATGGATCAATTCAAGACAAACATATGCAATGCATTAATGAAACAAAGTTTGACATTAATAGATAATTGTTTGAATAACAAAAGAAACTACAATTGAAAATTCAAAATGAACAAGACGCTCTCAATGATTCAGCATAGGAGCAGTGATCATGTTTGGAGTCTCCGGAGGGTCAAACTCAATTTCCTTGGCGTTAATCAAATTCTGAATCTTGTACTTCAACGCCCAACAATCGTTAGTATCATGCCCGAGACTGCCGGAATGATAAGCACATGTTGCATTAGGATTGTAGTTAGGATAAAAAGTCTTGGGGTTTGGATGAGGTCCTATCAACGTAAACAGGTTCATCTTCAACAAGTGTTGTAGCGCTTGAGACAGCGGCATGTTGATGTTGGTAAACTGTCTTTTGGGCTCGTCTAGCCTTCGTTGATTTCCCCTTTGCTGTTGTCGGTGCAACGCAGAACTAGAGATCAGGACTGCCCCCCACATGTTGGTCATGACGATTCTTTTGACCATACACAGCATTGGACTCTTTCTTCCCATTGTATGGCTTTTTCTGAGTATCGGAGGGTGTAGCTCCTTGGATCTTTTCGCTTTTGATGCCAGCTTCGGCCCTTTCACTGGTCAGTATTATCTCGGTGAACCCGGCTGAGGAGCTTTCGATTAGGTGATTGAAGAAAGGTCTTATCAAAGTCCCCATGAAGATGTCAATCAGCTCCGTGTCAATTAAAGGGGGCTGCACCCTACCAGCCAGATCTCTCCACTTTTGGGTGTATCCTTTGAAGCTCTTGTTGGAACCCATGGTCATGTTCTGCAATTGCACACGAGTTGGTGCAAGATCAGCATTGTATTGGTACTGCTTATAGAAAGCAGCAACTAGATCCTCCCAGGTGTGGATGCGAGAACTCTCCAATTGATAGAACCATTCATGTTGAGTCCCTACTAGGCTCTCTTGGAAGAAATGGATTCAAAGCTTCAGATCAGTTGTGTATGGTTGAATCTTGCGAACATAGGACTTTAAGTGCATCTTAGGTCAAGAGACTCTGACATACGGGGCAAAGGTAGGGATTTTGAATTTTGGTGGGATGAGCACTTCGGGAACTTAACCCATGTCTCCTAAGTCCAAGCCAGGCACAACTTAGATCTCCACACTTTTAGTTTGTCTTCAAGCTGTTTGTATTTTTCATCCGCCTATGGATATTGCTCCTTAGAAGAGTCGTCGTCATCAGTAGCTATGTAAGCTCTAATGCTTCCAACTTCCTCTTCTTGACTGTCTTTAGAAGAAGCATCTTCTTTTTGAACTAGATGGACACGCCCCTTGGACCTTCTCCTCGCGTTGAGGATGACATACTTTTTCTTCTTCTTTCTCTATTTGGTGAAGAGTGTTTTCAGATCTTCCTGCCCCTTGGCCAAGTTCATGAGCACTTGTTGGAACTGAGCGTTTTGAGCTTGGAGATCTTTCACCATTTGTTCCATATCCATCTTACTAAAATAAACAGTGAGAAGATAAGGAAACTTGTATGGGAGAGACCTGTCATGATATGATGCATGGTATGTGGGTGCATATTTTCAAGGATCTCGCGGGGTAAACATAAGAAAATGTTAGAAGTTGAACTTTGATCCACAACTTTGACTGGATAACTTTTGTATCGGTGGATGTCCTTCTACGAGAATTAAGCTCACCATGTCAAGTGGGTTGTAGCTCTTGACTCAAGTTTGTTGTACTTGATTTTTGACGGCGTTTGGTTAGAGGAAAATAAATCCTCGTGCCCCTTGATAGACGTCTGATTCAACGTGACCCTGCATCATAGACCCTTGAGATCCTTGAAATGGTTATTGAAAATGCTATGGTATGATGTCATGATGTTATGTACAAATATGCAAAGTAAGCAAGTTTATATACAAATAATCATATACACAAAGCAGACAAGTCCTTAGGTTTAGGCTTGCATGAGGTTTGTAGGTAAGTACCCTCTTGAAGTTTAGTTGGCTCAACCTGTCCTAGTTAATAGTAACCGAGTTCTAAGGGATCTCAATATCACTGACCTTTCCTTTAGGCGTTGTCTCAGCATAATCAATATTTTCTTGCGGCCAAGATGCTCCAAAAGTCTGGTCTCAATGAGTGTAGTATCGAGTATCAACTAATTTTCAGCTTTCCACCAAAACCGGTTATCTCACTATGTCCTAATTGGCCAAGTTTGTTCAATTAAGGTTCAAAGGTCAATTAGTGCTTCATGACGCTGCTCAGCGGCCCCGTATTCTCCTCGATTCAACACAAGGTATACTAGTACCAACAAATGCGTCACACTAACATATCCATTGTTTCAACCATGTCGGTCTATGTCGTACAATTTCCACAATCTATTGTTACTTACCTAAAAGGTGTCCTAGATCTGGGTAGAGGGTCAAAGAAAGCCCAAACAAGGAATCATAATGTAAAGCATGCAAGTCAAATAAAGAAAGCAAGTAAAGGTGATCTAGCTCTAAGGTAACCCCACTTTTAAGTATTTTGTCCCCAGCATAGTCGCCAGTTCTGTGATACGGTTGGAGAACTGACTTGAATATTTTGCGTTTTATCGCAAATGTTGTGGTTAGCAAGAGTTGCCACCAACTTTTCTTTTATCCAAAATGAAAGGCTGAAAAGAGCAGGAAAGACCTTTGAGATTATTTCTGATTTCAGGGGGTATATTGTGAAAAGGGAAGGTATTAGCACCCTTTTCCTCCATAGTTATCTACGGGCTCTTAGTTGCTTGCTAGATCACTTGCTTTGTTTGAAATATGTGTTTTGTGTGGTTTTTGAAAGTATTTTGAAAAGGCGCCTTCGTTTAGGCAAACTTTGTAATAGTTCTTGTTCATAAGAACGTATACAAAGTGTTAAGCTTTTGAAAATGTTTCAAGTTTGGAAAGTGTTTTGAAAGTGTTTTTTGAAAGTGTTGGTGTTCGTTTTGAAATTGAGCAAGAAACTAGGAACAATCTACCTTATCAAAAAGTCTTAGTTCATTTCTTCCTTTCCTTTGATATTGCTATCTTACCATTGATTTGGTGAGAAGCCTTATCTTTGGATGTAAAGGGATGGGCGTGGGTCATCGTATAATCATGATAGCAATATAATGAGATATCTTAGCATTTCTCTTGGAGGGACTAAGATCATTTGTAAGGCAACACTCGTAGTGTCATCGAGGGACTATGATCTTGTATTTGTGATTGTTTTTGCTAAGATATCCCACATGCATAATATGACCATTTTTATAAGGCAACAAGTAGAATTACCCTAAGGGTGCATGTGTGCAAGTGTGTTTGATTGCATGCATTTGTCTTTGATTTTTGGGTTGTCTACTTGTTGATTTTATCTTGCCATACACACCTAATTACTAACATTTATATGAAAGTAATAAAAGAGTGCAAAAAATAAATCCTACATTATTACAACCATATTGAATTGCATGAAAATATAAAGGCAAAAATAAAGTAAAAGCAAGAAAAATGGATCTTTCGATTTAGGGCAGCAAACCCTTCGATTTTGCCATTTCTGGCTCTCTTCGATCTGGCCTGAAAAGAGGTGAAGGCATGACTTTAGATTGGGTCATGGAGGCTAGTATGTTGTGTCTTTCGATTGGGGTATGGAGGCCAACATGTTGTGCCTTTAGTTTGGGGCCAGGTAGTAGCTGGGTGTGCCTTCTGGTCCTGCCTTGTTGCTTTGTTGCCTTCTTCAATTGAGACTGACAGCAACTAGTCATGGCTTTCGATCCTGGCTGGACCTAGTGCAAATGTGCCTTCTGATTTTTCCTTTCTGGAGTTGGAAGTCAGCATGAGCATGCAATCTGACTGGGCCTAGAAGCTAGCAATGAAGCCCAATGCTTCGTTTCATATCTTTCTTCCCCCTGTCTCTTTCGTTTTGGACAAAAAATGGAAACATGGCCTAAGGCCATGTTAACCTTTGTCTTGTGGCCACACTAAATATTAAAGTATATTTAATGAACTCAAGCAACAGGGAACAAAAAGATTAGCCAGAATAATAGATTCAAAGGATGTAAACAAAAGGGAGGCAAAATATCATATACATGCTATGATTGAAACGAAGAATGCAAGGATAAGAGTAACTTACCTTGCTTCAGCCTTGAAGGGGTGTGGGACCTTGAGTGGAGGCCATGGGTGCTGGATTCGAAAGAGGGGGCCGGAAACAAAGCCTGGGATACTGGATTCAAAGGAGGAAAGGAAGCAAGTGTGATGCTTCTTTCCACTGGGTTCGAAAGAGACTGGAGTGTGTTGTTCTTCAGAATCGAAGGAGGTGACAATGATTTTTGGTTTGTTCTTCACAAGTGTTCAAGGACTTGAGAGTTTTTTGTTGTGTTTGAGAAAGTTTGGAAATTCGTTCCCCTGGACCAAAGATCCTCCTTTAGATGTGCAAATGAACTCTCTATTTATAGAGGGAAAAATTGAAATGTGCAGCTTGGTGAAAGAAATAAAATATAGTTTCTTTTAAAGGCCAACACCCACTTGTGTCAACTTTTGATAATCCCAGGATAAAAGTAACAAAATCAAAAGCTTAGACGGGTGGCTCCTAGATTATAGGGGGAAAATGTGCAGAAGAGAAAGGCGCAAGGCTCAAAAACTTTCTAAAAAGGTAGTGGTGTCATCAAGAACAATTTGGTTTGAAGAATAATTTAATATGGAGGGACGCACGAGTTGGAGGCCTATGTAGCCTAACCTATGGACAACTTGACCCTTGGATCGAATACCCTGTCTTTCGTATTGGCCCTACAGATCCAGCCTTCGACCAAACTCAAGAGCAAACGAAATTGAATGTTTCCAACAATGGCATGTCTTTCGATTTGGCCATATTCAACTGCATGTACCATTTTGAACCCTTTTGTTTTTTATTATGTAAGTCCAACCTTCGACCAAACTCAACACAGGCAAAACTAAATATTCCCCACAATGGCATGCCTTTTGATTGGGCCATACTCTGTTGCATGTGCTACTTTGAATAGGCAAGAAAATCTCAATGGCATAGTCAAAATGAAAGGAACTTTGGATTACCTTCCTACTTCACCAACAGAAACCAAATTCCCTAAATGAAGGTTTTCTTGAAATGGATCAAGCAGATAGCTTCGAAGGAGTTTTCAAATCCAAACGAAAGATGTACCTAAACTTGCATTCGAAGGGGGGTCTTGCTCAAAACGAAGGATGTAATCCAAGTGACACGAGGGAGGTTCTAAGTTTAAAATGATGTTTGCATGCAGGCACGCAGAAGGTGAGTGCCCAAACGAAAACTTTCGTGCAGGCACTTGTGTCTAAACAAAGACTTTGCCTTGCAGGGGGTACATGTGGCCATAAAAAATTGATTTTCAAAGTAAGGCACGCAAGCATCATGCTTGGTGAATCGAAGGGTTTGGCTTGCAGGGGGCACATGTGTCCAGCAAGTCATGGCCTTCGATTGCAAACATGCAAGCATCATACTTGTCCAATTGAATGGCTTGCCTTACCGCAAAGTTTGTCTACTCAAAGAAAACATGCAGGAAGTAAAAGGCACAAATGAAGCCTGCAATAAGAAGTCACATGCCCAGACGAGAGAGGCACACTAGCAGCTACTTTTGAGCAATCGAAGGAGGTGAAAAGTCCAATCGAAGGGGCTGAATCGAAAGAGGCATATTTTTCTCCAAATTTGTCAAAATGTTATTTTTATCTGTTTTCTCCCTTTTTGATAGTTTCCTTTTAATTCTGGTGCTAGAAAATCCCAATGTACTTGTGCAAGCTTGAATTTTGAGAATCATTGTGAGAAAAGCCTTGAGATTTGAGCGGGAAAATTTTTGGGTACAACAGCTTTATTCAATGGAGTAGACAAGAACGTGTTCAGGTTGATCAACACATGTACTGTGGCCAATGATGCTTGGGAAATTCTCAGAACAACTCATGAAGGTACATCCAAAGTAAAAATGTCAAGTCTTCCGCTTATCGCCTCTAAATTTGAGAATATAAAGATGAATGATGACGAGATTATCCCAGAATATCATATGGATTCTTGAAATAGCTAATACATATAGTGCTTTGGGAGAAAAGATGTCAAAAGAAAAGGTTGTTAGAAAGATTCTTAGGTCCCTACCTAGTAAATTTGACATGAAGGTGACAACCATTGAAGAGGCTTATAACATCAGCAATATGAGAGTTGATGAAGTTGATGGCTCACTTCAAACTTTTGAGTTGGCTATTAGTGACAAGTCTGAGAAAAAGAACAAGAGCATAACTTTTGTATCCAATGCTAAAGATGAAGAAGGACAAGTTGATCTTGATTATGATGAAGGTCTATCCAATACCATTGTATTATTTAGGAAGCAATTCAATAGAATTCTTAAGATAATGGGTAGAAGAGGAAGACAAAATGTTAAAACATCTCATCTGACATTATGAATAATAAGGAGTTTCAGAAAAATGCTAGATCTGAGGACAAGACCATTCAAAGCCAAGGAATTCAATATTATGAGTGTGAAGGTTTTGGTCCTATTAAACCAGAATGTCCCACTTTTCTCAAGAGGTGGAAGAAGGGATTTAATGTATCTTGGTTTGATGATGATGATTCATAAGATGAGGCTAACAATGAAACTGTAAAACGTGTGATGGCTCTTTCTAGAAGATGGGAAGATGAAGTTTAAGCTTATGATGAAAGTGTTCTCTATGAAGACCTTGATGCATTTACAAGGAAGCATGTGACAGGTGTGAAGAAAGTATTAAGATAGTAGAAGAACAGAGAAAGATCATAGATGAATTAGAGAATGAAAAGAAGGAACTTCTATGTACTGTTTCACATCTTCAAGGTGAGTTATCTCTCTTAAATTCCAAGCTTAATAACATGTCAGATTCTTTGAAGAAGATGAATAGTAGAGCTAATATGGTAAAAGGGGATGGAGATATAGAAGTTAATTATCAGTCTGACAATAAACAAAGAAGAATGTCTGAGAAGAATTCCTTTCCTCCTGAAAGGAAGACAATGATCAACATGTCCAACAACATGTTACAACATCCTGGCAGACATGATGAAACTTTATCCAGATTTCAATTATCCACTTGGATATGTCATTATTGTGGTGAGCATGGCCATATTAAGCCTTTTTGTTATAAATTGTTTGGAGATAAAAAATCTTCAGTTCAGTTTAAGGTTGATCAAGTGAGAAAAAAGAGAAGTGTTGAAAATAGGAATATTAGCTTTATTGATCATACTTCTTATAGAGACTCAAATGGAGAAGAATGGTACTTTAACAGTGGGTGCTCTAGACACATGACATGGGTTTAGAAGTTATTGGTAAATATTAGGCCTCATCCCACGGGGTCTGTAAGATTTGATGATGGGTTTAAAGGTGAAATCAAAGGAGTAGGAAAATCTATGCGTGTTGGTTCTCCTAGTTTGGAATATGTTCTTTATGTGAAAGGATTAACTGCTAATCTCATTAGCATTAGTCAATTGTATGACCAAGGACTATTAGTCAATTCCTTAAAATTTGAGTGTCTGGTCAAAGATGAGAAAGATGTTGTTATGATGAAGGGCATGAGGTCTAAAGACAACTGTTATTTGTGGGAATCTAAAATAATTGTTTACTCTTCCACATGTTCAATAGCCAGTGAGAATGAAGTAAAGCTATGGCACAAGAAACTTGGACATCTTCATCTCAAGAGAATGAAGGAAATCATATCAAAAGGGGTCATTAGAGGAATATCATAGCTCAAGATTGAAGAAAGGCAAGGCTATGATGAGTGTGAAACTAGAATGCAAACTACTGGCACACTCAATGTTGAAACTCATACTACTTTCAAAGTTCTGGAACTTCTTCATATGGACTTAATAGGACCAAGGCAGATAGATAGCATGAGAGGGAAAAGGTATGTCTATGTGGTTATATATGACTTTTCTGGATATACTTGGATGAATTTTCTTAGGGAAAATTAGATGCTTTTGAAGTATTCAAAAATCCATGTCAAAGAAGTCAAGGGGAGAAGAATAGTTTGATTGCCTAAGTCAGAAGTGAACATGACTTGGAGTTTGAGAATGCAAAATTCTCTTAATTTTGTGATTTTGGAGGTATTATTCATGAGTTTTCCCATTACATCACTTCTCTGCAAAATGGAACTATTGAGCAAAAGACTAGGGCAATACAGGAATCAACTAGATTCATGCTTTCTACCAAGAAATTACCATTGGAGTTTTGGGCTGAAGATATGAGTACTGCTTGCTACATTCATAATAGGATCACTTTGAGAGGAGGTACTCCAGCCACTCTCCATGAGATATAGACTGGAAGGAAGCCTACAGTCAAGCACTTTCATACCTTTGGAATTAAATGCTATGCATTAGTAAACAAAGATAAAAAAGGTAAAGAAAATATCATAAGGAATGAAGGAATATTTCTAGGTTACTCTTTAAATAGAAGAGCTTATAAAGTGTTTAAATCCATAACTAAAGATGTTATAGAATCCACAAGTGTGATAATTAATGATTCCTTCCCTAAAAAAGAGAAGGATGTCGAATACAATGTTAGAGAATCTTTTGTGAAGACTGGGGAGAAAAGAAAAGAAGTAATATATGAGTCCACAAGTGTTGATCCAGATAACTCTGAAGTTAGAGTTCAGACAGATCATCTCAAGGAAATCAATACAACACACTCAAATGAAGCAGACATTGAAAATTCATGTCATGTTTCTAAACATGAACCAATGATGTGTTTTGCTATTCAAGAAAGAAGAATATTGAATTGCATTTGTGGGTCACAGTGGGTCCTTAGGTGTTTATATCTAAGAAACAGTCAGATTTCTGCCTCTAGAAATACTATTGTATCTGAGTATGGTGGAACAAGGAGAGATTGTTCTCAACTGGTATGGATAGACCAGATGATGAAGAATAATAATGTCAAACATGATGTCATGACATTATTTGGTGAAGATATGAATGATCTCAGATATTTCATTCAACATGGCTGGAACAAGAATCTTAATAGTCATAAGCAAATTATCGAGAATCTTGCTAGTGAAAGGTTATTACTCTGGAGCATATGAACAACAAGGAACAACTTATTATTGTAAGCAATAGGATTAGAACTTGTACTATTGAAGAGTTATAGAAATTACAGTTATGGAGGAGTGTAACTAATACTGCATATTCCTCTATGTTTTGATGCTTAGGAAGCCTAAGCAAGTTGCTATTGGATGGGACAAAGGCTCTCTACAAAGGAATGGTACCAATACCAAGGAGTGAAGGAGGATCTTTGATAGGGGCAAGAGGTGGAAGACCACCTGAAGTTGGTGAAGTTTGTTTGGTTCCACAAGCTATTTTTTGTTTCCAACTTGTGCTTCCATTTGTATTTATTGCTTGTGTGCAATATGTGTGCTTCCGTTTTGTGTTTATGTTTACTCTACTTTTGTCATGTTTTGTCTAAAAAGGGAGAGTAAAGTGTTAGTGTGTCCTTATGTTAGTACACATGTCTTGCATGTTAAATAACATGATGATATGATTGTGCTACTATTGAGGAGAGAATAGTGATTGTGGTTTCTTGTTGGATGCAACTATTTAGGGGGGAGCATGATAGTATGTCATGCTTGTTGGAGTTTCTGCTGCTGCTGCTACTACTGATGGTGGAGTTTGTATGCATGATGTTTTATATGATGTTCTGACATCTTGCCTGATGTGAGGAAATTCAACTATGAGGCTAGTTTAATCTTTTTCTATTGCTGCCTCTGATGTGTGAACTTGGGTAGTTCATATTATGTGTTTTGGATTTTCTAGTGTTATGGGTTTTCCCTTTAAGGGGGAGTCTTGACCATGTGTGACAGCGGGATTTTGACCTGTCTGTGATGTCAAACCACATGTTCGGACATTTGTCTTCTGGAGTATTGAAGATGGTAATGTGTAACTGCATGTATTCTCTTATGTGTTTTTGTGATACAGTTTGTACAAAGTTTACATGATTGCATATAACTTGTGTTGTGGTGTTATTCCTGTCTCCAGAGTTATTGTGCTTTGGTTGTTTTAGCCAAAATTTACCAAAGGGGGAGATTGTTAGTCACATGGTTTTATGATTGGCTAAATTTTGGTAAAACATAGTTTTATACTGATGTTGAGCAAGATGTTGTAACCTCTTCATCAATTGTCATAACAGTTTTACTGTTATGTGTTTCAGCAAGATGTCGAAGACAAATGTCATGATATCTTGGTATGTGTACAGCAGGCGTTACTATTGCATATCTCTTGACATATTGGATTTGAATTGATGATATCCTTTTGGATATACCTCATCATTATGCACAAGTCAAGGAGATTATTTAAGAACAAAGTGCAGATTTAATTGATTTCATAAAAAGGATCTTTGAGACTTTTTAGGAAACTACAAAAGATTATTCCTATTTTTATGTAAAGATCTTGCAGCTGATTTAAAAAGTGAAGATTGGATTTGATTTGAAGAGTCCAAGCCCATTATGCAAGATTCTATAAATAAGGACTTGTTATGACCTAAAATAGCAAGTGTGATACGGTGGGAGAACTGACTTGATGTTTTGCGTTTTGATCGCATTTGTGCGGATAGCAAGAGTTGCCACCGGCTTTTCTTTTATCCAAAAGGAAAGGTAAAAAAGCACAGGAAAGACCTTTCGAGGTTATTTCTTGGGTTCGGGGGGTAGATTATGGAAAGGGAAGGTATTAGCACCCTTTTCATCCATGGCTTCCCATGGGCTCTTAGTTACTCGCTTAGATTACTTGCTTTTGTTTTGACAGTGTGCTTGTGGTGTGGGCTTTGAAAGTGTTTTGAAAAATCTCTTTGTAATGGTTCTCGTTTCTATAAGAACGCGTACAAAGTTTTGTTTCGAAAGATAGTTCAAAGATGAGTTTTTGTGGATTGTGTTTTGGAAAGTGGTTTTTGGAAAGATATTTTGCAATGGTTCTCGTCTTTATAAGAACGTATACAAAAGGTCTTGTCTTTTGAAAATGTTTTGAGATAAAAGTATTGGTGTAAAAATGTTTTTGTCGTGAGCAAGTGAGCAATTAGGAGCGAATCTACCTACTCGAAAGGTCTCAAATGTTCTTTTCTTCCTCCTTTAGATGTTTCTATCTTACCATTGATTTGGTAAGAAGCCCCATCGTTGGATGTAAAGGGACAGGCGTGGGTTAATTTTACAGTCATCGAAAGCAACTTATGTGACGCTTTAGCAATTTTCCTAAGGGACGAGATCGTTTTATCGAAGGCAACATCGAGGGTCATCGAGGGACTACGATCTTTTTTATCGAAGGGTAATTGCTAAAGAGTCCCATATTCGAGGGACATGACTGTATTTTCGAGGCAACGAGCGAGGTTACCCTAGAGGTGCGCGTGTGAAAAGTGTTTTTGATTCGAGTTAATTTTATCTTTGAAATTAGGTTTATCTAGCGATTGATTTTAAATCTTGCCATGCACGCCTAATTACTATACACTAATAAGTAAAACAACGAAATGCGGAAATTGAAATTCTATGCTATTACAGAGCTTCGGGAATGAGGGGGTACAAATTAATGAATGGGGGTGATAGTAAGAAATAAATATTTAAATCACACAATACAAGTCCAAACCGTTAGATAATTATTTAAGTTAAAACTCTTTTCATTTGATAAAATTAATTAGGACTTAATTAATAATGTCAAACAAAAATTATTTTAAAGTTAATAATTATTTAAAACAAATATTAACCTATTTGCAATTTTTAAATGTATGCTAAAATATAAAATAAAAATCAAATAATAAAAAAATATTAACAACAAAAAATAAATAAAGGCAAAGCTAGAAATGGGCCTGCAAATATAGCAAAACTGGGGGTGTAGAAATCAAAAGGCCCAATGCCTCTGGATGATTAGGTTCATCAGCCCCCTGGGGTGCACCATGGGCGTGCATCTATGGTGCGTTAAAGGGTTATGATGGATGATGATATGGAAAAAGATGGTAGTATGATGAGGGTACATGAATGACTAACATAGGGATGTATGTTTGTGATTATTCAGGATGATTAAAGAGGTGGTGACAAGTGTCACCACCGGATTGGGCCAAGGTGTAATTAACTAACAAAACAAAATTAACTACGCTGGAAGCACAGAACCCTCATAATTCATATCTTTTTATCTCTCTTAATGTGCTACTCTCTCTTCTCTCTTGTTCTGAGTCTTTACCAGAGAAGACCACCTGGCCGCGCCAGAAATCGCCTTACG
Organism: Vicia faba; assembly: GCA_948472305.1. Classification (NCBI taxonomy): domain Eukaryota; kingdom Viridiplantae; phylum Streptophyta; class Magnoliopsida; order Fabales; family Fabaceae; genus Vicia; species Vicia faba. Next base: position 643,986,839 of record OX451736.1, on the reverse strand, counting down.
GCGGTGGCGAGACTCCAAACACTATTTTTTTTAGATCATTCTAATCGTCTCCTTTCCCTGGTTACTAATTTGTGATTAATTTTTGCAGATTCTTACTCAATAACCTAAATCTAAAAAGGGGGAAACCAAAACCCTAGTTCTCAGTTTGATGGGATCGGTGAAGGTAATGATGCATGCATTGATATATCAATGAAAATAAAGGAAAGAGAAGAAAGAGATCATCTGTGAGGTCCGGATCTGTGACCTTACTAACCTCCTAAAGCTCTCTCCGGTAAGACTATTCTGACCCTGTGCTTATAAATTGCTTTCTCTCTTCTTCTGAACTTGTGGTCTTAGATTTTTTTCTGGAAGGGTTTTTTGAACAAATGGAAAATGATGATGATGATTAGAGTTTGGCTTACTTGGTAGCTTGTTGTGATTTGGTTTTTTTTGCAATTTATGAGATTTGTGTGTAGCTTTGTATGTTCTGAATGGATTTTGAAAAGGGAATAATGATGAACAAAATATTTGGCTTTCTTTACTGTTTGTTTGAGTTACTGATTTGCTCTGGGTTTTTGAGTAGTCATATTTGATGACAATGTTTGGGTGATGGACTTTGGTGATGGAACTTGGTGATGGAATTTTTGTTAGTTTTCGTTGGTTATTGTTTTGTGGCTTCTGGTTTTACAGTAATAGCTCGATGTTTCTGGCTATTGTGATGTTTGATAATCTGTGGCTTTTGGTTTTGTGATGCTTTGATATCTGTGGCTTTTGGTTTTTGGCTCTTTGATGTTTGATGATTCTGTTTTTTGTGATATTTGATATTTGCTGGTTCTGGTTTTTTGATACTTGCTGGTTCTATTGTGTTGCCTCCTCTTTAGTTCAAGAAATCTCTTCTCTTTTTATAAAACAGTGGTATCCTTGTTATCAGATTAGGGTGAAAATAGGAGGGAAAAACTTTGTGAATTTTGACAGTTTTGGTTTTTCTAGCTTTGGGCTTTAGAGTGAAGATTGAACTATGTCCAGTTTGGTGCAAGTTTGGGCAGGTTTTTGAACTATAATGCAGGTTGGTTTGTTGTGGTTTATTTTGACATGCTTTTATGCAGAATTTGGACAGGTCTTGTACTGCTATGGGCAGCATAAGGATGCTTTGAGAGCAAGTCTTCTTGGACTGTTTTTTGTAGCATGCCTTTGTATCAATAGCAGTTTGTTTGTATTGGCATGGCTTTAGGTTATTTGCTGGCTAGGTGATATCTTTCCTCTTTCCTCTTTTTATGAAATAAATCACTTTTTTGCTTTTGATATATTTTCTGAAGGGTTTGCTTTATTTAGGAAAGTGATGATATGTGAACAAGCTGAGCAAGTTAACTTGTATTTCAATATTTGGTGCTTTTGACCCTTTGGCCTGTTAATTGCATATTGTTTGTTTTGTTTTGTTGTAGCCTTTGTTGTATTTTCTTGTTGGTTTGCAGCAGGTTTGGTTCTGCCTTGGACAGCTTGCTTGTTGTCTGCTATTTGGGCAGCTTGACTGCTGCATCTGGCCCGCTGTTATTGTTTTGCATAGCACTGCTTTTTTGTGATACAGTTTGGCTGTTTGTATAGTTTGACTTGTGCATTTGGCTGCTGCTGTTTGCAGCCTGTTGCTTTTGTTGCAGTTTGAAATGTTTGTATTTGCTGCCTTTCCTGTCCAGTTTGTATATTTTCTGTTTCCCTTTTTTTTTGTGAACCAAAACCTAGGTTTTGAGATTTGCAAAAATATGGAGAAATGGATGGTAATTAAAACAAACAAAATTTTGATTCCTAAAAGAAAACCCAAGTGATGAAAATCATTTTTGCTTGGACTTTTCAATGTTGATTATTTGCTAATGTTTTTTTCCTTTCTTTTGTTACATGTACAAACAATTGAATGGCAAGCGAGACAAGATGAAGATAAGACCATGGCTAGCAATGTGGAATTTCTTGAAGATGAACCAAAGAATCTTGAAGAAGAAGCAATTCTTTCCTTGTAAATTTAACTTGTATTTCACTTGTAATCCATTTGTAATCATTTGTAATTTACTTTGTGAATGACCCACAAAATGTAATGAACACAAAACTTGAGTAATAGTGAAATTTTTTGTACAAAACTTTGAGTTTTAGTTTAATTTTGCAATTCTTGATTGAATGTTTTGAATAAAACATCTTGGCTTGGTAACTTGCATTTTAAGCAAACACAATATGATAGGATAATTCATGTATTTTGCACTCTTAAACAAAATTAATGTTTAAAAGCTCCAACCCAGTTGATTAATTGCATCCATAATCATGATTATTTAAAATGATAGTCTTAAACTTTAAAACCTTATCCAAACAGAACATGCTCCCAAGAATAACATCAACCCTCAGAAAATTGTGGTTAAGAAAAATTAAAATCACACAAATGCCTTTGCAGTTATCTGGGCCATGGATTGGGCAATCTTACAATGTGACGTTTGAAAATTGACTTAAACAACCTTTAGGAGACATGGTGATTTATTTGAAACCTTGATGACTCAATTTCCTTTGAGAAGTGCAAAACCCTAATTGTTGACTGGTTGCCTAGGAAGAGAATCTACTTGATCAACTTTTGAGCCAAATTGAGTGTTTGAGAAACCCTGGGATAGCATCTTGAGTGAAAATGGGAGGGAAAATTTTGGGGTACAACAGCAAGTATTCACATAGAAGAAATGGTGTGTGCAACATAAGGATTGGGGTCTTAGGAGTCTTTTAGATTCTTAGTGTTTGTGTTCTTTGTATGTCACTTATGTATCTTTTGATGCATTGAGTATATTGATTGTTGCTTGTTTGTCAAGCTATTATTCTCACTCATGAGCTTTTAAGAAAAGAGTTAAATATTGTTCTTAGTTGAAGCTTTTAAGAAAAACTAAGTATTATTTATTTTAAGTGTAATCTTCTATTGGTTTTAAAGTCTAGTCACAAGGTTTGTGGAAGTAGGTATGTCACTGGGGTTATTGGAAGTGAGAGGGGATCTCATATCTAGTGGTCTTTAGGTAGAAGTGGCACAATATACTGATTAGATGAGAACTTGTAAATTATGGTTGTTTTAGCTTTAAACTAATACTATCATAGTGGATTTCGTTCCTGGCTTTGTATCCATCAGAGTAGGTGACGTTGCACCTAATTGGGTTAATAATTGATTGTGTTATTTAAATTTCTGAAATTTATATTTCTGCACAATCAACAGTTTTAGTAGGTTTTCTGTCATTAGATGTCATAACGTATGTCCTGACATCGTGCTTATGTGTTAAGACATTAGTGTTTACATTTGTATTGTAAGTTCCAGAATCTCAGGCTACATTGAAATACAATGACTATTATTCTCCTTAACAACTTTGAATTCCAGTGTTGAAACTGTTGAGCAATGATGAGATTCCTTGATGGATGACGTTGCTTCAGGTGATCAAGTCATGTCTGATGCAGTTACTTTCCATGAATCCCTAACATTTTCCTATATTTCCCTTTTAGGTTTTCAATCTACCAAGATAATTGTTCTATTTATGTCTCTAATTTTTTTCCTGGACCACCCTTTCAGATTTTTAACCCACTGAGACGCTCATTTTTTCCTAAGTCTCCCTTTCGAGTTTTCAACTTAGAGAGTTGTTCTTTTATTTTTCTAGGTGAAGTATTTCTTGAGTGCATCAGCATTCACAGAACGTGGGAGCTCCTCACCATCCATAGTTGTAAGAATCAAGGCACCGCCAGAGAAAGCTTTCTTGAACACATATGGGCCTTCATAATTAGGAGTCCACTTGCCCCTAGAATCAGAGTTAAAAGACAATATATTTTTGAGAATGAGATCGCCTTATCTGAATACACGAGGTTGAATCTTCTTATCAAATGCTTTCTTCATTCTCTTCTTATATAATTGTCGTGACACCAGGCCGTCATTCTATTTTCTTCTATCAAATTCAATTGATCATATCGGCTTTGGCACCATTCAGCCTCAGTCAACTTGGCTTCCATCAAGACTCGCATTGAAGGGATCTCAACCTCTACAGGGAGACTGCTTCCATTCCATAAACAATAGAGAAAGGGGTCGCCCCTATTGAAGTGTGAACGGATGTACGATACCCATGCAGAGCAAAAGGGAGCATCTCATGCTAATCCTTATATGTAACAACCATGTTTTGGATGATCTTCTTAATGTTCTTATTCGCAGCTTCAACAACCCCATTCATCTTAGGCCTGTAAGGAGAAGAGTTATGATGTTCAATCTTGAAACTGTCACAAAGATCTTTCATCATCTTATTATTCAAGTTTGAAGTATTATCAGTGATTATCTTACTTGGGAAACTATACCGACAAATAATCTAATTCTTCATAAATCAAACTATAACTTGTTTGGCCGTGTTTGCATAAGATATCGCTTCAACCCATTTGGTAAAATAATCAATAGCCACTAGGATGAACCGATGTTTGTTTGAGGCTTTAGGTTTAATAATTCGAATCATGTCAATGCCCCACATAGATAAAGGCCAGGGAGAGGAGACAATGTTGGTAAGAGTTGGAGGCACATGAATCTTATCAACATAGATCTGACACTTGTGGCATTTCTTCATAAACTTGCAGCAATCAGATTCTATTTTTTGCCAATAGTAACCCACTCTGAGCATCTTCTTAGCCATTGAATGTCCATTGGCATAGGTAATAAAGGATCCTTCATGAACTTCTTGCATTAACATGTTTGTTTCAAGTATATCCATGCATCTGAGCAAGACCATGACAAAATTCCGCTTGTATAACACATCTTTATTAAGGAAGAAATTTTTATCTAATCTTCTCAATGTCTTTCTATCTTTATTTTATGCCCCAAGTGGGTAATTTTGACTTTTTAGGAAATGCTTGATATCATGATACCAAGGCTTATCATCTGATGCCACTTTTACTGCAAACACATGAGCAGGTCCATCAAGACGTCTGGTTTTAATTTGAGGCGCTTCATTTTGGAAATTCACTTTGTAAATGGAAGACAAAGTGGCCAAAGCATCGGCCATATGATTCTCATCTTGAGGGATATGATTAAATTTAATTTTATTGAAGAAGGGTAACAACCTCCTTTCATAATCCTTTTAGGGAATCAAGCCAGGATGACGAGTCTCCCATTCTCATTTAATTTGGTTAATCACCAAAGTTGAGTCTCCATAAACATTAAGAATCTTGATTTTGAGATCAATGGCTTCTTCGAGACCCCTAATACAAGCTTCATACTCTGCGATATTATTTGTACAATCAAACATCAACCTTGCAGTGAAAGGGATATGGGAACAATGAGGAGTAATAATAACTGCACCAATCCCTTTACCATAAGCATTCATAGATCCGTCAAATATTAAACCCCATCGAGATCCAGGCTCAAGGACTTCCTCAGGCAACGTTTCATCATAATCTTTATCTTTTAGATACAAAACATCCTCGTCAAGGAAGTAAAATATGATGGACTGGTAATCTTCAATTGGCTAGTGAGCCAAATTATATGCCAAGACACTTCCTTTAATTTCTTTTGAGTGCGGTATTTAATGTCATATTCTGACAGTAGCATATGTCAACGGGTAATTCTTCCGATAAGAGAAGACTTTTCAAAGATATACTTGATCGGATCAATTTTAGATATCAACCAAGTAGTATGAGTTAACATATACTGACCCAAATGCTTTGTAGCCCAGGATAAAGCACAACTGGACTTCTCAAGCAATGAATATCGAGACTCACAGTCTATGAATTTCTTGCTTAAATAGTAGATGGCATATTCTTTCCTACCAGTCTCATCTTGCTGACCCAAGATACAACCCATGGAATTCTCTAACACAGTCAGATACATGATCAAAAGTCTTTCTTCAACAGGAGGGAGCATAATAGGAGGCTCAAGAAGATACTCTTTGATTCTGTCAAATTCTTTGTGGCAATCATCAGTCCACACACAACCCTATTCTTTCTTTAATAGTTCGAAGATTGGCTCATAAGTAGCAGTCATATGGGAGATAAATTTGGATATATAATTCAAACGTCCGAGGAAACCTTTCACTTGTTTTTTTGTCTTTGGTGCTGGAATTTCCTGAATATCCTTTACTTTATCAGGATCAACTTCAATACCTCTCTGGATGAAAATAAAGCCCAACAATTTCCCCGAACAGATACCAAAAGTGCATTTGTTTGGATTCAAGCAGAGACGGAACTTCCTCAAACACTAAACTAGCTTTAACAAATCATCAATATGACCCTCTTCAGTCGGCGACTTATCAATCATATCATCAACGTAGACTTTTATTTACTTGTACATCATGTCATGGAATAGGGTAGCCATTACTCTCTGGTACGTTGCACCAACATTATTCAACCCAAAGAGCATCACTTTGTAGCAGAATGTTTCCCAGGGTGTGATAAATGTAGTTTTTCCATTTCCTCAGGAGCCATATTAATCTAATTATAGCCTGAAAATCCATCCATGAAAGAGAAAACATTGAATTTTGTCGTGTTGTTCACCAATACATCAATATGTTATAAAGGGAAGTCATCTTTTGCACAAGCCTTGTTCAGGTCTCTATAGTTAACACACATGTGGAATTTCCCATCTTTCTTTGGTACATGCATAATATTTGCAATCCACTGAGGATAAACTGATATGACAAGAAAACCAGCATCAATCTGCTTCAAAACATCCTCTTTGGTCTTAAGAGCCATGTCAGGATGAGTCCTCCTCAACTTTTATTTTTAGAGGCAACATATGCTCTACAATATTTGTATTAAGGCTTGAAATATATTGATAGGACCAAGCAAACACATCCGCATATTCTCTAAGCAATTATATCATATTGCCTTTGATATCTTGACCTAGCAGTGCCCCAATCTTGACTTCTTTCCTCTCTTCTTCAGAACCCAAGTTGACCAATTCCATCGGCTCTTGGTATGGCTGAATAGTCTTCTCCTTATGCTCAAGCAAACAAGTGATTTCTTAGGGATCTCATCGAATTCCTCTTATCTAGCTTCATACACAAGAAACTCAAAGTTGGGAAAGGGCGTAGAGTCATTGTTTTCAATGGGTTTTTTAATTAATCTGCACATATGATTGATGCTTGTTTTTAGAAAACGGATACATTTGACAGTGATATGTAGATATTGAAATTATTATTTTTATGGGTTTTTTATATTACCATTTTTTCATAAAATCAAAAAGTAAAAGCACAATATGGATAAAAAATATCTTTTTATGATGAATTTAATAATTGCAACAAAAAGGTCAGCCCAAACAATTCACTTTCACCTTGGGCAAAGTGAAAGGATTTTATTTTTGAAAACAATAAAAACTAATTACTTTGAAATGTGCATAACGGAAGGAATATCAATAGTTGTCTAATTCTGGTTGGCCCCTCCATGCATCACAAAGTTTAGATAGTATGCCTCATAATCAATAATAGAGTCAACCTCCAGATGAATTAGATTGACAAAACCTCTATTGTGGAACACATATTCAATCAGGGGAAAAGAAACCTCCTTCTTCACAACCTTTCCAGATGCATGAGAAAATCCCAAACCGACATGATGCTTGTTATCTAGAATATTAGAACTTGGCCCCATCCTTCGGCAGGTCCAAGCTGAACAACCTGTTTCGCATCCTTCACGGAAGAGATGGATGCCCCACTCTTCTTAACACAATCCACATAAAGGGATTGAAAATGAGTACCAACAACTTTATTTGCATCGATATAACTGAAAGAAGATAGATGGATCACCAACACCGCTTGCTCACCTCCTATAACCATAAGTTTTCCATTCCTTACCAATTTAAGCTTCAAATGAAGGATAGAGGTAACTTTCCCAACCTCATGAATCCATGGGCAACCTAACAAGAAAGTATAAGCTGAATGGATATCCATCATTTCAAATGTAATCTGAAAAGAGTGAGGCCCAATCTTCATGGGGAGATCCACTTCTCCACTCACAGATTTCCTCGACCCATCAAAGGCCTTCACAACCACTCCACTGAACCTCATATGGGTTCCTCAGTAAGCCAACCTTGATAAAGTGGATTTAGGAATCACATTCAACGCCAAACCATTGCTAATCAACATATTCGATAAAGAATCATTATGACCGTTCATAGATATATGTAGAGTCGGGTTGTGATTTCTACCCTACTCGAGTAACTCCTCATCACTGAAGCTCAAGTTATTGCACGCAGTTATGTTACCCACAATTCTATCAAAGTAGTCAATAGTAACATAATGATCAATTAGTGCTTGATCCAATACCTTCATCAGGGATTCTTTGTGAGCATCATAATCCATCAACAAAGATAAAATAGATATTTTGGAAGGAGTTTTAAGGAGTTGGTCAACGATCTTATAATCATTCTTCTTAATCAGCTTCAAAACCTCATCAACATCATCATTTTCATTCAAACAACTAGACTGACCTATAACCAACCTAAATCCATCCTGCACAACAGGTTCTTCAACCTGTACTTGCTTACCAACAACCCTAACATCCTTAGGGGCACAAAAGAGAACACAAAACCACTACTGGTCACCCTGCTAACATCAACAATGTTAATAACAAAAGGAAGAGATGTAATATTGACTTCCCTTCCATCTTCAATCATAGATGCATTATACTTGTATGGAACGACACTCTCACTATTATAGGGAACATGCCCTGACAGACTGATAACCAAAGGAATAGACTTCTGACTGTTGTAAGAAATCACCATCGGTTCAGGTACATTGAAATGAGGAACAATCACATTAACTTCATCCACTTCAGCCCTTTCTCTGGAAATATAAATGAGCCTTTGGTCCAACATTTCTTGGAGATACTTTTTTACCATGGAATAACCACGGGGACTTCTCGAACAAATTCTGCATGAGGCATGATCATGTTCATAATCACTGAGCTCACACAGGGTCCTATGCATATCTACCAAAGATCCTATTATCAGATTAACATCGAAGATACGGTAATCACCAGGACAACCTTCCACCATATTGACAATAACACCCCCATGATTAGGCATTGGACTAGCTTGAATATTGGATCCAAAATCTTTAAAATATAGAATCCCACTCTGCACCAGCTTCTACACATCAGACTTTAAATCAAAATAATTCTCAATGCTATGACCAGGTGCCCCCCAATAGTATGCATATAATTGATCTTATTTCCATTTACATTCTTACCATTTTTATTTGGCCTTTTACTTTATGCATTTTATCTTTTTGCTTCTCTTGTTTTATTACTTCAAAAGAACAAAAACAAAATAAAATGGATAAAACCATTAAAAAAAACTTTTCATCTGATCTTGTTGACTTTGTGTTAATATCCCTTGCTTGAGGAGTATTTTGGACTTTGTACCTTAGGGCTTAATGATTTCCTTTGCTTGGAGTGATTGTATCTGAGACTTTGTGATTCATCTGGACCTTTGAACTTCAATGCGAGACTTGACCTTATTCTTAGAAACTTTGATCTTTACTTGAAGACTTGGAATTCAATTTTAAGATCTGTGACATTGACTTTCATCTGGAATTTTTTGTGTTCATCTGCTTCCATTGTTTTCTCTAGATGATTCATCAACTTAAGTGCTTCTTCATGTGATTTGCTTATCTTGTGGTTTAATCCAAAGGGAAAGGAATTCTCATTTTTACCAATGTCAAATCCTTTCTCCATCTTGTGGTTAGTACACTTACACACACAAAGGCTTTCTCTTGAGCTACCTTACAATGAGAAATTTTATTTCATGTCATTTACTTTATGCTTTAGGATAGTCTCTTTATCTCCTACCAACTTCTTCAATTTTCAAAACTTCTCCCTATTTTCAAAACTTCTTATTTCAAACATCAAACATTTTCTTAATATACCTTGACCTTGTCAAGTGATCCCGGAAATCTTTTTTCTTAATAAATGCTAAAACAATTAAGAATATTTAAACTCTTTTCAAAACTTCTAAAAAGACAAACCTCGTCAAATTTATTTGTGTGCCTTTGTGCATGTTTATTTTAAACATTTTCAAAGGATTAGATATTAGTATATTCTAGTAGTAATACAAACCACTATACTTCTACAATATGTTGAGAAGTGATTGATATTTTCCACTTGCATGTTGAGACGTGTTTGTGAGAAAGTCCAAGTAAAATTCTCCATATCAAGAAGACGCAAATGATCACTTTGTCATGCTTGTGGGTAGTAAGTTGTATTTTCCACTCGAGTACGACAAAATGTCTTTTCAATTTAAAATCAATCAACAAAATTTTGTGTTTATTTTTAACACGAACCACGAGGCTCTTATTTCCTTATCTCCGAGGGAGGATACATAGGCACAGGACTCTTAAAGTCTTGGCGAGTACAAAATAATAAAATACTTATTTTCTCATCACCCCAATATTTTTGCAAACAACCATGTTTTAGCATAACACATATGTTCAGGAGTACCATAGATGTGTGTGGTGCTAATACCTTCCCTTTGCACAACCAACCCCTGTATCCATATCTCTCTTTTGTTTTATTTTCGCATTAGGTTTTCTTGATATTTCCCCTTTCATTTGGAAGTAATAAAGTTCGGTAGAGACTCTTATTTTTTGAGTTAAGTTAATCAATATCTTAATCTCAATTTTCTCGCCACAATAGTACCATGACCTCATTTCATTTCGTATAAATAGAGGACGGTTTTGCCTTTGTTTGCAAACTTAGACAGCTACAAAACTTCTCTGATTTCACTCACGAGAAGCTCCAAAAACCAGAACCCCTTTTTCATTTTTATTTTATTTTAACTACAAATCTCATCCAAGAATCACTCATCAGCACCATCTGAACTAACTAAACCATTGTTGAAGCTTAAAACCTCCTGCAACCATCAAATTGGTTTCACCATTGTTGACCTTTGAAGCTTCAACTGAAAAGTTAGATACGAGTTAAATTTCTGAACAAACAAGTTACCATACTCTTCCTCTTGATTCACTGATTAAAATCCCTCACTTACCTGAAATTTATTGTTTGTATTTAGCATTTAGTTTAGTTTGAAGAACTAGTTTTCTTTATGTTTTTAAGCATATTCTCTTTGCTCATAGCCAATCAATGTCTCTAATGCAGAGAGACATGAATGGTGACACGAGTAGAAGCACAAATGTGTGTTGTTTGAGCTTAAAACTCATAGTTCATGGATTCGTAGATATTGAACCAAAGTTGAAGACGATGAAGCATTGCACACTTTTTGGTAAGAAATTCAAATTCCAGCCAATGAACGCTTTCTGCACAGCTATCCATTAAGCTTTTTTAATTTTCTTTTTGTTTTAATTCATTTATTTCCTTTTTCTTTTCTGATTTATTTTAAATAGCTCCTTTAACCTTTTTAACTCCAATTTTTTTCACAAATTACAAAAATTATTTTATACCACTGTGATACGGTGGGAGAACTGACTTGTAGGTTTTGCGTTTGTATTCTAAAATGTTGTGGTTAGCAAGAGTCACCACCAACTTTTCTTTTATCCAAAAAGGAAAGGTGAAAAAGCACAGGAAAGACCTTTAGAGATGTTTTTGAGTTTGAGGGGTAGATTATGAAAAGGGAAGGTATTAGCACCCTTTTCATTCATGGTTTTCCATGGGCTCTTAGTTACTAGCTAGATCACTTGCTTTTGTTTGAAAATGTGCTTTGTTAGGTTTTTGAAAGTATTTTGAAAAGGCGCCACCGTTTAGGCAAACTTTGTAATAGTTCTCGTTCGTAAGAACATATACAAAGTGTTGAGCTTTTGAAAATATTCCATGTTTGGAAAGTATTTTGAAAGTGTTTTTGAAAGTGTATGTGATTGTTTTTGAAAATAGCAAGGATGTTTGTTTTGAAATTGAGCAAGCAACTAGGAGCAATCTACCTACTCAAAAGGTCTTAGATGTTCTTTTCCTCCTCCTTTAGACGTGGCTATCTTACCATTAATTTGGTAAGAATCCCCATCGTTGGATGTGAAGGGACGGGCATGGGTCATCGTATAACCATGATAGCAATGTTGTGAGATGACTTAGCACTTTTCTTTAGGGACTAAGATCATTTTGAAAGGCAACTTTGATAGTGTCATCGAGGGACTATGATCTTGTGTTTTCGATTTGTTTGTGCTAATACATCCCACATGTATAACATGGTCATTTTTGTAAGGCAACAAGTGGAATTACCCTAAGGGTGTAAGTGTGCGAGTGTATTTGATTGCATGCATAATTTGTCTTGAATTAGGGTTTTCTAAACATTAGTTTTAGTCTTGCCATACACACCCTAATTACTAACAATATATTAAAGCAATAAAAGTATGGAAAATAAAGATTCTACGCTATTACAATCATTAGGGAGATGGGGTGTACAAATTTCAAATGGAGAATGCAAATTAAATCCTATATTACTATTACAACCATATTGAATGGATAAGAATGTACAGGAAATGTAAAATGTTTGTCTCTCTTTGAAAAAAGAAATAAGTTTTGTTTAAGAAAATATTTTTTGTCTTTTTATATTAAAAGAAAATATAATATGTGAATATGAAATATTTTTGGTATTTTTTATTAATGAAAAATAAAGATGATGGAAAAAAATAATAAAAGAGAAAGAAAACAAAATCAGCGCAAATGCTGAAAATAGAAGAGGTCAGAAGTTTTGACTCTGACTTGCTACACAAACAGAACGTTAGTAGAAATATGGAAGCTCAGAAGTTCTGGATCTTCTGAGAACTCAGAAGTTTTCAGAAGTTCTGATGCAACTGTCAGAACTTTGTCTCCCTTCTCCATGCTGGTCAGAACATCTGCAACTTAGTCATTTCTTAACAAAACAGAAGTTGCACACATGACAGTTATGACAAGTTTCATGAAATATCAGAAACACAAATCAGAAGCAACATGAATTTGCTAATCCTAATTTTGAGTCCTAATCTCTTTATGAAACTCCAAACTGGGATTCCTTCTACTTAGGCAGGCAGATGCATGAAATTTCAGAATATGTACATCATCAGGATCAGAATATCTACATTGTGTTAAATATTGCAAAATCTGACAATGCCTAATTAGTATGATGAGTGTCAGCAGAAAACCTACCTTGCAGCTGGAAGATACTCTGGGAGCTGGAACCTGGTTCTGACCACTTGTGATGTTCTGAACAGCTTCCTCATGTGTTTAGCAGACTGGAAACTTTTAACTTGGGCTGTAAATGATTAGAACATTCTGGAACAACCAAGGGATAAAGTTCTGACTTTTTGAGTGGGAATTTGATGGAGAATGTTTTACAGTTTGACTACAGAAGTTTGGATAGCTTTTAAATGTATATCAAAAAACTGTATAGGTGGTTTTAGTCAAGAAACACTTGAGGAAAAATGGATTTTGAATGCAAGAATCCAATGCTAAGATTTTATATTTTTGTGTTCATAGTTTCCTGGATTCTTGGAATTTTTTTTCAGGGGTTCAAAGCTTTTCTTTCTCAAGTTTTTCCACCTCTTTCACACATTTTTCCTTGACCTCTTCTCAGTGGCCAGTGGTGTTCTATTTATAGGCAAAAGTTTTGTAGTTTAGAGAGGTCAAGTGGCACCAATATCATAGGCTAGATGCTGACTTACTCTTGAAGTAAGCTTAAACAAGTGTGGTTCAATGCACCAAGTGGGATGGTTAGCAGCATCTAAGCTGGATTTGTCAGCATGAATTAAGGAAAAGTAGAAGCAGCGCATGGGCCTAGCATACTTTTGCACAAAAGTTTGTCTTCCCAAGACAGTAGGGGTACACGTGGGGGAAATCCTTTGGATAAAAACTCAAAAGTGGTTGTGAGCATTAAATGAGCATTAAATGATGATGAGATTTATCAAATCAGAATTCCTGCCATGTGAAACTATGCATTATTTCTTAATTCTGGAACAGAAGTTTTGCTTCAGCGTAGCATCCAACCTCTGATCTTTGTATCTTCTGGTTCCAGCATATTCTGAAGGATCCCTCAGACTTTCCAGTAAGCTTGCAGCATGCTTTATAACCTTCTTTGATTTACCCTGGCAAACTCTGACTGAACCTCTGTGAACACTGGCCCAGAAGTTCTGACCAAACTCTGTCTTGAGAATATCCAGAATTTGATGAGTGTGAACACTGGCCCAGAAGTTCTGACCAAACTCTGTCTTGAGAATATCCATAATTTGCTGAGTGTTATGGTGATAATCTAGTCAGAAGTTCTGAAATTGTCATATTTCTTAAACACTTAGAAAAATTTCTAAGTATTTAGAATTTGACTTTTCCAAAGTAAAATTTGACTTTTGAAATTCTTGATGAAACAAATTTCATATTCCAATATGTCTTGATGAAATATGATTTTTGAGATTTGATTTTGATCCAAAAGTCAAAGTTAGACTTCTCAGTGTGCAAATGACCATTTTTCCCTTGTGAATGGTTTGCTTGGAAAAATTGATAATTCAAGGCTTGGAATTGGATGAAAGAAAACTTTAGGATCCAGGGTGTTTCCTTGAAAAATGAGAGGGCAAATTTTGGGGTACAACAGCTGCCCCTTTCAATCTTCTTACACCTGAAGAGTTAGATTGGTAAATCTGCCATTCGTGACTTGAAGGTGGAAGATGATTGAACACTAGAGTGCCCAGAAAATTTGCACTCGAAGATGGATGGTGAATGGGCTTATAGATTCCATTTTGAGGAATGTTGGTAAACGCTGGAAGAAGTATCAACACAAATATCTTGTTGATTTATACTAAACTTGATGTTTTACCTATGAGAAAAGGGGTTAGTAAAATGCAGATGCTTGCATGATGTTCACCAGATGTGTTATCATGCTAAATGCATATGGTATGTACATGCTATGATATATGAATGTGAAATATATGTTTTTGTCCGGGAAAATAAATCCCTGACTACTCCTGAGGAAATCCTGGGAGGTTGAATCCCCGATTGCCTGTTGGAAATGAAGAACATGCATATCTTCAAATTTTGTTGAAAGGATGCTTTTTCTGGGGAATATCGCTCAAATGTCAGTTGTTATCTGGTCGGATCTAGGCTTCACCATTGCTGAGGATGAAGTAGTTGGTTGCTATCTGGTCGGATCCAGGTTTCACAATGACTTACTGGAAGAAGAGATGAATTAACTATTATCTGGTCGGATCCAGGCTTTGCAGAAAATTCCTTGAAATTTAATAGTTATCTGGCCGGATCCAGGCTTCACAACAACTTGTTGGGGATACGGAAGTTAACTATTATCTTGTCGAATCCAGACTTCGCAGTAACTGGAAATGGTAACTACTATTTGGTCGGATCCAGGCTTCGTAGTGACTTGAAATGGTAACTACTATCTGGTCGGATCCAGGCTTCGCAGTGACTTGAAATGGTAACTACTATCTGGTCGGATCCAGGCTTCATGGTTTTTGGAAAGATGTATTATTATCTGGACGAGTCCAGGCTTCGTAACATCTTTCTAGGGATCATAGTTAATTGTTATCCGGTCGGGCTCCAGGTTTCACAATAAACTGTTTGATAACTGTTATCTGGTCGGGTCCAGGCTTTGCATATTTCTGAGGTTGATGAGGTCAATTATTATCTGGTCGGGTCCAGGTTTCACAATAGATTGTTTGGAAACTGTTATCTGGTTGGGTCCAGGCTTTGCAGATTTCTTTGATGAGGTCAATTTTTATCTGGTCGAGTCCAGGTTTTACAACGAATGTCTGAGGGTGATTGCTATCTGGTCAGATCCAGGCTTCGCAACGGCTTTCTTGAAAGGATGGAAATGAGGACTGATATCTGGTCGGGTCCAGGTTTCTCAGCCATTTGTTGGGGATAGAGAGACAACTCTACTGGGTAAAAGAAATTAAACCTTGGTCGGATTGAGTTTAGGTTCTTCTATATATTTGAAGAGTTAGGCTATTATCTGGTTGGGTCCAAGTTTCATAGCATTTTTGAAATTGAGATCAATTGTTATCCAGTCGGGTCCAGGCTTCAGTAACTCAAACTGTTATCTAGTCAGGTCCAGGATTTAGTAATCGAAGAAGTTAAACTGTTATCTGGTCGGGTCCAAGTTTCAGTAACTCAAACTGTTATCTGGTTGGGTCCAGGTTTTAGTAATCGAAGAAGTTAAACTGTTATCTAGTCGGATCCATGATTCAGTAACTCAAACTACTATCTGGTCGAGTCTAGGTTTCAGTAATCGAAGAAGTCATACTGTTATCTGGTCGGGTTCAGGATTCGGTAACTCAAACTGTTATTTGCTCAGGTCCAGGTTTCAGTAATCGAAGAAGTTAAATTGTTATCTGGTCGGGTCCAGGTTTCAGTAACTCAAATTGTTATCTGGTCGGGTTCAGGTTTTAGTAATTGAAGAAGTCAAACTGTTTATCTGGTCCGGTCCAGGCTTCAGTAATAACTTGAAAATTGTGCCAATATATGGTCGGATCCAAGCTTCATAGCATCTCTTGAAAATAATAAAGGCTTTGCTGACGGTTTTACTGGGGATTAGGGGTTGTGGCCCTGTGATTTGCAGTATTTTGAAAGGGAAATTCAAACTGGAGAGTATAGACTCAGTCGGGTAAGGAAGACTCAGCTTGGGAGGATACACCCAACTGGGGATGATGGGCTCATCTGGGGAGGATGGATTCTGTTTAGAGATAAAAGCCTTGGCTGTAAAAGATATACTCAACTGGGAAATTTGGGCTCAACTGGGGAATTCAGGCTCAACTGGAGAAGATATACTCAGCTGGGGAAGATAGACTCAGTTGGGCAATTCGTGGTGTCTTGATTGTTGTATGTTGAGAAATTTGCACTTGGTTGGGGAAATAACTCTGTTGGGGAAATAAACCCTATTGAGGAGGTGAATTCCCTTTAGAAAGAGATCCCCTATGCTTCAATCTTGTAAAAATTGACTTAGCTGGGGAGAAAGTTGCCAAGAGATTGGGACTCCGGTCAGGGATTGTCTTAAGCAAAGAGATTTTGTGGGCAACTTCTTTAGGGAAAGGTTTATTATCATCGTCCTGGTGGGGATAATGATGATGAGATAACTCTGTGGGGCTATTTCATATAAATTAAAGAGATGCTTACTGCTGTTGTGTGTTGATGCTCTATTGTTGATGTTGCTGCTTAGCATGACACATGTGCCAAATAGTTTTAATTATGTTCATATGCATATGATCATTCAATTTTAGTCATTGGACAAATTTTCATTCAAAACAGAGACAGAAAATTTTGCACTTCAAAGTGTATTTGTATTGATATTTTGCCCATGAATAGGCATTTTTGTACATAGAGATGGAGATCTAGTAAGAGGAAATCGCCAAAAAGGAAAACAACATTGAGAAGGAAAACAAATAGCCACGTGAAATGATCTTATTGCCTTCCAGCTCTACTATTGCCCCAATGTCTTCGAACGTCCCTTGCCGTTGATCGAAATTGATTGGATTAATCCTGGACCATTTAAACTTGGACCTTGGTGATAGAATTGACTGTGTTGAATCCACGGGACATAGTCGTACGCTTTTAATCCTTAATTTTTGCCTGGACCTCCCTTTCGGGTTTTCGGCCCACCAGGATACCCTTTTTTGCCCAAGTCTCCCTTTCGGGTTTTCAACTTACCGGGTGTACAATCTTTTGCATATATCCTTAATTTTTGCCCAAACCTTTTAGTTTGCCGGGATGCCCTTATTTTGCTTAGGTGTGTCAACCTAACGGGTTTCTTATGCGTATTATTTTTTAACTATGTCCGCGTTTATAGGATATAGGAAATCTTCACCGTCCATGGTGATCAGCATCATGGCACCGCCAGAAAAAACTCTCTTGACAACAAACGGCCCTTCATAGGTGGGAGTCTATTTTCCTCTGGGGTCACCTTGTGGTAAAATGATGCGTTTTATCACCAAGTCACGAACTTGATATACTCGAGGCTTGACCTTTTTGTTAAAAGCCTTGATCATCCGTTTTTGATACGTCTGACCATGGAAAATAGCAGCTAATCGTTTTTCATCGATCAAGTTCAGCTGATCCAATCTCGTTTGAATCCACTCGTCTTTGCCTAGGCCTGCCTCAATCATAATCCTCAGCGAGGGAATTTGAACTTCCACTGGCAAAACAACTTACATGCCATAGACTAGAGAGAAGGGAGTTGCTCCAGTTGATGTTCTAGCTGAAGTACGGTAGCCATGTAGAGCAAATGGTAACATATCATGCCAATATTTATAGGTCACTACCATTTTCTGCACAATCTTCTTGATATTTTTGTTGGCCGTTTCGACTGCACCATTCATTTTCGGTCTATACGGAGAAGAATTGTGATGCTTGATCTTAAATTGAGTGCACAACACCCTGATCATGGCATTGTTGAGGTTAGTCCCATCGTCGGTGATGATCCTTTCGGGGATACCATAATGACAGATGAGGTTGTTTCTGGTGAATCTGGCTACCACATTCTTCATGACTGAGGCAAATGAGGCAGCTTCGACCTATTTGGTAAAATAGTCGATGGCGACAAGAATGAAGCGATGTCCGTTGGAAGCCATAAGTTTGATTTCTCCGATCATGTCAATTCCCCACATTGCAAATGGCCACGGAGTGATCATGACATTCAGAGGGATTGGAGGTACATGGACCTTGTCAGCATAGATTTGGCATTTGTGACAAGTTCTTGAATGTTGATGACAATCGGTCTCCATTGTTAACCAATAGTAACCTGCTTTTAAGATTTTCTTAGCCATCGTATGTCCACTTGAGTGAGTACCAAAAAGTCCATCGTGCATGTCTTCCATAATTTCCTCTGCCTCCTTCTTGTCCATGCATCGGAGTAGAGTTGAATCATGGTTGCGCTTGTACAATATCCCGTTGCTTAGGAAGAATTTGGCTGCAAATCTTCGCAAGAACTTTCTGTCATTGATAGATGCCCCTTCTGGATATTCTTGTGCTTCAAGGTATCTCGTTACCTCATGGTACCATGGCTTTTCCGCATCGGTGTCAAGTTCACTGCAATGTGCAGGTTCATCGAATCTTTCAATTGTAATCATAGGGGCTTCGTTATCCCATCTGACCTTGAACATTGAAGACATGGTTACAAAAGCGTCAGCCAACTGGTTTTCTTCCCTAGGGAAATGCTCGAAAGTAATCTCTTTGAAGTGAGGAATCAGGGATAGCACAAGTTCCTTGTAAGGGATAAGATTAGGGTGTTTAGTGTCCCAATCTCCTTTTACTTGGCTGATCACTAGGGAGGAGTCTCTGAACACATTCAAATGCTGGATCCTTAAGTCAATAGCAGCTTTCAGACCTAAGATGCATGCTTCGTATTCAGACATGTTATTTGTGCAATCGAAACATAGTCTAGTAGTGAAAGGAGTGTGGCAACCTTCAGGAGAGATGATCACATCACCAATCCCGTTACCTAAGGCGTTGGAAGCCCCATCAAATACCATAGTCCATCGGGATCCTTGTTCAGGTCCGTCATACGGTCTAAGTTTCGCACAGCCGGTTACCAGCATAATATTCTCATCAGGGAAGTCGAAGTTCATTGACTGATAATCATCCACGGCTTGATGGGCCAAATAATCTGCAATTACACTTCCTTTGATGGCTTTTTGATTTCTGTATTGAATGTCGTACTTAGTCAAGATCATTTTCCATCTGGCTATTCGTCCGGAAAGGGCAGGTTTCTCAAAGATGTACTTGATTAGATCCATCTTAGAAATCAACAGAGTGGTATGAGTCAACATATACTGTCTTAGCCGGCGAGCAGCCCATGCCAGAGTGCGGCATGTTTTCTCGAGTAGTGAGTATATGGTTTCACAGTCGGTAAACTTTTTGATCAGGTAATAAATAGCATGCTCTTTTCGGCCAGACTCATCATGTTGGCCCAAAACACACCCCATAGAATTCTCTAGTACTGTCAAGTACATGATCAGAGGTTTTCCTTCAACCAGAGGCATGAGAATAGGAGGTTCTTGTAGGTATTCTTTGATTTTGTCAAAAGCAATATGGCATTCATCGTTCCACCTGACTACTTGATCTTTCTTCAAGAGTTTGAAGAGTGGCTCACAAGTATCAGTTAAGTGTGATATGAAACGGGCAATGTAATTGAGACGATCCAAGAATCCTCTAACTTCTTTTTCAGAATGGGGGACTGGAATTTCTTGGATGGACTTTATCTTGGCGGGATTAACTTCAATGATTTTATCGCTGACAACAAAGCCTAGAAGCTTTCCAGAGCGTACTCCAAATGTGCACTTGTTAGGGTTTAACCTCAGCTTGTACTTCTTCAGTCTCTCGAATAGTTTGTGCAGGTGATCGAGATGTTATTCTTCAGTTTGTGATCTGGAAATCATATCATCCACATATACCTCTATCTCATGGGGAATCATGTCATGAAATAAATCCACCATAGCCCTTTGATATGTTGCCCCTGCATTTTTAATCCGAAGGGCATGACTTTGTAGCAGAAGGTGCCCCATTGTGTAACGAAAGTAGTTTTTTCCATATCTTCGGGAGCCATCTTTATTTGATTATAGCCTGAGAAGCCATCCATGAATGAGAAGACCTTATGTTGAGCAGTATTATCGACTAATACGTCAATGTGTGGTAGAGGGAAATCATCCTTGGGGCTTGCCCTATTCAGATCCCTATAGTCTATGCACATGCGAACTTTCCTGTCTTTCTTTGGCACTGGCACTATATTGGCCACCCATTGAGGATAGGATGTTACAAATAAGAACCCTACATCAAACTGTTTCATTACTTCGGCTTTGATCTTTTCAGACATGTCAGGCCTCATGTGACGAACTTTTTGTTTAACAGGAGGGCAATCTTCTTTAGTTGGCAGAAGATGAACCACGATGTCGGTATCCAACCCAGACATATCTTCATATGACCAAGCAAATACTTCCACATAATCGTGCAACATCTGAACCAAACGGCTCCTAACACTGCTTTCCAAATTAGCGCCGATACTGATTTCCTTCTTATCTGACTCAGTACCCAAGTTGATAATCTCAACTGACTCTTCATGTGGTTGAATAGCTTTTTCTTCTTGTAATAGAAGTCTGGCTAATTCCCCTGGTATTTCACAATCTTCCTCGCCTTCGTCTTCGGCTTGGTGAATTGGATGTTCGAAATCATACTTGGCAATAGTAGAGTTGTTGACAATAAGACCCGGAGTGGATGATGATCTGCAAATGTGTGTGTGTGTGTGTGTGTGTGTGTGTGTGTGTGTGCATGCGCATGTAAGATACATGGCTATTGAAAAATGTAATGAAGGAAATGAAAGACAATGAACATAAAATTTGAATGCAAAGAGGTCCAATGGTTTATATTAAATGATCATATGATAGATGAAACATGAGCAAAACCCTTAACCAATGGACCAAAGTGCCCTGGGCAAGGCACATGGCTTAAAAGTCATTGTTTGGAAATAATATTACAGACATAGAGTTCCTGAATTGACAGAAAAATTAAACAGTAATTAATCCTCAATGAAAGAAACAGGAGTGAAGTCCTTTGCATGCCAATTGTTAAGCTTCCCTTCGGTTGTTGGGTAGATCCAGTCTTCAAAAGCACACTCATCATCAGAGTCTTCTACAGCGTTCACTTCATGATTTTTGAGGTGGAGAGGCGGCTTTCCAGCACGAGCACTTCTAACTTCTTTCTGAGCTTTGGAGGTGAAACCTAACCCAAACTTGTATGCCTTGAACGGGATATCGAGGAGTTGACCCCACATCGCATTACCACAGCACGGGCATCCTTAAGAGAAACCATCTTGGGGATAACTTTATCAGCTCTTGGAGTGTCAGAGGAGATTTTGGTGGCGGCAACAACTTCAAACGTATGGAAAGGAGTTTCTATGAATTCGCCATCCATTTCTACGTACTTGAAATAATTGAGATGGCTTACCATAAATTCTTCCTCACTGCAAACAGTGACAACCTTCCCTTGGACTGGATATTTTAACTTCTGGTGGAGAGTAGAAGTGACCGCACCTGCCCCATGGATCCATAGGCGCCCAAGCAAGCAAGAATACGCAGGCCGTATGTCCATTATATAGAATATGGAGTTGAAAATCTGCGAACCAACCTTAATTGGGAGATCCACCTCTCCATGAACCATCCTTTTCGACCCATCAAATGCCCTCACAACAATATCACTTGGCTTCAAAACCAAACCTTCACAGTCTAGCCGATCTAAAGCGCCTTTAGGTAACACATTTAAAGATGAGCCTGTGTCAACCAAAACATGTGCCAGAGTGGTCCCCTTATATTCAACAGAAACATGCAAGGCTTTATTGTGATTCTTTCCCATGGGAGTTAAATCTGTGTCAGGGAACCCCAGACCATTGTCAGCTGTCATACTTGCTACGCAGTTATCAAATTGGTCGGCTGTGGTTTCTTAAGGCACATGAGCCTTTTTCAAGAACTTAATTAAAGCTTATACATGGGCTTCGCAACATAGCAATAAGGAAAACATTGATATTTTAGAAGGGGTTTGCCCCAACTGCTCTACTATTTTGAAGTCGCTTTTCTTGATGATCTTCAGAATCTCCTCCATCTCTTGAGTGGATGGTTCTTCCATAAAAAAACTTTTTAGAAGGTGCCTCTTCCCTAGCAGGCTCACCTTCTTTCCCTTTCCCTTTAGTACTGGCACCAGAATCGCCATTGGTTATGCGGACTGGAACTGTGGTAGTGGTTGGTGGTGAGATAACAGGGGAAAAGACCCTTCCTGTTATTGTGACTTTACTAGAACCAGTAATATTAGTAACGCCAGCTTCATTATCATCAATCCAAGAATCTTGTTTTACCCCATGGTAATAAACCTCGGCACCATAATTCCATGGTATCGCTTTATCAGAGGTGTATGGAACAGGTCCGGCAGCAGTGATTATGAGAGGAGCAATGATTGGTTCGTTCGAAATCCTGATAGGACCTTTGGATGAGATCCTAAGAGGTTTGTTTGAAATTGTTATGATCGCCAAATCTTCAGCTTTTTCGATTGAATTTTTTATGGTGGGAATCTTTTCAAATAGAATTTTGCGGCTATCCATTAGGCGTTGTATACCTTTCTTCAGTTCTTCACACCCATTGGGTTGTCTCATACAGCACACATAGTCTTTTTTACAGCCAGGGAAAATGCCAACTTTCAACAGATTGTTCTTGATTACATTCAACAGAGTAGTTAATTCTTCAACAGAGGCAATGAAAATTATATCTTCGACGGCATTAACACCTTTGTCATGCTTCGGCATTGGAGAGGTAATTACATTTGGCGTCGGAGGAGGATCAAATTCAATAGTCTTGTTGTCAATTAAATCCTAGATTTTGTTCTTCAAGGCCCAGCACTGATCAGTCTCATGCCCGGGGCTATTTGAATGGTAAGCACACTTTGCATTCAGATTATATTTTGGTGACGAGGTGTCAGGGTTGGCGGGAGGATCACACAATGTCACTAAATTAGCCTTGAGCAGATGTTGAAGGGCTTGAGATAGTGACATGCTTAACCTCGTAAACTTTCTTCTTGGAGCTTTAAAACGTTGATGATTTGCATATGGTCTTGGAGTGGGAGTTGATTGGAGATTCGGACAGCATTGACAGACGGGTGATTATTGTTCTTGGTATGGGCCTTTGCCCCATACACAACATTAACTTCTTTCTTCGTAGCAAAAGGTTTCTTGACAAGATTGGGAGTGGAGGTAGATGCCACAGAGATCTTCCCACTTTTGATACCACTTTCAACTCTTTCACCGGTTAAGATTAATTCGGTGAAACCAGAAGAAGAGAAGCCAACCAATAGATTAAAGAAAGGACCAGATAATGTGCCCATGAACATGTCAATGTGTTCCCTATCAGTCAAGGGAGGTTGGACCCTACTAGCAAGGTCTCTCCACTTCTGCGCATATTCCTTAAATCCTTCATTCTTCCCCATGGTCATATCTTGCAATTGAACCCTTGTCGGTGCCAAGTCGGTGTTGTATTGATATTGATGGTAGAAGGAAGTAGCTAGACCCTACCAAGTATTGATGCAAGAGCCATCCAACTGATAAAACCATTCAAGTTGTCTTCTAGCCAGACTCTCTTGGAAAAAGTGAACCTAGAGTTTTTTATCAGCAGTGTGCGGTTGTATCTTGCGCACATAGGACTTCAAATGGAGCTTTGGACAAGAAACCCCATCGTATTTTGAAAAGGTTGGTATTTTGAACTTGCGGGGAATGACTACCCCATAGATTAGGCCTAAATCGTCAAAATTTAAACCGGGTACAACTTGGATTTCAACAGTTTTCAACCTGTCTTCTAGCTGCTTGTATTTGATGTCTGCGGGTGGATACTGTTCATTGAAATAATCATCATCAGATTCTTGGTCATTGACACAATCAGCCTGAGTACTCTTGACCTCACCAATCTGGTTCTCGTCCTCTTTGGATGAATATTCCTCTACTGGAATTTGACGGATTGTCTCTTTGAACCTCTTACCCATGTTGAGTAGAGCTTTCTTCTTTGGCTTCTTCTTAGATGCCAACAGAGCCATCACATCTTGTTGCCCCTTGGCCAGGGCGAGTAAAGCTTCCTGAAATTAAGAATTTTGGGCTTGGAGTTCCGTCACAGTTTTCTCTAGATCCATCTTGCTGAAATAAACAGTGGAGAGATAAGGAAACCTGTTATGAGGAAACATGTCATGTCATGATGCATGAATATGCAATATGCGAATGGTTTCAAGGATTTAAAGAATTTAAATTTGTATAGACAAAGAGTGAACAAACATTAACTTGCATTAAAGAGTTCTAATTTGAATACAAACATGCCTCTTGGGCTTACAATAACAGAAATAAACATAAAGTAAACTCCTAAGACAGAAAAGTTGTCGCATCCTCTTTGGCGTAATGTAGGTGTTTAAACTTCTTTCTTCATGAAGCTCCCTTGTAAGCTCTAATATCTTCTTCTCGCCCTCATAGAACTTAGCTTCAAAGGTGTCTCACTCTCCTCTTAACTGAATCCAAGCGTTTTGCAAATCTTCAAGAGAAGTAGGCATATCAGGATAGAGGATAGTATGTGGAACGTCTCCCTCAACTACTGGCTCCATGATAACAGGTAAGATGGCTTCATAAGGTATCTTAAGAATTTGAGCGCGAGCCCTCACCCATTTAAGATAAGGTTCCAAAGGAATAGAATTATTATGCCCCAATGTATTGCTATCAATTTTGTTAACCATACCCCAAGCTCGTATAAATATTTGACGGTAACCTTGGGTATCACTTTCATAGTCAAACGCAATTCCTTGGATAAGTACCTCATGAGGGCCATCTCTCCTAGCGTATGCAAATTGTCGAAAAGCTAAACAAGGGTTGTAAGTAATGCCCCCCCTAATGCCAATTAGAGGGACATTAGGGAATTACCCACAATGACCAATGATGGTAATGTCTTCCAAAGAGCGATAATACCAATGGATATCAGCATGTGAAAGTGACATAAATATTCTAGACCACCTCATACCTTATTCATTCTTCACCACGGATCGAGGTAGGTGCGAAATAAACCACCTAGCTAAAAGAGGAGTGCAACACATCAAAGTCCCTCTTTTCTTCAAAGTGCGAGAGTGAATAGAATGCAAGATGTCTCCAAGCAATGTAGGCACCGGATTACGAGATATGAAAACTTTGATCGCATTTACATCTATAAATTGGTCAGGATTGGGAAATAGTACCAACCCAGAGATGAGAAGAGCCAAAATTTCCTCAAAGGCTTGTAGATCTAAAGTATTCCAACACTCTTGAGCCTTCTCCAACAAAAACTTTTCTAGGAACCCTTTGACACCACTCCTTGTTACCCAATTTGCTACTATGTCAGATGGTTGCAAATGTAGAGCTCGAGCAATTTCTTCAGTTTTAGGATCTCTTTCAATACTGTTGAAAGGTAACTGATCAAGAATAGGGGTCCCTATGTGTTGAGAAAATTCTTCTAAAGTGGGTGTAAGTTGGTAATCGGGAAAAGTGAAGCAATGATGCAAAGGGTCAAAGAATTGGACAAGCACCTTTACCATATCTTCTTCAATACTTGAGGTAACCTAACTAAGGAGTCGACCATGTATTTTGGTGAATGGAGAATCTTTAGGGACCCTTGATACTAAATCCTTGAGTTGTAGAGGTATCCTCACGAGACTGACTTGGATAGTGTTCCTACAAGCGGAAGCCATGTCCTACAAAACAGAACAAAGATGAATTCCAAAAATCCTTGAAATGGTTAGTGAGAATGCTATGGTATGATGTTATGATGCTATGTAAAAATATGCGAGGTAAGCAAATTTATATACAAGTAATCATATTCACATAAAGTAGAGAAGTCCTTAGGTTTAGGCTTGCATGGAGTTTGTAGGTAAGTATCCTCTTGAAGTTTAGTTTGCTCAACCTGTCCTAGTTAATAGTAACCAGGTTCTAAGGGATCTCAATATCACTGATCTTTCCCCCGAGCTTCGTTTTAATAGGCGATTGACTCGCAACCAAACAAAACTTAAGAGTCAAACCTCAATGAGTGTAGCATCGAGTATCTACCAACTTCGGACTGCACCAAAGTCGGTCATCTCACTACGTCCTAAAGGCCAAGTTGGTCAAGTAAAGGTTCTAAGGTCAGTTGATTCTTCACGACACCACGCAGAGGCCTTGTACTCTCCCTGATTGACTCAAGGGTTACCGATACCAACCAAAGTGCCACATCAACGTAGCTACTGCTTCAACCGTGTCGGTATACCCCGCACAGTTCCCTCACAGTTTATTGCTACTTACCTAAAAGGTGTCCCCAAATCCGAGTGTAGGATTTAAAACAAACCCAAACAAGGAACCAAAATGTAAAGCATACAAATCAAACAATGTAAGTAAGTAAATGTGATCTAACCTTAAGGTAACCCCACATTTAGAATAGTCCCCAGCAGAGTCGCCAGTTCTGTGATACGGTAGGAGAACTGACTTGTAGGTTTTGTGTTTGTGTTTGCAAATGTTGCGGTTAGCAAGAGCCTCCACCGAATTTTCTTTTATACAAAAAGGAAAGGTGAAAAAGCACAGGAAAGACCTTTAGATATTTTTTTGAGTTTGGGGGGTAGATTATGAAAAGGGAAGGTATTATCACCCTTTTCATCCATGGTTTTCCATGGGCTCTTAGTTACTTGCTAGATCACTTGCTTTTGTTTGAAAATGTGCTTTGTGAGGTTTTTGAAAGTATTTTGAAAAGGAGCCACCGTTTAGGCAAACTTTCTAATAGTTCTCGTTCGTAAGAACATATACAAAGTGTTAAGCTTTTGAAAATATTCCATGTTTGAAAAGTGTTTTGAAAGTATTTTTGAAAGTGTATGTGATTGTTTTTTAAAATAGCAAGGATGTTTATTTTGAAATTGAGCAAGCAACTAGGAGCAATCTACCTACTCAAAAGGTCTTATATGTTCTTTTCCTCCTCCTTTAGACGTGGCTATCTTACCATTGATTTGGTAAGAAGCCCCATCATTGGATGTGAAGGGACGAGCATGGGTCATCGTATAACCATGATATCAATATTGTGAGATGACTTAGCACTTTTCTTTAGGGACTAAGATCATTTTGAAAGGCAACTTTGATAGCGTCATCGAGGGACTATGATCTTGTGTTTTCGATTTCTTTGTGCTAAGACATCCCACATGCATAACATGGCCGTTTTTATAAGGCAACAAGTGGAATTACCCTAAGGGTGTAAGTGTGTGAGTGTATTTGACTGCATGCATAATTTTTGAATTAGGGATTTCTAAACATTGGTTTTAGTCTTGCCATACACACCCTAATTACTAACAATATATGAAAGCAATAAAAGTACGGAAAATAAAGATTCTACGCTATTACAATCATTAGGGGATGGGTGTACAAATTTCAAATGGGGATTTCAAATTAAATCCTATATTACTATTACAATCATATTGAATGGATAAGAATGTACAGAAAATGTAAAATGTTTGTCTCGTTTTGAAAAAAGAAATAAGTTTTGTTTAAGAAAATATTTTTTTGTCTTTTTATATTAAAAGAAAATATAATATGTGAATATGAAATATTTTTGGTATTTTTTATTAATGAAAAATAAAGATGATGGCAAAAAAAAATAATAAAAGAGAAAGAAAACAAAATCAGCGCAAATGCTGAAAATAGAAGAGGTCAGAAGTTCTGACTCTGACTTGTTGCACAAACAGAAACAACATTAGTAGAAATATGGAAGCTCAGAAGTTCTGGATCTTCTGAGAAGTCAGGAGTTTTCATAAGTTCTGATGCAACTTTCAGAACTTTGTCTCCCTTCTCCATGATGGTCAAAACATCTGCAACTTAGTCATTTCTTAACAAAACAAAAGTTGCACACATGACAGTTATGACAAGTTTCATGAAATATCAGAAACACAAATCAGAAGCAACATGAATTTGCAAATTCTAATTCTGAGTCCTAATCTCTTTATGAAACTCTGAATTGGGATTCCTTCTACTTAGGCAGGCAGATGCATGAAATTTCAGAATACGTACATCATCAGGATCAGAATATCTACATTGTGTTAAATATTGCAAAATCTGACAATGCCTAATTAGTATGATGAGTGTCAGCAGAAAACTTACCTTGCAGCTGGAAGATACTCTGGGAGCTGGAACCTGGTTCTGACCACTTGTGATGTTCTGAACAGCTTCCTCACGTGTTCAGCAGGCCAGAAACTTTCTACTTGGGCTGTAAATGATTAGAAAATTCTGGAACAACCAATGGATAAAGTTCTGACATTTTGAGTGGGAAGTTGATGGAGAATGTTTTATAGTTTGACTACAGAAGTTTGGATGGCTTTTGAATGTATATCAAAAAACTGTATGGTGGTTTTAGTCAAGAAACAATTGAGGAAAAATGGAGTTTTAATGCAAGAGTCCAATGCTAATATTTTATATTTTTGTGTTTATAGTTTCCTGGATTCTTGGAATTTTTTGCAAGGGTTCAAAGCTTTTCTTTCTCAAGTTTTTCCACCTCTTTCACAATTTTTTCCTAACCTCTTCTCAGAGGCCAATGGTGTTCTATTTATAGGAAAAGGTTTTGTAGTTTAGAGAGGTCGAGTGGCACCAACATCATACACTAGATGCTTGTTGTACCCCAATTTTTGCCCCTAAGATACCTTCATCATACCATATTGTTTCACTCACAACAAGATCACACTAGGATTCTTGGTTCCCCTCCCTACATTTAGCTTTGCTCCTTTTGAGGAGTTACCAAGCAGCTTGACTTATGTTCATTTTGTGATCATGAATATTGTTTTTATTTCTTCACTTAACTAATGAAATACAATGTTGGTTTGTCTTGCTTGTTATCCATATAGGTAAGGGCAATGAGATTTATCAAGTTACTCCATGGGTTCATGAGTTTATTTCCATGCCCTAGTCAACATAGCTTGAGAAGTTCAAACCTCACCATTGGATTGGTTTTGGAAGAATTGGCATGGCAAAGTCTCTTTGGTTCATCACATTTCAAGGTTATTAGATTTGACTCAAAAGTACAAGGGGTTGATTGGAGAAGTTGTCATGTTTGGACAAGGCCTTGTTCCTATTGGTCACAGGAGCATATTTCTCTCAAATTTCAAGATATGGAAGTGGTTTTGGTGGCTATGAGTCCTCATCATCATCCTTAACAACTTCTATTCACAAATCAAGAATATTTGCACAAGAAGTTTGTTCAAACATGTCAAAGATCCTCAAAGCATTCTCTTGATATAGAAGCTAGGGCTTTGAACTTCAAAGGAGCATATCTGGCTTACCTTTTGGTATTTTTGAGTGATTCCAAAGACATATTTCTCTTCAAAGTATTATCAATGAATCACTTCAAATTTTCCAAGGAGTTTTCATGTGGAAGGAACTTGGTGAAGAAGAAAGATTACAAATCATCCAGATGAATCCACAATTTTCAATAGGTGACTTCAAATGGTCATAACTTGGTCAATTTTATCACCTTGAGTCCATTTTTTTTCCATGATGATCTTGATGATGTATACCTTATGCCTTCTTTTATGTGAAAAGTTAGAAAATGGATGGAAGTTTCCTTAAATATGCAAAAGATTATAGGTCATTTCATGATTTTTGGCCAACTTCAACAAGCCATAACTTGCTCAATTTTTGGATATTTTGAGTGGTTCAAGTTTCAAATTGTCATTGAAGATATCTACTTCATTCCATCTTTTTTGGTCAAGAGCAAATTCCAAGTGGAAGGCCATGTTTGGATGCAAAATATTATAGGTCACTTTTGAAGAAGAATTTGAAATATTTCTAAGTATGGAAAGTCAACTCTTTTTCTTCAACTTTGACTCCATGTAACTTTCAGCTCAAGCATCCATTTGATTCCATTATTTTTCCATCACAAAGCTTGTAACCTCATCTTTCTAAAGCATCAAGAATTATGCCCTAAGACCCCTTGAGTTGGAAATGCCATGGATTTGAATTTGGTAACTTGAAACTGAATTTTTCACAAAGTCAGAATTTTGAAATCCATAATGTGACTTCTAAACACAAGATTTATGCGCGTTTTTGATTTAAACTTGATTAGAAAACTTTCCATAAGTGATTAGCGCCCCAAAACGCAAGATTTTGTTGAGTTTTGATGGAAATGAAGTCACACTTCACTCGTGCTCGACCTTCACTCAATTTCCCTCCAAACTTCCTTGTTTCTTCAAATTTTCATTCCCATTCACTTCCCTATAAATAGAGGGTCATCCCCCGTCCATTTTCCCAAGCTTTGAGAGCCAAAAACACCCTGCCAAAACCTCACACGAACCCATCTTTTTTTAATTCAGTTTCTGAGATTTAAGCTCCCATTTCCAAAATTCTTTGCGCATTCATCATCCTTGATCATCATATAAACTCTCCAGCACTTAAACCAGTCAAAACGAGCCATAATTCAAGCTATAGAAGATTAGTTTCAGAGCTTCTTCTTTGAACTTCGAAAAGGTAGAATTCTCCACCATTTGGATCCAAATCAAGCACTAATCTATTCTACTCCTTCCCTGATTCTAATGCTGCTTACAATTTTCAAATCCATTGAGAGTTGAGAGAGAAATCTCAAATTGAAGGTGCTCGCTATTTTCTGAGTTTTTGATTCATATCTCTCTCCATACCTTATATAAAATTTGGCACGATGGTTGTGTTAGAATCGTCTTGAAGAGACGAGTTCAATGATGCTAGCCTGGGATCCTAATTTTTCCATTTGAAGGATCTCACAAAATCCCCATTGCATGGTGTCTAGAGGTTGAAGACGATGACATGTCTCGTCTCAGACAATGATAGTGTGCATAACGTTTTAATTTCATTGGTTGCCCTTTTTCTGATCCCTTGTGTATCTCACTAAGGTCCATATCAAGCACAGCGCGTCTGGTCCATTGGATTAGCTTACTAACACGTTTTGACTATGATATGATGGTCCACATCTTTTTGGTATTATTTTGCATATTTTCGACTTTCTGAAAATTTTATGGAATTTTATGTTGAGGTTTACTATTTTTGACCTATTTTATGTTTGTTTGAACAATTTTAAATAGTTTTAAAATAGTTTCTGACTTTTAAAAATTACCAAAATTTCTATAAAAATATTTGGATCCATTTCTGATTTTTCTATGGCTTTGCTTTTTCTTTCTTGATTAATTTGAAGATAGTTGATACTTTTCTCCTTTATTTTGGTTTTTTAAACATCTTTTTTAACCCTTTTAATGTATATATTAAATATAATATTATTTTGTGATTATTTTCTGGCTAATCTTGGGTTAAGTTTTGGATCATAAACTTTATTAACATCATTGGATCCATGGTGTTGAGTTTAACTCCACAAAAATGGATGAATGATTTTAATAATAGTTTGATTAAAATTTAATTCAAATGTGGTTTGTATTTTTTTTCCTATCACTCTTTATTTCATCCCCTTCTTATTGCACTAAATATTGTTGGAGCATGATCTCTATATCATGTCTCAAAACAAATGCTGCATAGATTGCTATTGACCGGCCTCAAAATAGGTGCGACTTCTATATAAGTCCACTTACGATTGCTTAACATAGCGCTAAATTTTGTCTCGATTCGAATAAATGATCATTTATGGCCCAAACCTATGATTGCAAGCCCAAGTATGTTAATTTGATCTCTTTAATCCAATAACCTTGAGATTCATTGTGTGGAGGCTTTGGTTCTACCAATCCTCTAATGGATCTACAACACCTTTGGTCAACACGGATCACCTAAACATCGTTGATTATTAAATGGTACTTGTGAGAATTCCAAATGGATGATATACTTGACAAAAAGCAAATGCAACTTATTGTGTGGAGGCTTTGGTTCTACCAATCATCTAATGAGTTCCAAATGTAAGTTTCAAGATGGTCATCCAACTAACCACTAATTTTTGACTTGTTTTATCTTATGCTTTTATTATTTTTTATGCTTTATGTACTATTTATTTTTTAGCATTTACATTTCATTCCATTTTCATCTTTGCTAATTTGAGCATTTATTTTCTTTCCATTTTTACTTTTCTCACTTGAGCTTTTCTTTTCCTTTCTTAAGATACTTAATAATCAACATAAACCCTAAAAAACCTTTAATGGAACTTGGACTGTTTGGTTACTATCCTTGGCATTATGGAGCATGGGACTTTTTCTTGGACTTAGGATTAGAAACCTTGGCCAATCTTGGAGATCTTGTGATCTTATCTTATTATTTTGTCTAGAGTTATTGAGGTTTACCTCAAGATATTGGGTTGCTTGTTTGTTTTTGTGTGTAGGTTTTTGTGATTACATTCTCTGTTTGTAATCTGGAATTCACCCGTATACAGCTGTTACTCTGCCCTATTTTTGTGAAGACTTAATACACTTGAAGCTTGGTTCTCTCAAGAGGTCTAGTATCTTTGCTTGCTTGGTTTCAATCCAAAGAATGGGAATTCTATCTTGACACATAATGTCAAGTATTGGCTTCTTGTTGGTTAGATGATTCTTCTCCTTAGCTTTTACCTTATGTTTTAGGATAGTCTCTTCTTCTCCTCCCATCTTCTTTAATTTCAAAAATCTTCTCCCTCCTTTTGAAAACTCTTCTTGTTTCTAAACTTGAAACACTTTCATAATAAACTTGGACCTAGGTCCATGCATTTTCAAAATCTTTTCATAAATAAACTCCAATCAACTTAACAATACCTTGACATTTTTTTGTAAGAATACTAAAATTCAATCAATCTCATTTCAAACCATTTTGCCACTTTGGATTTTATTTTAAAAACTTTTTCCTCAAAAGATTAGACTCTTGTCAATCCTTGTAGTGATGCAAACAACTATACTTCTACAATATGTAGTGAAGTGATATATTTCCCACTTGGGTGTTGAGTGATACATTGTTGATTTTAAAATCCATGCCATATCCTCCACTTTGAGATGATGCAAATTCTCCTTTCTCGTGATTGTGGGTAGTAAGTATGTTTTCCACACAGACAATGACGATGATGTCTTATCTCTTAAAATCAACCAACACACTTGTGTTTCAAATTTTTAAAAGAGGAACTATGTGTACCCTGATCCCCTATTGCACGAAATATGGTACGTAGGCACTAAGAGTTCGCAACCGCGGCGGGTGCAAAAATCATTAAAAAAATAATTCTCTTCTCACCTCCACCATCTATTTCTATACAACATATTTTATAGCCAAAATATATAGATTTTTCAAAGAGGTTCCTGCGGAGTACCGTAGATGTTTAGGGTGCTAATACCTTCCCTTTGCATAACCAACCCCCTTACCTTGAATCTTTCCCCCTCTTTTTTGGTTATTCGCTCTTTTCCCATTCCTTTGGAAACAATAAAGCGCGGTGGCAATTTTTATTTTTGATTTGTATAAAGTCTAGTCAATCCAATGGCTTAGTCTTGAACATTTCTACCGCTACAGAAAAATGGCGACTTCACTGGGGAAAGATTGACCTCTTGTTGGTCCATCCCTAAGTGGGTTGATCCTATCTTTATTTATATCTGTATATGTGCTATTGTTGTTTATGTGTTATATTTTGTATATATGTTTGTTTTGATCTTCCTGGTTTTCAGGGTGATTGGTGATTACTCATAAGTCCTATACCCGGACTTGGGCAAACTTTAAGATAGGACGGGCGGTATAGTCATGTTAACTTTGAGGGAGTAATCCCAAAAAAGGAGGCATGAGATCCCCTACTCAGTGGAGGCCCCTTTGACTGTAGTGTCGTTTACCGAGTAATCGGGAAGACGTATTGCTTTTGACCTTGGAGCCTGCTGAAACTGAGGACCGTAGAATACCAAACCCAACTTGGCCTCTTAGGTGTAGTGCGGAAGCTATGACGGAGTAATCCAGAAATAGTTGTCACGCGATACTACGCTTGAACGAGTCTTTCTTGAGAATATTACTAATTACCGAGTTAATCGGGAAGTTGGTAATATCCGAAGGAACGATGTAGACTCTGGGAACCTCTATAACCTTGTTCGGTAGATGATAACTTTTTAGACCAACACCTTATGGGTAGTACCTTCGACCTCATGCTCGTGATGTTGAACCTATGAATCCTATATGTGTGATCTTGTGTGTGATTGTTACATCATGCATCCATGCACTCATAAGAATCTTTTGAAGAAAACAATATTTCAAGGGATTTAAAGGTTGACTATTTGTGAATTTCTCAGGTACTTTTAACCATGGATTCTGGAAAGAGAAAGACCGGAAAATACAGTTTCAAGGATCCCAAGATAGATGAGTTGATCAGTCTAATTCCAGAGATCGAGTGTCCTGCAGACTTTCGGAAGAAGTATGGATCCATTATTCCTCTCATGAAGCTGAAGATGAAGGAGGGTATTCTCTCGACCTTGGTCCAGTTCTATGATCTGATGTATCAATGCTTTACTTTTCCCGATTATCAGTTGATGCCTACACTAGAGGAGTATTCTTATCTATTGGATTTACCCGTTATCAATCGTGTTCCTTTTACTGGTTTAGAGGGTGAGCCAAAACAACATGAGATTGCTGCTTTGATTCATCTGGGAAAGTCTAAGGTGGAAGCCCATATTACTACTAAAAGAGGGATTAGCGGATTACTAACTCAGTTCTTATTGGAGAAAGCTCGTTACTTTGCTAAAATTAAGAGTATTGTTGCTTTTGAGACCATATTTGCTCTACTTTCTTACGGATTGTTCTTATTTCCTAATGTGGACAAGTTTGTCGACATTAACGCTATCAGGATTTTCATGATTGGAAACCTAGTTCCTACACTGTTGGGTGATGCTTATTACTCTATTCATCTTCGGAATTCTTATCATGGAGGGATGATTATCTGTTGCACGCCTCTGTTGTACCGGTGGTTCATCTCTCATATGCCTCAGTCTGATGCTTTTGGGGATGTCAAGAAGGAACCTTATTGGGGTCCTAAGATCATGGCACTTACTCACTCGGATATTGATTGGTATCATCAAGCTCACCAGGATGTGGAGATTATTGACAATTGTGGTAGTTTCCCCAACGTACCGCTTCTTGGTACAAAGGGAGGAATTAACTATAACCCTGTTCTTGCACGGCGACAGCTTGGTTATCCGATGAGGGATAAACCGAATAATATTCATTTGAGTAATTTCTTTCTGAAGGAAGGAGAAGACCATAGGGAAGCTAGGGAGCATATTGCGAAGGCATAGCGTCACATTCATAAGAAGAGTAAGAAGGATTTGGGATCTAGGGGTGTTGTTTATTTGGAGCCATATCTCCAATGGATCCGATTGAGAGTTGTTCAATTAAAGATGTCATATACTCGGGAGAAACCCATGCCTGATTTATTTGTGAAGACCACTCCTCTCTTATTAGATGATCTAGAAGAGCTGCAACTCACTTTGGTTAGGATGCAACAGGAAAGGGATGCTTGGAAGAACAAGTTCCAGACTTTAGAGAGTTCCTATAAAGCAGACTTGAAGGAGAAAGACGATTTGATTGAGATCCTTGAGAGTCGAACGGTGGAGTCTATGGAGAGGCAAGGGGATTTATTTTCCTCTAAGCCTCAAACAGGTGCTGATTATTCAACTTCCTGATTCAGATGATTGGAAGGAGGTTGCCATCAGACATGTGGAAGAAAACCAGAGGTTGAGGGCTCAGATTGTCAGGCTCACAGGGAAGCGCCAGCGTATAGATTGATTTCCATCAGTTTTTTTTCTCAGAATTTTAAATTATATTTTCATCTTGTACTTGGGATCATTGAAACTTGTAATCCATTTTGAAGTTATTATAATAAAAAATTTAGTATTTCAAATGCGTTATTATTTTGATGTTTGCAATATGTATATAAACCGTAAATCCCTTGAAATATTAAATAACAAAGTAAAAATAATCATATGCATTGCATATCATGCATCATATTGTGCATATTTGTTGCATTTTTTATGCATACCCAGGTGTCTTACCAAGCTTCTTTACTTCATTCAGCAAGCTGACTCATCACTACAACACTCGGGCTAATTTCAAAAAGAAGATGGACAACTTAGAGCAGGAGAATCGGGAGTTGCACGAAGAAGTTTCTGCTTTGAAGGTCGGCTTGGCCAATTTGACTACTCTGATGGAAGCTCTAGTGGTTTCTCAGAATCATCCACCGACTGTTCAGCCTCAACCAACAAGGGAAAATACTGAAGTTCCGACTGTTCCTATATCCGTTACTTCGGCTGTTATTCAAAACCGTATGCCTCAAGGTTATCCATGGGGAATTCCAGAGAATTTTGCACCTGAAGGTTTCAATCTTAGTCGTCAAGATACTCCAGTGGTTCAGACTATTGTTACTTCGGCACCTCATATGGTGCATGTTGTTCCTACTGCACCTCCTTCGGTAAACAAGGTTCCGTTTGTTAACGATGATGTGTGTCGTCCTTTCCCTCCGCCGAGTGAAGACTTGGGTCACTATGACAGAATGGATGATTTTCAAGAGCAGTTTGATAATATGCAAAGAGAGATGAAGGCTCTTAGGGGAAAAGAGCTATTTAGGCAGAATGTGAATGAGCTATGTTTGGTCCCGAATGTTAAGATACCTGCTAAGTTCAAGGTCTCGTAATTTGAGAAGTATAAGGGCAACACTTTACCTCGTGCTCACTTGGTAATGTACGTGAGGAGAATGTCTACCCACATTGATGATCAGCGTCTGCTAATTCACTTTTTTCAGGATAGTTTGATCGGCGCAGCACTGAAATGGTATATGAATTTGGACAGCGCCAACATCCATACTTTTAATGATTTGGGAGAAGCATTCATCAAACAATACAAGTACAATATGGACATGGCGCCCGACCGTGACCAACTTAGGGACAAGGTTCAAAAAGACAGGGAATCGTTCAAAGAGTATGCGCAGAGATGGCGCGAAGTAGCTCCCCAAGAGATTCTTCCCATGGAACAGAAGGAGATGACTAAGATTTTTCTGAAGACGCTGGGAGCTTTCTACTACGAAAGGATGGTAGCAAGTGCACCAAGTGGCTTTACTGAGATGGTAGGAATGAGTGTCCTCTGAGAAGAGGCTGTAAGAGAAGGCCATTTAACAAAGAGTGAAGGATTCGGAGGTGTGAAGAAGCCATCTTATGGGTTTACCAAGAATAAAGAAGGGGATGAAAATGTTGTTATACAAGAGAGTAGGGTAAACTCTCCTAGAAGGAATTATCAGCGTCACCACCAAGTCGCCTCGGTTACTCCTGTTATGAATGCCACTCCGACTACCATTGCTCATCAAAGACCATCTCAGCAGGGGAACCAAGGGAATAATCAGAGAAGGGAGAACTATGACCCTATTCCCATGAGCTATGCCGAGCTACTACCGGAATTGATTCAGAAGAAGTTGGTTCAAACCCGACCACCTCCCGCCGTACCATCACCATTTCCTTGGTATTACAAGGCATACCAAACGTGTGCTTTTCATCAGGGAGCACCAGGGTATAGTGTTGAGAATTGTTATCCTTTGAAGACTGAAGTGCAAAGGTTGGTGAAGTCTGGAATTCTATCTTTCAAGGACATGGGACCTAATGTGAAAGATAATCCTCTACCCAAGCACGGGGGGGGGGGGGGGGGTAAATGCTATAAATATGGTGACCGGTTGTCCAGGCGACTTCCAGATTTTTGACATTAATCTGGTTAGAGGAGACTTGGTGAAAATGCACATAGACCTCTGTGAATTTAGCTACTATACGCATGACCACGCCGGTTGTGCTATTTGCAGTATAGATATACAGGGTTGCGAGAAGATAAAGGCTGATTTACAGGAGATGATGGATGAGGTTTTAATCCTTATAATCAGGCCTAGGGCAGAATATGAAGAGGAGGTGAATATGATTTCTGGATGTCCTGGAGAATTCAATTTTTTTAATGTGGAGTATTTGAATGAGGATCTCGTGCAGTTGCATGCTACCTTCTG
The DNA here is from genome assembly GCA_948472305.1 of Vicia faba. Taxonomy (NCBI): domain Eukaryota; kingdom Viridiplantae; phylum Streptophyta; class Magnoliopsida; order Fabales; family Fabaceae; genus Vicia; species Vicia faba. The sequence goes on along the minus strand of OX451736.1, from coordinate 643,948,467 downwards.
CCATGCTGCTGGTCAGGTGGAACACCAATATGGATCTTGCCTAGTTTGTTGTCGAGATCCCCGAGGTTGTTCAATTGTGAGGGAGGGTGTTCAGTTGCTGTTAGACAATGGAACTATAAAGATCACAGGTCAGAGGGATGATAATCATGAGGTTGATATGGTTGAAGTTTGTTTAACGGAAGAAGAGTCAGAGGAAGAGTATGCCTCAGCGGATAAGTTTTTCTCTTCAAACAAAGATTCGTTTCCCAGAAATGACTTTTTGATGACTGGTTGTGTTAAAGAAGGGGTAAACGTCATTGTGCCTTGTTTTGGTGCACCCGCTCATCTTGAAGTGGAGTACCATAGCAAGCCAGCTCTTACCCCATTGGTAATTAGTTTGCCAGGTCCTATTCCCTACAAAACAGATAAGGTTGTGCCTTAAAAATACAACGCTACAATCTTAGAAGATGGGGTGGAAGTTCCCATCCAGCCAATGCCTGATGTTGGAAATATAGTTGAAAATAGCAGGGTGACTCGTAGCGGCCGTGTGTTTGCACCGGTTGTTCGGAGAGATGTTGCTGCTGGAAAGAAAATTGCTGAGAATGATGAACCTAAGAAGGCTACAGGAGAGACTAGTGGAGCTACATTAGAGAAAGAAGTGGATGATCATAAAGTTTGTGTGTGAAGGGAAGATGGTGATCATAAATGGGGAGCAGGCGTTGTTGATATCCCATTTGTCCTCTTTCAGTATTGTAGAAGCGGATGAGGCTGCTATTGGAACCCAATTCCAAGCCCTATCCATTGACAACATAAGGAGAAATGAGAATTATGTGGTTTCACTGAAGGACGCGCAACAGGTTGTGCGCAATGGTCATAATACAGTTTAGGGACGAATTGTGGATCCACCCGTGAACAAGAACAGAGTTGGTTTGGGTTTCTCTTCGAAGAATGGCAAAGGCGAAAGTTTGAAGCCAAAGTCTACTATGAACAGTTATCATGATGTTTTCTGCAGCGGAGGCTACCTCCATCCAATTGATTATGGAATTAATGTTGTTGAAGAGGATGAAGCAGAGCAGGAAGTACCGAATTATGTGACACATGGAGTCAGGGTTCAGAACTGGGTCACCATTGATGTTCCTTCTTGCATACATGTTTCAAAGTAATTTTTTTTGTTAATATTTTTTTCTTGAAAAATCTTCACTCTGCCCAAGGTGGAAGTATTAATGTTGTAGGGCTTATCTGTTTGCTGTGACTTTTAAGATCATTAATAAAAGTTGTCTTTGCTTCCCAAATTATGTCTTTATTTTCTGCTTTTTCTTGGAAAATGGTAATAAAAAAACCCTTTCAAAATAAATAATAAACTGAAAATAAATCTGCATGATCACTTGTTATATGTGTCAGTTTCTAAAAGCAATTATAAATCATATGTGCAGATTAATTAAAAAAACTCGTTGAATACAATGACCCTGCACCCTCTCCCAACTTTGAATGTCCTGTGTTTGGGGCTGAAGAAGAAGATTATGATGAGATTCCAGAAGAGGTATCACGGTTGCTTGAGCACGAGGAAAATACCATTAAGCCATATAAGGAGCCTTTGAAAGTGATCAATTTGGGTTCGGAAGAAGATCCGAAGGAAGTCAAGATTAGAGCATCGTTGCATCCCGATGAGAAGAGCAGGTTGATTGAGTTGCTGAAAGAGTATGTGGATATGTTTGCTTGGTCTTACCAAGATATGCCCGGTCTAGATATAGATATTATCGAGCATCATTTACCGTTGAAGCCAGAATGTCCGCCAGTTAAACAAAAGTTGAGAAGAACCCACCCAGATATGGCAGTAAAGATCAAAGAGGAGGTCCTAAAGCAGATTAATGCTGGTTTTCTTGTGACGTCAATGTATCCTCAATGGGTTGCCAATATTGTCCCAGTACCGAAAAAAGATGGAAAAGTCCGCATGTGCGTAGATTACAGAGATCTAAATAAAGCTAGTCCAAAAGATGATTTTCCATTGCCTCACATCGACATGTTAGTGGATAGCACATCAAAATTCAAAGTATTCTCGTTCATGGATGGATTTTCCGGGTATAATCAAAAAAGAATGGCTCTAGAGGACATGGAAAAAACAACGTTTATCACACCCTGCGGAACATTCTGTTACAGAGTGATGCCCTTCGGGTTGAAGAACGCTGGTGCAACGTACCAGAGGGCTATGACAACTCTATTCCATGATCTGATGCACAAAGAAATCGAAGTATATGTTGATGATATGATTGCCAAATCCCAGACTGAAGAAGGGCATATAGAAGATTTGTTGAAGTTGTTTTAGAGTTTGAGGAAGTATCGTCTCCGCTTGAATCCAAATAAATGCACCTTCGGTGTTTGATCGGGGAAATTGTTGGGTTTCATTGTTAGCCAGAAAGGAATCGAAGTTATCCCTGATAAAGTCAAAGCAATTCAAGAAATGCCAGCACCAAGAACTGAAAAGCAAGTAAGAGGTTTCCTCGGGTGTTTGAATTATATTTCCAGATATATTTCCCACATGACTGCAACATGTGAGCCGATCTTTAAGTTGTTAAATAAAGATCAAGGTTGTGTGTGGATGGATGACTGCCAAAGGGCATTCGAGAGTATTAAAGAATATCTGCTTGAACCTCCTATATTGCTCCCTCCCATAGAAGGAACATCGTTGATTATGTATCTAACAGTGTTAGATAAATCCATGGGTTGTATTCTGGGACAACAGGATGAAACTGGGAAGAAGGAGTTCGTCATTTACTATCTCAGCAAAAAATTCACTGATTGTGAGTCGCGGTATTCGACGCTGGAAAAGACATGTTGTGCTTTGGCCTGGGCGGTAAAGCATTTGCGGCAATATATGTTGAATCATACCACTTGGTTGATCTCCAAAATGGATCCAATCAAGTACATTTTTGAAAAGCCTGCTCTTACCGGGAGAATTTCCCGCTGGAAGATGTTGTTATCTGAATACGATATCGAGTACTGCACTCAAAAGGCTATTAGAGGCAGTGTGTTGGCAGATTATCTTGCTCGCCAACCGGTAGAAGATCATCAGTCTGCAGAATATGAATTCCCCGATGAGGATGTGATGTTCCTAAAAGAGAAAGATTGTGATGAACCATTGCCTGAGGAATTCCCTGACCCTGAATCTCGTTGGAGTATGATATTTGATGGAGCTGTGAATGCTTATGGTAAAGGGATTGGAGTTGTGATTGTCACTCTTCATGGATCGCACATTCCTTTTACTGCAAGGTTAACATTTGATTGCACTAATAATATGGCAGAATATGAGGCTTGCATCATGGGTCTTGAGGAAGCTATTGATCTCAGAATCAAAATTCTAGATGTGTAAGATGATTCAGCTTTGGTAATAAATCAGATTAAAGGAGAATGGGACACTCGTCACCCTGGCTTGATCCCTTACAAAGATTGTGCTAGAAGATTATTACCCTTCTTCAATAAAGTTGAATTCCATCACATCCCTAGAGATGAAAATCAAATGGCGGATGCTCTAGAAACTCTGGCTTCCATGTACCAAGCGAATACTTGGAATGATATACCCCGAATTACAGTTCGACGGATGGATAGGCCCGCTCATGTGTTTGCGACAGAGGAGGTAGCATATGAAAAACCTTGGTATTATGATATCAAGCATTTTCTTCAGACTCAGGAATACCCGATTGGTGTGCCGAGCAGAATCATCACTGACAATGGCTCGAATTTGAACAACAAGATGATGACAGAACGGTGTGAAGAATTCAAGATTGCCCATCACAATTCATCTCCATATAGGCCAAAGATGAATGGGGTTGTTGAAGCTGCTAATAAGAATATCAAGAGAATTATCCAGAAAATGGTTGTTACTTATAAGGATTGGCATGAAATGCTCCCTTTTGCTCTACATGGATATCAAACATATGTCTGCACTTCAACAGGAGCAACCCCGTTCTCCCTGGTGTATGGAATGGAAGTTGTACTCCCTGTCTAAGTAGAGATTCTCTCGTTGCGTGTGATAATGGAAACCAAATTGACAGAGGCTGAATGGGTCCAGAACAAGTTTGACCAATTGAATTTGATTGAGGAGAAGAGAATGACAGCTTTGTGTCATGGAGAGTTATATCAGAAAAGAATGAAGAAATATTTTGATAAAAAGGTCAAACCTCGTGAATTCAGATAAGGCGACCTCGTGCTCAGGAAGATCATGTCTTTCAGCACTGATTCTAGGGGCAAGTGGACTCCCAATTTTGAAGGGCCATATGTTGTCAAGAAAGCCTTCTCAGGCGGTACATTAATTCTCGAAACTATGGATGGCGAGGAGTTCCCACGTCCCATGAATGATGACGCAGTCAAGAAATACTTCTCCTAAAGAAATAAAAGAACAGCTCGCTAAGTTGAAAACCCGAAAGGGCGGCTTTGGCAAAAAGGAGCGTCTCGGTAGGCCGAAAACCCGAAAGGGAGGTCTAGGCAAAAATTAGAGACATAAACAGAATAAATTTCCCGCTAAGTTGAAAACCCGCAAGGGCAGCTTAGGAAAAATTTAGGGATTTCCTTGGCAAGTAACTACGTCAGACAAGACTTGATCGTTGAAGCAACAATCTTCTCGGATCCTCACCATACTTCAACAAAAGCTACTGCTCAGGATTTCAAAAGTTGCTAGGGGGGATAGTGGTCATTGTATCTCAATGTATCTTTTCCATTATGTATTACCATTTCCCAAACTTTGTAATCCTCCATGGAGTCTCGCCATTCGTAGACTACCATTCTATTAATGAAATTCGAACTTTTACCCAATTCTTTGTGTTCTTATTTTATTTATCTTGCAAAGACTACATTTATTACTGATAATAACTTTCAAAGAAAAAAGATTAAAAAACAAAATTGATTTTTCAAAAAAAAAAAAGTTTTTTACAATTTACTTTTACTTTGAGATTTATGATGAAACAATGACAACAAAAATGGTGATCCCAGGAATGAACAAACTCCGGTTGTTTTGAGAAGTTTTTTTTTTCTCATGAAGGTTCTCTCAGGTCATTTTGTTGGTATGCGCATGATATTTGTATGTTTCTCAGGTACTTAAAGACGATACCAATTGGTGTAAGGTGTAGTATTGGGTTTGTGATCCCATTATCTCCAATCAAGTCTTGGTTCACTTTTGATTTTGGGTTTGCATGGTCAGAAGCCTCTGTCCCAGATTCCCCAGCGAAGTCTTCCCTCATATGATGAAAGGTTTTATTCCCTTGGTGTGCTGAGATGTCGCTCTTTCTGTAGTATTGGCATTATTGTTGGTATTTATTTCCCAGGCAACTAGACCAGGGCGCTATATTTTCTAAGAAGTGTCGAGACAGTTGTCAACCCTTTGGGTTTTCACCCACCAAGTGCTGGGTTTGATTTAAAATACCCATGGGTTTGACCTCTTTCTATAATGTTGACTTCTTGATTCCCTAGGAAGGCTATCCCAGGGCATCTTTTGTTGGAATAAGTTTTCATGATGTAAAGCTTCAATCTGCATTTTTCTCCAGGGAGGTAGGCTTGAATTCCCCAGTGAAGTTTGATTGTTTCCGCGTCAGTCTTCTTTATTTGAGGATGGTCTTGCAATCTCCAGTAGGCATTCGGAAAAACGGGTTTCTCCGGTGAAGTCGGAAGAAGGATGTTCTATCCTGGTATTTGTTTGATTTGTCTACCTCTGGATTATGTTTCTCCTCAGTAAAGTTAAGGCAGGCAGTAGGTTTGGTTTCCACAGCTGACCTTTACCTTTCTTGGATGATCATCTTGGTCGAAGCTTAGTCGAATGTTGTTAGTGCCTGAGGCAGTTTTGTTTATTTCCAAGGATTGTGTTTCTGTTTTGTCAGCATACGCACGATAACAATCATACATTCATACATGCATCATGCGTAGCTAAAATTGACAAATCATTGTTCATTAACATTTTGCTCTGGCCTTCCTACAACGCTCCTTGCTTAGATGGATTCGGTTTTACCTCTTGAGTTTATTTCTCAAAGGATGTATCTTCGTTGATTGTCTTGCTCCAGTTTATTTCTAGTTTGGATCTGTGGTTACATGACAATATTATTTACTTTGGATTTCTGAAAACTTTGAGTTTTAGTTTGTGCATTTATTTTGCACGAGAAGACTTTATCTCCTCAGCAGGAATATCGTGGCATTTCCCCAGGAAGTCATATTTCTATCCCCAGAAAGTCATTTCTTTTTGCAATCCTCCATGACAACAAGTAACAGGTCTCTTTATTTGAGCAACGCGTGGTTCCCTATAAAATTAGATGTAAATTTTGCTACCTCCTCTATGGAAGGATAGTTTTCAGTCCATCGTCAGTTTACGCCAGTGGATGGCAAGGCTTTCAAATTCGCAGAAACAGCTCATTGTGAATTCTTTGCAAGTGGAAGTCTCTTTATTTGAGACAGCTTACATATTACCCTTTCCAGGAAAAGTGCCTCAGTTAAAGAAGAAGTTGAGACCCGTTCTAGGCAAAACACCAGAATCTTGGGGAAACTTATTATCTTTTTGCTACCCTCAGTGAACGTTGGTAGTTCATCGTCAGTGAACGGCGGTGATATGATATGTTCTCTTTCTACCTTCAGTGAAAGTTGGTAGGACATCGACAGTGAACGTCGGTGTTTATTATCTTTTTGCTACCCTCAGTGAACGTTGGTAGTTCATCATCAGTGAACGGCAGTGATATGATATATTCTCTTTCTACCTTCAGTGAAAGTTGGTAGACCATTGACAGTGAACGTCGGTGTTTATTATCTTTTTGATACCCTCAGTGAATGTTGGTATTTCATCGTCAGTGAACGACGGTGATATGATATATTATCTTTATACCTTCAGCGAAAGTTGGTAGGACATCGGCAGTGAACGTGGGTGTTTATTATCTTTTTGCTACCCTCAGTGAACGTTGGTAGTTCATCGTCAGTGAACGGTGGTGATATGATATATTCTCTTTCTACCTTCAGTGAAAGTTGGTAGACCATCGACAGTGAACGTCGGTGTTTATTGTCTTTTTTCTACCCTCAGTGAACGTTGGAAGTTCATCGTCAGTGAACATCGGTGATATGATATGTTCTCTTTCTACCCTCAGTGAATGTTGGTAGTTCATCGTCAGTGAACGGTGGTGATATGATATATTCTCTTTCTACCCTCAGTGAAATTTGGTAGACCATCAGCAGTGAACGTCGATGTTTGTTATCTTCCTCTCTGCCTTCAGTGAATGTTGGTAGCTTCGCCTTCAGTAGAAGTTGGTGTGTCCTTTGACCATCCTACTATCCTCTCTAATTCAGTTCTCTTGGTCCACCAGTGATTTATTTTCCTGGTGGGGTTTCTCCTTTGTTTCTTTATCATTGTTGCATCCCCAGTGATACTTTGCGTCTCTTTGGTATTGTTCATATGCATATATATGCATAAGCATTTACATGGCATCTTAAGGCCAAAAATAGGGTTTGTTTTATATTTAAGCATCTTCGATCACGTCGACGTGAAGATTTTTAACCTTCGTATCTCCGGATAGAAGAAACTTAAATAAGGGCAGCTGTTGTACCCTAATTTTTGCCCCTAAGATCCCTTCATCATACCATTTTGTTTCACTCACAACAAGATCACACTAGGATTCTTGGTTCCCCTCCCTACATTTAGCTTTGATCCTTTTGAGGAGTTACCAAGCACCTTGACTTATGTTCCTTTTATGATCATGAATATTGTTTTGATTTCTTCACTTAACTAATGAAATACAATGTTGGTTTGTCTTGCTTGTTATCCATATAGGTAAGGGCAATGAGATTTATCAAGTTACTTCATGGGTTCATGAGTTTATTTCCATGCCCTAGTCAACATAGCTTGAGAAGTTCAAACCTCACCATTAGATTGGTTTTGGAAGAATTGGCATTGAAAAGTTACTTTGGTTTATCACATTTCAAGGTTATTAGATTTGACTCAAAAGTACAAGGGGTTGATTGGAGAAGTTGTCATGTTTGGACAAGGCCTTGTTCCTATTGGTCACAAGAGCATATTTCTCTCAAATTTCAAGATATGGAAGTGGTTTTGGTGGATATGAGTCCTCATCATCATCCTTAACAACTTCTATTCACAAAGAAAGAATATTGGCACAAGAAGTTTGTTCAAACTTGTCAAAGTTCCTCAAAGCATTCTCTTGATCTAGAAGCTAGGGTTTTGAACTTCAAAGGAGCATATCTTGCTCACCTTTTGGTATTTTTGAGTGATTCCAAAGACATATTTCTCTTTAAAGGTTTATCAACAAATCACTTCAAATTTTCCAAGGAGTTTTCATGTGGAAGGAAGTTGGTGAGGAAGAAAGATTACAAGTCATCCAGATGAATCCACAATTTTCCATAGGTGACTTCAAATGGTCATAACTTAGTCAATTTTTATCACCTTGAGTCCATTATTTTTCCATGATTATCTTGAAGATGTGTAATTTATGCCTTCTTTTATGTGCAAAGTGAGAAAATGGATGGAAGTTGCCTTAAATATGAAAAAGATTATAGGTCATTTCATGATTATTGGCCAACTTCAACAAGTCATAACTTGCTCAATTTTTGGATATTTTGAGTGGTTCAAGTTTCAAAATGTCATTGAAGAGATCTACTTCATTCCATCTTTTTCGGTCAAGAGCAAATTCCAAGTGGAAGGCCATGTTTGGATGCAAATGATTATAGGTCATTTTTGAAGAAGAATTTGAAATATTTCTAAGTATGGAAAGTCAACTCTTTTTCTTCAACTTTGACTCCATGTAACTTTCAGCTCAAGCATCCATTTGATTCCATTATTTTTCCATCGCAAAGCTTGTAACCTCATCTTTCTAAAGCATCAAGAATTATGCCCTAAGACCCCTTGAGTTGGAAATGCCATGGATTTGAATTTGGTAACTTGAAACTGAATTTTTCACAAAGTCCGAATTTTGAAATCCATAATGTGACTTCTAAACACAAGATTTATGCGTGTTTTTGATTTAAACTTGATTAGCAAACTTGCCATAAGTGATTAGCGCCCCAAAACGCAAGATTTGGTTGATTTTTGATGGAAATGAAGTCACACTTCACTCGTGCTCGACCTTCACTCAATTTCCCTCCAAACTTCCTTGTTTCTTCAAATTTTCATTCCCATTCACTTCCCTATAAATAGAGGGTCATCCCCCATCCATTTTCCCAAGCTTTGAGAGCCAAAAACACCCTGCCAAAACCTCACAAGAACCCATCTTTTTTTAATTCAGTTTCTGAGATTTAAGCTCCCATTTCCAAAATTCTTTGCGCATTCATCATCCTTGATCATCATATAAACTCTCCAGCACTTAAACCAATCAAAACGAGCCATAATTCAAGCTACAGAAGTCCAATTTCAGAGCTTCTTCCTTGAACTTCGAAAAGGTAGAATACTCCACCATTTGGATCCAAATCAAGCACTAATCTATTCTACTCCTTCCCCTGATTCTAATGCTGCTTACAATTTTCAAATCCATTGAGAATTGAGAGAGAAATCTCAAATTGAAGGTGCACGCTATTTTCTGAGTTTTTGATTCATATCTCTATCCATACCTTATATAAAATTTGGCGCGATGGTTGTGTTAGAATCGTCTTGAAGAGACGAGTTGAATGATGCTAGCTTGGGATCCTAATTTTTCCATTTGAAGGATCTCACAAAATCCCCATTGTAGGGTTTCTGGAGGTTGAAGACGATGACATGTCTCGTCTCAGCCAATGATAGCGTGCCAAACGTTTTAATTTCATTGGTTGCCCTTCTTCTGATCCCATGTGTATCTCACTAAGGTCCATATCAAGCACAGCGCGTCTGGTCCATTGGATTAGCTTATTAACGCGTTTTGACTATGATCTGATGGTCCACATCTTTTTGGTTTTATTTTATTTTCTGATTTTATATTTTTATTGATTGAATTTTCAAAAATTCATAACTCTTTTACTTTTTATCCAAAAATTATGAAAAATTTTACAAAAATACTTTGAATTATTTCTGATCTCATGACTATTTTTCACATTTTTATTTGGACATTTGGTATTTTTTATATTTTTTGTATTATTTGATTTCTTTTAATTATCTAAAAAAATACTTTCTGACATTTTTTTAATTCTGGAAAAATTCATAAATATTATTCTGCATATTTTTGAATTTCTGAAAATTTTATGGAATTTTATGTTGAGGTTTACTATTTTTGACCTATTTTATGTTTGTTTGAACAATTTTAAATACTTTTAAAATAGTTTCTGACTTTTAAAAATTACCAAAATTTCTATAAAAATATTTGGATCCATTTCTGATTTTTCTATGGCCTTTCTTTTTCTTTCTTGATTAATTTGAACATAGTTGATATTTTTCTCCTTTATTTTAATTTTTTAAACATCTTTTTTAACCCTTTTAATGTATATATTAAATATAATATTATTTTGTGATTATTTTCTGGCTAATCTTGGGTTAGGTTTTGGATAATGAACTTTATTAACATCATTGGATCCATGGTGTTGAGTTTAACTCCACAAAAATGGATGAATGATTTTAATAATAGTTTGATTAAAATTTAATTCAAATGTGGTTTGTATTTTTTTCCCTATCTCTCTTCATCTCATCCCCTTCTTATTGCACTAAATGTTATTGAAGCATGATCTCTATATCATGTCTCAAAACAAATGGTGCATAGATTGCTATTGACCGGCCTCAAAATAGGTGCGACTTCTATATAAGTCCACTTACGATTGCTTAACATAGCGCTAAATTTTGTCCCGATTCGAATAATGATCATTTGTGGCCCAAACTTATGATTGCAAGCCCAAGTATGTTAATTTGATCTCTTTGATCTAATAACCTTGAGATTCATTGTGTGGAGGCTTTGGTTCTACCAATCCTCTAATGGATCTACAACACCTTTGGTCAACGCGGATCTCCTAAACATCGTTGATCATTAAATGGTACTTGTGAGAATTCCAAATGGATGATATACTTGACAAAAAGCAAATGCAACTTGTTGTGTGGAGGCTTTGGTTCTACCAATCCTCTAATGAGTTCCAAATGCAAGTTTCAAGATGGTCATCCAACTAACCACTAATTTTTGACTTGTTTTATCTTATGCTTTTATTATTTTTTATGCTTTATGTACTATTTTTAGCATTTACATTTCATGCCATTTTCATCTTTGCTCATTTGAGCATTTATTTTCTTGCCATTTTTACTTTTCTCACTTGAGCTTTTCTTTTCCTTTCTTAAGATACTTAATAATCAACATAAATCCTAAAAAACCTTTAATGGCACTTGGACTATTTGGTTACTATCCTTGGCATTATAGAGCATGGGAATTTTTCTTGGCTTTAGGATTAGAAACCTTGGCCTATCTTGGAGATCTTGTGATCTTATTTGATTATTTTATCTAGAGTTCTTGAGGTTTACCTCAAGACATTGGGTTGCTTGTTTATTTTTGTGTGTGGGTTTTTGTGATTACATTCTCTGTTTGTAATCTGGAATTCACCCGTATACAGTTGTTACTCTGCTCAATTTTTGTGAAGACTTAATACACTTGAAGCTTGGTTCTCTCAAGAGGTCTAGTATCTTTGCTTGCTTGATTTCAATCCAAAGAATGGTAATTCTATCTTGACACATAATGTCAAGTATTGGCTTCTTGTTGGTTAGATGATTCTTCTCCTTAGCTTTTACCTTATGCTTTAAGATAGTCTCTTCTTCTCCTCCCATCTTCTTTAATTTCAAAAATCTTCTCTCTCCTTTTGAAAACTCTTCTTGTTTCTAAACTTGAAACACTTTCATAATATACTTGGACCTAGGTCCATGCATTTTCAAAATCTTTTCATAAATAAACTCCAATCAACTTAAAAATACCTTGACATTTTTTTGTGAGAAGACTAAAAGTCAATCAATCTCATTTCAAACCATTTTGCCACTTTGGCTTTTATTTTAAAAACTTTTTCCTCAAAAGATTAGACTCTTGTCAATCCTTGTAGTGATGCAAACAACTATACTTCTATAATATGTAGTGAAGTGAGATATTTCCCACTTGGGTGTTGAGTGAGGCATTGTTGATTTTAAAATCCAAGTCATATCCTCCACTTTGAGATGATGAAAATTCTCCTTTCTCGTGATTGTGGGTAGTAAGTATGTTTTCCACACAAACAATGACGATGTTGTCTTATCTCTTACAATCAACCAACAGACTTGTGTTTCAAATTTTTAAAAGAGGAACTACGTGTACCCGGATCCCCTATTGCACGAAATGTGGTACGTAGGCACTAAAGGTCCGCAACCGCGGCGGGTGCAAGAATTATTAAAAAAAATACTTCTCTTCTTACCTCCACCATCCATTTCTATACAACATATTTTATAGCCAAAATATACAGATTTTCAAAGAGGATCCTGCGGAGTACCGTAGATGTTTAGGGTGCTAATACCTTCCCTTTGCATAACCAACCCCCTTACCTTGAATCTTTCCCCCACTTTTTGGGTTATTCGCTCTTTTCCCATTCCTTTGGAAACAATAAAGCGCGGTGGCGATTTTTATTTTTGATTTGTATAAAGTCTAGTCAATCCAATGGCTTAGTCTTGAACATTTCTACCGTTACAATGCTGACTTACTCTTGAAGTAAGCTTAAACAAGCATGGTTCAATGCACCAAGTAGGATGGTTAGCAGGGCCTAAGCTGGATTTGTCAGTATGAATTAAGGAAAAGTAGAAGCAGCGCATGGGCCTAGCATACTTTTGCATAAAAGTTTGTCTTTCCAAGACAGTAGGGGTACACGTGGAGGAAATCCTTTGGATAAAAACTCAAAAGTGCTTGTGAGCATTAAATGAGCATTAAATGATGATGAGATTTATCAAATCAGAAATCCTGCCATGTGAAACTATGCATTATTGCTTAATTTTGGATCAGAAGTTCTGCTTCAGCGTAGCATCCAACCTCTGATCTTTGTATCTTCTAGTTCCAGCATATTCTGAAGGATCCCTCAAAATTTCCAATAAGCTTGTAGCACGCTTTGTAACCTTCTTTGATTTATCCTGGCAAACTCTGACCGAACCTCTATGAACACTGGCCCAGAAGTTCTGACCAAACTCTGTCTTGAGAATATCCAGAATTTGCTGAGTGTGAACACTGGCCCAGAAGTTCTGACCAAACTCTGTCTTGAGAATATCCAGAATTTGCTAAATGTGAACACTGGCCCAGAAGTTCTTACCAAACTCTGTCTTGAGAATATCCAGAATTTGCTGAGTGTTATGGTGATAATCTGGTCAGAAGTTCTGAAATTATCATATTTCTTAAACACTTAGAAAAATTTCTAAGTATTTAGAATTTGACTTTTTCAAAGTAAAAATTGACTTTTGAAATTCTTGATGAAACAAACTTCATACTCCAACATGTCTTGATGAAATATGATTTTTGAGATTTGATTTTGATCCAAAAGTCAAAGTTAGACTTCTCAGTATGCAAATGACCATTTTGCCCTTGTGAATGGTTTGCTTGGAAAAATTGCTAATTCAAGGCTTGGAATTGAATGAAATCAAACTTGAGGATCCAGGGTGTTTCCTTGAAAAATGAGAGGGTAAATTTTGGGGTACAACAACCACATACTTTTTTTCTTCAGAATTTTAAAATATTTTTTAGCATTTTTTGCTATTTTCTTTCTATTTTATTTTTAATTTTCATTTAAAAATTAATTTTCATACATTTATTTAATATTTATCTCTCCAACTTTTGAGATCTAATTACTTGTAATATTTATGACTTTCTCAATAAAAGAATTGGCAATTTATTTGATGTTTTGATGTCTCTTTGGAATTTTTCATTTTAAATCATTTATAAAATCATTATAATCAATTTTTTTTACAAACGGAAATATATTAATAATTCCAAAAAAACAGTTCAGATACAAGTCGGTCCGTAGATCCAGACCCCCTATAGACTAAACAAGGAAACAGCCAAACCACAAGTATAAATTCTTACATAACTCAGTAAGCTTTCTATCTAGCTCAATGCGCATTAAAACCACATCAATAATGTCCTTACTATTGAGATTACCTTTGTTGATGCCTTGAAAAATTACTCGGTTATGAATGCTCCAAATGTTGTAAAAAGATTCAGCAACTATCATCTTAATCAGCTTTCCTATATTGCTTTTCCCCCTAGTTATAGCACTCAACCAAACTTGCTCATCCTCTCACTTTCCAGGAGTATGATAAACATCACACCAAGATAGAACTTGGCTCCAAATTCAATTAGTTTCAACACATTCAAAGAAGAGGTGTTGACAACTTTCATGTAACCCACAAAAGACACAAAGACCACCAGTTTGCACTTTGTACTTCTGCATTCTATCTTTTGTAGGTATCTACCATTGCAAGCTAAGAAAAGGGTGAAGGTATCTCTAAGTCTTGCCATATTTCTCATGATCAACTTTCTCCACTCCACCTTTGACTTGTCTTCTCTCAACATATGGTAAGCTACCCTAGTAACATATTTCCATGTTTGTTGAAATATACTCCAGGAATTAGAGTTAACAAACACATCCTTATTTTTATTGGCTATCATCGATGATGGTATGGGTCACCTTACTAAGCTTCGTAGTAAGAATCTTTGAAATGATTTTGTATATAACATTACAGCATGTTATAGGGCACATCTCCTTAATGGTGGTAGCTTCGGGGGATTTGGGAATAAGAGTAATCAAGGAGCAGTTAATAGCTTTATACATGATGTTTGTCTTAAAAAATTTCTGGACTGCCTCACACATAACATATTTGACTATTTGACAAGCAGATTTGAAGAAGGGAGCATTAAAACCATCAATACTGGGTGCTTTTGTGTTCCCTATACTACCCATCACATTCCAAATCTCACTCTCATCAACTGGAGTAATTAGATACAAGCCATGTTCTCTGCTAAAAGTCGTACCTTCTCTGACAGTAGCAATATTTACACCCTTTATCTCATTATTCTTTTTTCCCAATTTTTAATCATATTTTAATCCATTTCTGTTTTGAATTTTGTTTACTTGGATCATAATTTGGTTAATTGATTCTTCATCAAGTTTAAATGGTCTTTGGATGATACTTTGGTTGCATGAACTTTCATCATTTCAAACTTATCATCTAAATGATCATTTGATCATCTTTGATACTTTGGATTAAGGATAAGTTTATCCCATTGTGTCATGAATTAGAGTGATTAAAATTGGTGATAGATGATCCCTTGTTACGATTCAAGTGTGGTTGATTATCTCTCCTTCTCCATCTTCTTCTTTTTGCTTTTTTATTGCTCATTGTGTTACATTGTTTTAGGAGGATGATTTTGTATCATTCCTCTAACATGTATGACACGTAAATTTCTATTGACCGACCTCACATAGGTGTGACTACTATATAACTCCACTTACGATTGCTTAACATAGTGCTAAATTGTCTCAACTTGGTCGATACCTCATTAACATTAACATTGACATATTAATTGTGCTAACATCTAACTTTTACTTTTATGCTCTTTACTTTTATTTCCATTTACATTCATGTCATTTACATTTTTTCCATTTTTATTTTGCCTTTACTTTATGCCTTTTATCTTTTTTCTTCTCTTGCTTTATTACTTCAAAAGAACAAAAACATTATAAAATAGATAAAACCCTAAAAAACTTTTCATCTAATCTTGTGGACTTTGTGTTATTATCCCTTGTTTGAGGAGTATTTTGGACTTTGGATCTTAGGGATTAGTTCTTTCCTTTGGACCTTATAACTTCAATTCAAGACATGGTCCTATTCTGAGAAACTTTGATCTTTACTTGAAGATTTAGAATTCTCTTTATGGCTCTGGGACCTTGACATTCATCTAGACCTTTTAGTATTCATTTGCTTACATTGCTTGTTCTTGATGATACATATGCTAGCATGCTTGCTCATGTGATTTTCTTATCTTGTGGCTTAATCCAAAGGGAAATGAATTTTCATTTTGACCAATGTCAAATGCTTGCTTCATCTTGTGGTTAGTACACATGCGCACATAAAGGATATCTCTTGGGCTACCTTATTATGAGACATTTTATTTCAAATCATTTACTTTATGATTTAGGATAGTCTCTTTATCTCCCACCCACTTCTTCAATTTTTAAAACTTCTCCCTATTTTCAAAACTTCTTTCTTCTTTCTTCAAAAAATTTCTTAATAAACCTTGACCTTGTCAAGTGACCCTAGAAATATTGTTTTCTTAATAAATGATAAAACACTTAAGAATATTCAAACTCTCTTAAAAACTTCTAAAAAAGACAAACCTCATCAAATTTCTTTTTGTGCCTTTGTGCACTTTTCTTTTAAAACTTTTCAAAAGTTTGGTTATTAGTCTATTCTAGTAATGATGCAAACCACTATACTTCTTTAGTATGATGTGAAGTGATTGAAATTTCCCACTTGAGTGTTGAGATGTGCTTGTGAGAAATTTCAAGTAAAAGTTCTCCATATCAAAAAGATGCAAATGCTCACTTTCTCATACATGTGGGTAGTAAGTTGTGCTTTCCACACGAATACGATGAAATGTATTTTCAATTTAAAATCAACAAACAAACTTTCGTAGTAATTTTCACCATGAACTAAGAGACTGTGACTTCTTCATTTCAGAGAGGATACGTAGGCACATGACTCTTGAAGTCTTGGCGAGTATAAAAAACATAAAGTACTTATTTTCTCATCACCCCAATCTTTTTGAAAAAAACTAGATTTTATCATAACATAGATTTTCCAGGAGGTTCCTATAGAGTACCATAGATGTGATGGGTTCTAATAACTTCCCCTTGCATAACCAATCCATGTATCCAAATCTCTCTTTTGTCTTATTTTCGTGTTGGGTTTTATCGATATTTTCCCTTTCTGTTGGAAATAATAAAGTTTGATGGTGACTCTTATTTTTTTAAGTTAATTTAACCAATAACTTAATCTCAATTTTTCCCGCCACGACACTATACACTATGCAAGCAAAGTCTTAAATGAGGCTTAAATTAATTGTGTTATTACCGAAAAAAAGCTGCTTGCTATAGTGTATGTATTGGTAAATTTTAGATCTTATATCATTGGTTCAAAGGTTATTGTTTGTACTGACCATGCAACCATAAAATACTTGCTTACCAATCCTAACTCCAAGAAAAGACTCATTAGATGGATTATTTTGTTATAATAATTTGATCTTAAGGTTCATGACAAAACGACACGGAGATTTTTGTAGCAGATCATTTGTCTAGGTTGGTGAATTATGAGATGACAAAGCAGGAAAGTGAAGTCATGGAGGAGCTTCCTGATGAAAAGTTGCTCATGATACAAGAAAGATTTTGGTTTGTATATTTAGCCAATCACAAAGCCATCGGTTTGGTACCTAAGGATTTTAATTGGAAATAGAAAAATAAATTCCTTCGTGATTCAAATTTCTATGTTTGGGATGAGCCTTATTTGTTCAAAATTGGAGTAGCTAACCTTTGAGAGGTGTGTTACCAAAGAAGAGGAAATAATCATATTATGGCATTGTCATAATTCACCATTTAATGGTCATTACAATGGTTAACTGACTTCAACAAAAGTTCTACATTTGGGATTTTATTGGCCTTCATTGTTCAAAGATGCACATAAGCATGCCCAAAATTATGGTAGCTACCATAGGATCAGAGGACTTGGTAAACAGAATGAAATGCCTTTGCATAACATGCTTGAAGTTGAAGTTTTTATTGTTGGGGCATAGATTTTGTTGGTCCATTTCTTGCGTCATTTTCAAATGAATACATTTTGGTAGTGGTGGATTATGTTTCAAAGTGGGTATAAGTGATTGTGTCTCAAAAGAAAGATGGAAAAATAGTGATCAGATTTCTCAAGAAAAACATTTTCACTCATTTAGGTACTCTAAGGGTTTTAATCAGTGATGGAGGGTCGTATTTTGTAATTCTCAATTATAAAAATACCTTGAGAACTATGGTGTCAAGTGCAAATTAGCATATACCTACCATCCACAAACAAATGGGAAACTGAGGTTTCCAACAGATAAATCAAGAAAATATTGGAGAAAACTATTGCAGCTTTAAGAAAAGATTGGTATCTCAAACTTGATGAAGCTTTATGGGCGTATTGTACCACTTATAGAGCCCCAATAGGTATTACACCTTTCCAGATGGTTTATGGTAAAGCATGTCACCTTCCTGTGGAGTTGGAGCACAAAGCATTCTGGGTGTTGAAGTTCTTGAATTTTGATCTGAAACTATCCGGAGAAAAAAGTAAGCTAAAATTACATGAATTTGATGAGCTGAGACTCCAAGCTTATGAATCCCACAAACTCTACAAGCAAAAGGTCAAGAAATACCATGACAAGAAAATACTCACCTAAGATTCCAAATCTGGACAAATGTGTTATTGTTCAATTCTCGACTTAAATTATTTCCAGGTAAATTGAAGTCCAGATGGTCGGGGCCATTCCAAATCAAGGAAGTGAAGCATTATGGTGCACTTGTGTTAGAAGATACAGTTTCAAAACAAAGTTGGAATGTTAATGGTTAAATATTAAAGATTTACCTTGGTGGGGTAATTGATCGACTCGCCACAACAGTTCCACTTGTCGATCCTTGAAGTCACTGAAAAAGTGTCGAGCTAAAGACATAAACTAAGTGTTGGTTTGGAGGTAACCCAACTTTGCATGGCTCCTAAGAAAATCAATGATTCCAAGAAACAAATGAGTGAAACATGAACATCATCTACACCCAGACCTAGACCCAGACCCAGGGGCTATAATAGTCACAAATTCTCATGTCTAGAACAATAAGAGAAGCACATAGATCTCTCCAACTGCAATATCTAGACGGAATGCGCTTTCAACATCTATCCAGAGGGTGGATTTGGGGATTGCCTTGAGATAATTGAAGAAAGGAATTGGCAAAAACTTGCTAATCCTCCTCCCACCAGCCTAAACTACGAGATCATTCAAGAATTTTATGCAAATACCATCCACATCGAAGATCAACCTTACTCATTCATGACCATGGTGAGGGGGAGGAAAATTTCTTTCAATAGGGATACCATTAAGCCATACCTTGGAAACCCTCTCACTTTACCAGAATGAGAGCATGATGAATATGCAAAGAGACTTGCTCTTGGTATTTGGAACATTAATCTGGTTACGGATGCACTTGTGTTGTTAGGCAAGTCCTATGAAACTAATGTCGTGGGGGCTCCAAAGAAATAATCTCAAAACCAAGGCTCAGATTTGATGACTTTGGTTCTTAATAACATAGGGCCCATAAGTCATACATCTTCAATTCCTCTGGATACTGCATATATGTTGTACTATATTTTGGATGATATGGATGTCGATGTTGCAAGAATCATTGCCAATAAGATCAAGATGATTGTTAAAAGTGGGTATAGATTAGGAAATAGGACGCCTTGCACTTTGGCTTTCCCAGGGTTGTGTTGCAACTGGTTTTTAATACAGAGTCGCCACCCTTAATTTTTATCCTAAGGAAGGGAGTATAAAGGATAACCCTAAAAAGTTCAAAGATTCTAGATTTTTGACTCGATTATAGACGAAGGGAAGGTATTAGGCACCCCTCATCTACCTTGTTCACAAGGATACTAGGTTTAGAAGCACAATTTTTAGGAAATTGGGTTTTAATATTTTATTTGGGGAACTCGCCACGATTTTAATTGTATTCCTATCTTATAAGGAATCAGAGTCTCAATTCGTAGTTCGTAGTTGCTTTGTGTTTTTTACGGATTACGCAGATATTTTAATTCCCCTTGTACTTAGTCTGGGTGTGTGAATAGCGGAAATTTTGGACCATATGCATAGTTAATTAATTTAATGCAAATAAAATAAATAATATTTTTTATGGGTTGGAAAATACTATATTAGATTTATAATAATAAAATATTAAAATTCTAAATATATAAAAAATAGAAAATATAAAAATAATAAAATAAAATAATAACGAAAATAGGTTAAAAACGTAGGGGTGTAAATTATGTTAAGGTAGTAAAATAGGGAGGTGTACATAACAGGGCCTGGAATTCAGATTTTGAATTCAGGCCCAATGCAGAAGGGGGTATGTGTTGTACCCCAAAATTTGCCCTCCCATATTCTTCAAAGTTTTGACAAGCATCATCTCAATTTGCTCAAGTCTACTCAAGGGGTTGCCCAGTCTAAACATCCTCCTAAGCCAGTCAAATTAGGGTTTTGGTTCTTGCAAGGAAGTTGAGGTTTTCAAGGGCTAAATCAAGTCCCATAGGCCTACACACATTGCCGAGCATCTACATGCCAAGTTGCAAGACTCACAGCATCAAATTGCACAGTCAAAAGTCCTATTTGGTTCACAATCAACTGCAGGGGTAAAATGGTCATTTTACAGTCAAAAGTCAAAAAAATTGGTCAACATCTTATTTTGAAGCCACAATCATCATTTGATCAAGTCTTGATCATGATTCCACAAGCATGGTTCAAAAATCATCAAGATGCCAAAAGTTTCTATTTTTGGACAGCTGAAAAGTCAACTGTAACTTGACCAAGGCATAACATTTTCATGGTTCATCAGAAAAATCCCATCCAATGCTCATTTTAAAGGGGATGACATTTCCTACAACTCATCTTCACATTCCAAGTCCAAGAAATGCTCTCACAAAAAAGTTATCAATTTCTACATTATAGGTCAATTTCAAAAGTCAACAAAAAGGCACTTTAAGTCAAAGACCATAACTTGAGATTGGTAAATCCAAATGACACGGGACCAAAGGCATTGGTTAGAGGACTTCAAGACCTTTCCAAAATGTCCAAGAACATGTTCATATGATCAAAATTGAGCAAGATATGCATTGGAGAAGTTGGGAAATTTTTGGGAATTTGCAAAAGTCAACTTTGCCCAAAACACTTCATTTTTGCTAATGGGCCTCAAATTCCTTCTTGAATCTTTGTCCAAGGCCTATGCACGACCCATTGAACTTAAATTGATTTATTTTTTTATTTTTAATTAATTAATTGAATTTTTATTAATATTAATTCATTTAATTCATTTAATTGTAGGAAAATTAAAAAGATATGGTTTTCAAATCTTTTTGTGATGCAAATAAGGTCAACACATGCTGAAGATTTCATGTATCAATCAAGGAGACAAAATCATCCAATTTTGGCAAGTTTTATCAATCAAAAAGGTTGAAAAAGATTTGATTGAAATCAAATATTGAAATCATAAAGCCATGGACTTTTGGACCAAGATTTACCCTAGTTTTCATTCCAATACAAATACTGAAGCAAACCCTAAAGCCTTACACGTGCAAGCTGTTGTAAAACACCATAAACCAAATTCCAAAAGTTCAAGAAAATTGGAAAACTGAATTCAACCTTCCAGGACAATTCAAAGCATTTTCTTGATTCCAATACATTGCTGGAGGTGTAAGGAACCTTTTGCAATCAAAATCAAGTGTTAACACCCAAAGAATCCCAAGAACAGTCGTACGGTTTGCCCACTCTTTTCCATAATCGAAACTCAAGTTTTATGCATCATTAACATGTTATGATTATTGCTTTGCATTGCTACCATCATTCTGAAGCTAATGGTACAGATTAATTGTATTATGGTGCCCTGAAACGAAAACTGCCATTAAAGAAATCTAGGGTTTTTAAGCTTTGATTTTAGGGCTTTCTTAACCAAGCAAAATTGGAACCTCACATGCCCATGGTTGAAACCGACTGAACGTGACAAATACAATGGACACCTCGCGCCATATTTATATGGCTTGGATTTCTATTCGCTATTATTGACAGTTTCACTTTGTGGGGGTTAAAAACCCCCGCTAATTGCTTTTGTTTTACAGGTTTCAGGATGAAGACGAAGGACGTGGAAGCAGGTGGTTGGGTAGTTCAAATGGAATGCGCGTTTTTTATTTTTCCAGCGTAGTTGTTATGTTTTGAATATTATATTTATTGCATATCATATGAACAAAGCGTGCAAAGTGGCTTGGTGGTTGATGAGGTGTTTGGTAACTACTGGGACCTGGGTTCGATCCCCAGGTCCACCCAAATGCTTGTTCTATTTTTTCACAATATGTTCTAATGCAGCGCTTGTCCAGAATTCCATCATGCAACCTCACAAATCAGCTTGCCAAGTGGCCATAAAGCTCAATCCAAAGGCCAGGGGTGGTTGACCACCATGTTCTTCAGTCAAAGCCAGCGTAGACCATCCAGAAAGTCAAAGCAGACCTGATCATTATTGGGCCAATTTGCTTCTTCAAACCTCCACATTGGGCCTTCAAACCCCCCCTGGTTTATTTTCCTTTTTATTTTCTTTCTCTTTTTTAATTCTTTTAATCATTATTAATTATTATTATTAACCAACAAACTAATTTTTTATAATAAATTCAGAGATCAAAAATTGTAAATATTTTTATTATTTATTATTTTTACTATTAACTGTTATTTTTGTAAATAAATACTAACAATTAACTTAGTTTAAATTAGGTCAATTTTAATCTTTTTTCATAAATAAATAAAAATCATGTAGAATTAGGGTTTGACAATTTTCAATCATATTTTCTTATTATCATTATTCTAATTTATTAATTATTATTTTTTGTAAATAAGATGTAAATTAATTAAATTAGTTCAATTAGGTTAACTTTAACTTTTTTACAATAAATAAAACAAATTTAGAATTAGGGTTTCTTTTGACTTTTATTTTTATTTTCATTAAAAACTTAAAAAACATTTTTTTTCTTTTAATTAAATAATTAATTAGTAAATTAGGTTAATTTGAATTAATTGCAAAAAAGGACAAAAACTCATATTTTTCTCAAAAAGGGTCAAAACCCTAAGGACGTCCCAATTCTATTTCTTTTCGCACATTATTTTTATTTTGATTATTGATGTAACTGTTTCCGAGGATGTAATAGTAATTAGGATTTATCGCTTTCTTTACTTTCTGCATTTATTTTCCAAAACGGGTTTTTTTGTTTTTTGGCGATGTATAGACCCGCGCCTTGTAATAGCGTAGATTCATATTTCCGCACTTTATTTTCCGCACTCTTAACTGTTAATATGCATGAAAGACTTGTATGACAAATAAAATCAATCTGTAGCTCACAAATAACATGCAAAGACAATTTAACTGAAAACAACGCACAAGCACATGCCACTCCTTGGGTACGCCTCACTGGTTGCCTCGAACGTGGTCGTCAAGTATAGGGTATTTTAGAGGTCGCCCTCCTGTCTAAAGATCTTGTTGCCTCGAAACGGTTGCCTCGGATAAAAAAAGGATCTAGGACATTAGGGTTACTTCTAAGGTGTCCTACTATTGCTTCGGTGACCACACTGTCCCTCGTAATCGAATTGACCCGAATAACTCCAACGATGGTGCTACCTACCTCTCAATGGTGGGATAGCACTATCTAAAGGACTCTTACACAGCCTAATTCCTTAGAGTAGGTAGATTTCTCCTGGGTACTTGCTCTCTCAAAACAAACAAAAACAACTTTTCGCACTCACACTTTCTAAAAGTTTTTCAAACAAATTTTTCATACACTCTTGAGGACAGATACAAGAGTTACTTAGAAATTTTTCAAACGAAACTTTTTCAAAACCCACAAACACAAGAAAAGCAAAACTTTTTGAAAACATAGTGAGCAAGTACCTAAGAGCCTGTGGATAACCACGGATAGAAAGGGTGCTAACACCTTCCCTTTCTATAATCTACCTCCCGAACCCGAGAAACATCTCGAAAAGGAATTTTGCTGTGCTTTTGTTCTTTCCTTGTTGGAGAACATAAAAGACGGTGGCGACTCTTGCTTACCGCGACATTTCGCGAACCAACTAAAAAAAGTCAGTTCTATTTCCACCAATCACAGTATGTTTTTAGACTATGTGGCAAAAGCTAGGAGGAACAAGCAGTAATGGCCCAAGTTCAGATTTTGGATTTGGCCCATTAGGCCTAGGGGTATTGTTTTCAATGTAACAACAAAAATAAAAACGGAAGGGGTGTGTTTGGTAGTGGGCTCGGCCCAAAGGTTTTGGATCTGTTTAGACCGTGTGTAAGTGAGCGCGTGATAATTATCGTGGGCATACATTTTTGAACGTAGGATTGTGATTGTGTGGTAATGATTGAAGGCGTGTAGTAGTGACTGTGGGACAGCGTGTACTTGATCTATGCACATGTTATTATTTTTATTTCACAAAATAGTTTCTTTCATTTTTGTTTTTTTCTCTTCTCCTTCCGTCCCTGGTCCCTCTTCTCTCTTTCGTTTCAACCAACATAAACCCTAACCCTTTTGTGCCCAGCTCGTGGCGGCACTACCTCACTGTTCTACCCAAATCCAACTCGTATCAACCCCCTAAAACCCCAAATAAACACAATAAAAAATCATAAAAACTCAAGCTAAGTGTTTAATCGCTAACTCTTTCACTGATTCTTGAGTTCTCTACTAATTCGTCTTTGATTCCTTTCCTCCTCGTGTTTGCGGGTACGACGGTGGCATGGAGATGGTGAAGGCACGCGGTGGCATAACGACTAGATCTAGGGTTTCAGATATTAAAACCCTAGTCCACACGGGGAGGTGAATGAAACGCATGGTAGTGAGGCCTTTTGTTCTTCTCCAACCTTCTCCTTTTGTAATTTTTCCTCCGTCAATTTTCTTATTTATTTCCTCTTTTTTCTTTTGTAAATTCTGTCCCCTTTTTTTGTGTTTAGCTCTTAGGTTTTATAGTGTTCTTAGGGATTAGATTTTTAGGAAACAAAATAATTTATCTGTAATTTCTAATTCTGATTAAGAAAAAAAATTATTTTGTTGTAATTGTATTGATTTTGTATAGATCTGATTTGATTAATAGGGATTTGTTTCTGTTTTGGTTCGTTCTCGTTTTGGGAAAAAATGAATGTATGGATCATTTTTTGATGAATGCAGATCTGAATAGTAACTGTTTTCTTACATTAAACGTGTGTTTTCTTCTTTGATTGATACAGTATATGTTTTAGGTCAGCAACAAGAAATGTGTTTTTTCTGGTTTGGGTTGGGCTGGTTCATTTTGGGCTTTCCTGGTTTTGGATTTTTGGACTGTAAAATCTGGGCTTGAACATGGACCAAAAAAGGCATTTAAGCTTGGGCCTTTCATTTAATCAAACTCTTTAAAATAATGAATATAATTTCAAAAATAATATTAATAATGACAGTTAGTAAAAATGAAATAATAATAAAAAAGTCAGAAATACACTTCCAATTATTTTGATTAAAAAGTTGGGTCAATCGGAAAAAACTTTAATGGGCCTAAATGATCCACAATGCACCAACCCCTTTTATAATTTTAAATGGACTAGAACTATGTATGGGCCAAGAGACTAAAAAAGGTCTTTCTGATTTTAGAAAGCCCACCAGCTCTTAATTAAAACACAAACCCCTATATAAAAATGCACCTCTCTAATTATATGAATATATATAAAAGCCAAAAAAAAAAAACTTACAATGGGCCATCAGATTTTGATGGCCCTAACAACACACCCCTATATTATGAAATAAACCCATTTTTAAAAAAAATATATACCTCATCTTTGACACTTAAACCCCTATAAGAAAATATTCAAAAATAGCCAAATTTAAATAATATATTTTACAGTAATAATATGGATATTATAATGGTATGGAAATTTTGGGGTATGACAACTGCACTTATTTAATCAATTTTCAATCGAATAGTGTGAGAATACGCAGGTCTCACACATTTTGGTCGGAAATTTATTAAATATTAGAAGACCCCAAAATTTCTCTGAAAGGTTATAAGGATACGTTGTACAGCGTTCCCATCGGCATGAAGAATAGGCATAGATGATGGTGTATCATCTTACCAACATTTGAACCAAAGTTGATTTGACTTAGGTATGATGACACGGATAACCCGTCAGTATCTAAGATGAGATCGTTTGCATATTTACCATAACCTAGGAGATAAAATAATACAAGTTTTGAAAAACTGACTTACTAATGCTTAGGGACTAATATAGTAAGTTTATAACGCATGCTTTGTATATTCATCGCAACCCAGGAGATGAATAACATAAAGCTTGATAATACATTGCTTCTTAAATACTAACACAATGAGCCAAAGATTTTTCGTATACCTATCACAACCTAGAGGGTAGATAATATGAGCTTGAAATAAGATATTTGGAACTTGGAAAGACGATTTTGGTTGTGTCAGGTCTCAACCAAGACTCGATAACCAAATGAAATATGCTAGGTTTTAAGCGATGAACCCAAAATTCATTGATGATGTTGGTTGTGTCAGCCCTCAACCAAGACTATTAACATGAAGAAATAAACCCCATATTCATCGATTATGTCGGTTGCGTCATCCCTCAACCAAGACTATCAACATGAAGAAATAAACCCTAAATTCATCGATGATGTCAGTTGTCTCGCCCTCAACCAAGACTATCAACATGAAGAAATAAACCCCAAATTCATCGATGATATAGGTTGTGTCGTCTTCAACCAAGACTATATGTATTACAGTGGGAGAACTAGCTTGGGATGTTATGCGTTTGATCGCAATGTTGCGGTTAGCAAGAGTCGCCACTGACTTTTCTTTTATCAAATGAAGGAAAGGGTGAAAAGAACAGGAAAGACCTTTGAGATTATTTTCTTGAGTTCGGGGGGTAGATTATGAAAAGGGAAGGTATTAGCACCCTTTACACCCATAGTTATCTATGGGCTCTTAGTTGCTTTCTAGATCACTTGCTTTGTTTGAAAGTGTGCTTTGTGATGGTTTTTGAAAGTATTTTTGAAAAGGCGCCTTTGTTTAGGCAAACTTTGTAATGGTTCTCGTTTTGTAAGAACGTATACAAAGTGTTGGAATTTTAAAAATATTTTATATTATGAAAGTGTTTGGTGTGTGTTTGTTTTGAAAGTGAGCAAGCAACTAAGAACGTTTCTACCTACTCAAAAGTCTTTTATTCATTTCTCTCATTTCCTATGATATTGCTACCTTATCATTAATTGGTAAGAATCCTTATCTTTGGATGTAAAGGGGACGGGCGTGGGTCATCGTATAGTCATGATAGCAATGTTGTGAGATATCTTAGCATTTATCTTGAGGGACTAAGATCATTTGTAAGGGAACATTCGAAGCGTCATCGAGGGAATATGATCTTGTATTTTGAATATTTTGCTAAGATATCTCACCTGCGTAACAAGATCGTTTTTTAGGCAACAAGTGGAGTTAACCTTAGGGGTGCATGTGTGAATAGTGTGTTTGATTTGCATGCATTTAGTCTTTGATTAGGATTGTCTACTCATTGATTTTATCTTCCCATACAAATCTAATTTTTACTAGCATTTATATGAAAGCGATAAATTGCAGAAAGTAAATATTCTACGCTTTTACAATCATTAGGGGGATGGGGTGTACAAGTTTACAAATGGGGATTGCAAGAAATTAAAGTCCTAATTATCTATTACAACCATATTGAAATAATGTACAAGAAACATGAAATGGATTTGTTTTCTTTTGGTTAAGAGAAAGAAATAAATTGGATAAGGAAAATATTTTAGTCTTTTTTGTTTTAAAAGAAATAAAGCAAAGTGTATGAATATAAAAATGTTTTTGGTGTTTTGATTAATGAAAATAAAAGTGATATTAAAAATAATAAAAGGGAAAAGAATCAGAATCAGCGTATTGCTGAAAGGACGGGAGTAAGGGGAAGAAACTCTGACTCTGATGCGCTGCAAATCAGAAAGAAAATGTTATTAGAAAAGGGGACAGTCAGAAGTTCTGGGTCCGGGTACACTAAAGTTCTGGGGTTGCTAGGAACAAGGGAAATCCTAGAAGTTCTGATGCAACTAGAAGCCTAGAAGTTCTAATGTTACTGGAAGGCCAGAAGTTCTGGTGGTTGAGAGAATCTGGAAATTCTGATGTAGTTGGAAACCTAAAAGTTCTAGTGCCACTGGCAGGCTAGAAATTCTGATAATGGGTATGTGAGGTGTCATTGTTGTTGGATGAGAATGTCTAGAAGTTCTGGTCTAGGAATATTTTCTGACATATAAATGGGTGAAAATGTCAATAAATAAACCTAAAAAGATACTTTTGGGGCTAGGACCCAGGACCCTTAGCACTAATGTCTTATGCGCACGCTTTCTACCACTGGGATGGTTATACATATGATATTAGAAGCAGAAGCATAAACATGTATCACAAAGTAAGTTATGATGATAAACTTCATATCTTTCTCCACGCCAATCAGAGCATCTGCAGCTTAGCCATTTCTCAACAAAACAGAAAATGCAAACATAGCAGTTATGGCAAGTTTCAGTATGGTTTCAGAAGTATAAAGTGTTAGAACTGTAAATTAGAAGCAAACATGAATTTGCTAATCCTAATTCTGAGTCCTAATTTCTTCAAGAAGTTCTGAACTGAAATTTTCTCTACTTAGGCAAAAAATACATGAAATCTATGAATATGTACAACATTAGAGTCAGGATGTCTACATTGTATTTTTTAACATGCAGGCTTATCAATGTCTAAGTACTGAGGTAAAAGTTAGAAGAAACTCACCTTACAGCTGGAAATGTTTTATGAGCTAGAGCCTGGTTCTGACTGCTGTGATGTTCTGGTCAGCTTTCTCACGTGCTCAAAAAGCTAGAACAACCCTTAAGTTGAACTATGAAAGGCTGGAAAATTCTGGAACAGCCAAGAAGCAATGTTCTGATTTTTGAAATAGAAGTTGATGGAGATTGAACTGTAATCTGTGAACAGAGGTTAGGATTGTTTCTAAATGTATATTAGAAACTGAGTGGGTGATTTGGCCAAGAGGTGTGCAAGAAATTTAGAGTTTGCGCGTAAAAAAAAGATGCTTAACAGGTTTTTGTGTTTATGTTTTAAGTTTCCAATTCTTTGAAATTTCAGCAAGATTTCAAGGCTAATTCTCAAGTTCTCTACCTCTTTACATTTGCAAATGAAGTTCAATTTATAGGCAAGGATTTTGGAGCTTGGAGAAGTCAATAGTACAACCATCATATGCTAGGGCGCTGACTTTTTCTTAAAGCAAGTTAAAGCAAGTATGGTGGTTAGCAGCCTTAGCCGCCCTTAATCTGAATTTGTTAGCATGAATTAAGGAAAAGTACCCTCAGAAGCAAAGGTAAAGCATGGGCCCAACATACATTTGTACAAAAAATTTCTTTTCAAGGACAACAATGACACTTCTATGCCACACGTGGGGAAATCCTTTGGCTAAAGACTCAAAAGTGGGTGTGATCATTAAATGATGATGAGATTTGTCAAAACAAGAACCTTCCATATGGGATTATGTATCATAGCTTAATCTGGATCAGCAGTTCAGCATCAACGCAACTTAGAACAAATATCCAATCTTCTGATCTTTGAATCTCCTTGCTCCAGCATATTCTAAAGGAGTTCTTAGACTTTTCAGAAAGCTTGTAACATGCTTTGCAGACCTTCTTTGAATTACTCTTGCAAACTCTGGCTGAACCTACGTGAAAACTGGCCCAGAAGTTCTAACCAAATTATGTCTTGGAAATGCCCAGAATTTGCTGAGTGCTTCAGTTTCATGGACGTGTCTTCATGGATGTATAACTTGAAATCCCTTCATTTATAGGACAAGTTCTGTTCTGCAATGTTTTAGATCTCATTGAAATCTATAACTCTTGTGTCAGAAGTTCTTCCAGAATCAACTTGCATCATGGTGAAAATCTGGCCAGAAGTTCTGAACTTGTCATTGAAATTCTGGCTACAGATACTCAATGTCACGTCCAATGTTATGACACCGTATCTGACTTACTATATGACAGTAAATACTAAAGCAGTAAATAACACAGTCAATTGTTTACCCAGTTCAGTGTGCAACAACACCTACTCTGGGGGCTACCAAGCCAGGGAGAGAATCCACTATAAGAGATGTTAATTCAGGAATAAACCAACCAGTTTATCTCCTTCACTTAAGACCTACCCAATGCAATTCTAATCTAAGTACAACTTAAACCTGAGTTCCTACTCACTCCCCCTCAATCACAGCAGTGATACATAAACAAACTTGACTTGAGAATTGTTGAAGACACTCTTCAAAACACACACTTGATTAAGCTTCACAGCTTTTTAATCAAGTAACACAATCACTCGTGCTTCACAGCTTTGAGTGATGTACACAACTAACTTGACTCTGCTTCACAGCTTTAGTCAAGTAACATTCAAACACTCTTGCTTCAAAGCTTTGAGTGCTACACAACCCTTACAATTTAAGCCTATTCCAAGACACTTATCACAATGATAATTGCTTGGAGTACAATTAACAAATCTATACAGATTACAAACTTGATCTTCTAATCAATCAGCAGGGATACCTTCAAAAACCGCAGCTCTGTTGAATATATAGCAGCTGCAACTTCAGTTAGGGTTTCCAAAAACCTAGGGTTGATTCCGTTTGACCTAAAGACCAGGTCACAGTACTTTGTTGATCAGGTTAGGATTGAGCTAGGTTACTCCTCAGAAAACGCAGGATTCTGTTAAGGAAGGACTGAGTTATTTCCTGAAAAAACTCAGACTTATCCAATCCTGTAATCCTGCTAGTTCAGGACAGGATGTCATAACATTTGTTATGACATCTGAGAAAACCTGTCTACTGATTAGAAAAATGTGATCATTTTGCAAACATGCTCAGATACACACTTATAAACATCAGTATTTGAGTTACAATATTTTTCTGCACATGTACCTAAAGAGTTAGTACAACCTGAACTAGAATGTTATGACATCAGTCATGACATTCACACATACACTTGGAATTTACCAAAAATGCAAGCCAATACCTAAACACCTACAAACTCCCCCTTTGGCAGATTTTTGGCTAAAGTCCCTAAACAATCAGAGATAGATAGATAGCAGCAGAAATAAGTGACAGCGGAAAAATATAGTGTTAAGTACTAATTAGGCAGTACCAAAAATATTCTCCCCCACTTTAGCCACAAATGGGCCAAAGATTACATGTTTATAAAGTTATACAGTTATCCAAGACAAAATAATGAGATCAGCAGCAGACAACAGCAGAACATACTTCCAAACTCCACCAGTAACACCACCAAGCAGCAATCAACCTTCAAGCACTGTCATCAGATTCAGAGGAGCCAATTTCTTCAGTGTTGAACTGTCCTTCATCTTCTTCTTCCCTTCTGCTTTCTTCAGCTTCTTCCTTTTCTAGCCTGGCAATTAGAGCTTCTAGGGTCCTTTTTCTAGCATCCAGATCTTTGCATGTTTCCTTTAAAACAGCTATGACATCTGATGTTTTGGACTGGCTCTTTGCAGACGATGTCTCAGCTGATGTTATAACAATGTCTGGAGCATGGGATCCCTGAAACAGTTTGTAGTGCAGGCCAAGGGCAGGGGCTCTTTTGCAGACTGTATCTCTTGCTACAAGGATGTCAGGGTATTGTGCAAGGATGATACCACAGAGGAGGGAGGGAAAAGCAATTGGTCCTTTGACAGCATAACTGCCAGCATGCTTCAAGGTTTGTTCAAAGATGTACCTTCCATAGTCAAAGGCAGTCTTGGTTCCTACAGCATAGATGAATCTCCCCAATCCTGTGGAGATGGTTGATTTGTGATTTGTAGGCACCCAGTTTGCTGCACCTATTTTATGCAAGATGGCAAATTTCATGCTGAGTTTACTAGCATTCAACTTCCCTTTCAATGGCCAGCACTTTACTTGCTTGGCAGTGATGGTCAAGCATACTTCATTGTCAGTTGCCTCTACATCAGGACAGTCCTTATTTGTTCTTCCAAGAAACTTGTTAATTTCTGATGGAGAGAACTTGACCCTTCTTCCTCTAACAAACACACTCTCAAAGTCAGCTGACCTCCCATCAGCACAATCATTGGACAAGTTTACTACAAACTCTTTAACCAGATTTTCATAACATTTGCCAAACTTCATCACTGTCTTCATTAGACCAGCATTCCTGATTAGCTCCATGATGTCTTTGCACTCCAAAGCATCATTGTTGAGTTCTCTCTCCAAGGCTATTCTCTTCAAGCAGACATACTTCCACCTGTTTGCATTATCAGGATGATGAAAGGAGATGTTGTCAGTTGGCACTTCAGGCACTCTAGCAATCTTGCTGGAGGGGAGCTTCCTTCTGATGGGAGTATTGTCAATGTCAATCTCAAATTCTGATTCATCATCAGAGTCAGAAGTTTCAGGTTCTTTTCTTTTCTTGGAGATTGGTTGTCTAGCAGTCAGCACCTGTGCCTTCTTCCCTTTTGTCTGAATTTTTTCGGTCATCCCTTCAGCCTTGGACTTCTTTGGTTTAACAGTCTCACTACTTTTTCTTTTCATCAATCTCCTAGCAATGCTAGGGTTCACATTAGCAATCAGTTCATTATCTGAGTAATCTTCATCCACATCAATGATAGGTGGATCAGCAGCCTTTTCAGAGGGATTCTGAATGTTGTCTTTTGGTGTCACAACATCCTCAGTGACATCTATATTTTCAGAACCTTCCACATTTGGACTTTCAGATTGATTCAAAGGAATAGAAATCCCCGGTACAGATTGGTTGCCACTCAGAATGCTAGTAACCAGTCTAGCAATAGCTTGGTGTACTTGAACTGTTCCTTCTTTATTAGGTATAGGAGATGAAGGAAGAGAAGAATTACCAGAGACTGCAGCTTGAGCTCTTCCTGCATGTCTGGTCCTGAGCTTCTTGATTTTGGTTGGGTTAGTTGCTATCTCCCTGAGAGGAGTGACCTCAAGTACTTCAGATTCTATGCATGTCGTGATTGCCCTAGAATCTTGATCAGATGACGATGATGATGAGTGAGACGAAGCCTCCATAGTGGAAGATGATGTCTGAGACATTGTGTTTAACGTTGAGTAGCAGTAGCAGTTTGAGAAAACTCTTTGATTGGGAGGAAAACACAGGTTGCAAGGATGAGAGAGATAGGGAGTACAAGGGAGTCTTTTCAACTTCTGAAGGCTTTTGAAGGAATTGTGAATGAATATGATTAACCCACTAAATATAGACTTAATAGAATTAATCCCTTCAACCCTTGTTTTCAGCAAAACTAATTGCTATAATTTCTCATGTTGGTGAATACCCAATCTGCCCCTCAAATTTTCAAGTTGATTTCCAACAAGCGCCTTGGTAGAAGAATCAGTTAGCTGAAGCTCAGAGAAACTATGTTTCAGTTCAAATGATTTCTTCTCTCCAAAGTCAATAGGGTTTAAGGAAATGTTGAATGTTTTCAGATTATCACACCACAATGTCACAACATCTTGTGTAACATTGTCTTCAGGTAGCATCTGTGTTGACCAGAATTTTTGAGCAGAATTTATGAGACTTGTTCTTTGCCACATCACATATATTATCAGCCTGTAGTTTAGGAGTTCTTCTGACATCTTCCATAGGAATAGCTCTTTTCATTCCTTTAAGTTTATGCTGCCACTGTTTCATATCTTTTTCTTCTTTGATGATTTGACTCAAAGTGGAGATATCAGTGTTCTCAGGCTGCCACACATAACAGTTATTTTTGGATTTTATTCCTCTCATTACAATATCTAGTTTTTCATTAAACACTAGACATTCAGATCTTGAGAAGTTGACCATGAATCCTAGATCACATAATTGACTGATGCTGATGAGATTAGTGGTCAACCCTTTTACCAGCAGTACCTTATTCAGACTTGGAACTCCAGGGTAGTCCAAATTACCAACTCCTTTGATTTCTCCTTTAGCACCATCTCCAAAGGTCACAAAACTGGTGGTGTGAGGCATAACATTATTGAGGAGATTTTTGAATCCAGTCATGTGTCTGGAACATCCACTGTCAAAGTACCAATCTTCCTTTGCTGAGATCTTCAGGGAAGTGTGTGCTATCAGTGCAGTAGCCTTTTTCTTCCATTGAGGAGCGTGTGGTACCTTTTTAGACTTAGGTTTGACATCTGATTTCTGATTAGGATATCCATGTAGTCTGAAGCAGAAGGGCTTTATGTGACCATATTTCCCACAATGATGACATCTCCATCTTTGGTACCTCTTCTTCATGTGTCTCTGTCCCTGATGTTGAGAGTAATGTTGAGACATCCGTTTTGACATTTGCTTCCTGGTAACAAATTTCTTTGTTTCCACAAATCCTAGGCCAGATTTATTTCCCATATTTTGTCCAGCCTGAAGAATCTCTTCCAATTTGTCTGTTCCATTTGTCAACATCTTGACTGATTTGGTCATTTGATTCAGTTGTGAGTTCAGCAGTTGAACTTCTCCTTCTAAATGACTTATAGTTTCAAGATTTGCTCTCTTTTCAGCCTCCAGCTTTACAATGAGTTTTGATTGTTTCTCATTTTGCACACAGACTTCACCACTTCTGATACACAATTTCTTGTAGGTATCAGCCAGTTCTTCAAATGTTACTTCTTCATCACTGGTGTCACTTTCAGAAGTACAAACACTAGTTAGGGCAGTAACTAGTTTGGCAGATTCTTCTTCAGAATTGCTTTCTGAATCATAGTCAGACCAAGTAACAGTCATTCCTTTCTTTTGCTTCTTAAGAAAGGTAGGACATTCAGCTCGAATATGTCCATATCCTTCACATCCATGGCATTGAATTCCTCTGCCTTGGTTTTCCTTATCTTCTGATCTTGGTCTTCTGCTGGAACTGTCAATGTCAGAAGGAATGTTATGAACATTTGACCTTGACTTTGGGTCCATTCTTTTGATGAGCCTGTTGAACTGTCTTCCAAGCATGGCAATGGCTTCTGATATGTTTTCTTCTTCATCCTCCTTGTGTTCAACATCAGTGTTGGTTACAAGTGCTATGCTTTTGTTCTTCTTGTCACCATTATCAGTGATCCCCATCTCAAAAGTCTGAAGAGACCCAATAAGTTCATCCACTTTTAACTTGCTAATGTCCTGGGCTTCCTCTATGGCAGTTACCTTCATTGCAAATCTTTTAGGCAAGGATCTGAGAATCTTCCTCACCAGTTTTTCTTCTGACATTTTTTCTCCCAGTGCTCCTGAGGTGTTGGCAATCTCCAAGATGTTCATGTGAAATTCATGGATGGTTTCATCTTCCATCATTTTTAGATTCTCAAACTTAGTGGTCAACATCTGAAGCCTTGACATCTTTACTTTGGAAGTGCCCTCATGAGTAGTTTTGAGGGTGTCCCAAACTTCCTTGGCCAGTTCATATTGATGTACTAATCTGAAGATGTTTCTATCAATTCCATTGAACAAGGCATTTAAGGCTTTTGAATTTCCCAGAGCTAACTCATCTTCTTCTTTACTCCAATCTTCCTCAGGCTTCAGACTGATTGTCCCATCTCTTTCAGTTATGGTGGGATGAATCCATCCTTTGTCAGCAGCTCTCCAAGCCTTTTTGTCCAGAGATTTTAGGAAGGCAATCATACGAGGTTTCCAGTAGTCATAATTAGTTCCATCCAGAATGGGTGGTCTATTTCCAAAAACTCCTTCTTTGTCCATAGTGCCAGAAAGTGATATCCCTAGATCTCACCCAGTAATACAGGCAGGGTGCCTGCTCTGATGCCAATTGAAATTCTGGCTACAGATACTCAATGTCACGTCCAATGTTATGACACCGTATCTGACTTACTATATGACAGTAAATACTAAAGCAGTAAATAACACAGTCAATTGTTTACCCAGTTCAGTGTGCAACAACACCTACTCTGGGGGCTACCAAGCCAGGGAGAGAATCCACTATAAGAGATGTTAATTCAGGAATAAACCAACCAGTTTATCTCCTTCACTTAAGACCTACCCAATGCAATTCTAATCTAAGTACAACTTAAACCTGAGTTCCTACTCACTCCCCCTCAATCACAGCAGTGATACATAAACAAACTTGACTTGAGAATTGTTGAAGACACTCTTCAAAACACACACTTGATTAAGCTTCACAGCTTTTTAATCAAGTAACACAATCACTCGTGCTTCACAGCTTTGAGTGATGTACACAACTAACTTGACTCTGCTTCACAGCTTTAGTCAAGTAACATTCAAACACTCTTGCTTCAAAGCTTTGAGTGCTACACAACCCTTACAATTTAAGCCTATTCCAAGACACTTATCACAATGATAATTGCTTGGAGTACAATTAACAAATCTATACAGATTACAAACTTGATCTTCTAATCAATCAGCAGGGATACCTTCAAAAACCGCAGCTCTGTTGAATATATAGCAGCTGCAACTTCAGTTAGGGTTTCCAAAAACCTAGGGTTGATTCCGTTTGACCTAAAGACCAGGTCACAGTACTTTGTTGATCAGGTTAGGATTGAGCTAGGTTACTCCTCAGAAAACGCAGGATTCTGTTAAGGAAGGACTGAGTTATTTCCTGAAAAAACTCAGACTTATCCAATCCTGTAATCCTGCTAGTTCAGAACAGGATGTCATAACATCTGTTATGACATCTGAGAAAACCTGTCTACTGATTAGCAAAATGTGATCATTTTGCAAACATGCTCAGATACACACTTATAAACATCAGTATTTGAGTTACAATATTTTTCTGCACATGTACCTAAAGAGTTAGTACAACCTGAACTAGAATGTTATGACATCAGTCATGACATTCACACATACACTTGGAATTTACCAAAAATGCAAGCCAATACCTAAACACCTACAGTCATATTTCTTAAACACTTAGAAAAATTTCTAAGTATTTAGAATCTTGACTTTTCCAAAGCAAATTTGACTTTTGATTTTCTTAATGAAACAAAACTTCATATTCTATCATGTCTTGATGAAATATGATTCTTGAAACTTGATTTTGATCCAAAAATCAAAGTTTGACTTTTCAGTGTGCAATTGACCATTTTGCCCTTGTGCCAATTCCAGACCTAAATTGATGTATCAGTGCTGCAATCTTGACGTCATGGAAGATCTTGTGAGAAAATCCTTGAGAAATGAGAGGGAAATTTTGGGGTACAACAGCTGCCCCTGTTCAATCTTCTTAATCCTGAAGAGTTAGATTGGCGAGTCCGCCATTCGTGACTTGAAGGTGGAAGATGATTGAACACTAAAGTGCCCAGAAATTTGCACTCGATGATATGGTGGTTGATTATGTAGGTAATGGGCTTAAAGATTCCATTTTGAGAGATGATGGAAAGTTGTCAGAGATGGGCTTATAGATGCCATCTAGGGTGACTGTTGACAAAAATTAGACTAAGTCTAAATTTTTTACTTCAACTGGAGAAGAATCAGAATAAATCTTTGGAGTGATTTATCTGAACCAGAGTAAATGTCTACCAGAATAAATCAGGATAAACCGTTGAGAGATTTTAACTGAACCAACAGAGATAGGTGGGGGAGTATCAGAATAATATCCATAAATGGATTGTATTTGACTCGTATCTGAAAGATGTACTAAATGAGCATTAGAATGACATCCGTATCTGGATCGTATCTGGACTGTATTTTAAAGGTATGTTGAATGAGTGACAGAATAGCATCCGTATCTGGATCGTATCTGGACTGTATTTGAAAGGTATGTTGAATGAGTGGTAGAATGACATCCGTATTTGGATCCTATCTGGACTGTATAAGTATCCGAATAATATTCATTTATTGATCGTATCTGAACTATTTCTAGAAGAAATCTGGAGTAAGTATCAGAATAATATCTGTCTCTGGATCGTATCTGAACTGTTTCTAGAAGAAATCTGGAGTAAGTATCAGAATGTCAGCCATATCTGGATTGCATCTGAACTGTTTCTAGAGGGGATCTGGAGTAAGTATCAGAATGTCAGCCATATCTGGATCGCATCTGAACTGTTTCTAGAGGGGATCTGGAATAAGTATCAGAATTTCAGCCATATCTAGATCGCATCTGAATTGTTTCTAGAAGAATGTATGAGAAGGAGCCCGGGTAGGGTAACTTCAGGATGAGTACGTGTAAAACTTCATCTAGAAATGAGAAGGAACCTGGGTAGGGTAACTTCGTGATGAGTCCGTGTAAAACTGCATCTGGAAATGAGAAGGAACCTGGGTAGGGTTGCTTCATGATGAGTCCGTGTAGATAATTTCCCTGTCTTGTTTCAGGTATTAATCTTTGACCTCAGAAAGAAAGATAGTTTTCCTGGCTTGTTACAGGTATTAATCATCAATCTGCTCATGTAGATAGCTTTCCTGGCTTGTTACAGGTATTAATCTACAATCAGTTATTCTCAGATAGTTTTCTTGGCTTGTTACAGGTATTAATCTGGAACATGGAAAGGTTTGGTCGTTGAGATAGTTGTCCTGTCTGGTTTCAAGTATTAATCTCTGACCTGAGAAAGAAAGATATTTTCTTGGCTTGTTATAGGTATTAATTTTCAATCTCTTCGTGTAGATAGTTTTCCTGGCTTGTTACAGGTATTAATCTACAATCAGTTGTTCTCAGATAGTTTTCCTGGCTTGTTACAGGTATTAATCTGGAACTTGAAAAGGTTGGTGATAGCTATATGTTGATTGAACTTTCCCTGAAAAGGTAAAACGTTAGTTGTATGCAATGTCATGATGTATGAAATGCATGGTGTCATCAAAATAAATGAGATTATGCCGTATACATTTATCATGTATGTAAATAATATGTATGAAATATGAAATGTTATTGAAATGTATCTTTGTCTGGAAAATAAATCCTTGACAAATGCTGGGGAGCTTTGGGAAATGAAATCACAGACCGCTGCTGTGGACGAAGAGTATGCTCCTCTTCGGACCATGTTTTAGGATGTTTCCACTGGGAATTCCTTTTTTGTTTATTAAGAAGAAACTTCGTTGGGGAACACTAACTTTCTTGAGGGAAACTCTGGAGAGTGTTGATTTCTGCTTGGGGGAAAACAGTTTAGGAGTCTCAATTGTCTGCTGCTCTACTAGGGAATTATCTCTTGAATGGAGAGGAAGAAAGTTTAGCTGTTATCTGGTTGGATTCCCAGCTTCACAACAACTTTCTAGGGATAAGGAAGTTAACTGTTATCTGGTCGGGGTCCAGGCTTCACAATAACTTACTGAAGTTCACTTGTATCTGGTATGTTTCCAGGTTTCGCAGTAACTTACTTGAAAGGATGAAGTTGAACTGATATCTCGTCGGGTTCAGGCTTCACAACAACTTACTGAAGTTCACTGTTATCTGGTTGGTTTCTAGGTTTCGCAGTAACTTGTTGGGGATTGTAGAGCAGTCTACTGGGGAAGAGGAGTTGTAGTCCCTTGATTTGTAGCAATCAGCGAGGCAAACTCAAGCTGAGGAATCTGTAGTTGGTTGGGGAAATAAGCCTCGTCGCCAGTTTGTTGGGGAGGTATCTTCTTTTGGCAGAACTCTACGAGAACTCTCGAGATCAAACTCAGTTGAGAAAGAGTTTATAAAGATTGAAACCATGGTTGGGGATCCTCCTATGAACAGGATTTTGGGGGAGATTTGTCAGTACCCCTAGTAGCAGTTGTTTGTGGCACTTCCGGGAAATGTCTGGTTATACGTAACCCTTTGTTGGGATTTGCGTTCAATGGCCAAAGTGATTCAGATACAGACCTGCCCCTGGTATATTCAGCAATTCTTGAGAGATTTCTTGGACTCTTGACTTGACTGTCTCAGGTGTGTTAGATAGTGACATGCCATGCCCCCTTTCTTATAGGAGATCTGTTATTAGAAGTGTCTTCCCGCTTGAAATGATTTTGCTCTTTGAGAGGGTTTTTGTTCACTGGATATTCATCGTGCAAATTTCTCTGTTGTCAAACAAATAGCCATATGCAAATAACTATATTCAAATAATGCAAAGTTTATGCTTGTCTTTGAAGTTTCGAAAATTCGTTTTAGTATATAAAAGAATTTTTGTAGGAAAATTCAACTCAGGATTTAGAGTAAAGCCTTACAGGAGTCAGGATACCTTTTGTAACAGTATGCTTTCGAATTAACCCATGCTTCAATTAAGAATTTTGAATGGTTGTAACGTGGCTTGGTTCATGTTTTAAGAAACAAAGGATAAAGGCTCAAATTTTATTTGTACCCACTCGTTCTTCGTGATGTTCTTCAGTCTTAAACTCAGTTAATTGTGCGTTCGAACTCCAATGACGTTTTGGTGATGGTTCAGACAAGTTTAGTTTATCGGAAGGCAGTCATTTTTGCAACATTTTTCATGTTGGTTGAGGATCTGTAGTGACCTCTTTTTGATTTATTATCCCTGATTTTGCCTGACTGTTCTTATTTTTGAGATTACAGTAAGTGGGATGCCCCAGTTTTTCTTAAGTCTCCTTTGTAGGTTTTGACTTAGTGGGCTTTTTTTTATAGAAATAACGACCGCCTATGTGATAGTGAACCATCACCGTCTTTTGATTTCAGAGGAATGTTTATAATGTCATTCATTGTATTATAAAGTGAAAGTTTGTGACTGAACACACATTTGAATTAACTTAGAGACTATCCTACTTCAGGTTTTGATTAAAGGTTTCAAAATGTGTAGAAAGGAAACTCCTACTTATTTAGCTCAAAGAGTTTGACTAGGGGTTATCTTCCTTATAACTCCAGTGTTTAGGATTTGAAAGAATGCATGTACATCGCCAGCAAGGTATATTCACAAGCATATTGTATGAGATTAAAGTATGGTTTTCGTCATCCTCTCTCTAAAGGATTGTAACTTTTGAAACAAGAATTGAATATCATAAAGGGAGTAAACAACATAGTTTAAATGTAATGAAAACGAATGGATCAATTCAAGACAAACATATGCAATGCATTAATGAAATAGAGTTTGACATTAATAGATAAGTGTTTGAACAAGCAAAAGAAATTACAATTGAAAATTCAAAAAATGAACAAAGCGCTCTTAATGATTAGGCAAAGGAGCGGTGATCACGTTAGGAGCCCCTGGAGGGTCGAACTCAATCTCCTTGGCATCAATCATGTCTTGGATCTTGTTCTTCAGAGCCCAACAATTGTTCGTGTTGTGTCCAGGACTATCAGAGTGATATGTGCACCTTTCATTGGGATAATAGGTAGGAGCAAAAGTGTTGAGGTTCTGGAGAGGAGCCTTTAATGTGATCAACTCTGCTTTCAACATGTGTTGTAGCGCTTGAGCCAGTGGCATGTTGATCTTAGTGAATTGTCTTTTATGCGCGACCTCCTTACGCTGATGCCCCTGTTGTCGTTGTTGCATTGATGCAGAATTGGAGATCAGGAATTCCCCCACATGTTGGTCATGATGGTTCTGGTTAGGACCCTTTTGGCCGTCAACAGCATTAGACTCTTTCTTCCCATTGTAAGGCTTTTTCTGAGCATCAGAGGATGTAGCTCCTTGGATCTTTCCACTTTTGATGCCAGCTTCGACCCTTTCGCCAATCAGTATTATCTCGGTGAACCCGGCTGAGGAACTTACAATTAGGTGATTGAAGAAAGGTCCTGTCAAATTTTCCAAAAAGATGACAATCAATTCCATGTCAGTTAATGGGGGCTTCACCCTACCAGCCAGATCTCTCCACTTTTGGGCGTATTCTTTGAAGCCCTTGTTGGAACGCATGGTCATGTTCTGCAACTGCACACGAGTTAGTGCAAGATCAGCGTTTATTGGTATTGCTTGTAAAAGGCAGTAGCTAGATCCTCCAAAGTATGAATGTGGGAACTCTCCAATTGATAGAACCACTCAAGTTGCGTCCCAGCTAAACTCTCTTAAAAGAAATGGATCCAAAGCTTCTGATCAGTTGTGTATGGTTGAATCTTGTGGACATAAGACTTTAAATGCATCTTAGGACAAGAGACTCCATCACACGGGGCAAAGGTAGGGATTTTGAACTTTTGTGGGATGATCACTCCAGAAACCAAAACCATGTCTCCTAAGTCCAAACCAGGCACAGCTTGGATCTCCACAGCTTTTAGTTTCTCCTCGAGTTGTTTGTATTTTTCATCCGTTGGTGGATACCGCTCCTCAGAAGAGTCTTCGTCATTAGTAACTATGTTAGCTCTAATGCTTTCAGATTCCTCTTCTTGACTGTCTTTAGAAGAAGCGTCTTCTCTTTGAGCTAGTTGGGCATGCCCCTTGGACCTTCTTCTCACGTTGAGGATGACAAACTTTTTCTTCTTCTTGCTCTCTTTGGTGAAGAGTGTTTTCAGATCTTCCTGCCCCTTGGCCAAGTTCATGAGTTCTTGCTTGAACTGAGCATTTTGAGCTTGGAGATCGTTAACTGTTTTCTCTAGAGCCATCTCTACTGAAATAAATAGTAAGAAGATAAGGAAACCTGTACGAGAATACCTGTTATAATGACATGCATGATATGTGGATGCAATGTTTTTAAGGATCACGCGGGGTAAACACAAGAAGATGTTAGAAATTGAACGTTGATCAACTGCTTAGATTGGAAAACTTTGTATCGATGGATGTCTTTCCACGAGAATCAAGCTCATCATGTCAAGTGGGTCATAGCCCTTGAATCAATTTACCGTGCTTTGGTCTTGACGGTGTTTGGTTAGAGGGAAATAAATCCTCTTTCCCCTTGATAAATGTCTAGTTCAACGTGACCTTGCATCATAGGCCCTTGAGACCCTTGAAATGGTTATTGAAAATGTTATGGTATGATGTTATGATGTTATGTACAAGTATACAAAGTAAGCAAGTTGTTATGTACAAATAATCATATACACACAAAGCAGACAAGTCCTCAGGTTTAGGCTTGCATGGGGTTTGTAGGTAAGTACCCTCTTGAAGTTTAGTTGGCTCAACCTGTCCTAGTAATAGTAACAGGGTCCTAGGGGATCTCAATATCACTGATCTGTCTTCATCAGGCATTGTTTCAGCACAAGCATCTTTAATGGCGACCGAAATATCTCGAAAGTTTGATCTCAATGAGTGCAGTATCGAGTATCAACCAACTTCGGACTGCACCAAATTCGGCTACCTCACTACT
Organism: Vicia faba; assembly: GCA_948472305.1. Classification (NCBI taxonomy): domain Eukaryota; kingdom Viridiplantae; phylum Streptophyta; class Magnoliopsida; order Fabales; family Fabaceae; genus Vicia; species Vicia faba. Next base: position 643,905,563 of record OX451736.1, on the reverse strand, counting down.
TCCTAATGGCCAAGTTGGAAAATAAAGGTTCTAAAGTCAGTTAGTGCTTCACGACACCACACAGTGGCCCCGTATTCTCCTTGACTACTCAAATGCTATCGATACCAACAAATGTGTCACACTAACGTAGCTATTGCTTAGACCATGTCGGTATACCCTGCACAGTTTCCATAACGCATTGCTACTTACCTATAAGGTGTTCCAGATTCCGGGTAGAGGATCAAAACAAGCCCAAACAAAGAACTATAATGTAAATCAAACAAGTCAAACAATGAAAGCAAGTAAAGGTGATCTAGTCCTAAGGTAACCTCACTTTTAAGCATTCCCATCAGATTCTCTAGTTCTGTAATACGGTGGGAGAACTGACTTGGGATGTTTTGCGTTTGATCACAATGTTGCGGTTAGCAAGAGTCGCCACTGACTTTTCTTTTATCCAATGAAGGAAAGGGTAAAAAGAATATGAAAGACCTTTGATATTATTTTCTTGAGTTCGGGGGGTAGATTATGAAAAGGGAAGGTATTAGCACCCTTTTCATCCATAGTTATCTATGGGCTCTTAGTTGCTTGCTAGATCACTTGCTTTGTTTGAAAATGTGCTTTGTGGTGGTTTTTGAAAGTATTTTTGAAAAGGCGCATTCGTTTAGGCAAACTTTGTAATGGTTCTCATTTTGTAAGAACGTATACAAAGTGTTGGACTTTTGAAAATATTTCTTGTTTTAAAAGTGTTTGGTGTGTGTTTGTTTTGAAAGTGAGCAAGCAACTAAGAACGTTTCTACCTACTCAAAAGTCTTTTGTTCATTTTCCTCCATTCCTTTGATATTGCTATCTTACCAATGATTGGTAAGAAGCCTTATCTTTGGATGTGAAGGGGACGGGCGTGGGTCATCGTATAGTCATGATAGAAATGTTGTGAGATATCTTAGCATTTCTCTTGAGGGACTAAGATCATTTCTAAGGCAACATTCGAAGCGTCATCGAGGGACTATGATCTTGTATTTTGATTGTTTTGCTAAGACATCTCACCTGCGTAACATGACCATTTTGTAGGCAACAAGTGGAGTTAACCCTAGGGGTGCATATGTGAATAGTGTGTTTGATTTGCATGCGTTTAGTATTTGATTAGGATTGTTAACTCATTGATTTTATCTTCCCATACAAATCCTATTTTTACTAGCATTTATATGAAAGCGATAAATTGCGGAAAGTAAATATTCTACGCTATTACAATCATTAGGGGGATGGGGTGTACAAGTTTACAAATGGGGATTGCAAGAAATTAAATATCTAATTATCTATTACAACCATATTGAAATAATGTACAAGAAATGTGAAATGGATTGATTTTGTTTTGGTTAAGAGAAAGAAATAAATTTCGTAAGGAAAATATTTTAGTCTTTTTTGTTTTAAAAGAAATAAATCAAAGTGTATGAATATAAAAATGTTTTTAGTGTTTTGATTAATGAAAATAAAAGTGATATTAAAAATAATAAAAGGGAAAAGAATCAGAATCAGCGTATTGCTGAAAGGATAGAAGTAAGGGGCAGAAACTCTGACTCTGATGCGCTGTAAATCAGAAAGAAAATGTTAGCAGAAAAGGGGACGGTAAAAAGTTTTGGGTCCGGGTACACTAAAGTTTTGGCGTTGCTGGGAACAAGGGAAATCCTAGAAGTTCTGATGCAACTAGTAGCCTAGAAGTTCTAATGTTACTGGAAGGCTAGAAGTTCTAGTGGTTGAAAGAATCTAGAAATTCTGATGTAGTTGGAAACCTAAAAGTTCTAGTGCAACTGGCAGGCTAGAAATTCTGATAATGGGTATGTGAGGTGTCATTGTTGTTTGATGGGAATGTCTAGAAGTTCTGGTCTAGGAATATTGTCTGATAGGTAAATGGGTGAAAATGTCAATAAATAAACCTAAAAAGACACTTCTGAGGCTAGAATCCAGGACCCTTAGCACTAATGTATTATGCGCATGCTTTCTACCACTGGGGTGGTTATACATCTGGTATTAGAAGCAGACGCATAAACATGTATTACAAAGTAAGTTCTGATGATAAACTTCATCTATTTCTCCACACCAATCAGAGCATCTGCAGCTTAGCCATTTCTCAATAAAACAGAAAATGCAAACATAGAAGTTATGGAAAGTTTCAGTATGGTTTCAGGATTATAAAGTGTTAGAACTGTAAATCAGAAGCAAACATGAATTTGCTAATCCTAATTCTGAGTCCTAATTTCTTCAAGAAGTTCTAAACTGAAATTTTCTCTACTTAGGCAAATAATAAATGAAATCTATGAATATGTACAACATCAGAGTCAGGATGTCTACATTGTATTTTTTAACATGCAGGCTTATCAATGTCTAAGTACTGAGGTAAAAGTCATAAGAAACTTACCTTGCAGCTAGAAAATGTTGTGACCTATAGCCTGGTTCTGACTGCTGTGATATTCTGGTCAGCTTTCTCACGTGCTCAGAAAGCTAGAACAACCCTTAGGTTGAACTATGAATGGCTGGAAAATTCTGGAACAGCCAAGAAGCAATGTTCTAATTTTTGAAATAGAAGTTGATGGAGATCGAACTGCAATCTATGAACAGGGGTTGGGATTGTTTCCAAATGTATATTAGAAACTGAATGGGTGATTTGGCCAAGAGGTGTGCAAGAAATTTAGAGTTTGGGCGCCAAAAGAAACAGAAGCTTAGCAGGTTTTTGTGTTTATGTTTTTAGTTTCCAATTCTTTGAAATTTCAGTAAGGTTTCAAGGCTAATTCTCAAATTCTCGACCTCTTTACAGTTGCAAATGAAGTTTAATTTATAGGCAATGATTTTGTAGCTTGGAGAAGTCAAGAGTACAACCATCATATGCTAGGGCGCAGACTTGTTCTTGAAGTAAGTTAAAGCAATTATGGTGGTTAGCAGCTTTAGCCGCGCTTAATCTGAATTTGTAAACATGAATTAAGGAAAAGTATCCTCAGAAGCAATGGTAAAGCATGGGCCCAACATACATTTGTACAAAAAAATTCTTTTCGAGGACAGCAATGGCAGTTCTATACCACACGTGGAGAAATCCTTTGGATAAAGACTCAAAAGTGGGTGTGATCATTAAATTATGATGAGATTTTTCAAAACAAGAACCTGCCATATGAGATTGTGTATCATAGCTTAATCTGGATCAGCAGTTCAGCATCAGCGCAGTTTAGAACAAATATCCAATCTTTTGATCTTTGAATCTCCTTACTCCAGCATATTCTAAAGGAGTTATTAGAATTTTCAGAAAGCTTGTAACATGCTTCGCAGACCTTCTTTCAATTACTCTTGCAAACTCTGGCTGAACCTACGTGAAAAATGGCCCATAAGTTCTAACCAAATTATGTCTTGGAAATGCCCAGAATTTGTTGACTGCTTCAGTTTCATGGACGTGTCTTCATGGATGTATAACTTGAAATCCCTTCATTTATAGGAGAAGTTATGTTCTGCAATGTTTTAGATCTCATTGAAATCTACAACTCTTGTGTCAGAAGTTCTTCCAGAATCAACTTGTATCATGGTGAAAATCTGGCCAGAAGTTCTGAACTTGTCATATTTCTTAAACACTTAGAAAAATTTCTAAGTATTTAGAACCTTGACTTTTCCAAAGCAAATTTGACTTTTGATTTTCTTAATGAAACAAAACTTCATATTCTATCATGTCTTGATGAAATATGATTCTTGAAACTTGATTTTGATCCAAAAATCAAAGTTTGACTTTTCAGTGTGCAATTGACCATTTTGCCATTGTGCAAATTCCAAACCTAAATTGATGTATCAGTGTTGCAATCTTGACGTCATGGAAGATCTTGTTAGAAAATACTTGAGAAATAAGAGGGCAAATTTTGGGGTACAACACTATCAACATGAAGAAAATAAACCCCAAATTCACGATGATGTCAGTTGTGTCGCCCTCAACCAAGACCATCAACATGAAGAAAAAAGCCCCAAATTCATCAATGATGTCGGTTGTGTCAGCCCTCAACCATGACTATCAAAGTGAAGAAAATAAACCCCAAATTCATTGATGATGTCGGTTGTGTCAGCCCTCAACCACGACTATCAACATGAAGAAAATAAACCCTAAATTCATCGATGATGTAGGTTGTGTCATCCCTCAACCATGACTATTAACGTGAAGAAAATAAACCCTAAATTCATCGATGATGTTGGTTGTGTCAGCCTTCAACCACGACTATAAACATGAAGAAAATAAACCCCAAATTCATTGATGATGTTGGTTATGTCAGCCCTCAACTGCGACTATCAACGTGAAGAAAATAAACCCCAAATTCACCAATGATGTTGGTTGTGTCAGCATTTAACCACGACTATCAACACATAGAAAATAAACCCCAAATTCATTGATGATGTCGGTTGTATCAGCCCTCAACCACAACTATCAATATGAAGAAAATAAACCCTAAATTCATCAATGATGTCGGTTGTGTCAGCCGTCAACCCCGACTATCAACATGAAGAAAATAAACCCCAAATTCATCGATGATATCGTTTGTGTCAGCCCTCAACCACGACTATCAGCATGAAGAAAATAAACCCTAAATTGCTTTAAAGTTTGAACTATATAGTTCGCACAGATAAGCTTGCTAATGATGAACCCCAAGAAAAATCGTAGTTTTAACCAAAGTAGCTTTGCAAGATGCAATGCATGCATAATGCCCTAAATAAATGTGCTATCCAAGTGTTATATATGCCCCAAATATTTACAATGTGTATGTTCCAAAATGTTTATGTGTTTATGCTACAAATATTTGTATGTGTATGCCCCAAGTATTTACATATGCGTCAAACATATGTGTATACCCTAAGTAAAATGTTTTTGATATTTCTCCTTTATTAAACCATAGGGTTCTCGTAGTCACCAACTCCCTAACATTGTTGTTGCCAATTGTTGTATCTCCAAGTTGATTTGAATTTGGTGAAAAGTGTCAGCAAGATCTTGATGTCTGTATCGTAGGCGCAGGCGTAGGTATGGACGTAGACATGGACGTTGGCATGGACGTTGATATAGTCATGGACATAGGCGTAGGCATGGAAATAGGCGTAGATGTTGATGCAAGCGTGGATTTTCTTTCATTGTTTTACTAACCAAAATTCTTTTCGATGTTTTTATTAAGTTATTTTATCTGTCGAATCCCCAAAATGATTTCAACATAGTATTAACAAGAAATAATCGTAGTATTTTGCAAACAAGTCTGAAAAGGAAAAACACAATTGAAAGATGGAAAAAGTAAATGTTTTATTGATATGCCTCTGAATAGGCGAGAGTACAAGATGTAATTCTTTAAAAGCGGTAATTACATAAAGTTATTAAAACTGTAAATGGAAATGAAAATGATAATTGCTATTGTTGTTTCCCCAATGTCCTCTTGATAGATCCAATCTTATTTTCTTCTCAGTTGAATGATTTTGATCTATCTCTTCCTTTTTGGTTTGTAGTTGCAGTTCTTAGATCGCAGTCTTTTTGTTCTTTATTTATTTGAATAAGATCCCTAATTTTTTCCTGGATTGCCCTTTCGGGTTTTCAATCAACCGGGATAAAAAAAATTTGTTTGTCTCCCAAATTTTTTTCCTGGATCGCCCTTTAGGGTTTTCAATCCATCGAGACGCTCCTTTTGCCTAAGTCTCCCATTTAGGGTTCGAGCTTAGCGAGCTTTTTATACATAGTATTTTTTGAATGCGTCTGAATTTTCCAGGTGCGATAGTTCTTCCCCATACATTGTTGTAAGGATGATACCACCACTGGAGAATGTTGTTTTTACCAAATATGGACCTTCGTAGTTGGGTTTCCATTTACCACGTGAATCAAGGCGAGGTAGAAGAATCTTCTTGAGCACTAAATCCCCTTCTTTTAATATTAGAGGGAGGACTTTCTTATTGAAGGCTTTCTTCATCCGCTTGTGATATAATTGACCATGGCATAAAGTTGTCAAGCATTTCTCTTTAATGAGGTTGAGTTGATCAAGTCGTATTTGAATCCACTTTGCTTCTTCAATCTTTGTTTCCATTAGAACTCAAAGTGATGGAATCTCTATTTCAATTGGGAGTACTGCCTCCATTCCATATACTAGAGAGAAAGGAGTTGCACCCGTTGATGTGTGTACCGAGGTACGATGGCCATATAGAGAAAAGGGAAGCATTTTGTGCCAATCTTTGTATGTCTTCACCATTTTCTGAATGATCTTCTTGATGTTTTTGTTGGCAGCTTCAATGGCTTCATTCATTTTGGGTTGATATGGTGAGGAATTGTGATGCTCAATCTTGAAATTATCGCATAACTCCTTCATCATTTTGTTAATCAAATTATACCTATTATCCATAATGATCCTACTTGGAACCCCATGTCTGCATATGAGATTTTGTTTGATGAATCGAGTAACCACTTGACTTGTCACATTTGCTTAGGATGCTGCTTATACCCATTTGGTGAAGTAATCAATGATAACTAGTATGAACTGGTGTCTGTTAGATGCTTTCGGTTCGATCATGCTAATCATATTAGTTCCCCACATTGAAAACGAACAAGGAAGCTCATGAAATTCATAGGAGTAGGTGGCACATTCATTTTGTCGGTGTAGATTTGGCACTTGTGACATGTTTTTGTATAGTGGTAGCAATCGGCTTCCATCATTAACCAATAATAACCCGCTCAGGGGATTTTTCTAGTCATGGCATACCCATTTGTATGAGTTCCAAAAGTACCTTCGTGGATTTCTCTCGTAAGCGTATCTGCTTCCTGTTTCTCCACACACCTGAGTAGCACCATGTCGTAGTTTCTTTTGTATAGCACATCACCATTCAGAAAGAATTTTGAGGCTAGCTTCCCCAGAGCTCGCTTATCGATGATAGAAGAATTTTCTGAATATTCTTTCTTTTCAAGGTACCTCTTGATGTCATAGAACCAAGGCTTGTTATCTGGACCCTCTTAAATAGCAAGGCAGTGTGCAGGATCCTCAAAATGTCTGATTGTAATACGCGGTTCATGATTTGGCCAAGTTACTTTGAACATGGCAGATAGAGTTGCCAAGCCATCCGCCATTTGATTTTCTTCTTGTGGGATGTGACTGAAGGTGATCTCGGCGAATTATGTAGCTAGTTTTAAAACATGATCCTGATATGGAATTAATTGGGATGTTTAATGTCTCATTCGCTGTTGACTTGGTATATAACCAGCGTGGAGTCTCCAAATACTTCGAGATGTTTGATTCTTATATCGATAGCCGCTTCTTGACTTAGGATACAAGCTTCGTACTCGGCGATATTGTTGGTGCAATCAAAGAATAACCTTGCAGTATAAGGTTTGTGATAATCATTTGGAGAAGTCAAAACCGCCCCAATGTCATGCCCCAGTTCATTTGAAGCTCCATCGAACACGAGTGTCCAACGAGCCCCTGGTTCAGGTCCTTCGTCGGGCCCTAGTATTTCATAGTCACTTATAACCATGACGTCTTCGTCTGGAAAGTTGAACTTCATTGGTTGATATTTTGGTAATGGTCGATGAGCTAGATGGTCGGCCAATACACTACCCTTAATAGATTTTTGAGGAAAATACTGGATGTCGTACTCTGATAGTAACATCTGCCATCGGGCAATCCTTCCTGCGAGAGCGGGTTTTTCAAACACATACTTTAAAGGATCCATTCTTGATATTAACCACGTGGTGAGTTAACATGTATTGCCTGAATCTTTTAGTAGCCCAATCTAGTGCACAATAGGTTTTCTCGAGAAGTGAATACCTAGTTTCGCAGTCAGTAAATTTCTTACTGGGGTAGTAGATTGCATGCTCTCTTCTACATGTTTCGTCATGTTGTCCTAGTACACATCCCATTGATCCTTCAAGCACTGTCAAATACATGATGAGCGGTCTTCTGGGAACTGGTGGCATTAAGATCGGTGGCTCTTGTAAGTATTGCTTTATGATTTTGAAAGTTGTCTGGCAATCATCATTCCATACCACCGTCTAATCTTTTCGCAGTATTTTGAATATAGGCTCACACGTAGCTGTTAGGTGCAATATGAACCTTAAAATGTAGTTCAATCATCCTAAGAAACCACGAACCTCTTTCTCCATCCTCGAAGCTGGAATTTCTTGTATGGCTTTTACCTTATCCGGGTCTACCTCAATACCATGCTGAATTACAATGAAACTAAGTAATTTTCCTGACCTGACACCAAATGTACATTTGTTCAGATTCAACCTTAGCTTGAACCTACGCAGACGCTCAAATAGCTTTTGTAAATGTACAATGTGATCCTCCTCTATATGATATTTGGAAATCATATCATCTACGTATACCTCAACCTATTTATGAATCGTATCATGGAATAGTGTGACCATAGCCCGCTGATAAGTTGCCTCTGTGTTCTTCAGACCAAACGACATTACCTTGTAATAGAAAGTTCCCCAAGGTGTCATGAAAGTAGTCTTTTCTATATCTTCGGGTGCCATTTTTATTTGATTATAGCCTGAGAAATCGTCCATGAATGAGAATACTAAAGCTTGAGTTGTATTATCCACCAAAACATTTATGTGAGGTAGCGGGAAATCATCTTTGGAGCTTTCTTTGTTTAGATCCCGATAATCCACAAACATATGTACTTTTCCATCCTTCTTGGGTACTAGTATGATGTTATCTATCCAAGGTGGATAATCTACCACCGCTGAGAACCATGCGTCAAATTGTTTGAGGACTTCTTCTTGAATTTTGTTGGACATGTCTGGACAAGTTCTCCTGAGTTTTTGTCTGACCAGAGAGAAACCTTCCTTGAGAGGTAGCATATGCACCACAATGTCTATATTCAATCCTGGAATATCTTTGTAAGGCCAGGAAGATATATCCACACATTCACGTAATGGCTTGATCAACCTTCCTTTGACGCTTTCCTCCAATGTTTCCCCTTGCTTCATCTCTTTCAGACCTTCCTTTGTGCCAAGGTTAACGGTCTCAATAGATTGCTGGTATGGTTGTATACTATCAGTTCTCTATCTCCCTCTCCAATTCTTTAGTAATTTAAAGATATTCATCATCTTCCTCTTTAACTTGGTTGATGGGTGCATCAAAATTATATTGGATAGCAGTAGTAACATTATCGGTGATTTTAGGCATGGATTTTCACTTTATCATGTTTTGGTGCAGTTTTTAGTATGTGAATCTGAAAATGCATATGGAGAAAAGTATTGCCATTTTAAATATAAGGGATAAATGCAAGAGAAAGACAAGGATCTTAATTGAATGTGAAATATAACTTTTATTAATCATGAATATTGTCTGGAACAAAATAGGGGACCCTTACAAGCAACTCCTATGCCTCGGGCTTGACATTTTCAAAAACAAGAAAAACTACTTTGGAAAAAATAATCTCAGGAATCTCCCTAGTTGTCCAGTTCTTAAGTTATTTTCCTGGGGCGCATTCATGAATGAATCAGATGCCCCTTTTGATGTTTCCCTTATTGGATGTCATTTCTACTTGTCCACCATGCTCTAAACCTTTGTTGATAGAGACTTCCTGAATGGGAGGAAACTTCCCTTTGACCTCTTCAATATCATTGACCACCTCAATTGCATCCACAGTCAGACCACTATAAGGAGGCATGGGATTCGTCTTAGTGTTCGGTTTGTCAAAAGTGATATCCTGAGAATCCAACAAATCCTAAACCTTATGTCTGAAGGCCCAACATTTTTCTATAGTATGCTCCGAAGAATTGGCATGATACTTGCACCTGGGTTTGTGTCGTGCATTAGTGGAGGTGCCCCAGTTGGAGGAGCTAGAGGCTTTTTCCCTACCAAAGATGCTTCTAGTAGATGCTACAGCAATTGACCGTGAGGCATGGGGAGAGGGTAAAACTTTTTTTTCATCTTTTTATCTTGTTGTTGTCCTCGCGGAATTATTAATGGTTGTGGTTCCCTTGGTTGTGAGGCCACAACATTAATTTCTCCTTCCACTTTTTGCGAGAAGTTATGTCTTTTTGAATTATAAGAGGTACTAGACGATGCCCCTTGTATCTTTCTACTATTTATGCCTGCTTCAGTTCTCTCACCAATAGTCACCAAATTAGAAAATCCAGAAGTGACACTTCCTACCATCTTTTTCATAGTACAACCCTTGTAGAGTTCCCATGAACATGTCGACCAATTCTTTCTCCAAGAGTGGTCGTTGTACTCGGGATTCCATTTGTCTCCGCCTTTGGGAATATTCCTTGAAGGATTCCTCTTTCTTTTGAGATAAGTTCTCGAGTTGCATGCGGGTAGGTGCCATATCGAAGTTATATTTGTATTGTTTTATGAAGGCATTGGCAAGATCTGCCCATGTTTGAATATGAACTCGTTTCAATTCCATGTACCAATCCAAAGATGCCCCACTTAAACTATCTTGGAAACAATGAATCATAAGTTTCTTGTCTTGAGCATAGGTATGCATCTTCCTGCAATACATGCGCAGATGGTTCCTTAGACAGGTGAGCCCCTCATATTTTCCAAAGTCAGGTACTTTGAATTTCGGCGGGATCACCACATTCGGAACTAGACCCATTTCGAGAGCATCTATATTGAAAGCATCGTAACCCTCCACAGCTTTTAACCTTTTCTCTAGAGCTTTGTACTGGTCGAGCACCATTGTATTCTCAGTAGCATGAGTACGAGTTTTTCTTTGAGGTCTTGAATGACATCTGTTGTAACTGGTTTTTAATTCGAGAGTCGTCACCCTTAATTTTTATCCTAAGGAAGGGAGTATAAAGGAATAACCCTGAAAAGTCAGAGATTCTAAGTTTGACTCGGTTCTAGACAAGGGGCAGGTGTTAAGCACCCCTTGTCTACCTTGTTCACAAGGATACTAGGTTTAGAAGCGTGTTTTAGGAAATAGGGTTTTAAGTTTTATGAGGGGAACTCGCCATAATTTTAATCGTATGCCTACGTATCCTCTTAGGAGGAATCAGAGTCCCATTTCATAGTTCGCAATTGGTTTGTGTTTTTTAGTAATTGCAAAGATATTCGCATTTTCCGCGCGTTTAGTCTAGGTGTCGTGAATAGCAGATACTGTTAGACTAAATTCACAGTTGATTTGACTTAATTCGCAATTCTTTTTTAAAGTCGATTATTGAGTTGATTTAATTTAAAAAAGAAAAAGGTTTGTAGTTGGTTGGATGTTTTTTAATATGTTAATTATTATAAAAAAGAGTTCTATTTAAATGCATGAATATAAAAAAATAGGTTTTAATGCATAAAAAAAAATATTTTTATGAATTTAGGAAATTAGAAATCATGTGATAATTAATAAAAATAAGTATAATATTTTAATAAGTTCAATATATATAAAAAATAATTATTATTATAATGAAAAATATAATATATAAAAATGTATATATAATAAATATTATGATAAAAATAAAATAAAATATATATAAATAATTAAAAAAATGATAAAATAAATATAAAAAACGTAGGGGGTGCGAAATGTATTGGGCTAGTAAAAGGTGGGGGTTCTATTAGAAAGGGCCTAGATTCAGATATTGAATTCAGGCCCAAAGACAAAAGGGGTGTGCTTTAACACTAATTAGTAAAATATGGGGTGCATGAAGTATGGGCTCAAGTCCAGATTTTGAACTTGGCCCATTTGGCCATGGCGGGGGGGGGGGGGGGGGGGTGTTTTACTGCGTGTTAAAAAAATTGAAAAGGGTGTGTAATCAGCAATGGGCTCGGCCCAGTGCGCTTGGATAGGGTCCAATTGGGTAGCTTGAGGACGGGAATATCGTAAGGTGGTGGGTGTGCGCGCTTGAGGGTTGTTTGACACAAATCACGTGGATGATAGTGAGGGTGCATAGTGATATCCATGGGTGGAACACATCAGATTGTTAGACTTTAATATATTTTCTTTCTACAAAAACAACAACTTTATTTGCCATATCCTTTTATCTTTCCCCATTTCATTCTTCACCCCTCTTCTCATGCCACAAAAGAAAACCTAGTTTCTCCTATTGGCGGTGCACTACCTCCCTATTTCTCCGTCTCTTATCTCTCTCATCTAACAACACCGCAGAACCCTAATCCTCTACCCCAATTGCAACCCCAATTCAAAAAAAGTATAAGAACAAAAGTCATATTTTTGTTACCCTCTTTTTTCAATCCGTCTATCCCTCTACTCCTATTTGATTATTTTCTCCTTTTTATGTTGCAGGTACAGTAGCGGCTTGGTGAGGGCGACGGTGTCGTGATGAGGTTGAAGGAACAAAGGTTCAACTAGGGTTTCAGATTTTGAAACCCTAGGTGGTGGCGAGTGAAAATTGGCGAGGCCCTCTCTTTGTTCTTCTTCTATATTTCCTGTTTATATTTATCATTTTCCCTCTGTAACGATTCCCTTTCCCTAATGTGTTTTCTTTTCTCTGTAGTTTGTTTTCTTTTCACTGTAATAATTTTTCTTTCCAATTTCTTCCCCTCTTTCTGTAGACTGTTCTACGCATTTATAGTGTTTTTTAGAATTAGCAATTTTAGGGAAGACTTTAGTTTGTTTGTAATTTAATCTTATAATTGATTAGGTTTGTTTTAGTTTAGGAAGTTTTTCAAATTTGTCTATACATTGAGGACATTGTAAATAGTTTCCATCTTTGCATTTGATTTTGTCTGCATATTCATATACATTTTAAATAATTTCTTGTTTTTGTATCTGACTTTGATTAGTTGCTTGATTCTGTATTAATGAAATAACAAAGTTTCTGTATTAAGACATTTGTTTCTGTTTATGTTCATGGACTATATTGATTAGGCTTTTTATTTGAGTAGTATTGGTTTTCTCATTAAACTGTGTGTTTTTGTTCTTCAATCTGAACAGTGCCTGTTCATTTTTGGGTTTGGACCGTGATTTAAAAGCCCTTTTCTTTAAGTCATCAGTCCAATGTTTTTTGAAATAAAATAAACATAATATTAATTAAATTAAAAATAATGACAATTTGATAATAATTCTGGTAATAATTATTAATAATAATAAGAGCATTAATGATATGATTAATAATGATGTTAGCAAAATAGTAATAAAGTCACTTGATTGTAAAGAAAAAGAAAAGATAATGTAATTTTAAATAATTTTATGAAGAGATCAAATGGGCTCTCAAAAATATACGATATGGGCCTTCCAAAAAAGGATATGGGATGACCCGATCAAACAACAACAAAAAAACAATGTACACCCCTCTTTCACTTTTTTAACCAACAAAACAAATGGGTCGGTTGAGAGGGCCTTCTAGTTTAATCTTTGTCTTTTAAAATAAAACAAAAACCTTTCTAAAACAAAAAAAAAATCTCAAAAACAGAAATGGGATTTTAAACAAAACAAATTGTTTTATATACCTTTCCTAAAAAAGATGTCATCCCAATGGGCCTTAAGAAAACACATTGCTTCACACATTCTTTTAAAACAATGTACCTCCCTTAGCCTGAAATAAACTTCTATTTAAAAACCCTAATGGGCCATCAGATATTGGTGGTCCATTTTAAATCTATACACCCCCCATTTTCCTCCATAGAAACAAGAATTAAACAACACCCTTTTTTTAATAGAAACCTAAACATGATTATAAGGGTAGGGAAAATTTAGGGTATGACAACATCCTTTAAATCCTGGTCTCTATACTACAAATCCAAGTATTTGTCTGTGTTGTTAATCGGAAACTGTAGGGTATGGGATGCCCCTACCTTCGATAGAGGTGGGTCAAACCCTTTGGTCTCATATTGTCTTGTCTCTCATTGAGCCATGGTTGACTTTTGAGGTCCTGCTTCTGGCTCTTTCCTTAGTTGGTGACTGCTTGATGCACCAATGGTCTGGGCCACTTCTTCAAAGGCTGCCCTAGGAAATTGTTCTTGTCTTTCAATAATTTTATTCAAGGTTAGAAGAACTTGGCTCATGTCTCCTCTCATTGAATCTACGTTTCCTTTGACTTGCTCCAAATCCTCTCTGAACTCAGCTTGGTTCTCCTCAATTTTTTCCATCACTTTCAGTTGATGGGCTCTTGTTTGGTATGGTGGTCGGAGAGGTGGTGTTTTTCTTCTACCAATGGTTTAATTGGAGAATTTTTTAAAAAGATAGGTTTTTGTATGAAATGCAGATGTTTGTGAATGTATGCATGCGTATGCATATGTATTAATATGCTAGAGTTTCTGCTTTTGAATATCTTATTCACTTGGATATATATTTTATTTTTCAAGTTTTGCTTTTTTTATTGGTGAATCTCTTAAAAATAAGTGTGTGGTTTGAATATGGAAACAAAAAGTACTTTTATTATTAAGCATCCTCAAAATGGAATACATTTCAGATATTGAAAAAATATTCGAACCAAAAAGAATCTATTGGAAGCACTGATATCTTCACAGCTCTCTCGGGCAGTTTCTCCTTGATGATTATTATCTTTTCCCTATCTATCTAGACAGACAAATTATTTCCCTTGGCATTTATTTTTAAGACATTCACAAAAACCTTCGACTTATCTTTTCTAATCCTGTGAATAAGACAAACAAGATAAAATAAAGGGTAATAAGTATATGAAATGCAGAAAATGTATGAATGCGTGAATGTAGGGCTTAGTGATGGGATTTTTGAATGGTATCCTTAGAAGGTAGGCTCCTAGTTTTGGCCTACGGATATTTTACCCTTCCCATAAGGTGGTTTCCTTAAGGGTATCATGAATAACACTAGAGAGAAAGGCGCAAGGCCCTCCCTTAAGTGGAGCCTCTTTACAGACCGGAACTTTCGTCTCTAGGTTATGAAAGGTCTCATCATGATATTTTGGTTTTAAGGTTGTACAAAGAGTCATAGGTGTCATTCCAAAGTCCTACTTCCCAAGAGTATATCTCTTGATAGGTATTCCTTTTGAGGAATTCCACCAACTCTAGACGAAGCCGTCACATAAACTCATAGGACTGATGTAACCCCTTAGCTAATAGACGAACCTTCTTTCTAAGTGTTTTTGAAAATATTTTTGCAAAATTTTAAATCCCACCAGGAATATAATAATATGATAACAACAGATAAATAAATGAATAAAATTAATAAATAAACAAAATATAAAAACCCAAAAAAGTATTTTTTTAAAAACCCTAAAACTAAAAGACCAGGCTTTTAAACCTAGGATTAAGTCCCCAGTAGAATCGTCAGTTGTTGCAACTGGTTTTTAATACAAAGTCGTCACCCTTAATTTTTATCCTAAGGAAGGGAGTATAAAGGATAACCCTAAAAATTTCATAGATTCTAGATTGTTGACTCGGTTCTAGATGAAGGGAAGGTGTTAGAAACCCCTCATCTACTTTGTTCACAAGGATACTAGGTTTAGAAGCACAATTTTTAGGAAATATGGTTTTAGTATTTTATTAGGGGAACTCGCCACTATTTTAATCGTATGCCTATATATCCTCTTATGAGGAATCAGAGTCCCAATTCGTAGTTCATAGTTCGTTTGTGTTTTTTAAGGATTACGCATATATTTTAATTTTGCTTGTACTTAGTCCGGATGTGTGAATAGCGAAAATTTTGGACCAAATGCTCAGTTAATTAAAATATGCTTTGTACTCCTTTTCGAAAATTAATTGTTAAATTAATTTATTTACGAAAAATAATTTGGTGTTTGGTTGGATATTTTTTAAGTATTAATTGTAAAAATATTTTATTTAAAATACACGATTAAAAGATAATTTAATACAAATAAAATAAATAATATTTTTATGGGTTGGAAAATAATATATTAGATTTATAATAATAAACATATTAAAATCATAAATATATAAAAATAGAAAACATAAAAATAATAAAATAAAATAATAAAGAAAATAGGTTAAAAAACGTAGGGGGTGTAAATTATGTTAAGGTAATAAAATAGGGAGGTGTCATAACAGGGCCTGGAGTTCAGATTTTAAATTCAGGCCCAATGCAGAAGGGGGTATGTTTTTAAACTATGTAGCAAAAGTTGGGTGGTATAGGAAGTAAGGGCCCAAGTCCAGATTTTGGACTTGGCCCATCAGGCCTAGGGGTGCTGTTTTCAATGTAACAACAAAAATAAAAAAATGGCAGGGGTGTGTTTAGTAGTGGGCTCGGCCCAAAGGGTTTGGGTCTGTTTGGACCATGTGTAAGTGAGCGTGTGGTAATTATCGTGGGCGTGCATTTTGGAACGTAGGGTTGTGATTGTATGGTGATTATTGAAGGCGCGTAGTAGTGATCATGGGACAGCGTGTACTGGATCTATGGACATGCTATATTTGTTTATTCACAAAACAGTTTCTTTCATTTTTGTTTTTTTCTCTTCTCCTTCTGTCACTGGTCCCTCTTCTCTCTCTCGTTTCAACCAATGCAAACCCTAACCCTTTTTCCCCCAGCTCACGGAAGCGCTACCTCACTGTTCTACCCAAATCCAACTCGTATCAACCCCCTAAAACCCCAAATAAACACAATACAAATCGTAAAAATGCAAGCTAAGTGTTTAATTGCTACCTCTTTCATTGATCCCTGAGTTCGCTACTAATTCATCTCTAATTCCTTTCCTCCTCGTGTTTGCAGGTACGATAATGGCGCGAAGATGGTTAAGGCACGCGACGGCATAACAACTGGATCTAGGGTTTTAGATATTGAAACCCTAGTCCACACGGGGCGGTGTACGATACTCACGGTGGCAAGGCCTTTTGTTCTTCTCCAAACTTCTCCTTTTGTAAATCCCCCCCCCCCATCTATTTTCTTCTATATTTCCTCTTTTTTCTTTTGTAAATTCCTTCCCCTTTTTCTGTCTTTAGCTCTTAGGTTTTATAGTGTTCTTAGGGATTAGATTTTTAGGAAACAAAATAATTTTCTCTAATTTCTGATTCTGATTAGGAAAAAAATTATTTTTTTTTAATTATTCTGATTTTGTACAGATCGGATTTGATTAATAGGTATTTGTTTCTGTTTTGGTTCGTTCTCATTTTGGAAATGAAATGAATGTATGGATCATTGTTTGATGAATGCAGATCTGAATAGTAATAGTTTTCTTACATTAAACGTGTGTTTTCTTCTTTGATTGATACATTACATGTTTTAGGTCAGCAACAAAAAATGTGTTTTTTCTGGTTTGGGTTGGGCCGATTCGTTTTGGGCTTGCCTTGTTTTGTATTTTTGACTGTAAAGTCTGGGCTTGAACTTGGACCAAAAAAGGCTTTTAAGTTTGGGCCTTTCATGTAATCAAACACTTGAAAATAATGAATATAATTTCAAAAATAATATTAATAATGACAATTAGTAAAAATGAAATAATAATAATAATAAGTCAGAAATTGACTTTCAATTATTTTGATTAAAAAGTTGGGCCAATGAGAAAAAACTTTAATGGGCCTAAATGATAAATAATGCACCAACCCCTTTTATAATTTTAAATGGACTAAAATTTTGTATGGGCCAAGAGACTAAAAATGGTCTTTCTGATTTTAGAAAGTCCACCGACTCTTAATTAAAACACAAACCCCTATATAACAATGCACCTCTCTAATCATATGTATATAAAAAAAGCCAAAAAAACTTACAATGGGCCATCAGATTTCAATGGCCCAAACAACACACCCATATATTATGAAATACACCCCCTTTTTTTAAATATATACCTCATCTTTGACACTTAAACCCCTATAAGCAAATATTCAAAAATATCCAAATTCAAATAATATGTTTTACATTAATAATATAGCTATTAAAAATGGTTGGGCAATTTTGGGGTATGACAGGTTGATTATGGGATTGTGCCTAAGGGCTCGCATGCTGCTTCCGTCTGTGGTTCATGAGACCATTGATGGTGTTTTGGATGGCATATACATTTAGAGATATTGTGTAGCAAATCTAAGAAGTCGAGGAAGCACTTCAGATCCTTCCAGCTAAGAAAACCTGAGTTATGATGATTGGGACCTTAGGGAAAAATCCACATGCCCATATACTTGGGATATGTTTGAAGTGAATCAAAGAGCTTTCATGTTTATGCATGATTCCATGCATCAATTATAGTTGCAGATAAGGGAGCCACGTGTTGCACATCAGCTTGTAGCTCAAGAGGAATTCCAAGAGCATGTTACACGGCCTGAGGTCAGGCCATTTTATCCGGAGGGGGGAGCTGGACATGGAGATGAATCAGAGGATGCATGTGGTGATGTTGGAGAAGAAGAGCAATTGGAATATAAGGAAATGAGTGACGATGAGTGATTAGTATATCTTGACTGAAAAGCTCAGCATTACTGAGTGAAATTTTACAAGCTTCTAGTCTTTTATGCTTTGTCTTTATTTTTGTTTAGAACTTATTTTGAAGAGTTGTTAAACTTTAGTTGTTCTTTGTTGTTGAACATGTTTTAGTCCATCCTTGTTTTAGATTTGGAATTTTTAGTGGAATTTCATATCGCCATAACTCTTTGTGGCACTATAACTTTTTTATGGTGGCCTTTGTTAATTAAGTTGAATTTTGTTTAAATTTTTTCTTGTAGATAGTTTAGTAGTTTAGTTTAATTTGAAGTTGTTAAGTTTTAGAAATATTTTTGAGTTTGTTCCAAAAGCTTGTCTTTGAATGACTTGAAGAAGCATTGAGTGATTAATTCAAGCTCGAATGTATCAACAAGAAAATATTTTGGTAATGATAAAAGCTAGAAAGGATGGTACAATGACAAGGTACATGTTTATTGCTTTATAGACCATAGCACATGAAACTTGTAATTTGTACAAATATCATGTCATTCATTATTTTTCACCACATATCTCATGAATGAATCCCTTTAGATCAAAACCTAAATTTGAGGAAGCTTTCCATGGTTTACTATATGCACATGAGACCAACAATTCTTTGTTTTAACTCGGTTGGCTTTTTTTTAATCTTTCAATTTTGTTGAATTGAATGAAAGCATGAAAATGATCAAGGCAATTTTTTATTTTATTTTAAGCACAACTACTTTACCAAAAGTGACCTACCTTGTGAATGAGCGAGAATTCCCTAACCCCTTTGGCCTTAGTGTTATAATCTATATCAATTTTAAACTGTGAAATTTCTCCTTTGCATGTAAAGAATAGTTCATCTTTGATTTCTGAATGGATTCTGAATTTTTTCTTGAAACACTTGAACCATCAACCTTCATTTGTGGTTGAAATTTTGTTCACTGCCTTAGAAAATAGATGAGCATTCATGCACAATATTGGTTGTATTCAAGTTGGGGAGAAAATTGTGGTTTTCAAATAATTTTAAAAATAAAGAATTTGAAAAAGAAAGAAAAATGTGAAAAACAATTGAGAAAATAAAAAGAAAAAAAGAGATAAAAAAGTGGAAAGGAAAAGTGGCAAACATTTTGTGCCAACCAATGTGGATCAAGGGTGTAGCATTTTAAACAAAAAGAAAAGTGATAAATGAAGTTGTGAATGGTTAAGAGTTTGAGTAGTGAATGATCTTCATGATTTTGGAAACTTTGTTTCAAATACCATTAGATATGACCTTTCTTTGTTAACTAAACCACATTACAACCCTTGAAAGTCCTTTGTGATTTGTGTATGCTTTCAATGTAATTTTCTTGGGTAAGTGCATAATTTGATCAAGATGTTAGCAAGATTGTTGGATGTGAGTCAAGTTCCTTATACTTGTTCCTTATCCATTGATGAAGATGTGTGATAGATGTGATTCATAATTGAACATGTGTTGCCTTGGAATGATTGACATGAGTTTTGTGTTTATAATTTATTTCATGATCATGGTATGATTCTAGGATAATGGTAAGCATCACATTGCTCGTGCTTTCAAAAATTTAAACCATGCATTTGTCATCTTTTCTCAAAACTTGTTTGATCATGAGAAATCTTGGAATTTTCTATTGTTTCTTTAGGTTTGTAAGACTCTTGTTTGAGGAAAAACAAAGTTCTAAGTTGGGGATAGTTGATAAGGGCCAAATTGTGTTGAATACTTATATGAAATAGTGGCACTTATTAACATGATTCATTGGATTCACAGGTCAAAACCTTAACTTTTGTGTAAATATTAGCTTTAGTTGATTATCATGTAAATGTTGTATAGTTTGATCATTTTCAACTCATTTTGTAGGTATATTTGCATTCGAGGAGGTTTGGTCATCAAAAGACAAAGAAGTGGCTTCGACATGAATTTTTGGAACAAAGGCACACTTGTAAGATGGGGATGAGCGTGGTTGAAGTGCCATCAGAAACCAAAATCCAGAGATGTTCACATTGAGCACCAGATACCTGCACTAAGCGCCATTTAGGCTGATTTGAGTTGTTTGTTTGCTAGCTACGTTGAGCGTAGCCTGACAGCACTGAACATACGTTACTTTATCACCTTTGTATAAATAGCTTTTCACTTCATATTTTTAGGGGTAGACACTATTTTTGAGAGAGAAATACACTAAGAACAAGAGAAAACTCGGAATTAAGGAATCAGAGCTTAATATGCAACCTTTGTCGACTAAATAACTCAGATGCTTATTCATCTCTTATCTTTTCTTATGAATCAAGATACCATGATGATGTGTAGCTAAATCTATTATGTCTGGATTGGATGTAATTAACCGTACTTGTATGTATTTCTTCTGATCATTCTTATGTGAACTATTTATGAATCAATATATATGTTATCTTTGTTTTCAAGTTAACTTTATGGGTTTGAATCTTTATTGAGAAATATATTTCAAGTCTTGACCTAAGATCATCACTTATCCAACATCAAAGTCTAGAGATAAATTTATGGTTTGATATTCACTTATATCAAATCTTAATGTGATTGTATTGCTTAATAGGTAGAGAGATCATTGATTGAGAAATATGATAACACCCACATCATCGATTATACATAAGCGGTGTCATATAGTGATACATGATAATAGTGATTAGTAACTAGGTTCAAATACTAGATCATTTGAATATATATACGAAATAGGTTAATAAAATCCAATCTTGACATGTTTCTCTAGAAGTTAATTTCTTAAGCATTTACCATTGTTATATTGTCTTACAACTCATTACTTTACCAAATAAAAACTCTTGTGACCCTTTCCTTAAAATCATATTAATTTTTAAACGGAAGTGATATCATACTAATTCATGTGGAGACGATACAAACAATACTTACCCCTTTAAAAGTGATTTCATAAGCATGGAAGAAAGGTTGGTTGATATTTCACTTAGATGTGAATTCATCATTTTTGAATGGTCCTTTAGATGAAGAGGTGTATATCACATAACCTTCTAGGTTTGTGATTCAAGAGGAAGCAGGGAAAGTTAGTTGCACAAAGCTCTTGATGGCCTCTGTGATCGATGGATCTGGAACTGACTGTTTAACGCTGGTTCGCGAAATATCGCGGAAGCAAGAGTCGCCACCGTCTTTTATTTTCTCCAAATGGAAAGGACAAAAGCACAGAAAAATTCCTTAAAGAGATTGCTCTCGGTTCGGGAGGTAGATTATAGAAAGGGAAGGTGTTAGCACCCTTTCTATCCATGGTTATCCATGGGCTCTTAGATACTTGCTCATTGTGTTTTCAAAAATGGTTTGTTTGCTTTTCAAATGTGGGTTTTAAAAAGTTTCTTTGAAAATTCCAGTTCGACTCTTGTATCGGTCCTCAAGAGTGTTTGAAAAAATGCTTTCGAAAGCTTTTTGAAAATGTGTTGGTGTGAAAAGAGCTTTTGAGTTTGTTTTGAAATTTAGAGCAAGTATCTACGAGAACCTACCTACCCTAAGGAATTCGTCTGTGTAAATGTCCTCTAAAGTAGTGCCATCCCACCATTGAGAGGTAGGTAGCACCACCGTTGGAGGTGTTCGGGTCAATTTGAGGTTCGGGACATGGTGATCACCAGAGCAATGGGAAGACACCTTAGAAGCTACCCTCATGCCAGGTTCCCGGATCATGAGGACTTACTAAGACATCCTCTACTCGACGATCACCTTTCGAAGGCAAGGTAACAGTGAGGCGTACCCTAGGGGTGGTGTGTGCGGTTTGTGTGTCATTTTCATTTGTCTTGTTATTGGTGTTCTACGCTTGA
The DNA here is from genome assembly GCA_948472305.1 of Vicia faba. Taxonomy (NCBI): domain Eukaryota; kingdom Viridiplantae; phylum Streptophyta; class Magnoliopsida; order Fabales; family Fabaceae; genus Vicia; species Vicia faba. Next base: position 643,883,516 of record OX451736.1, on the reverse strand, counting down.
TTTTATTTAAGTCCATTCATTCTTGCATGCTTTGCTTAACAGTTAAAAGTTGCGAGGAAAAATAAATCTAAAGCTATTACAAACGGCGCGGGTCCACATCGCCAAAATTAACCAGGACCCGATTTGACGGAAAATAAAGAAATTAAAAGAGCGAGAAGTAATTACAAGGCTTTGGGAGAGGTACATAATTATTTAAGCAAAATAAAATAAATATGCGAAATTAAACGATTAAACGAATCGAGGGCGTTGGACCCTTTTGCAAAATATTAAAGTTACATGAATTAATTAATTAAGAAGAGATGTTTTTGGTATTTTTGATATTTTAGGATTTAATAAAAAAAAGAATTAATTAAAATTAAAATAAAATGTTAAACCTAATTCTAATTATTTTTTAAATTATTAAGAAAAATATTGAAGTTTTTTAACCTAAAAGAACCCTAATTTTTACATGTAAATTTAATTATAAAAATAAATAAAATAAATAAATATTATTATGAGAAAGAAAAAATTAAAAAGAAATAAAACATTAATTAAACCTATTTTTACATTTTTTAGATTTTTGTTAAAAGAATTAAAGTTAAAACACCTAATTTAAATTAATTAATTTACATGCAATTATTTATGAAAATATTAAAACAAAAATATTTATTATATTTTTTATCTTTTTCTGATTTTTTTAGGCATTTTTTATATTTTAGAGAAATAATTAATTAAAGTAAAACAATAAAGAAAATAAAATAATAATTGGAAATAAAATATAAGAAAGATATAGAAAATTGCAAACCAGGGGGGTTTCAGGCCCCAACATGGAGGTATAGATCCAAGAATTTGGCCCAACAAGCTTCAGGTCCATTGACTTTTTTTGAGTAGCGTGTTAGCATTTTGACCAGGGTTTATGGTGCTCTCCCAATCTCAACCTTTGGTTTAATTCCATGGGACGCGTGGCTGTTGATTCTTGAGGATGCATGGTACGTCTTGACCTTGGGCGCTGCATGGGAATTGTTAATGAAAAATAACATGAGAAATTATACAGACCTGGGGCTCGAACCCAGGTCTTGGACGTCAATACAATCAACGCTTGCCAGCTGAGCCAAGTGCGCATTCAGATTAATATACAAATAACAAATATTATAAAAGAAAATAATCATTGTTAGTGGGTCTGCGCGCGAAATTTAAACAAGCCAATCAGCGTGTGCCACGACTTCGTCTTCTTCCTGTTCCTGAAAACATAAACATGAGGCAACGGTTTTATACGTGTTTCATTAGGCCGACTATGGGAAAATAGCTATTAGGCCTGTGTTACTCATAAATTGATCGCGAATATGGATTCTTCTTCGTCCAAGCTCGTTGATTATATTCATGGCACCATGGTTCTCTAATTTTACGCTATGTGAAAACCCCCAATTCCCAATTCTGAAAACCCTAGAATTTTGCAATGGTGGAATCGTATACAGCTTGCAAAAACTCAATTAAACGCATGGGTTAGTTTGCAAATGCTTCACTGATCATGAATATACAATTAGAATGCCATGAATGTTCATAAATAGTGAAACACGATAATGAAAAAAAGTGGAACAAGAGGGCCTTCTGTATACCGTTCCAAAGCGTGAAGCTTGAGGTTTTTGATTGGAATATGTTCAATAGACCTTGAGGAATCTATTGAACCAAGTCTTGAGACCTGAATCGCCTTGTAGAGGTGTTTACAGTTTTGACTTTTTTTGCAAATTTTTTCAAGTTGGTTCTTAGTTCTTCTGCGCAGCTTTGTGTCTATTATGATTAGGGTTGTGTTCTAGCATTTGTACTGAGTCCATTAGGTTAACAAAAACCAATCAAATCCATGGCATTCATTGTTTTTGAAAATTTGATTTCTTAAGATCTTTTTCATATCTTTTCCATGTGTTCTTGTGTCAATTATGATCAATTTGCTCCAAATCTTTCCACATTTGCATATGCACGAAATATTGAGTCTAAAACATGTATAAAAAGATTGGTTAGGGTGAATTAAATATTTTTCATATATTTAAATGATTTAAATGAATTAATATAAATAAAAATTCAAATAAATAAATAAAAAATGAGAAAATACTTCCCTTTGGGCCAAGTAGTCGTGCATATGTCATGGATGATGAATCATGGAAGAAAAATGGGCCCATTAGCAATTTTAGGTCATTTGAAGTAATGTTGACTTTTCAAAATATCCAAAAATTTCCCAACTTCCACAAGGCATAACTTGCTCAATTTTTAAGCTTTTCTCATGTTCTTGGACATTTTGGAAAGGTCTTTGAGTCCTCTAACCAATGCCTTTTGTACCATGTCATTTTGATTTACCAATCTCAAGTTATGGCCTTTGACTTAAAGTCCCTTTTTGTTGACTTTTGAAAATGACCTATAATGTTGAAATTGATAACTTTTTGTGAGAGAATTTCTTGGACTTGAAGTATGAAGATGAGTTGTAGGAAATGTCGTTCTCTTCAAAATGAGCCTTGGATGGAATTTTTCTGATAATCCATGTGAAAGTTATGCCTTGGTCAATTTCAGTTGACTTTTTCAACTATCCAAATAAGGAAACTTTTGCATCTTGATGATTTCTGAGCCAAATTTTGAGAATCATGATCAAGCATTGATCAAATGATGTTTGTGGCTTCAAAATGATATGTTGACCAAAAATTTGAACTTTTGACTGTCAAATGACCATTTTGCCCCTACAGTTGACTGTAGTGCACTTTAGGGTTTTGACTGTGCAATTTTGAGCTGAATGCCTTGAAACTTGATATGAGGATACTTGACCATATTTGTGAGCATGTGAGACTTGATTGGGCCTTTGGAAACTTCATTTTCTTGATCAGAATACAAACCCTAATCTTGACTGTATAGGAGACCTTTGCACTGTGCAACCCTTGGGGAATTTTGCAGCTTGACTTGGCCATTTCTTGGAGAATATGGGAGGGCAAATTTTGGGGTACAACAGTTGCCCCTGTTCAATCTTCTTAGACCTGAGGATGCAGATTGGCGGACGTGCCTTTCGTAATCCGAGGGTAGAAGATGATTGGACACTAGAGTGCCCAGAAATTTGCGCTCACATAGTGGCAGTGTGGTGGGGGGAATGGGCTTATAGATGCCATTTGGAGATTGCTGGATAGGATGATGGGCTTATAGATGCCATCTGGATGTTGATCACGTAAGAGATTCCTTAGCGAGAACCTACATACCTGCAAAAGAACAAATGAGTACCTGACACGTTGCAGGAGCTGGTTTTCAGATGCTTGGTGTAGATGTGTCCTGACTGGTTACAGGAGCTGAGTCTGGAGCTTCAAACGGCGATGAATGAACCAGGGATGGTTACTGCCTTAGCATGAACGGTAAGAGAACCTTGGGAGACTCTAACTTCAACAACGCTCGTTGAGAAAATCTTGGGTGTCTTCTACTGGGATAAGAATCAGGGAGATCTTAGGGTCGATTTAACTGAACCAGCGAAGGCCTTTGACTGGATAAGCATCAGGAAAATCTTAGGGTCGATTTAACTGAACCAGACCAGGTCTTGGAATATCTTCAACTGGATAAGCATCAGGGAGATCTTAGGGTCGATCTGACTGAACCAGAGAAGGCCTTTGACTGGATAAGAATCAGGAAAATCTTAGGGTCGATTTACTGAACCGGTCTAGGTCTTGGAATATCTTCAACTGGATAAGCATCAGGGAGATCTTAGGGTCGATCTGACTGAACCAGAGAAGGCCTTTGACTGGATAAGAATCAGTAAAATCTTAGGGTCGATTTACTGAACCGGTCTAGGTCTTGAAATGTCTTCAACTGGAATAAGTGTCAGAACGTCGCCATATCTGGTTCATATCTGGACTATATCTGGAAGGAAATCTGGAAGCAGCATCAGAACGTCACCCTATCTGGTTTACATCTGAAACTATATCTAGAAGGAAATCTGGAAGCAGCATCAGAACGTCACCATATCTGGTTTACATCTGAAACTATATCCGGAAGGAAATCTGGAAGCAGTATCAGAACGTCACCATATCTGGGTCATATCTGAAACTATATCTAGAAGGATATCTGGAAGCAGCATCAGAACGTCACCATCTCTGGTTTACATCTGAAACTATATCTAGAAGGATATCTGGAAGCAGCATCAGAACGTCACCATATCTGGTTTACATCTGAAACTATATCTAGAAAGAATTGCGATGGTTGATAGTAATTATTTTGGTATTGATTTTTTTTTATGAAAAGGCAAAACATAATGGTATGCAAAATCATGATGCATGAACTGTGTGTCTTCAAAATTAATGAGATTCGTGTAGTATGATGCATATGCATGCTATAATGTATGAAGATGTGATGTTTATGAATGTATTTTTGTCTAAGAATATAAAATCCTTGACGGGTGCCGGGAAGTCACTCCTGGGATGATGTTGAAGAATAGGTTTTGCTTCCGCCGGGGATAATAGTTGCAAGAATTCCGATAGGAGAAGATAACTCTATTGGGGAATAAACTTGGCGAATGGGTTACTCTGCGGGGAGACAAATACTCTAGTAATCTTGCTGGGAAGCAATACTCTGTGGGAAGGGAGACACTCTGTTGATTGTTGATAGTAACTTGCTGAGGATACCCTTGTTGTTGGAAATATTGATGGACTTCGCTAGGGTAAGAAGACTGTGTCGACGACGATCTTTCCGTGGCTTTTGGCTGAGGATAACCCAGTTATATCCTGTTAAGGAAATAAGTCTTTAAATCAAGTCGGACGACGCGTTCGTGCGCTGCGAGGATAAGCTTCCAGAATTTACTGGGGGTAAGCTTATGCTTGGGGAGATGAATTCCAACTTTCCTGGGGAAACTGGATTGGACTCTTCTGGGGAAGTTTTTGATATGTTGGGGAAGTGATTCCTTTGAATGCTGGTATGCCGCCGGGGAACAATCTTTAGACCAAGACTGCCGGGGATGCTTGTAATGGATATACATGCTGCTGGGGAATGTTGATATCTGCTGGAGGATACCTAACTTCCTTGAGGTTTGATAATAGCTTGGAGAAGAATGCACTGACTGCTGACTCTCTGGGGAATTTAAGATGTACTGGTCATGTTCTTTAGCTGATCCTATTTTGGTACCTTGGAGGATAGAACAATTAGACTGCTCAGACAACTCTTTATTGCCCCTGTTTCTGATGTGGGAGAGGAAGACCTGTGAGGTGCTGATAGTTGTTGATGGACCAGCCTTCTTCTGGTAGGCAGGTGACAAGATGACAGGACATAGTCGTACGCTTTAATCCCTAACTTTTGCCTGGACCGCCCCTTCGGGTTTTCAGTCCACCGGGATACCCATTTTTGCCCAAGCCGCCTTTTCAGGTTTTCGACTTGCCGGGTGTACAGATTTTTTCATTTCATCCCTTCATTTTGCCCGAACCCTTTTGGTTCGCCGGGAAGCCCTTATTTTTGCCTAGGTGTGTCAACCTAGCGGGTCTTTGATTGTGCATAGTATTTTTTTTCCGACTATGTCCATGCTCTCAGAATGTAGGGAGTTGCCCCTGTTAGCAGTGTTTTGTCATGCCACCAGAAGGTATTTGATCAGGCAAGATTCGTTGTTGGAATGCCCCAAGTGACTCAGGCGGAGATTTGCCCCTGGTTATCTTGGCATTTTGAAAGATTCTCCGAATCTTGACTGAATTGCCCCAGATAATAGACAATAGTCATGCCATGCCCCTTGATTGGAAGTATTTCTGTTCATTAGGCATTCGTCGTGCGAATTTCTATGCTGTTCAAACAAAAAGTCATATGCAAACAAAGTGATGTTAAAAATGCAAAGCTTATGTCTGTCCTGAAGATTTTTGAAAATGCATTCTTTTTCATAAAACAAAGGAATGTTTGTAAAACATAATGTCAATTTTGTATTTACCGTAGCCTTAAGGAGTCAGGATACCTTCGTAACAGTATGCTTTCGAGCTAACCCATGCTTCAGTTAGGACTTTTGAGGGTTATAACGTGGCCTGGTTCACGGTTTAAGAAACAAAGGATAAAGGCTCAAATTATTTGTACCCACCCGCTCTTCGTGATGTTCTCCAAACCTAAACTCAGTTGATCGTGCGTTAGACCTTGCTTGAGTCTTTGCTTTGATGTTCCAATAAGGGTTCAGATGTTGATAACTTATTTTGAATAGGCAGTCATTTTTTGCTTTGGTTGAGGGTTTGTGAGACTTCTTTCTTTTTGATTTTATTATCCCTGTTTTTTTTGCCTGAACTGTTTCCTTTTTTGGAATTACAGTCAGCGGGATGCCCCAGTTTTGTAAGTCTCCTTCATGGGTTTTTCATTTTTTGAGATAATGACTGCCTGTCCTTGTGATTTATTCAGGACCATCACTGTCTTTTGTTTTGTAAGGATCTTTTTGGTGCCATTCGTTATGCACTTGGATCAACTGAGAGAACTACCCTGCCCCAGGTTATGATGAAGGGTTTTGAATTTCAAAAAGAAAAACTCCTACTTCTTTGGCTCAGAGGGGTTGACGAGGGATTATCATCCTTATAACTCCAGTGTTTAGGGATTGAAACAATGCCTGTACCTCATCAGCGGGGTCTGTTCAAAAGCATACTGTAATTGTCGTGGTATCATTTTCGTCATCCTCCCTCAAGAGGCTTAGAATTTTAGATCCAGAGTTGACATCAGAAAAAATATGAAAAGAAATTTGAACATAATGAAAACAATTGTATTAATTCCCAAAACAGACGTATGCGATGCATTGATAGAATAAAAGAGTTTGCTATGACATTAATTGTTTGTATAAGCAAAGAAAAATACAACTCAAAAATTCAAATAAACAAAAGGCTTCAATGATTGGGCAACGGAGCAGTGATTATGTTCGGAGTCTCAGGCACTTCAAACTGAATCTCCCCGGCGTCGATCATGTCTTGAATCTTGTTCTTGAGAGGCCAGCAGTTGTCCGTAGTATGCCCCGTGCTATTAGAATGATATGCGCACCTATCATTGGGATGATAGTTGGGAGCAGAAGTGTTCGGATTCCGGAGAGGAGCCCTTAAGGTGATCAGCCCTGCCTTCAACATTTGTTGCAGTGCTTGATCCAACGACATGTTGATTTTGGTGTACTGTCGTTTCTCCTTGCGCTGCTGCCCCTGTCCTTGTTGAGCAGGTCCAGGATTGGAGATCTGGATTGCCCTTACCTCATGACGGCTCTTTTTACCGTGCACAGCATTGGATTCTTTCTTTCCATGATGAGGCTTTTTATCAGAAGGTGCAGTCTCTTGAATTTTCCCAGACCGGATGCCAGCTTCTATTCGCTCTCCAGTCAAGATAAGATCTGTGAATCCAGCAGACGAATTCCCAATCAGGTGGTTGTAGAACGGACCAGACAGGGTCCCCAAGAACATATCGACAAGTTCCCGATCAGTCAGAGGTGGTTGTACCCTTCCAGCAAGATCCCTCCATTTCTGCGCATATTCTTTAAAACCTTCACTTGATCCTAACGACATACCCTGGAGTTGGGTACGCGTAGGAGCAAGGTCGGCATTATATTGATACTGCTTGTAGAAAGCAGTAGCCAACTCCTCCCAGTTACGAACCTTGGTCCCATCTAGCTGATAGAACCATTCGAGATGAGTCCCTGAAAGACTCTCCTGGAAGAAGTGGATCCACAAATTCTTGTCCACCGTATATGGTTGAATCTTCCGAACATAGGACCTGAGATGTAACTTGGGACAAGACGCCCCGTCATACTTGGTAAAGGATGGTGCTTTGAACTTCCGAGGAATAATCACACCAGTTGACAAACCCAGATCTCCAAAATCCAGCCCAGGTACCTGTTGGATCTCCATAGCATTCAGCCTATCCTCCAACTGTTTGTACTTGTCTTCGGCAGGAGGGTATTGTTCGTCGTTGAAATCTGTCTCGTTGTCGGAGACCACTGGACTGGGAACCCTTTCCTCTTGATGACTGCTTTTTCCCACAGATGGAGTTGTCCTCTCAGTTTGATCCTGCAGGGTATTCCTAGATCTGCGTCTAGGGCTGAACAAAACAGTCCTCCTCTTCTTCTTTTCTTTCTTCAAGAGCAAAGCCTTCAGATCTTGTTGCCCCTGGGTTAAATTCATGATCAGCCCTTGGAACTGGGCATTCTGAGCCTGGAGGGCCTTGATGGACTGCTCAGCTGATGATTCAGGATTCATGACGATCGGCTGAAATAAACAGCGAAGAAGGGTAAGCAACCTGTCAAAGGGATACCTGCAATGCAATGAGATGTATGACATGCATGTAATGTTTTCAAGGACCTCGCGGGGTAGCCAAAAAATTTGTTAGCATTTGGCTCCGGTAGCTTGGTTGAAAGAACTTCATATTGTTGAGAGTCCTTCGTCAAGGGTCAAAGGCTCACCATATCTAGTGGGTCACAGCCCCTGACAACCTTGGCTAGAGGAAAATAAATCCTCTTTGCCCCTGGCTAGATGTTTGATTTATCATGACCTGCATCACAAGCCCTTGAGATCCTTGAAATGGGTTAGGATGGATGCAATGGTATGATGTTATGGTATGCATGGGGTAATGTAGGTAAACCCTGTTATGAGTCCCAATTAAGGACTATAAACAAACCCTGCAAGAAACTCAGTATACTTTGTTATGAGTCCCAATTAAGGACTATAAACAACCTGCAAGAAACTTAGTAAACCCTGTTATGAGTCCCCATTAAGGACTATAAACAAAACCTGTAAGAAACCTAGTATACCCTGCTATGAGTCCCTATTGAGGACTATAAACAAAACCTGCAAGTAGCTTATGTGTTAGATAACACGCATGCAATCAGTCAAGTACGAAGGCACACAAGTCACACAAGAGAAGCCCTTAGAGTTTAGGCCAGCATGGGGTCTGGGTAGTACCCTCTTGAAGTTGGTGGGTTCAGCCTGTCCTAATCAAAGTAACCGGGTTCTAAGGTTCCCAATATCACGGGATTGCTTTCATTGTTCATCGTTTCGATTTAGCCACTGAACTGGCGACCGAAATATTCCAGGAAAGCAACCCTCAATTGAGCGTAGTATCGAGTATCAACCAACCTCGGACTGCACCAAAGTCAGTTATCTCACTACCCTAAAGAGGCCAAGATAGTTCAATTAAGGTTCCTAAGGTCTGTTGATGCTTCACGACACCACGCGGAGGCCCCGTACTCTCCTTGACTGAACTCAAGGGTTACCGGTACACACCAAAGTGCCACATCAACGTAGCAGACTGTTTCAACCATGTTGGTATACCCCGCACAGTTCCCTCACAGCCTTGTTGCTACTTTCTAAGAAAGGTATCCCCCAGATCCGGGTTAGGATCTATAGAACTCCCAAGCAACCCACAATAATAAAGCAAGCAAGGAAAACAATTGAAAACACAGTTATGACCTAGCCCTAAGGTACACCTCACTTTATAAGATATTCCCCAGCAGAGTCGCCAGTTCTGTGATCGGTGGATCTGGAACTGACTGTTTAACGCTGGTTCGCGAAATGTCGCGGAAGCAAGAGTCGCCACCGTCTTTTATTTTCTCCAAATGGAAAGGACAAAAGCACAGAAAAATTCCTTAAAGAGATTGCTCTCGGTTCGGGAGGTAGATTATAGAAAGGGAAGGTGTTAGCACCCTTTCTATCCATGGTTATCCATGGGCTCTTAGATACTTTCTCATTGTGTTTTCAAAAATGGTTTGTTTGCTTTTCAAATGTGGGTTTTAAAAAGTTTCTTTGAAAATTCCAGTTCGACTCTTGTATCGGTCCTCAAGAGTGTTTGAAAAAATGCTTTCGAAAGCTTTTTGAAAATGTGTTGGTGTGAAAAGAGCTTTTGAGTTTGTTTTGAAATTTAGAGCAAGTATCTACGAGAACCTACCTACCCTAAGGAATTCGTCTGTGTAAATGTCCTCTAAAGTAGTGCCATCCCACCATTGAGAGGTAGGTAGCACCACCGTTGGAGGTGTTCGGGTCAATTCGAGGTTCGGGACATGGTGATCACCAGAGCAATGGGAAGACACCTTAGAAGCTACCCTCATGCCAGGTTCCCGGATCATGAGGACTTACTAAGACATCCTCTACTCGACGATCACCTTTCGAAGGCAAGGCAACAGTGAGGCGTACCCTAGGGGTGGTGTGTGCGATTTGTGTGTCGTTTTCATTTGTCTTGTTATTGGTGTTCTACGCTTGATTTTATTTAAGTCCATTCATTCTTGCATGCTTTGCTTAACAGTTAAAAGTTGCGAGAAAAAATAAATCTAAAGCTATTACAAACGGCGCGGGTCCACATCGCCAAAATTAACCAGGACCCGATTTGACGGAAAATAAAGAAATTAAAAGAGCGAGAAGTAATTACAAGGCTTTGGGAGAGGTACATAATTATTTAAGCAAAATAAAATAAATATGCGAAATTAAACGATTAAACGAATCGAGGGCGTTGGACCCTTTTGCAAAATATTAAAGTTACATGAATTAATTAATTAAGAAGAGATGTTTTTGGTATTTTTGATATTTTAGGATTTAATAAAAAAAAGAATTAATTAAAATTAAAATAAAATGTTAAACCTAATTCTAATTATTTTTTAAATTATTAAGAAAAATATTGAAGTTTTTTAACCTAAAAGAACCCTAATTTTTACATGTAAATTTAATTATAAAAATAAATAAAATAAATAAATATTATTATGAGAAAGAAAAAATTAAAAAGAAATAAAACATTAATTAAACCTATTTTTACATTTTTTATATTTTTGTTAAAAGAATTAAAGTTAAAACACCTAATTTAAATTAATTAATTTACATGCAATTATTTATGAAAATATTAAAACAAAAATATTTATTATATTTTTTATCTTTTTCTGATTTTTTTAGGCATTTTTTATATTTTAGAGAAATAATTAATTAAAGTAAAACAATAAAGAAAATAAAATAATAATTGGAAATAAAATATAAGAAAGATATAGAAAATTGCAAACCAGGGGGGTTTCAGGCCCCAACATGGAGGTATAGATCCAAGAATTTGGCCCAACAAGCTTCAGGTCCATTGACTTTTTTTGAGTAGCGTGTTAGCATTTTGACCAGGGTTTATGGTGCTCTCCCAATCTCAACCTTTGGTTTAATTCCATGGGACGCGTGGCTGTTGATTCTTGAGGATGCATGGTACGTCTTGACCTTGGGCGCTGCATGGGAATTGTTAATGAAAAATAACATGAGAAATTATACAGACCTGGGGCTCGAACCCAGGTCTTGGACGTCAATACAATCAACGCTTGCCAGCTGAGCCAAGTGCGCATTCAGATTAATATACAAATAACAAATATTATAAAAGAAAATAATCATTGTTAGTGGGTCTGCGCGCGAAATTTAAACAAGCCAATCAGCGTGTGCCACGACTTCGTCTTCTTCCTGTTCCTGAAAACATAAACATGAGGCAACGGTTTTATACGTGTTTCATTAGGCCGGCTATGGGAAAATAGCGATTAGGCCTGTGTTACTCATAAATTGATCGCGAATATGGATTCTTCTTCGTCCAAGCTTGCTGATTATATTCATGGCACCATGGTTCTCTAATTTTACGCTATGTGAAAACCCCCAATTCCCAATTCTGAAAACCCTAGAATTTTGCAATGGTGGAATCGTCTACAGCTTGCAAAAACTCAATTAAACGCATGGGTTAGTTTGCAAATGCTTCACTGATCATGAATATACAATTAGAATGCCATGAATGTTCATAAATAGTGAAACACGATAATGAAAAAAAGTGGAACAAGAGGGCCTTCTGTATACCGTTCCAAAGCGTGAAGCTTGAGGTTTTTGATTGGAATATGTTCAATAGACCTTGAGGAAGCTATTGAACCAAGTCTTGAGACCTGAATCGCCTTGTAGAGGTGTTTACAGTTTTGACTTTTTTTGCAAATTTTTTCAAGTTGGTTCTTAGTTCTTCTGCGCAGCTTTGTGTCTATTATGATTAGGGTTGTGTTCTAGCATTTGTACTGAGTCCATTAGGTTAACAAAAACCAATCAAATCCATGGCATTCATTGTTTTTGAAAATTTGATTTCTTAAGATCTTTTTCATATCTTTTCCATGTGTTCTTATGTCAATTATGATAAATTTGCTCCAAATCTTTCCACATTTGCATATGCACGAAATATTGAGTCTAAAACATGTATAAAAAGATTGGTTAGGGTGAATTAAATATTTTTCATATATTTAAATGATTTAAATGAATTAATATAAATAAAAATTCAAATAAATAAATAAAAAAATGAGAAAATACTTCCCTTTGGGCCAAGTAGTCGTGCATATGTCATGGATGATGAATCATGGAAGAAAAATGGGCCCATTAGCAATTTTAGGTCATTTGAAGTAATGTTGACTTTTCAAAATATCCAAAACTTTCCCAACTTCCACAAGGCATAACTTGCTCAATTTTTAAGCTTTTCTCATGTTCTTGGACATTTTGGAAAGGTCTTTGAGTCCTCTAACCAATGCCTTTTGTACCATGTCATTTTGATTTACCAATCTCAAGTTATGGCCTTTGACTTAAAGTCCCTTTTTGTTGACTTTTGAAAATGACCTATAATGTTGAAATTGATAACTTTTTGTGAGAGCATTTCTTGGACTTGAAGTATGAAGATGAGTTGTAGGAAATGTCTTTCTCTTCAAAATGAGCCTTGGATGGAATTTTTCTGATAATCCATGTGAAAGTTATGCCTTGGTCAATTTCAGTTGACTTTTTCAGCTGTCCAAATAAGGAAACTTTTGCATCTTGATGATTTCTGAGCCAAATTTTGATAATCATGATCAAGCATTGATCAAATGATGTTTGTGGCTTCAAAATGATATGTTGACCAAAAATTTGAACTTTTGACTGTCAAATGACCATTTTGCCCCTACAGTTGACTGTAGTGCACTTTAGGGTTTTGACTGTGCAATTTTGAGCTGAATGCCTTGAAACTTGATATGAGGATACTTGACCATATTTGTGAGCATGTGAGACTTGATTGGGCCTTTGGAAACTTCATTTTCTTGATCAGAACACAAACCCTAATCTTGACTGTATAGGAGACCTTTGCACTGTGCAACCCTTGGGGAATTTTGCAGCTTGACTTGGCCATTTCTTGGAGAATATGGGAGGGCAAATTTTGGGGTACAACAGCCTCAAGCAGGCACCTAGAACATGGAACAAGAAGATCGACTCATACTTAGTAGAATTGAGATTCGTAAAATACAATTCTGAGTATGGTGTCTATATTTAGGTTTTGGCACAAGATATAAAAATCATTTTCTTAGATGTCGATGACTTTCTGGTAACTGGAAATTGCTTGGAGAACTTTGAAGGTGTGAGAAACACAAGAAAGGGGAATTGAATTGGGTTTTACCAAAATAATTTAAAAGTTTTTGTTAATGAAAGACCAAGTTAACTTAAAACAAAAATAAATGAACACAATTATTTTTATCCTGGTTCACTATTAACTAAGCTACTCCGGTCCGCCCCTCAAGGTGATTTACCTTCAACGGGGACTTAATCCACTATAATCAAATCGATTACAGCCAGCCCATAATAAGTCAGGTCAACCTTATTGACACCCCAATAAGCCAGACGATCCTTATTGCAAATCCACTCAAATCGCAACAAGAGTATTCTTGAGATCAGACCTTCACTTGGTCACTGAAGGAATCAATCAAAAATTGTTGAATACTTTCATGTACTACAGTTTTCTTCTTTTAATCAGATTACGCAAATGTTTCAGTACAAAGAAAAACACATAAGTGTTTTACAGCAGGATACGAGCAACAACTCCTTGCCTATTTACAAAATTATACACAGAAGATTTCTATAAAGAGTTGCACAACACTTTGGTGTAGTTTTCTTTGAGCTTGATTTAATCTGATAGATTTTTCGTTGTAATGTTGATTCTTGTTTGTAAAAGAAATTTGTTGAAGGGGTAGAAAGGTAATCGGAAATCTAGTTGTTTGTTCCTAATGTTCATAATGAGAGTTGTTGATAATACAGTACAAAAGTATTGTCCTTACGCCACCCTAGAGGGTAGAGGTCACAAAGCACTTTTTGTATCTTTTGTATACCATCACACGTTAACTATTTTAAAATTCTTCTAATCTTCAAAGGCTTAATTTAATTTTAATCTTTGAAGCTTGTTGTAGAAGAATCACTCTTAAGTCTTAGAACCTAAGTCTTGGAGTCTTCAGAACTTGTCCCATCAAAACCTTGTCTTCAGAGTCTTCAGCACTTGGTTGTAAGAACTTATTTTTCTTCAGATCATAAGAACTTGTTCAACAGAACCTCATCTTCATAATCTTCAGAACTTGGAACACATAGAAGCAAAGATTTAGAAGGCCTCCAAAGCTTAACCACAAAGTCACAATCAGAACATCGTGTACTAACGTTCCTAAGACCCGTTGCATAAGACGAATTCCAAAAACTTGACTTCAACTGTAACACGTTGCCAAGTGTTTTCTTCAATTAGTGTTTATGTTAAGAACCTGATGATGTCATACACCTTGATACCAGAGTTAGAACATAACAGCAGCAGCTACACACTAGAATGAAACCATTAGAGTATAAATTGTTTTTTATGGTACCATGTAAAGTTATCTTCAAAATCTTAAGACCATATGTAGAAACACTTCTTATTCTTACAATCTCCCCTTTTTTTATGATGACAAAACCATGTATTTTGATAGAACAATTTATACAAGGTAATCATTGTGTTGCACCCCAAAATTTGCCCTCTCATGTTTTCCAAAGTCTTCCCCCTGCATGGTTGACCAGAAACCCTTGCCTAAGGAAAAAAGAAATTTTTTTGAGTGGTGCTTTAAGTACCTTTTGATTGGCATTCTGAAGACCCTTCGATTGGTATTCTGAAGGAGCCTTTCGATTGGCATGGATAATTCCCTTCGATTGGCATTATGGACAAACACTTCGATTGGCATTGTGTCAAGGCCTTCGATTGGAATTCTGAAAGACCTTTTCGTTTGGCACCCTGGGCCAAGCCTTTCAATTGGCATGCCAAGGGATCCTTCGATTTAGCATTGTGTCAAGGCCTTCAATTGGAATTCTGAAAGACCTTTTCGTTTGGCACCCTGGGCCAAGCCTTTCAATTGGTATGCCAAGGGATCCTTCGATTTAGCATTGTGTCAAGGCAGCTTCGACAGGCATGTTAACCATGTCCTTCGATTAGCATGAACAACACCTTTCGGTTGGCCTGTTAACAAAGCCTTTCGATTGGAATTTTAACAAGTACCCTTTGATTGGTATATGGACAAATGCCCTTCAATTGGCATTTCAAAAGGTCCTTGGACTGGAACTTCAGAGTGTCCTTCAACTGGAACTTCAGAGTTTCCCTTAATAAGAAAATCAAAACGAAATGACCTTCGAATGGCATTTCAGTGCAGAGTTTCTCTTAATCTAAGATGCTCTGATGAAGGAAGTTCTGAACACTTCGAATCAGAACTTAGACTCATCACAAGGCCAAGGGCTGGTCGAAGTTGTCTAATAGGGAATGTTCTAAATAGATACGAATTGGACTTTGAAGCTGGCAAAGAAGGCCCATTCGAAGGGTACATAAGAAATCCATTCGAAGGAGGCAAATCAAGACCAATCGAAGAGCAGGGTCTGAAGGCATTCAAAAATCAAAAGTGTCCAGGTTCATTCAAGATTCCAAAGAGACAGGAATATTTCAAAAAAGGAAATCTTTTAATATGTCTGATTCTTGTCTCATGGCTTTAAAGGCCTGGTTAAATGGTTGTCCCTTGCCATTTTCATGCACCCTCACACTCCTATAAATACGAGGCCAGTGACACATTACAGAGGACAACAAAAAAGGAGAAAAATGGAGGATTTGGAGATACGCTGCCCACCAAAGGTTTTCAACATTTTCAGAAGTGATCCAAGCCAAAGCAGCCATTCAGCAAACATCTCCACACCCAGAGCCACATATCATACATCTTTGATTGGTAAGGGTTTGCAAAACCAAAATTGCACCTTCATGACATTTAAATACACATTGCATATGTATTCTTGTTATTACTGATTATATTGCATGTAAGCTACAGCGCAAAGATGAGATCGTGCCATTGCTTGGGAACGATCTAAGTTTCTCCTTCGAATCTCAGGATAAAACAAACCCAGACCCAGATTCAGCAGATTCAAGTTGAGGAAGGATCTGAATTGGGAGGAGATTCGAATCAGGGGGGTAAAGTCCCCCCTGGATCTTTAATATTTGTCTCGTTTTGTAGGAAATATCTTCTCAGAATTTTGTTCAGAGCTTCGAAGCTTAGCAGCTTAGCTTCGAACTGGATCTAGGGTTCCCAGATCGAAGGATGACATATCCAGATCGAACACCCCCAAAGTGCAGCCCACACCTCTTTCGATCCAGGCCCCCAGAATTATACCTTTCTTGATTTACTGCCTGTTCCTTCGATTTCATCTTTTTTTTGACTATTTTATTTCTTTTTTTTAATCAACATAAAATCAATTAAAAAAAACACAAAAACATTAGGCTAGTTTTTTTCTATTAAATTAACTTTGTTAATTAATCATTTAATTATCTTAACATTTTCTCAAAACTAAAATTAAGAAGATTTAGATTATTTTCCCAAAATAAAATAAAACAACAAAAAGATTTTATTCTTAGGATTTTTAAGATTCGCGCGCGTTTATTTTATTGTAACTACCTACTGGTTTGTAATAGCTTAACTAAGACTTTTACACTTTACTGCTTTATTCCCCCAATTTTAGACATGTAAATAATCCCCCTCCCCGAAGCCTTGTAATAGCGTAGGATTTATAATTCCCGCACTTTAAATTCCTGTACATATATTAACTGTTTAGATGTATGCTAACTAGGATTGCATGACAAGATCTAAAAACAAACGGTAGAACACCTAAATGTACAAAGATAATATAAACTGAAAAACAATACACTCGCACATGCCACTCTTAGGGTACACCTCACTTGGTTGCCTCGAACGTGGTCATTGAGTATAGGAAGTCTTAGAGGTCGCCCTCCTGTCCAAAGATCAAAGTTTCCTTGAAACGGTTGCCTCGATAAAAATGATCTAAGACATTAGGGTTACCGTTAAGGCGTCCTAACATTGCTTTAGTGACCATACGTCCCTTAATCGAATTGACCCGAAAACTCCAACAACGGTGCTACCTACTCCTCAAAAGTGGGATAGCACTGTCTAAAGGACATTTGCACAGTTTAATTCCTTTTTGAGTAGGTAGAGGTTCTTAAGTACTTGCTCCTTTTAAAAACAAAACAAAACTTTTCGCACTTACACTCTCTTCAAAAACAAAACTCTTTTAAAAACCCACAAACACAAAGAAAAGCAAACTTTTGAAAACATAGTGAGCAAGTACCTAAGAGCCCATGGATAACCACGGATAGAAAGGGTGCTAACACCTTCCCTTTCTATAATCTACCTCCCGAACCCGAGAAACATCTCGAAAAGGAATTTTTCTGTGCTTTTGTCCTTTCCTTGTTGGATAAAATAAAAGACGGTGGCGACTCTTGCTTACCGCGACATTTTGCAAAAACAAACGCAAACGCGACCCAGCATTCCAAAACAGTCAGTTCTCATTCCCACCGATCACAGAACTGGCGACTCTGCTGGGGACTTCTTTAAAAGTGGGGTTACCTTAGGGTTTAGATCACCTTTACTTGCTTACCTTGATTGCTTTGTTTGCTTTACACTTGGTTCTATTGTTTGGGTTTGAAATCCTCCACCCGGATTTGGGAAACATTCATAGATAGCAATACGTTGTGGAAATTGTACGGGGTATACCGACACGGTTGAAGCAATAGCTATATTAGTGCAACATATTTGTGAGTACCGGTAGCCTTTGAGTCAATCAAAGAGAATACGGGGCCGCTGAGTGATGTAACTAAGCACTAATGAACTAGAACCTTACTTGACCATCTTGGCCTTTTTTAGGGGTAGTGAGATGACCGACTTTGGTGCAGTCCGAAGTTGGTAGATACTCGATACTACACTCATTGAGGATTGTTTTCTTGGAATATTTTGGTCGCTAGTTAAGTGGCTAAACCAAAACGATGAACATAGAAAATAATCCAATGATATTGAGCTCCTTAGAACCCGGTTACTATTTATAGGACAAGTTTTAACCAACTGAACTGAAAGAGGGTAATGCCTAAACTCCATGCCAGCCTAAACTTAAGGCTATTTGTGTGACTTGTGTGCCTTCAAATATGAACTACTTGCACATTCTTGTTATCTGACAACATGAGTTCCTTGCAGGTTTTGTTTACAGTCCTTATCCAATAATTTGGATTTATCGCAGGGTTTACTTACAGCATCTCACACTTTTGCTTAAACGCATAGTATGCACATCATAACATCATGCCTTAACATTTCCTTAACCATTTCAAGGATCTCAAGGGTTTGTGATGCAGGTTATGGTAAATCAAATGTCTAGCAAGGGGCAAGGGGATTTATTTTTCTCTAGCCAATGTCGTCTAAAGATCAAAACACGATAACTTGAGTTAGGGGTTATGACCCACTCGATATGGTGAGCTTGACTCTTGAAGAAGGACTCTCAGCAACATGAAGTTCCTTCAATCAAGCTACCAGATTCAAATTCTAACAGTTTCTTGTTTACCCCGCGAGATCCTTGAAAACATTGCATACATATATCATACATATCATTGCATAACAGGTCATCCGATACAGGTCTCTCATGTTCTCGCTGTTTATTTCAGAAATGGCTTTCCAACCAGACAACCAAGATCTCTGGGCTCAAAACGCCCAACTTCAAGAAATGTTCTTGAACCTATCCCAGGGGAAAGAAGAAATAAAAGCTCTCCTCACAAGGGGCTTGGTCCTAGGGAATCCAGGAGGCATCAGGAATGATCAGTTGGAAGGGCTACAAATTGAGTTGGCAACAATGAAAACCCAGATGCTGGGGCAGATGGCTCTCATTCAAGACTTAGCTCAAAGACAAGAAGAGCTCAGGGTCCTCGTCAACAAGCTACTTCAAAATAACCAAGTGGGGAAAACAACTAGGGTTGAAGATCAAGTCATCATTCAACCACCTTTGGGGCAAGAAGACAAGGGAAAAGCTCCTCAGCTTGCTTCAGGGTCACAAGCCCAGCATCAACCTCGCCAGCATCAACGGGGTAATCGGCGTAAGCAAAATACGTCTGGAAGACATTTCTCTGAGACTGATATACCACCATCTCTAATACTGAAACGCTTGTTGGAGGTCAATCTGATTACTTTAAAGGATCCTCCCTGGAATCCCAACACCTCTGCTCCTGGCTATCGTCCCGATGCATTTTGTGTATACCACTCCCATAGTCCTGGACATGACACCGACGACTGTTGGACTCTGAAGAACAAGATCCAAGACTTGATTGACGGAAGGGTGCTGGAGTTCATGCCGGATGGAGAGATGAAAATCTTCCGCTGAGAATTCTCCATCTGAGATGACTAGTTCAAACTAAGAGACTTTTGTTCATTTGAATTCTGAAGTTGTATTTTTCTTTGCTTATTCAAACAATTATTATCATGTCGAACTCTTTTATTTCATTAATGCATTGCATATGTCTGTTTCGAATCAATCCATTCGTATTTCACTATATTCAAATTGCTTTTATTTTTTGTGATGATCAACTCTCGATTAAAAAATTCTAAGCCTTTTGCGGGGGGAGGATGACGAAAACGATACCACGATCTTTACAGTATGCTTTTGAATAGGCCCCGCTGATGAGGTACAGGCATTGTTTCAAATCCTAAACAGTGGAGTTATAAGGAAGATAATCCCTAGTCAACCCCTTTGAGCCAAAGAAGTTGGATTTTTTCTTTTCATGAATTAAAACCCTTAATTATAACCTGGGGCAGGGTAGTTCTCTCAGTTGATCCAGGTGCACAATAAATGGCATCAAAGAAGTCCTTCTGAAACAAAAGACGGTGATGGTTCCATATAATCGTAAGGACAGACAGTCATTACCTTTCGAAATAAAAGCCCATTAAGTTAAAACCTATGAAGGAGACTTACAAAAAACTAGGGCATCCCGCTGACTGTAGTCACAAAAAGAAATAGTTCAGGCAAAAGACAGGGATAACGATATCAAAAAGAAAGAGATCCTACAAGCTCTCAACAAAAATGGCTGCCTGTTCAAAATAAATTGTCAGTATCCAAACCATCACTGGAATATCAGAGCAAAGACTCAAATGGGATCTAATGCATGATTAGCTGAGTTTAGGATCGAAGAACATCACGAAGAACGGGTGGGTACAAATAAAATTTGAGCCTTTATCCTTTGTTTCTTAAACCGTGAACCAGGCCACGTTATAACCCTTAAAAAGTCCTAGCTGAAGCATGGGTTAGTCCGAAAGCATACTGTTACAAAAGGTATCCTGACTCCTGTAGGGCTTGCTGTAAATCCTGAGTTGACGTCACATTTTACAAAATTTTCCTATCTTACTGAAAAATGCATTTTCAAAAACTTCAAGACAGACATAAGCTTTGCATTCTTAAAATAACATTGTTTGCATATGACTATTTGTTCAAATAGCAGAGAAATTCGCACGACGAATATCTAGTGAACAAAAACCTTTTCAATAAAAAAAGGATCACCTCAAGTGGAAAAACACTTCCAATCAAGGGGCACGGCATGATCATTGTCCATCATCTGGGGCAGTCAAGTCAAGATTCAAGGAATCTCTTAAAATGCCAAATAGCCAGGGGCAAATCTCCATTAGAATCAATTGGGGCATTGGACATGAATTCCAGCAACGAATCTTGCATGATCAAACGAAGATCTTCTGGTAGTATGGAAACACGACACTACTGACAATGGCAACTCCCTACACTCTGAGAGCGTGGACATAGTCAGAAAATACTGCGCATGAACAAAGACCCGCTAGGTTGACAGGCCTAGACAAAAATAAGGGCTTCCCGGCGAACCAAAAGGGTTCGGGAAAAATAAGGGATGAAAATAAAAAAATCTGTACACCCGGCAAGTCGAAAACCTGAAAAGGCGGCTTGGGCAAAAAAAGGTATCCCGATGGACTGAAAACCCGAAAGGGCGATCCAGGCAAAAATTTGGGATCAAAGCATACGACTATGTCCCGTCATCTCGTCACTTGCCTACCAGAAGAAGATTTGTCACTTCAATCGGCAATTACCAAGCACCTCATAGGTTGGAATAATACTCGATCCACAGTGCCTCCGCAGGCACCTTCTCCTGCAAAAAACAAGGGCAAATAAGAATTGTCTGAACTGTACAAGTTGCTCTATCCACCAGGTACCAAGGTAAGTTCAGCTGAAGAATGTGACCAAGATACCGTCACTCCCCGCAAAGAAACAGTAATGGTAGCTCTCCCCCACTGAGACTCGCAACCATGAACGAATCAGCCATACCCTCCCCCAAGCAGAGTTAGTCTACCGCCAGCCCCGAAAAGGCTTGGTATCCCCAGAAGATCTTAGTATTCCCCAGCGGAGTATAAAGATATTCTCCAGCAAGCATAAGAGTATCCCTGGCAGTCTTAATATTCCTCAACGGAATATAAGAATGTTCCCCGGCAGAATGCAAGGTACCCCCAGTGGAACCATTTCCCCGGCGCAGTCTAAAAAAGTTTCCCCAATGGAGTTGAATCATCTTCCCCAATAGATTCTGGAAGCTTATCCCCTGCGAAGCACAAATAAGTCTCCCCAACCAAATTCAGAGGTTATCCTCACAAGAGTCTAACCGGGTTATCCTCAGCAAGTTGCAACTGAAAGATCATCCCCAGCGAAGTTCTTTCTATCCCCAGCGGAGTTCATCATCAAAATCCCCAACAAAGCTTATCAACGGAATCCCCAGCGGAGTTTATCATTAAAATCTCAGCGAAGTATCTCTTCCCCATAAAGTAATTCCCTGCAGAGTAATCTCTTCACCATGTTTATTCCCCAATGGAGTTATTTTCTCCTACAGGTTTATCCTCACAACCATCTTCGTTCGTCATCCCCATCAGAAACATTTTAAACAAAGTTTGAAGACACACATACTCTTCAACAGCAGTCCAGGATTTAACAAACTCCCCGACATTTGTCAAGGATTTATTTTCCCAGACGAAAATACATTCATAAACATTTCACATTTCATACCTCCTATTTACATACATGATAAAGTGCATACGACACGATCTCATTTATTTTGAGAACATCATGACATCATGCATTTCATACATCATGACATTGCATACAGCTAACGTTTTACCTTTTTCAGGAAAAGGTCAATCAAAAGATGGCTACCATCAACCTTTTTAAGTTCCAGATTAATACCTGTAACAAGCCAGGAAAAATATCTTTGGACGACTGATTGTAGATTAATACTTGTAACAAGCCAGGAAAATTATCTACATGAAGAGATTGAAGATTAACACCTGTAACAAGCCAGGAAGACTATCTTTATTTCTCAGGTCAGAGATTAATACCTGAAACCAGCCAGGACAGCTGTCTCCTCGACCAACCTTTTCAAGTTCCAGATTAATACCTGTAACAAGCCAGGAAAAATATCTGTGGACGACTGATTGTAGATTAATACTTGTAACAAGCCAGGAAAATTATCTACATGAAGAGATTGAAGATTAACACCTGTAACAAGACAGGAAGACCATCTTTTTTTCTCAGGTCAGAGATTAATACCTGAAACCAGCCAGGACAGCTATCTCCTCGACCAACCTTTTCAAGTCCCAGTTTAATACCTGTAGCAAGCCAGGAAAAGATCTGTGGACGACTGATTGTAGATTAATACCTGTAACAAGCCAGGAAAATTATCTACATGAAGAGATTGAAGATTAACACATGTAACAAGCCAGGAAGACCATCTTTTTTTCTCAGGTCAGAGATTAATACCTGAAACCAGCCAGGACAGCTATCTCCTCGACCAACCTTTTCAAGTCCCAGTTGAATACCTGTAGCAATCCAGGAAAACTATCTGCGGACGACTGATTAGAGATTAATACCTGAAACCAGCCAAGAAAATTATCTACATGAAGAGATTGAAGATTAACACCTGTAACAAGCCATGAAGACCATCTTTTTTTCTCAGGTCAGAGATTAATACCTGAAACCAGCCATGACAGCTATCTCCTCGACCAACCTTTTCAAGTCCCAGTTGAATACCTGTAGCAAGCCAGGAAAACTATCTGTGGACGACTGATTAGAGATTAATACCTGAAACCAGCCAGGAAAATTATCTACATGAAGAGATTGAAGATTAATACCTGTAACAAGCCAGGAAGACCATCTTTCTTTCTCAGGTCGGAGATTAATACCTGAAACCAGCCAGGACATCTATCTCCTCGACCAACCTTTTCAAGTCCCAGTTTAATACTTGTAGCAAGCCAGGAAAACTATCTATGAACGACTGATTGTAGATTAATACCTGTAACAAGCCAGGAAAACCATCTACACGAAGAGATTGAAGATTAATACTTGGAACCAGACAGGACAAGTTCTATAACCTCAACGGTATACTCCCGGTGAGCACGAGTCAGTTCCTAAATCTCAACAAAGTTAGACTTCCCCAGCGGAATCTTCTACAACAACAGGTATGCAAGTTCTCGCTAAGGAATCTCTTATGCGATCGACACTCCTGCAGATGGCATCTATAAGCCCATCCTCCTACCAACAATCTCCAAATGGCATTTGAAAGCCCATTCCCGACGTCACAATGCTGATACTACACCATGCGAGTGCAAATTTCTGGGCACTCTAGTGTTCAATTATCTTCCACCTTCGGATCACGAAAGGCTCGAAAGCCAATCTATATCCTCAGGTTTAAGAAAATTGAACAGGGGCAACTGTTGCACCCAAAAATTTGCCCTCTCATGTTTTCCAAAGTCTTCCCCCTGCATGGTTGACCAGAAACCCTTGCCTAAGGAAAAAAGAAAATTTTTTGAGTGGTGCTTTAAGTACCTTTCGATTGGCATTCTGAAAGACCCTTCGATTGGTATTCTGAAGGAGCCTTTCGATTGGCATGGATAATTCCCTTTGATTGGAATTATGGACAAACACTTCGATTGGCATTGTGTCAAGGCCTTCGATTGGAATTCTGAAAGACCTTTTCGTTTGGCACCCTGGGCCAAGCCTTTCAATTGGCATGCCAAGGGATCCTTCGATTTAGCATTTTGTCAAGGCCTTCGATTGGAATTCTGAAAGACCTTTTCGTTTGGCACCCTGTGCCAAGCCTTTCAATTGGCATGCCAAGGGATCCTTCGATTTAGCATTGTGTCAAGGTAGCTTCGACAGGCATGTTAACCATGTCCTTCGATTAGCATGAACAACACCTTTCGATTGGCCTGTTAACAAAGCCTTTCGATTGGAATTTTAACAAGTACCCTTTGATTGGTATATGGACAAATGCCCTTCAATTGGCATTTCAAAAGGTCCTTGGACTGGAACTTCAGAGTGTCCTTCGACTGGAACTTCAGAGTTTCCCTTAATAAGAACATCAGAATGAAATGACCTTCGAATGGCATTTCAGTGCAGAGTTTCTCTTAATCTAAGATGCTCTGATGAAGGAAGTTCTGAACACTTCAAATCAGAACTTAGACTCATCACAAGGCCAAGGGCTGGTCGAAGTTGTCTAATAGGGAATGTTCTAAATAGATTCGAATTGGACTTTGAAGCTGGCAAAGAAGGCCCATTCGAAGGGTACATAAGAAATCCATTCGAAGGAGGAAAATCAAGACCAATCGAAGATCAGGGCCTGAAGGCATTCGAAAATCAAAAGTGTCCAGGTTCATTCAAGATTCCAAAGAGACAGGAATATTTCAAAAAAGGAAATCTTTTAATATGTCTGATTCTTGTCTCATGGCTTTAAAGGCCTGGTTAAATGGCTGTCCCTTGCCATTTTCATGCACCCTCACACTCCTATAAATACGAGGCCAGTGACACATTACAGAGGACAACAAAAAAGGAGAAAAACGGAGGATTTGGAGATACGCTGCCCACCAAAGGTTGTCAACATTTTCAGAAGTGATCCAAGCCAAAGCAGCCATTCAGCAAACATCTCCACACCCAGAGCCACAGATCATACATCTTTGATTGGTAAGGGTTTGCAAAACCAAAATTGCACCTTCATGACATTTAAATACACATTGCATATGTATTCTTGTTATTACTGATTATATTGCATGTAAGCTACAACGCAAAGATGAGATCGTGCCATTGCTTGGGCACGATCTAAGTTTCTCCTTCGAATCTCAGGATAAAACAAACCCAGACCCAGATTCAGCAGATTCAAGTTGAGGAAGGATCCGAATTGGGAGGAGATTTGAATCAGGGGGGTAAAGTCCCCCCTGGATCTTTAATATTTGTCTCGTTTTGCAGGAAATATCTTCTCAGAATTTTGTTCAGAGCTTCGAAGCTTAGCAGCTTAGCTTCGAACTGGATCCAGGGTTCCCAGATCGAAGGATGACATATCCAGATCGAACACCCCCAAAGTGCGGCGCACACCTCTTTCGATCCAGGCCCCCAGAATTATACTTTTCTTGATTTACTGCTTGTTCCTTCGATTTCATCTTTGTTTTGACTATTTTATTTCTTTTTTTTAATCAACATAAAATTAATTAAAAAAAACACAAAAACATTAGGCTAGTTTTTTTCTATTAAATTAACTTTGTTAATTAATCATTTAATTATCTTAACATTTTCTCAAAACTAAAATTAAGAAGATTTAGATTATTTTCCCAAAATAAAATAAAACAACAAAAAGATTTTATTCTTAGGATTTTTAAGATTCGCGCGCGTTTATTTTATTGTAACTGCATACTGGTTTGTAATAGCTTAACTAAGACTTTTACACTTTACTGCTTTATTCCCCCAATTTTAGACATGTAAATAATCCCCCTCCCCGAAGCCTTGTAATAACGTAGGATTTACAATTCCCGCACTTTAAATTCCTGTACATATATTAACTGTTTAGATGTATGCTAACTAGGATTGCATGACAAGATCTGAAAACAAACGGTAGAACACCTAAATGTACAAAGATAATATAAACTGAAAAACAATACACTCGCACATGCCACTCTTAGGGTACACCTCACTTGGTTGCCTCGAACGTGGTCATTGAGTATAGGAAGTCTTAGAGGTCGCCCTCCTGTCCAAAGATCAAAGTTGCCTCGAAACGGTTGCCTCGATAAAAATGATCTAAGACATTAGGGTTACCGTTAAGGCGTCCTAACATTGCTTTAGTGACCATACGTCCCTTAATCGAATTGACCCGAAAACTCCAACAACGGTGCTACCTACTCCTCAATAGTGGGATAGCACTGTCTAAAGGACATTTACACAGTTTAATTCCTTTTTGAGTAGGTAGAGGTTCTTAAGTACTTGCTCCTTTTAAAAACAAAACAAAACTTTTCGCACTTACACTCTCTTCAAAAACAAAACTCTTTTCAAAACCCACAAACACAAAGAAAAGCAAACTTTTGAAAACATAGTGAGCAAGTACCTAAGAGCCCGTGGATAACCACGGATAGAAAGGGTGCTAACACCTTCCCTTTCTATAATCTACCTCCCGAACCCGAGAAACATCTCGAAAAGGAATTTTTCTGTGCTTTTGTCCTTTCCTTGTTGGATAAAATAAAAGACGGTGGCGACTCTTGCTTACCGCGACATTTTGCAAAAACAAACGCAAACGTGAACCAGCATTCCAAAACAGTCAGTTCTCATTCCCACCGATCACACATTGTAATTGAAAAATTCAGTGTTAAGCTCGCAGCTCCCCCCTGAATCTATTAATCCCAAAATTTCATTTATGCTTGTTTAGAGTCTCCCCCTGAGCCCAAGACTCATAAAATAAATTTTGATTTTTCAGAACATAGAAATAGAGAAGGAACACTTCCATACAACAACTCATCAGATTGTGACTAGAACACCTAGTCTTCATCTTATAACCTGGTTACTATTAAAACTTGATAAAGAATCAGAACTTGATTTTGATCCTGGTTGAATAATGTCACATATCATGTATCAGTACTTCTATTTCTTGATTCTAATATCACAACCAAAACACTACACTTCTGGAGAAGTTCACTACTTCTTTAGCATCAGCGTTTGATATGATATTTTCCAATATATCACACATTTAGACAGTTCACAACTTCTGAATTGAACATACGTTGCAGAAGCACACATATCAGAGTACATATTTTGAGTGGCATCTTTGTATTAGAGCATGCATCAGAATATTGACTTGACGTCCTTTCAGGAGAGCACATCTTCATACGCTTTATGCCTTAATTCCATACTTTCAAAAAGTTCACAACTTCTAAACAATGTGATATCAAGCAAGATTACCTTACTTTAAGTAAGTTTATAACTTCAGAATTATGTTTGGTATAGCTGTTTAAATATACATATATTCACAAAGTGTACAACTTCTTATATATGAAATTAGAATTGATTTCGTCCATAAGGTTCTCAACCTTAGACAGCAGGATCTTCATATTCAACTTTTCTTAGAATACTCAGTGAACTTATTCAAAGTTCCTGTAATGAAACATCAAATAAACAGTTAGTAGCAACAACACTATATATGTTTGAGTTTAAGATTCTGAGAATAAATATTATCAAAATCATTTTACTTTCTACCCCTTTGTCAAAAATCAAAAAGGTAATAGAGAGACAAAAAATAAACTTTGAAGATAACCAACAAAAGAAGCAAATTTCATTGATTGAAAACGAAGAAGTACAGACTTGATAAAACCACCAAAATAGACAGACACAAAGGAACAACACACATAGCACCTAGCTATCTTCATCTTCCATAAGAGAACATATTTCATCAGTAAGCGTAAAATCGGGTCCCATTCTAACCCTTCGAACTCTACCAATGATTCCTGCTTTGAAGAGAAGTTCAGTTAGAACTAGTCCATAAGGAATGTAGGATTTAGTAAGAACCCTTGAAGAGGTCACAAAATCCTTCAGATGATTGAATATAGTTTGAGGCATATTGATTCTAATAAGATTTAGCAAGCAGAAGAGAAAGATCTGATCCGAGTGGAATAGAAAGTCTTTAGCAACACCATGTTGTCGAAAGTTTGTCAAGATTAGACGAAACAAAACTTTAGCAAGAGGTAGAAGCATTTCTGGTTTGGTGGGCTCATATCTGACAAAAGTGTCAAAGAGTGAAGGGACTTTACTGAAAATTGATGGATGAATTTATTCTATGGTAATCCTGGATTTTGTACAGTTGATGGCTTCAGCAATATCAGAGAGAGTTATGGTAATGAGAAGGCCAAAAATACTGGAGTTAATGTAACTACCGTCACTGCTTACATAGGTATATAGCCAGAAATTTTTTAACAGATTTGGATATATATATAGGACCACGAAGAAATTCATAATATCTAGCCCAATTTTGAACATGTTGGCCAAGTAGAAAGTGATGTGTTCCATTTTTAAGCCGAGACCACTTAGGTTGCTTCTCATTGATGACTTCTAAAAGATTGCTATCACCAAGGAAGGTTTGTAGAGTCATGATGAAGAAAGGTGGAAGATGTGTTTAGACACTATGAGATGGAAATGAAATGGGTGAGAGGTATATAAGTAGATGAAAGAGGAAAATGATACTGATCGGATGAATGACATAGGGTTTATCTTCTTAGACAAAAATACATTCATAAACATCACATCTTCATGCATATGCATCATGCTACACGAATCTCATTAATTTTGAAGACATACAGTTCATGCATCATGATTTTGCATACAATTATGTTTTGCCTTTTCAGGAAAAAGATCAATACAAAAATGACTACTATCAACTATCGCAATTCATTCTTGATATAGTTTCAGATATGATCCAGAGATGGTGACGTTCTGATGCTGCTTCCAGATATCCTTCTAGATATAGTTTCAGATATGATCCAGAGATGGTGACGTTCTGATACTGCTTCCAGATATCCTTCTAGATATAGTTTCAGATATGATCCAGAGATGGTGACGTTCTGATGCTGCTTCCAGATTTCCTTCTAGATATAGTTTCAGATATGACCCAGATGTGGTGACGTTCTGATGCTGCTTCCAGAATTCCTTCTCGATATAGTTTCAGATATGATCCAGACATGGTGACGTTCTGATGCTGCTTCCAGAATTCCTTCTAGATATAGTTTCAGATATGATCCAGCGATGGTGACGTTCTGATGCTGCTTCCAGAATTCCTTCTAGATATAGTTTCAGATGTAAACCCAGCGATGGTGACGTTCTGATGCTGCTTCCAGATTCCCTTCTAGATATAGTTTCAGATGTAAACCCAGCGATGGTGACGTTCTGATACTGCTTCCAGATTTCCTTCCAGATATAGTTTCAGATGTAAACCAGATATGGTGACGTTCTGATACTGCTTCCAGAAGTCCTTTTTAGATGTTTCCCTCTCCAACGGTGTGTGAGGTGGTAAGTCCTTTTCAGATGTTTCCCTCTCCGACGTTGAGTGTGAGGTGACTCCCTTTCAGATTATAATAGCTTATGGTTTTCTTCCCGATGTTGCAAAGATGGTATTTCCCACCAAGATTTTTCTCAACGAGCGTTGTTGAGATTAAAGTCACCCAAGGTTCTCTTATCATTCATGCTAAGGCAGTAACCATTCCTGGTTCATTCATCAGCGTTTGAAGCTCCAGACTCAGCTCCTGTAACCAGTCAGGACATATCTATACCAAGCATCTGAAAATCAGCTCCTGCAACGTGTCAGGTACTCATTTTATGTTTTACAGGTATGCAGGTACTCGCTAAGGAATCTCCTACGCGACCAATATCCAGATGGCATCTATAAGCCCATCACCCTATCCAGCAATTTCCAAATGGCATCTATAAGCCCATTCCCCCATCATCGCTGCTACTATGTGAGCGCAAATTTCTGGGCACTCTAGTGTCCAATCATCTTCCACCTTCGGATTACGAAAGGCACGCCAGCCAATCTGCATCCTCAGGTCTAAGAAGATTGAACAGGGGCAACTGTTGTACCCCAAAATTTGCCCTCCCATATTCTCCAAGATTTGTCAAGTCAAAGTCACAAAATTCCCCAAGGGTTGTGCAGTTCAACTGTCTCCTATACAGTCAAAGCTAGGGTTTGTGTTCTGATCAAGAATTGGAAGTTTTCAAGGGCCCAATCAAGTCTCATATGCCTACAAAGATGGTCAAGCATCCTCATGTCAAGTTTCAAGGCATTCAGCTCAAAATTGCACAGTCAAAACCCTAGATTGCACTACAGTCAACTGTAGGGGCAAAATGGTCATTTGACAGTCAAAAGTTCAAATTTTTGGTCAACATACCATTTTGAAGCCACAAACATCATTTGATCAATGCTTGATCATGATTCTCAAAATTTGGCTCAGAAATCATCAAAGATGCAAAAGTTGCTATATTTGGACAGCTGAAAAAGTCAACTGAAATTGACCAGGGCATAACTTTCACATGGATTATCAGAAAAATTCCATCCAAAGCTCATTTTGAAGAGAAAGACATTTCCTACAACTCATCTTCATATTCCAAGTCCAAGAAATGCTCTCACAAAAAGTTATCAATTTCAACATTATAGGTCATTTTCAAAAGTCAACAAAAAGGGACTTTAAGTCAAAGGCCATAACTTGAGATTGGTAAATCAAAATGACATGGGACCAAAGGCATTGGTTAAAGGACTCAAAGACCTTTCCAAAATGTCCAAGAACATGTGAAAAGCTTAAAAATTGAGCAAGTTATGCCTTGTGGAAGTTGGGAAATTTTTGGGAATTTTGAAAAGTCAACAATGGTTCAAATGACCTAAAAATGCAAATGGGCCCATTTTTCTTCCAAGTTTCTTCATGCCAAGCCTATGCACGACCATTAGGCCCAAAAGGAAGTTTTTCTCCATTTTTATTTATTTATTTGGATTATTTATCATTTATAATTCATTTAATTAAATAAAATGCACAAAAAATACAAACCTAATGAAAACAAATCTTTTTATGTAGGTTTGGACTCAATATTTCGTGTAAGTACTAAAGGGGAAAGTTTTGGTGTGATTGGAGCATGATTGACACAAATTGCACATGGAAAAGATTTGGAAAAGATCTTACAAAATCAAAGATTGAAAACAATGAAAGCAATGGATTTTATTCAATTTTTTTGACCTAATCACCTCACCATATAACCCTGACCATAAACCTAATGAAAAAGGACTCCAAGCTGCGCTCAGAAACGATAAACAAACTTGAAAAAATCACCAAGAAAGCCAATACTGAAAACTAGTTTTTAGGTCGATTCAGGTCCCAATTCCTTTTTCAATAGCTTGCCAAGGTTGCCCTGATCAGATTCCAATCATAAACCTTCTCTCAAACGCCAAGAATTGGTATCAGGAACTCAAACTGTGTCATAAAAATTTCCAAATCGCATATCATAATTTACGCATCCTTGTGCATTTTTATTCATGAATTCTTGTTCAATGTGAAGTTTCCAAGCTAACTATTGCATTCAATTGTGTTTTTACTGACTATACGTGATATTACCATGTTCATCTTCTAGGGTTTTTCAGAGCTTGATTTAAGGCTTTTTCAATACAGTAAAATTGGCCTTTGAGACCACCATGGTTGAACTCAGCGCCTAAAGACGAAGAAGAAGCTATACTCGCGAT
This sequence comes from Vicia faba, assembly GCA_948472305.1. NCBI lineage: Eukaryota > Viridiplantae > Streptophyta > Magnoliopsida > Fabales > Fabaceae > Vicia > Vicia faba. The sequence continues at coordinate 643,851,884 of OX451736.1, read as the reverse complement.
GAATTTATGACCAATAGAATGCTAATCGCTATTTTCTTGTAGGTCGTCTACAGCCACGCTTGTAAAACCGTTTCCATAGGCTTGTGTTTTCAGAAAAAATAAAAAGAGGACGAAGACGATGATGCGTTGGCAGGCCATGGTTGGGTGTTTCAAATTTGCGCGCGTTTTAACCATTACGCATTGGTTTTGATTTTTGTTGTTTATTAACCATAATATATTAAATGAAATGCAGTAGCTCAGTTGGTAACACGTGACATGGTTAATCCTCAAGACCTGGGTTCAAGTCCCAGGTCTGTATATATTTCAATATTATTTTTCACTTACAAATCCCATGCAGCTTCAGTAATGCAGACATACCATATGTCCCCTCATCCAAGCGTGCACATGCCTAATGGATACAGATCAATGGCCAGGATTCAAAGAATGCTGTAAGCACCAGTCAACGCGTCACACCTAATTCAAAAGGTCAACGAATTCAAAGCTAATGGGCCAGAAATCATCAGGCCTGAACCTCCTAATTTGGGACTACCCCCCCCCCCCCCCCTGGTTTGCATTTTTTATTTTTTCTTCTTATTTTATTCTCGCTATTTTATTTATTTTATTTGTTTTAACATAATTAATTTATTTTCATAAAAATATAAAAAAACATTCAAAAATTCAGAAAAAGACCAAAAAATAATATTTACTTTATTATAATTATTTTCTTAGCATGTAAATAAATTAATTTCAAATTAGGTTTAATTTACATTTTTCCATAACAAAAAATCCAAAAAATAGAGTTTAGGTTTAATAACTTTTTATTTTCTTTTTAATTTTTCCCTTTTTTCAGAATAATAATACTAGTTATTTATTTTCATAAATTAAAAATTGTACATAAATAAATTAGATTTAAATTAGGTTTTAATTTAATTCTTTCATAATAAATAAAGAAAACATTAGAATTAGGGTTTGGACATTTTACTTTAATTATAATTAATCCTTTTTCTTATTTAATCTAAAAAATACAAAAATACCAAAAAAAAAACATTCCTTTTAAATCTTTAATTTTAATTCCTCCTTAATTAATTCATTAACTTTTAATATTTTGCAAAAGGGTCCAACGCCCATTGTTTTTAATTATTTTATTTTGCGCATTTATGTTATGTCATTTATTATAATTTTGTATCTCTCCCAAAGCATTGTAATTTAAATTTCTCGCATTTTTATTTATTCGCTTTATTTATTTTTCAGTCAAATCGGGTCCGGTTTAATTTTGGCGATGTGGACCCGCGCCATTTGTAATAGCCTTAGATTTATTTTCCCGCAAACTTTATAACTGTAAATATGCATGCAAGAATGAATGACCCTAATTAAAATCAAGCGTAGAACACAACAAACATGACAAAGACAAATAACTGAAACACGACACACAATTCGCACACACCACCCCTAGGGTACGCCTCACTGTTGCCTTTCGAAAGGTGGTCGTCGAGTAGAGGACGTCTTAGTAAGTCCTCATGATCCGGGAACCTGGCATGAGGGTAGCTTCTAAGGTGTCTTCCCATTGCTCTGGTGATCACCACGTCCCTAAAACTCGAATTGACCCGAACACCTCCAACGGTGGTGCTACCTACCTCTCAATGGTGGGATGGCACTACTTTAAAGGACATTTACACAGACGAATTCCTTAGGGTAGGTAGGTTCTCAAGGATACTTGCTCTAATCTCAAAACAAACTCAAAAACATCTTTTCACAAACACTTTTCAAAAGCTTTCAAAGCAAACTTTTCAAACACTCTGACGTACGAGTCGAACTGAAATTTTTCAAAGGAAACTTTTTAAACCCACATTGAAAAGCAAACAAACAATTTTGAAAACACATTGAGCAAGTATCTAAGAGCCCATGGATAACCATGGATAGAAAGGGTGCTAACACCTTCCCTTTCTATAACCTACCTCCCGAACCGAGAGCAATCTCTTTAAGGAATTTTTCTGTGCTTTTGTCCTTTCCATTTGGAGAAAATAAAAGACGGTGGCGACTCTTGCTTCCGCGACATTTCGCGAACCAGCTTTAAAACAGTCAGTTCCAGATCCACCGATCACAGAACTGGCGACTCTGCTGGGGATAAACTTAAAATGGGGTGTACCTTAGGATTAAGATCACTGTGTTTTCAATTGTCTTCTTTGCTTGCTTTATTATTGTGGGACTATCTTGGGAGTTCTATAGATCCTAACCCGGATCTGGGGGATACCTTTCTTAGAAAGTAGCAACAAGGCTGTGAGGGAACTGTGCGGGGTATACCGACAGGGTTGAAACAGTCTGCTACGTTGATGTGGCACTTTGGTGTGTACCGGTAACCCTTGAGTTCAGTCAAGGAGAGTACGGGGCCTCCGCGTGGTGTCGTGAAGCATCAACAGACCTTAGGAACCTTAATTGAACTATCTTGGCCTCTTTAGGGTAGTGAGATAACTGACTTTGGTGCAGTCCGAGGTTGGTTGATACTCGATACTACACTCAATTGAGGGTTGCTTTCCTGGAATATTTCGGTCGCCAGTTCAGTGGCTAAATCGAAACGATGAACAATGAAAGCAATCCCGTGATATTGGGAACCTTAGAACCCGGTTACTTTGATTAGGACAGGTTGAGCCCACAAACTGAAAGAGGGTACTACCCAGACCTCATGCTGGCCTAAACCTTAAGGGCTCTTTTGCGTGACTTGTGTGCCTTCGTACTTGACTATCTGCGTACTTGTTACCTGACACTTGTTTCTTGCAGGTCTTGTTTATAGTCCTTAATTGGGACTCATAACAGGGTACTAAGTTTCTTGCAGGTCTTGTTTATAGTCCTTAACTAGGACTCATGACAAAGTTTACCAAATGTCTTGCAGGTTTTGTTCATAGTCCTTAATTGGGACTTATAACACGGTGTACTAACCACTTGCAGGTTCTGTTCATAGTCCTTAATTGGGACTTATAACAGAGTGTACTAACTACTTGCAGGTTCCGTTTATAGTCCTTAATTGGGACTCATAACAAAGTATACTGAATTGCTTGCAGGGTTTGTTTATAGTCCTCAATTGGGACTCATAACAGGGTTTACCTACTTCACCCCATGCATAGCATGACATCATACCATTGCATACCATTGCATACATCCTAACCCATTTCAAGGATCTCAAGGGCTTGTGATGCAGGTCATGATAAATCAAACATCTAGCCAGGGGCAAAGAGGATTTATTTTTCTCTAGCCAAGGGTGTCAGGGGCCATGACCCACTGGATATGGTGAGCCTTTGACCCTTGAAGAAGGACTCTCAACAATATGCAGTGCCTTCAATCAAGCCACCGGTTCCAAATGCTAACAAATTTTTCTGTTTACCCCGCGAGGTCCTTGAAAACATTACATGCATGTCATACATCTCATTGCATTGCAGGTATCCCTTTGACAGGTTGCTTACCCTTCTCCGCTGTTTATTTCAGCCGCTCGTCATGAATCCTGAATCATCAGCCGAGCAGACTATCAAGGATCTCCAGGCTCAGAACGCCCAGTTCCAAGAGTTGATCATGAATTTGACTCAGGGGCAATAAGATCTGAAAGCTCTGCTCTTGAAGAAGGACAAGAAGAAGAAGAGGACTGTTCTGTTCAGCCCTAGACGCAGATCTGGGAATACACCGCAGACTGAAACTGAGAGGACAACCCCATATGTGAGGGAAAGCAGTCATCATGAGAGAGAGGTTCCCAGTCCAGTGGTCTCCGACAACGAGACAGATTTTGATGAAGAGCAGTACCCTCCTGCTGATAACAGATATAAGCAACTGGAGGACAGAATGAAAGCTATGGAGGTTCAACAGGTACCTGGGCTGGATTTCGGAGATCTGGGTTTGTCAACCGGTGTGATCATCCCCCATAAGTTCAAAGTACCATCCTTCTCTAAGTATGACGGGGCGTCTTGCCCCAAGCTGCATCTAAGGTCCTATGTTCGGAAGATTCAGCCATATACGGTGGACAAGAATTTATGGATCCACTTCTTCCAGGAGAGTCTTTCAGGGACTCATCTCGAATGGTTCTATCAGCTGGATGGGACCAAAGTTCGTAACTGGGAGGAGTTGGCTACTGCTTTCTACAAGCAGTATCAATATAATGCCGACCTTGCTCCTACACGTACCCAACTCCAGGGTATGTCGTTAGGGTCAAGTGAAGGTTTTAAAGAATATGCACAGAAATGGAGGGACCTTGCTGGAAGGGTACAACCACCTCTGACTGATCGGGAACTTGTGGACATGTTCTTGGGGACCTTGTCTGGTCCATTTTATAACCACCTGATTGGGAATTCTTCCGCTGGGTTCACAGATCTTATCTTGACCGGGGAGAGAATTGAAGCTGGCATCCGGTCTGGGAAAATTCAAGAGGCTGCACCTTCTGATAAAAAGCCTCAACATGGAAAGAAAGAATCCAATGCCGTGCACGGTAAAAAGAGCCGTCATGAGGCAGGGGCAATCCAGATCTCCAATCCCGGACCTGCTCAACAAGGACAGGGGCAGCAGCGCAAAGAGAAACGGCAGTACACCAAACTCAACATGTCGTTGGATCAAGCACTGCAACAAATGTTGAAAGCAGGGCTGATCACCTTAAGGGCTCCTCTTCGGAATCCGAACACTTCTGCTCCCAACTATCATCCCAACGATAGGTGCGCGTATCATTCTGATAGCCCGGGGCATACTACAGACAACTGCTGGCCTCTCAAGAACAAAATTCAAGACATGATCGACGCCGGGGAGATTCAGTTTGAAGTGTCTGAGGCTCCGAACATAATCACTGCCCCGTTACCCAATTATTGAAGACCTTTTGTTTATTTGAATTTTTGAGTTGTATTTTTCTTTGCTTATACAAACAATTAATGTCATAGCAAACTCTTTTATTCTATTAATGCATCGCATACGTCTGTTTTGGGAATTAATACAATTGTTTTCATTATATTCAAAGTTCTTTTCATATTTTTTCTGATGTCAACTCTCGGTTAATAACTCTGAGCCTCTTGAGGGAGGATGACGAAAACGATACCGCAATCTACAATATGCTTTTGAACAAACCCCGCTGATGAGGTACAGGCGTTGTTTCAATTCCTAAACACTGGAGTAATAAGGAAGATAATCCCTCGTTAACCCCTCAGAGCCAAAGAAGTAGGAGTTTTTCTTTTCGAAATTTAAAACCCTTAATCATAACCTGGGGCAGGGTAGTCTCTCAGTTGATCCAAGTGCATAACGAATGGCACCAAAGAGGTCCTTACAAACGAACAAAGACAGTGATGGTTCAGAACAATCAAAAGGACAGGCAGTCATCATCAAAATTCATAAATGAAAAGCCCAAAAAGTCTAAACCTACAAAGAGGACTTATGAAACTGGGGCATCCCGCTGGCTGTAATTCCAAAAAGGGAAACAGTTCAGGCAAAAAAAATAGGGATAACACAATCAAAAAGAAAGAGGTCTTACAAACCCTCAACAAAAAAAAAGGAAATGACTGCCTATTCAAAATAAACTGTCAATGTCCGAATCATCACTGGTATATCAAAGCAAAGACTCAAACAAGGTCTAACGCACGATCAACTGAGCATAGGTTTGGAGAACATCACGAAGAGCGGGTGGGTACAAATAATTTGAGCCTTTATCCTTTGTTTCTTAAACCGTGAATCAAGCCACGTTATAACCCTTAAAAGTCCTAGCTGAAGCATGGGTTAGTTCGAAAGCATACTATCACGAAAGGTATCCTGACTCCTGAAGGCCTACGGTAAATACGGAGTTGACATCACGTTTTACAAACATTCACTTGTCTTATGAAAAAATGCATTTTCAAAATATTCAAGACAGACATAGGCTTTGCATTTTTAACATAACTTTGTTTGCATATGACTTTTTGTTTGAACAGCAGGGAAATTCGCACGATGAATACCTAGTGAACAAAAGCACTCCCAATCAAGGGGCAAACATGATCAGGGTCTATTATCTGGGGCAATCCAATCATGATTCGGAGAATCTCTCAAAGGCCAAACAACCTGGGGCAAATCTCCGCCTGAGTCATTCGGGGCACTCCAACAACGAATCTTGCCTGATTAAACATCTTCTGGTAACATGGTAACATAAACAGCCAGGGGCACCTCCCTGCATTCTAAAAACATGGACATAGTCGAAAAGATACTACGCAGAGTCAAAGACCCGCTAGGTTGACATACCTAGGCAAAAATAAGGGCTTCCCGGCGAACCAAAAGGGTTCGGGCAAAATGAAGAGTTGAAATGAAAAAATCTGTACACCCGGCAAGTCGAAAACCTGAAAAGGCGGCTTGGGCAAAAATGGGTATCCCGGTGGACTGAAAACCCGAAAGGGCGGTCCAGGCAAAAGTTAGGGATCAAAGCGTATGACTATGTCTTGCCATCCGTCTACCAGAAGAAGGTTTGTCCATCAACAACTATCAGCACCCCACAAGTACCTCCCCCATGGAAACAGGGGCAATAATGGTTGGTCTACGCAATCTGATTGTCCTATCCTCCAAGGTATCAGGGCAGGTCACGTTGAAGAACATAACCAATACAGTTCAATACTTCCCCAGGAGAGTCCAATCTGATTCCCCAGGAAAGTTGGAATCCATCTCCTCAAGCAGTAAGCTTATCCCCAGTAGATTCTGGAAGCTTACCCCCCGCAGAGCACGAACGCGTCGCCCGGCTTTATTTAAAGAGTTATTTCCTTAACAGGATATAACTGGGTTATCCTCAGCCAAAAGCCACGGAAAGATCGTCGTCGACACAGTCTTCTTACCCCAGCGAAGTCCATCAATACTTTCAATACAACAAGGGTATCCCTCAGCAAGTTACTATCAACATTCAGCAAAGCATCTCTATCCCCACAGGGTATCACTTCCCAGCATGGTCACTAGAGTATCTTTTCTCCCCGCAGAATCCGTCATTTGCCAAGTTTGTTCCCCAACGGAGTTATCTTCTCCTACCGGTATACTTGCAACTATCATCCCCAACGGAGGCAAAATCTATTCTTCAACATCAGCCCAGGAGTGACTTCCCGGCACCCGTCAAGGGTTTATCTTCTTAGACAAAAATACATTCATAAACATCACATCTTCATGCATATGCATCATGCTACACGAATCTCATTAATTTTGAAGACATACAGTTCATGCATCATGATTTTGCATACAATTATGTTTTGCCTTTTCAGGAAAAAGATCAATACAAAAATGACTACTATCAACTATCGCAATTCATTCTTGATATAGTTTCAGATATGATCCAGAGATGGTGACGTTCTGATGCTGCTTCCAGATATCCTTCTAGATATAGTTTCAGATATGATCCAGAGATGGTGACGTTCTGATACTGCTTCCAGATATCCTTCTAGATATAGTTTCAGATATGATCCAGAGATGGTGACGTTCTGATGCTGCTTCCAGATTTCCTTCTAGATATAGTTTCAGATATGACCCAGATGTGGTGACGTTCTGATGCTGCTTCCAGAATTCCTTCTCGATATAGTTTCAGATATGATCCAGACATGGTGACGTTCTGATGCTGCTTCCAGAATTCCTTCTAGATATAGTTTCAGATATGATCCAGCGATGGTGACGTTCTGATGCTGCTTCCAGAATTCCTTCTAGATATAGTTTCAGATGTAAACCCAGCGATGGTGACGTTCTGATGCTGCTTCCAGATTCCCTTCTAGATATAGTTTCAGATGTAAACCCAGCGATGGTGACGTTCTGATACTGCTTCCAGATTTCCTTCCAGATATAGTTTCAGATGTAAACCAGATATGGTGACGTTCTGATACTGCTTCCAGAAGTCCTTTTTAGATGTTTCCCTCTCCAACGGTGTGTGAGGTGGTAAGTCCTTTTCAGATGTTTCCCTCTCCGACGTTGAGTGTGAGGTGACTCCCTTTCAGATTATAATAGCTTATGGTTTTCTTCCCGATGTTGCAAAGATGGTATTTCCCACCAAGATTTTTCTCAACGAGCGTTGTTGAGATTAAAGTCACCCAAGGTTCTCTTATCATTCATGCTAAGGCAGTAACCATTCCTGGTTCATTCATCAGCGTTTGAAGCTCCAGACTCAGCTCCTGTAACCAGTCAGGACATATCTATACCAAGCATCTGAAAATCAGCTCCTGCAACGTGTCAGGTACTCATTTTATGTTTTACAGGTATGCAGGTACTCGCTAAGGAATCTCCTACGCGACCAATATCCAGATGGCATCTATAAGCCCATCACCCTATCCAGCAATTTCCAAATGGCATCTATAAGCCCATTCCCCCATCATCGCTGCTACTATGTGAGCGCAAATTTCTGGGCACTCTAGTGTCCAATCATCTTCCACCTTCGGATTACGAAAGGCACGCCAGCCAATCTGCATCCTCAGGTCTAAGAAGATTGAACAGGGGCAACTGTTGTACCCCAAAATTTTCCCTCCCATATTCTCCAAGATTTGTCAAGTCAAAGTCACAAAATTCCCCAAGGGTTGTGCAGTTCAACTGTCTCCTATACAGTCAAAGCTAGGGTTTGTGTTCTGATCAAGAATTGGAAGTTTTCAAGGGCCCAATCAAGTCTCATATGCCTACAAAGATGGTCAAGCATCCTCATGTCAAGTTTCAAGGCATTCAGCTCAAAATTGCACAGTCAAAACCCTAGATTGCACTACAGTCAACTGTAGGGGCAAAATGGTCATTTGACAGTCAAAAGTTCAAATTTTTGGTCAACATACCATTTTGAAGCCACAAACATCATTTGATCAATGCTTGATCATGATTCTCAAAATTTGGCTCAGAAATCATCAAAGATGCAAAAGTTGCTATATTTGGACAGCTGAAAAAGTCAACTGAAATTGACCAGGGCATAACTTTCACATGGATTATCAGAAAAATTCCATCCAAAGCTCATTTTGAAGAGAAAGACATTTCCTACAACTCATCTTCATATTCCAAGTCCAAGAAATGCTCTCACAAAAAGTTATCAATTTCAACATTATAGGTCATTTTCAAAAGTCAACAAAAAGGGACTTTAAGTCAAAGGCCATAACTTGAGATTGGTAAATCAAAATGACATGGGACCAAAGGCATTGGTTAAAGGACTCAAAGACCTTTCCAAAATGTCCAAGAACATGTGAAAAGCTTAAAAATTGAGCAAGTTATGCCTTGTGGAAGTTGGGAAATTTTTGGGAATTTTGAAAAGTCAACAATGGTTCAAATGACCTAAAAATGCAAATGGGCCCATTTTTCTTCCAAGTTTCTTCATGCCAAGCCTATGCACGACCATTAGGCCCAAAAGGAAGTTTTTCTCCATTTTTATTTATTTATTTGGATTATTTATCATTTATAATTCATTTAATTAAATAAAATGCACAAAAAATACAAACCTAATGAAAACAAATCTTTTTATGTAGGTTTGGACTCAATATTTCGTGTAAGTACTAAAGGGGAAAGTTTTGGTGTGATTGGAGCATGATTGACACAAATTGCACATGGAAAAGATTTGGAAAAGATCTTACAAAATCAAAGATTGAAAACAATGAAAGCAATGGATTTTATTCAATTTTTTTGACCTAATCACCTCACCATATAACCCTGACCATAAACCTAATGAAAAAGGACTCCAAGCTGCGCTCAGAAACGATAAACAAACTTGAAAAAATCACCAAGAAAGCCAATACTGAAAACTAGTTTTTAGGTCGATTCAGGTCCCAATTCCTTTTTCAATAGCTTGCCAAGGTTGCCCTGATCAGATTCCAATCATAAACCTTCTCTCAAACGCCAAGAATTGGTATCAGGAACTCAAACTGTGTCATAAAAATTTCCAAATCGCATATCATAATTTACGCATCCTTGTGCATTTTTATTCATGAATTCTTGTTCAATGTGAAGTTTCCAAGCTAACTATTGCATTCAATTGTGTTTTTACTGACTATACGCGATATTACCATGTTCATCTTCTAGGGTTTTTCAGAGCTTGATTTAGGGCTTTTTCAATACAGTAAAATTGGCCTTTGAGACCACCATGGTTGAACTCAGCGCCTAAAGACGAAGAAGAAGCTATACTCGCGATGAATTTATGACCAATAGAATGCTAATCGCTATTTTCTTGTAGGTCGTCTACAGCCACGCTTGTAAAACCGTTTCCATAGGCTTGTGTTTTCAGAAAAAATAAAAAGAGGACGAAGACGATGATGCGTTGGCAGGCCATGGTTGGGTGTTTCAAATTTGCGCGCGTTTTAACCATTACGCATTGGTTTTGATTTTTGTTGTTTATTAACCATAATATATTAAATGAAATGCAGTAGCTCAGTTGGTAACACGTGACATGGTTAATCCTCAAGACCTGGGTTCAAGTCCCAGGTCTGTATATATTTCAATATTATTTTTCACTTACAAATCCCATGCAGCTTCAGTAATGCAGACATACCATATGTCCCCTCATCCAAGCGTGCACATGCCTAATGGATACAGATCAATGGCCAGGATTCAAAGAATGCTGTAAGCACCAGTCAACGCGTCACACCTAATTCAAAAGGTCAACGAATTCAAAGCTAATGGGCCAGAAATCATCAGGCCTGAACCTCCTAATTTGGGACTACCCCCCCCCTGGTTTGCATTTTTTATTTTTTCTTCTTATTTTATTCTCGCTATTTTATTTATTTTATTTGTTTTAACAAAATTAATTTATTTTCATAAAAATATAAAAAAACATTCAAAAATTCAGAAAAAGACCAAAAAATAATATTTACTTTATTATAATTATTTTCTTAGCATGTAAATAAATTAATTTCAAATTAGGTTTAATTTACATTTTTCCATAACAAAAAATCCAAAAAATAGAGTTTAGGTTTAATAACTTTTTATTTTCTTTTTAATTTTTCCCTTTTTTCAGAATAATAATACTAGTTATTTATTTTCATAAATTAAAAATTGTACATAAATAAATTAGATTTAAATTAGGTTTTAATTTAATTCTTTCATAATAAATAAAGAAAACATTAGAATTAGGGTTTGGACATTTTACTTTAATTATAATTAATCCTTTTTCTTATTTAATCTAAAAAATACAAAAATACCAAAAAAAAACATTCCTTTTAAATCTTTAATTTTAATTCCTCCTTAATTAATTCATTAACTTTTAATATTTTGCAAAAGGGTCCAACGCCCATTGTTTTTAATTATTTTATTTTGCGCATTTATGTTATGTCATTTATTATAATTTTGTATCTCTCCCAAAGCATTGTAATTTAAATTTCTCGCATTTTTATTTATTCGCTTTATTTATTTTTCAGTCAAATCGGGTCCGGTTTAATTTTGGCGATGTGGACCCGCGCCATTTGTAATAGCCTTAGATTTATTTTCCCGCAAACTTTATAACTGTAAATATGCATGCAAGAATGAATGACCCTAATTAAAATCAAGCGTAGAACACAACAAACATGACAAAGACAAATAACTGAAACACGACACACAATTCGCACACACCACCCCTAGGGTACGCCTCACTGTTGCCTTTCGAAAGGTGGTCGTCGAGTAGAGGACGTCTTAGTAAGTCCTCATGATCCGGGAACCTGGCATGAGGGTAGCTTCTAAGGTGTCTTCCCATTGCTCTGGTGATCACCACGTCCCTAAAACTCGAATTGACCCGAACACCTCCAACGGTGGTGCTACCTACCTCTCAATGGTGGGATGGCACTACTTTAAAGGACATTTACACAGACGAATTCCTTAGGGTAGGTAGGTTCTCAAGGATACTTGCTCTAATCTCAAAACAAACTCAAAAACATCTTTTCACAAACACTTTTCAAAAGCTTTCAAAGCAAACTTTTCAAACACTCTGACGTACGAGTCGAACTGAAATTTTTCAAAGGAAACTTTTTAAACCCACATTGAAAAGCAAACAAACAATTTTGAAAACACATTGAGCAAGTATCTAAGAGCCCATGGATAACCATGGATAGAAAGGGTGCTAACACCTTCCCTTTCTATAACCTACCTCCCGAACCGAGAGCAATCTCTTTAAGGAATTTTTCTGTGCTTTTGTCCTTTCCATTTGGAGAAAATAAAAGACGGTGGCGACTCTTGCTTCCGCGACATTTCGCGAACCAGCTTTAAAACAGTCAGTTCCAGATCCACCGATCACACTACCCCTTAAATATCAGAAGCCCATATTACATTTAGTGCTTCAAAATTTTGAAATAACACCTTTTTCATTTTGGACATGGAACCATATTTAAATGTTTCAGAATTAAAATAAGTCTATCTTCAGCAAGGGGTTTTGTAAAGATGTCAGCCCTTTGATGGTTAGTATCAACAAATTTTAAAGAAAGAACACCCTTCTAGACATAGTCTCTGATGAAATGATGTTTGATTTTAATGTGTTTAGCCCTATAATGTAACATAGGATTCTTAGATAAACAAATGGCAGAAGTATTATCACAAAAAATAGGAATATTACTTTCATATCATTGATAATTCTCTAGCCGACTTTTCATCCATAGAATTTGAGTGTTGTAACTTGCTGCAGAGATATATTCAGCTTCTGCGGTTGAGAGTGCAATTGTTGATTGCCTCTTGCTGGACCAAAATATAAGGTTTTCTCCCAGAAATTGACAACTTCCAGAGGTAATCTTCCTTTTAAGTCTATCACCAGCATAATCAGTGCATAATAACCTACTAACTTGTACTCTCTTGATTTTCTATAACATAGACCAAGGTTAGTAGTATTTTTCATATATCTAAAAATCCGTTTGATAGCAATCAAGTGAGATTCTCTAAGATCTGATTGGAATCTAGCACATAAGCATACACTAAATAAAATATCAGGCCTAGAAGCAGACAAATATAGAAAAGAACATATCATACCTTTGTACAACTTCTGGTCAACCTTACCACTTACTTCATCCTTATCTAGGACACTTGTAGGATGCATAAGAGTCTTTGCTATCTTGCATTCAATTAAATTGAACTTCTTCAGAAGTTCTTTGGTGTATTTTCTTTGGTGAATGAAGATTTGATCCGTTCCTTGATAGATTTGAATTCCCATAAAGAACTAGAGTTCTCCCATTACGCTCATTTCAAACTCACCCTGAATAGACTTAGCAAAATCCTCGCATAGAGTGGCATTAGCTGAACCAAATATAATATCATCAACATATATTTGAACTACCAAGATATCATTTTTGAAAGTTTTACGGAATAGAGTAGTGTCAACCTTCCCTCTGTTGAAGTTGTTTTCTAAAAGAAAGTTGCTTAATCTTTCATACTAGGATCTTCGAGCTTGTTTCAAACCATACACGGATTTTTAGGTTTAAAAACAAAATCAGGATTTTCATTGTCTTCAAAACCAGGAGGTTGGTGCGCATAAACTTCTTCAGTTATGTAACCATTCAAAAAAGAAATTTTAACATCCATCTGATATAAGATGATATTGTGATTAGAAGAAAAGTAAATTAAGATACAAATAGATTCTAACCTGGCAACTGGTGCAAAGGTTTCTGTATAGTCTATTCCTTCTTGCTGACTATCTCCTTGTGTAACCATTCGAGCCTTATTTATTACCACTACATCTTTCTCGTTGAGCTTGTTCTGGAAAAACCCATTTGGTTCCAATCACATGAATTCCTTTGGGTATTGGTACTAGATCCAAAAAATCATTGATTGAGAATTGCCTGAGTTCTTCTTCCATGGATTGGATCCAGGATTGATCAAGAAGAGCTTCATCGGTAGAGGCAGGTTCTACCATCGATACTAAACTCAAAAGTGTTTCTTCAGAAGGTTTAAAGTGAGATCTGATTTGGATAGGTTTTGTCTTATCTCCCAGAATAAGTTCCTCAGAATGTGATAGACTTTTTCTTAGCCCCTTCAGATGAGTCTGAGAATTAGAAGCTTCTGGTTGAGTGTTTTCTGATTCTTTCACTTCTTAAACTTCAACAACAGTTTCTTTACCTTCAGATTCTGAATAGGTGATTTCCACATCTTCAAGCTTATCAACTAGATTTGACTTTTCGAAGTAAATTTTATCATCAAATCTAACATGAATTGATTGCTCAACAATGAGTGTTTCAGTGTTATATACCCTGTAGCCTTTTGAGCATTCAGAATATCCTAACATGATACAACTTTGAGTTTTTGAATCAAACTTCTTCAGATTTTCTTTAGTGTTCACGATAAAATAAGAGCATCCAAATGGATGAAAATATGAAATGTTGGGTTTCTTGTTCTTCCACAATTCATAGGGAGTATTTCCAAGAATAGGTCTAATAGAGACTATGTTCTGGATATAACACGTTGTGTTTACAACCTCTTCCCAAAATACTTTTCCATATCGGTTTCATTGATCATGGTCCTAGCCATTTCTTGCAAAGTCATATTATTCCTCTCAACAAATCTATTTTGCTGTGGAGTTCTTGGACATGAGAAATCATGGGAAATTCCATTTTCATCAAATAGTTTTTCAAAATATTTGTTTTCAAATTCTCCACCATGATCACTTTTAACCTTGAAAATTTTGAGATTCATCTCATTTTGAACTTGAGCACAGAAGGTAGTGAATATAGAATGTAACTCATCTTGGTGTGTGAGAAACTTCACCCATGTCCATCTGATGTAGTCATCTATGATGACTAATCCATAATTATTTCCACTGATTGACACCATTTTCACTGGCCCAAACAAATCAATATGAAGAAGTTCCAATGGTCTGGAGGTGGAAACAACATTTTTTTCTTTGAAAGAAGTTTTTGAAAACTTGCTTTTTTGACATGCTTCACAGTGAGCATCTGAAATAAACTTCAATTTTGGAAGACCTCTGACAAGATCAATCTTGTTCAGCTGAAAGATTATTCTCAAGCTAACATTACCTAAACGTATGTGCCACGTCCATTACTCTTCATTAACAGACATGAGACATTTTATATTTTTCTCTTTAAGGTCATAAAGTATGGTCATATAGGTGTTGTTTCTTCTCTTTCCATTGAAAAGGAAAAAGCCATCTTTTTTACTAACAGCTTTACACGAGTCTTGATTAAAGATTCTATCATAACCATTATCACTTAATTGACTTATGGATAATAGATTATACTTTAATCCTTCAACAAGTAAAACATTAGTTATGGAGGGAAAAAAACCATTACCTACTGTTCCTGAGCCTATAATCCTTCCTTTTTTATCTCCTCTGAAACCAACAACGCCTCCATTCTTAAGATCCAGGCTTATAAACATATTCCTTTTTCACGTCATGTGTCGCGAGCAGCCAGAGTCCAGGTACCATGATTGGTGTTTTAACTGTGCTGCTAAGGATGTCTGTTTGCAGAAAATTTCTTTTATTTTTGAATCGGCTTCATCTTCTTGAGAGATTACTTCATTGAATGTTCCAACATGAGCCATCAGCACCATGTTAGAATTTTCTTCTTCTGAGTCATCCCTTGTTACCATTTTCCTTTTCTTATCTCCTTTGAGATCTCTCTTATTGATGTTGTCCTCCAGAAGCTTAGGACAAACAAGTTTGTAGTCTCATGGCTCATTGCACTCATAACAAGTGACTTTGTTAACACTAGACTTCCTTTGACCAGAATTTGATTCGAAGTGGCCTCCAGTTCTTCTTGAACTTCTGAACCTGTTGCCTTGACTTCTCTTCCAGAGACGGTTAACCCTTCTGGATACTAGAGACAACTCATCTTCTTCATCATCAGAACCTCCTTTTGAATCCTCAGTCTCTTCTGCTTGAAGAGCCTTGGTCTTCTCAAGTCTTTTGACAGATTTGAGTGCAATAGATTTTACCTTCTTCTGAGGTTCATCTTGTTCTAGCTCAATTTCATGGCTTCTCAAGGAACTTATCACTTCTTCTAGAGAAGTTTCGTTCAGATCCTATGCAAGCTTGAGTGCAGTTACCATAGGCCTTCATTTAGATGGCAAGCTTCTGATAATTTTCTTTGCATGATCTTCTGTTGAATATCCTTTGTTCAAAACTCCTAGTCCTGCAACCAAGGATTGAAATCTTAAGAACATGGCTTCAACACTTTCATCATCCTTCATCTTGAAGGCTTTATATTTTTTACTCAAGGCCAGCGCCTTAGTTTCTTTGACTTGATCATTTCCTCATGAGTCATTTTAAGAGAACCAAATATAGACTTACTTGAGTCTTTATTTATGATCTTCTCATACTCAGTATAATAAATAGCATTCAACAAGATGGTTCTTGCTTTATGATGATTCTTATAATCTTTCTTTTGTAGATCAGTCATAGCTCTCCTAGCTATCTCTTTCCCAGTAGTATTTGTGGGAGGTACGTAGCAATCAACTACCAAATCCTAAAGATCAACATCATGACCTAGAAAGAAGCTTTCTAGTATATCTTTCCAATATTCAAACTTTTCACCATCAAAGATGGTGTGGGTTCAACCATTGTGTTTCTTCAAAGAAAAACTCGTCTAGATCTTTATCTAACACGGTTAAGTGTTTGGTAACTATCAATACCATAATTGGAGCTCTGATGCCAATTAAAGGTGGGAGAAACACAAGAAAAGGGGTTTGAATTTGGTTTCACCAAAATAATTTAAATCTTTTCGTTGATGAAAGACCAAGTTAACTTAAAATATAAAAATAAATGAACACAGTTATTTTAATTCTGGTTCACTGTTAACTAAGCTATTCATGTCCACCCCTCAAGGTGATTTGCCTTCAACAAAGACTTAATCCACTATAACCAAACTAATTAAAACCAACCCACAATAAGAGAGATCAACCTTATTGGCACCCCAATAAGTCAGTCGATCCTTATTATAAATCCACTCAAACCACAACAAGAGTCTTCTTGAGATCATACATTCACTTGGTCACTCAAGGAATCAATCAACAACCATTGAATACTTTTAGTGTATTATAGTTTGCTTCTTTTAATCAGATTACGCAAACGTTTCAGTACAAAGGAAAACACCTAAGTGTTTTACAGCAAGACATGAGCAATAACTCCTTGCCTATTTACAAAAATATACACAGAATATTTCTATAAAGAGTTGCGCAATGCTTTGGTGTAGTTTTGTTTGAGCTTGATTTAATCCTATAGATTTTTCATTGTATTGTTGATTCTTACATTTCTTCAGCTTCCAAGTCTTCCTTTTATGGCTTGTAAAAGAAATTCGTTGAATGGGTAGAAAGGTAATCAGAAATCCAACTGTTTGTTTCCAACGATCATAATGAGAGTGGTTGAAAATATAGTACGAAAGGATTGTCCTCATGCCACCCTAGAGGGTAGAGGTCACAAAGCACTTTTTGTACCTTATGTACACCATAACACATTAACCATTTTGAACTTCTTCTAATCTCCAGAGGCTTTAGATAATTTGAATGTTTAAAGCTTATTGTAGAAGAATCACTCTTAAGTCTTAGAACCTATGTCTTGGAGTCTTCAGAACTTGTCTCATCAGAACCTTGTCTTCAGAGTCTTCAGCACTTTGTGATAAGAACTTGTTTTTCTTCATATCATCAGAACTTGTTCAACAGAACCTCGTCTTCATAATCTTCAAAACTTGGAACACATAGAAGCAAAGCTTTAGAAGGCCTCCAAAGCTTAACCACAATGTCACGATCAGAACCTCTTGTACTAACGTTCCTAAGAACTGTTGTATAAGATGAATTCTAGAATCTTGACTTCAATTGTAACATGTAACCAAATGTTTTCTTCCATTAGTGTTTTTGTTCAGAATCTGATGACATCACACACCTTAATACCAGAGTTAGAACATTACAGCAGCAACTACACACTAGAATGAAACCATTAGAGTATACAATTGTTCTTTATGATACCATGTAAATTTATCATCAAAATCTTAAGGCCATATGTAGAAACACTTATTGTTATTACAAACTTGTCCAAGTTCAAAGAGCTGATGATGAGGGAATTTGAAATGTCGAATATGGGAAACTTGTATTATTTCCTAGGAATGAAATTTCAAATGTCGAAGAAATGTATGGTGCTACATCAAATGAAGTATGTTAAAGAGATACTCAAGAGATCCATAATGGATGAGTCGAATCATGCATCATCGCATGTCTAACCAGATTTGAAACTAGAAAAACATGGAGAGAAGGACAAGTTCGATGCTACTTTGTTCGAATAAATTGTAGAAACTCTAAGATATGTGTGTAACATTCTACCAAATACAGTTTTTATAGTCAGACTAGTGAGCAGATTGATGAGTGTTAAATTATTGTGAATTTGAGTGTGAATAATTAACACTCATCGGCTTAATTCATTATCTTTTCGTCAATAAACCCCAACTTTAATGTATATTTGGTATATTTTATATTATAGTGTATATAGTGCGTAATCGTGTAAATATCATTGAGTTTAATTTTTTATATCATTTTTGTAGGTATTCAAGCAATTGTATTTAGTCATGATTAGAAAGAGTATTGAATAAGCTTTCTAATGCTTCAAACTATGAAAAAAATCAAAGTTACAGTTCTCAAGTTATAGCGAAAACAAGTGCTGATTTTTTTTCATGATAGCACAGTGCGTGCTAAGCGCCCGATTTGGGGCTAAGCGCGGTCTGCGATTTTCAGACTCATTAAATAGGTGAAAAAACACATTTTTAGGTTATGGGTTGAGAATTTTTTAGTCCCAGCACAATCAACTTTATTTTTTTGGTAGATTAGCTTTAAAAAACAATGGAGCTTGCATACGGATGATCCAGGATGGATTTCTCATTGATCGACGCTGACAAACTGAGAGATTTATGGTTCATTTATCTTCTTCTTTGATTATTCTTCATTTTTGGGTTTTTTATATGTATTTACTTTGAAATCATGTATATTTTTCTCCCATGGTGTTATATAAAGCTTGCTTTACAAATCTTTGTTGATTATTATTTTGGACTTTTGCTATGTGCTTTAGGGTTTGGGTTTCTATAGACATATATTGCTCAAATTCTTATTTAAGGTGGTTATCTAATAGTGTCTAGATTCTAGAGATAGATTTAGAGCTATTATTCACTTGGGTGTCTATGCTTAATGTCTCTGTGTTGGTTGTGTTGTGTTGAGAGATCGTCAATGTGAGTAGCATGGTTGTCTTTGTGTTGTTAAAGTTGGTTGATAGATCGCCTCTAAGATGATATAGTGGGTGTTGTGGTTGACACGTGATGACATTGATGAGTCTTGTAGGCTGAGTATGGTTGGTCGATAGGTTTAAGTTTGTGAAGAGTGGATTATATGCATGCTTGACAAGTCTCTTCTCCAATGAATGAATTATTTTTCTGTTTGTAACTTTTAATTCCTGCAATTACTTTAAACCCATTGAAATCCAAACTCATAAATGAGAGACTTGTCGAACGGTGATTTGATAATCATTAATCCATGTAGAGACGATACGATAAAACTATAAAAATACTTACTTGTGATTGCCGCTTTACTGCTTCAGCAAAATGGCGTCGTTTCCTGGGATTAGTGTTTTATTATATGCATTGCAATAGTTTTTTTTGTTTTTAAGTTTTGAATATAATGTCCATATTGTATAAATTCTTATTTTATAGTTATATTCTATACTTGTGAATTTTTATGTGTTTTCTTTACTTGTGAATATTGTATACTTGTTTGGTAGGGATAGTCAGGCGGAAGCAATTTGGAGGAATGTTCATAAATATAGACGTCGAGTTAACTACGTAAAACAAGCATGTTTTATTGTTTTTCATTGTTTTTTAGTATAGTTAGTGTGGTGAAATTGACTAAACAAATTTAAATCGGACTAGCTCTAAAAAATTTAAATCCTCACTTTTAAATTCATTTATCAATTTTAACATAGTCTGTTAGTATCTTTATAATCGTTGTTTAATGTGTTTTTCTTTGTTGTGTTTGTCCAAGAACTTATTTTGAGTAGCTTTAGGAATTTTTTGGTGATTAACAAGGTTTGATCATTTCAACTTGCGGATGTATGGTAATGATATTTGTTTGAAGTTGGTACAAGCAAGGTACTCGTTTATCACTTTCTAGAACATATCATGTTTAAGAGACTTTTCTTTTGTACAAAATTTTGCGACATTCATTCTTTTGTCATACTTGTTCATTCTTGAATCACTTTAGGATAAACCCTTTTTGTTAGGTTGCTTCCATTGTTTACTATATGCAGGAGACCAACTTTCTTTGTAACTCGGTTTTATTATGCTTAATATGTTATTTGTGTTGATTATACGAAAGCATGAAAGTGATCAAGGCATTTTGTTTTATTTTGAGCACAACTACCTTGGCCAAATAGTCAATTCACCTTGAGTGTGATTATTAGTAACCCATTTGATCCTTTTTGTCGATATTCATGTTGTTTTTACTAAAGACTTGTCTATGAGTGTTTAGTTCATCTTTTTTTATGGATATTAATTATTTGTTTTCTTGAACCCTCGACTATGATTTATAGTTTAAATTTTTACCTTGCTTGAAATTGTGAGAAGTGATTTCTCTCATAGGATTAGGCAATTTTGTTTCATATGCCTTTAGATATAACTCTTCCTTGTTACCCAAACCTCATTACAACCTTGAAAGCCCTTGTGATTCTTGCTTTTATATTTTCAATACGAATGTTTAGGATGAATACATAGTTTAATCTTTTATTTGCAAGATTGTTGTGTGGGTGTCAAGTCCCTCATGTTTGTGTATTTTTCACCCCTTGGTGAATTTTTACTAGGTGTGATTAATGGTTGAGAATGTATTGTTTTAGATTGTTTGGCATTACTTTTGTACTTATGAGTTGTTTCGTTTTCATGTTATCATTGTAGTATAGTGATAAGCATTACTTTGCTTATACTTTTATTTTTGAACCATACATTTATTTTCGTTTTTCCAAAGTTGTTGATTGATGATTCTTGTGGATTACTTTTGTTTCTTTAGGTTTGTTTGACTGTTGTTTGAAGACAAATAAAGTTTTAAGTTGGAGAGAGTTTGATAAGTTCTAAATTGTAGTTATATTTGTGTATAATTTTGTGGCACTTATTGACTTATTTTGCTGGAATATAGTAAATAACCCTTAACTTGTATGTAAATATGTATATATTTTGTTCTCGTGTAAATATTGTGTATAGTTGAATTATCATATATATTTATTTCGGCTTGTTTCTAATAGTTTTTGTTGTACTATTTAGATGAAGTTTGAATTTTTGAGACAATGTTAAACTCCAATTGAGTAGTTTTTGAATTAGATAAAGTTAAATTTCAATCTTATAATTTTTTTTGAATTGTAGATTTTTGAGACAAAGTTAAATTTCAAACTTATAATATTTATTTTATTTAATAATTTAAAACATATATATATTAACTTAAAAATAACTTTTAAGTCCATGAAACAAATGAGTTGAATTTTATGAGTTGAGCCGATTTGTTCGTTAATTTACAATTAGTAGAGTTTGAGATTAAAAAAATATTCGTGTCAAACTCGAGTCGAATTTCAAACTGAACCGATTTTTATCGAGTCGAGATGAGACAAGTTTGACTTGACTCGACTCACTTCCAACCTTAATCTTTTGCCATAAAAAAACAAGATAAATATTTATCACAGATAAATATAAAAAACACAAGATACATACTTTTTATTAATAAATACAAAATACAAAATAAATATTTCTTATTATTATAGATAAGAAGTAGATCTAGCTTGATTAACTAATCAAAGCCCTTGTAACTAACTATGTTGAGTCAGCAAAATTAGGTTCATCTATAAACAACTAGCTCTTCTTAATGTAACTAATTTTGGAAAACTGAAATAAATATCAGTTAGATCAAAATAATTCTCTCCCTCTATCCTCTATCTTCTCTCTTATATATTCTCATTCCCTTATGAATTTCTTAATTTATATTATGGCATCGAGAGCTTTAATCAATCATATTTTCACGACAGACAATGCCAACTCGAGCAACACCACGAACAAACTGCACACGAAACCACATTAACACTGAATCTCACGTCGAAGAATATGTTTAAAACCTTCAGGCAGCAAGTTACGCTCAAGCTTGATGGGAACAACTTTCGACCATAGAATCAATAAATTGAAGGGATCATTTGCACAAAGAAGCTTTAACGGCTTCAAGTAAATCCTACAATTCCTCCATGTTATCTCAACGAAACAAATTGAACGAATTATATTGAAAATCAAGTGTATACAAATTGGGAGCAAAAATATTCACTTCTCTTTATGTGGTTGCTTACAATGTTATCTGATTTAGTGCTTCCATGTTTGATTCATTGTGCCTATTCACACCAAATTTGGGACGAAATTTACAAGTATGTCTTTGCCCATACAAATGTGAAGTCGAGACACTTAAGATCTGAGCTAAAGTATATTGTGAAAGGTGAGAAACCTATCACTAAGTACTTATCCAGAATTCAATGTATTGTGGATATCCTGGACTCCATCGATGATCCAGTATCTCATTGTGATCAGCTTGACACAATCCTTGATGGATTACCAGAGGAGTACATTGATCTTGCCTCCATCGTTCAGTATCATCCTATTTTTCTCCTATTATTGAGGTTGAGTCAGTGCTTCTCTCACATGAAGCAAACTGTGTAAGTCCAAGAAAGTTACCTTATCTGAACCTTTGTCTATCAACCTAACTCAAGCCAAGTCTCAACTTCCTCAGCCAAACAATCCAAGTAACTTTTATGACCAAAGTGTATGTCAATTTTATCCTGTGATGAATTATAGTGAATCTCGTGGTGGATTTCGTGGAAGTCATGCTTTTCATCGTGCAGATGTGGTGGTAGGTCTGATGGTTGTTTCAAAGTGCATTATCAAATATGCTTCAAGGTCCTAGACATCTTAAGAACACAGACCTACACGGTCCCTTAAGGAATATCAAACAACCGTTTGAATACAAGTTTTGTTTACAAGAATATTACTTCTAAAAAGCTGAATATGTAAACTATTATAAGAACAGTGACTTAAGAATATGAAAGCTATGAACAACGTTTACGCGTGATTATTCAGTGAATTGGCAGCTTTCTCTCTTAGTATTCAAGCCTTTATATAGCCAATAAAATAATATATCTGTTGATGGGTACTCTTGGGATTTCCATAAACATTGGCAGCTTGAACAGTAACGTGGGAGACAAGATCGTGCAACGCGTCCGTCCTTTTATGGTAGTGGAATAAAGCGTTGATTGTACCATGTACTATGTGTACCATGTTAACTTTATCTTCTTTCCTTCTACACTTCAGAGGCTTTTGCGAGCACGGTTTTAGAAGTGAGAATATAACATAAGGTTATCAGAACTTCAAGTCTTCAAAGTCTTTAGAACTTGGTCTTCAGAGTCTTCAGCACTTGGTTGTGAGAACCTGTTTCTTGGAGCCCTGGGTGTTTATAACTTCAAGTCTTTAGAATCTTTAGAACTGCATCCTCAGAGTCTTCGTCACTTGGTATTTGGAAAGCTTATCTTTTGAACTTTGGGTCTTTATAAACTCTAGTCTTTAGCATTTGTACTTGAGTAGAAACTTCTGTCTTCAGATCTTCTGATGGTTTCTTTAGAACCGGTTATCTTTAGAAACATGAGTCTTCAGCATCTGGACTTAAGTAGAAACTTCTGTCTTCAAATATTCTGACTGGTTTCTTTAGACAAATATCAGAGCTTACACTTTAGAGCCTTCTGGAGTGTCTTGCTACTGTTCAACAAAACTTGTGTAGCGCAGAAGTGAAACTAATTATCTTCTAATGTCTTGGTCATGCCATCCATCATAAGCAGAGCCTGTTTGTTAAGTACTTAACAATAACAAACATTAGTATAACAAAAATTTTCACACAAATATACTCATTTGTTATCATCAAAACTCAGAGATAAAATTGTATAACCAAATCTTGTTCTAACAATCTCCCCCTTTTTTTATGATGACAAAACTATGTATTTTGATTACACAATTTTGTTCATAGAATCATAAAAAATGAAAATAGAAAGGTGAAGAATACTTATCCTTTTTATGATACTCCCCCTGAGTCAATGACTTGATGAAGATTAAATATCCTGATTCTGAACCATTTGAGTAAAACTCCCCTCATTCCAATAGATCGGATATCAGGATCTTGAAAGTCTTGACTATGGATGCTAATGGAAAAAATTGAGATCTTAATGTCAATGGAACAGTTGAGATATTTATTTCATATAACTTCTTCTTATTGAATCTTTACTTTATATGCCAATTAAAATGAATCTCAATTGAAATCTTTGAAACTTTAATGTCACTAAGACAGCTTCCAATTTCTCAATTCTTTGGAGTCTGATTCCAGATTTCACTTCTTGGAGTCTGATTAATAACTCAAAAATATCTTCAAAGTGTGAAGCTAATAGGTTAGACATAAGCCTTGCACAATGCTTTCAGATATTTGTCTTTAATCAGAGTTCTCATTTTCTTAAAAAGAAAAACAATTCTAACACAAACAGAATGTTAACTGGGTTAGAATTCAAGCAGCTCTTTTCAGAAAATATTTTCCAGAACTTGATTATTGAAATCAAAATTACGTTCATTTAATTACTCCCCCTTTTGTCGTAATCAAAAAGGTAATTATGTGTGAAAAACATAAAACCCAGAAGAAACAATAGGAAGGGATAAGAAGTTTCATTGATATGTAAAAAGAAAACTTCATCAAATTTAAACAGTCACATGAAATTTAAATCGAAAGGAGTACAACAAACCAATATCCAAAAATAAAAGTCTTGCAGACATTAAATAAGCATAGTCCTATGGTTTAGAAGCAAAAAAGAAAAAGTTATTCCTAGAGCCTAAGGTTCAGAAGCAGGGGCAGAAATCTTCTACAGGATTAATCGTAGCATGTTCTGAACATTCTTATTGACAACCTTTTGTTCAATGATACTTTTTCTGAACACCTGTTGTTTTCCTTTAACTTCACCAATTGATTTTTCCAATCACATAATGGCAGGATCAGAGGATGAGGCACCCAGAGCATCTTCTTTTGCCTTAGCGGCTTCTTCTCCCAATCTGGCTTCTTCTACCTCTTGGGCCTTAAGTCTAGCTTCCTCTGTTTCTTTTAACGCTCTAGCTTTTGCTTCTCTTTGTTTTGCAGCAATTAGTTTAACATATCTAGCTTTTTCTCTTGTTTCTTTTCTTTCCGTTACCATTTCAACATCCTCAATTTTGGATGCTTCAACAAAAGAATTTATTCTTTCAACTTTAGAAGACATCCACTTCTTAAATTTCTTCCAAGAACCATCCATATCCTGAGGCTCAGTACTTGTACTTGCCTCTTTAACTTAGAGACCTTTTTCTTAGCCTTGATTCTAAACAATTTAATGCATTAATCCAAGGTTTTTTTGGAACATATTTTTCATAGACAACTATGGCTAGGTCCTTTTCGGAAGGAATGACTCCAGAAGTCATAGGTTCAGTTTGATTGAGTTGTTTAGTTAGATCGAAAAGATCAGACATAGAGCAGGATTTAGTTGTTGGATTAGCAAGGGTTTCAAAATCATCAAAGATTGTTCTCTCAGAAATTTTAGGAACAGAAGGAGAAATTGGATCAAGATGGATAATGGGTGAGTCATGAAGAGTGGTTTCTTTGTTAAAGAAGGAAAAATGAAGATTGGTATCAAAAGTTGATAAATGAGAAGTTTGTCAGGGTGATTGAGATGAAGTTAATGGAGATGTAAAGGTGTGGGTTGATTCAGATTAAATTATGGTAGTGAGAGATGGGATAGGATTTGGAACAATAGGAATTTCTGTTGAAGGTTGATATGTGATGTTTTATGGTATCGATGAGACATGTGGGGAGGAGAATATAGAGATGGGTTGAGAAGTTATGGGTGTAGAGATGAATGAAAGTAAGTTGGAAACGTGTGTGGTTGATGAGGTTGCAAGGTCAGAAGAAGTTATGATATTTTGAGTAGAAGCAGTTGTTATTTCAAGTAACGTTGTAAATACTGTTTCAGAAAAAAAATTTCCTTAGTTAAGGGAACGGGATTAGAAACAGGAATAATTGTGGTAGATGGTGGAAGAGGATTAGTTTGTGCAGTGGAGGTTGTAGATGAACATTCATTAACAAAATTAGAGGTAGACAAAGAAACAGGTACAGATGTAGCAGTAGCAGACTTACTTGTTGTTTCTGAATAAGCAGCTAAATCTCAGTCTTAGAAGTTCTTGACTTCTTCTTCTTCTTTCTGGGTTCAGAAGCTTCTGAACTCTTCTTCCTTTTACCTCTGGAAGAGTAAACATACTCTTGAGAAGGAGGTAAATTATAATAGTTGAAACTGGACATATCATATCCTTCTGCTTCCATCGTTTTGACGTAGATAGAAATGTTATACATGTTATCTCCCTTGGTAAACAAAGGGTAGTCATTCACATGAGTTCTTGTGATTTTGATGCTTTCAGAGGGAACAAGTAGAGGTTTAGTAACGACTTCCTCTATCAGACTTATATTCTTCAGAGTCTGTCCATTGAAGGAATCTCCAAGAATAGAAGCCAGATCCTCTGTTAACTTAGCTTCTTCTACCAGAGTTTTCACTAAGCCACTTTCTACCAGGACGTCAGTGATGAGACGTCCAAAAGGAATATATTTGGAAACCTTCTTTTTAGGATGATCAGTGGTTCTGGTTTTTAAAATAGAGTCTCTCAAATAATGAAACTGAAGGGCTGGAAGACACATCTTCTGATGGATCATCAAATAGTATAATACGTACTTCTGATTGACGTTGAAGTAGTCAGAAGAACATGACGGAGGTCTAGGGTTGATGCAATTTAGAATGATTTTGTTCCAGATTCTAATTTAATCATGGAGATCTTTAATTTTATACTCAGTTTTCTCAGGAGAGTAGTTCTTGAATCGTCTCATTCACAAATGTATATTTCTTATTCATCTTTTAAATTTGTTTTCCTTCAAGATGTTTCATGCCCAGAAGATCAGGAATAGACTTTTCAATAATAACAATTTTTAGACCCAGCACATGAGCAACTACATGAAGATTGTCACAATCTGCTTGAATCTATAAATCCTTAACTAAAGAATCATAAATAGGACCATGAATATGCATGAAATATTTCTTCCATCCTTGAGCATTTAAGTCAGAAATTAGGTTTGCACCATTTGCAGAAAGGTTATTGAAGTTCACCATATACTCATAAAGAACATTTAAGTCATGAGGTTTTAGATTACAATGAATTTGAACAGATTTTTGTGTTATGTGGTGTTTATCAATAATTGATAGAGAAGATGAGCCATTTACCATAGAGGAAGAAGAACTGGTTTTAATAGTTAAAGAAGACGGACCAGAAGGATTTAAAGCTTGTTCCATTTCTTTGGCAAATTGAACAGCTTCTTGTTGTTAAGCATTCATCATGTTGAAGATGATGAATATTGTTGACGAAGATGATGGTTTTTGATGAATAGCATTAATAAGGATGATGAACACAAAGAACTTATTGAACGGTTTAAGAAAAATATAGGGTTTAGGGTTTCTAAAGTTTGGAAGTGAAGTGAATCGTGTGTGATTTATAGTGTTTGAGAAGTGAGAGAAAATAAAATAAAGTTGAATTTAATTAAACATAATAATTATGAGCATTAAATGAAAATAATGATTATGATATCAATCAAATTCCAAGAAATATGCATACTGCTCATTACATAGCTTAGATAGCATGTGATGATTAAGCATAACCAAGGGTTATACACATTAATCAATACATCTAACTAAGTAACACGTTTGATATCCTTAGAGTCTAGAGAACCAAAAAGTTTCCATCTAATCAAAGACATTTTTGACTGAAACATCTTCTGATTACTGAGGTTCTAAAAAAATAGCAAAAATAAGATTTAAAGAGAATAGAAACATTACTCATAGAAGTATAATAGTCTATCAGTTGATTCTTCAGACAATTTTCAGAATTCAGACTTTGTTCGGAAGATGAGCTGGCATAAGCAAGATCAAAGCTCAGAAGCATTTATCCAGAAGATTTAGAGTTTGGTCTTGTTCTGACAATAGCATCTTAGATTATATGAATTTCAGAACCAATAATTTTTCTTTTCTGGTTGCTTCTGAAATTGTTCATGTTTCCAGACTTAAGTTCCAAATCTTGGAACATATGCCTTTCGCCCATCATGTGTTGCAAGCATCCATTGTCAAGGTGCCATAATTGGTGTTTCTATTGCGCCATCAAAAATATCTACAACATAGATCATCTGATCTCTGGGTACCTATTTCTTGGGTCCTCTTTTGTTAGGAGTTCCAGAGGTTCTGACACTTTTGGACTTTTGCAACATAATAATTATGTGAGAATTGTGCATGATACTTTGGTTTAGAAGTTTTCTTATGTGTCTGTGTTTTTGCTACAGTAGTATCATAACCTTCTTATTCTGGACAGTTCAAATCTGTGCAAGCAAGCACGAAATTTTTAGAAAGAGGTTTTGGTTTGACATTCAGAGTTTCATCAATTTTCTTTGATGGTCTTGAATATCCCAAGCCTCTGCTTCCATTTCTACTAACACTATAGATCATTGAAGCCATTTTGCTTCTATCTATGCTTTTATCAAGGAAGTGTTGAAAAGCTCTATCATATCTGATTACTTCGTCAGTAACAGATGTGTTAGAGAGAATTTTTTTCTTCTAATCTAGACACTTTACTTTTCAGAGCAATGTTAACAAATAGTTTTTCATTTAATTTAGAAATATTTTACTCATCTATAGTAGTGTTCTCAGAAGTAGCTATAAAACTCTTTTTCAAGATTTTATGTTTACTTAGAAGATATTGATACCTTTTCATAATTCAGATAAACCAATTTCAAGTTCAGAACAAGATAAGGAAGAAAGTACCTCTTTATCGTTATCAGAGTATGACTCATAGTTAATTGTCAGTTTGTCTTTTGATGTTGCTTCTCCCTTGTTAATCCTGGCCATGAATGCCATGTTTGCACGCTCTTCATCAGAATCTTCTTCTTCTCATTCTGAATCATCCCATGTTTCCATGAGAGACTTTTTAGCTTTGTAAGCCTTCTTAGACTTCTTGTCTTTCTTAAGTTATGGACAATCATTTTTGTAATGTCCAGGATCTTTCATTCAAAGCAAGTGACTTATTTTTAAGAAGCATTCTTCTGACCGAAAGTGGATTCACCTCTTCCATATGTCCTTCGTTGACCTCTGAACTTGCTTTGTCTATGCTTCCATATTTGACTTATTCGTCTGGATATCAGAGAGAGTTCATCATCATCTAAATATTCTTCATATTCTTCTGATTCTTCCTTAGCTTGATAAGCCTTGGTTTTCCCAGAAGTAGACTTTAGAGCAATTGATTTTATCCTCTTCTGAGGTTCATCTTGTTCCAGCTCTATTTCATGACTTCTTAAAGAGCTAATCAGCTCCTCAAGAGAGTTGTTGTTCAGATCCTTTGCCAGTTTTAAAGCAGTTACAATTGGTCTCCAATTGACAGGAAGACTTCTGATAATATTTTTAATGTGATCTGTAGTAGAGTAGCCTTTATTCATAACCTTAAGTCCTACCACAAGAGTTTGAAATCTTGAAAACATCATTTCCACAGATTCACCGTCTTCCATCTTGAAGGATTCATATTTTTGAATTAAGGCGAGAGCCTTTGTTTCTTTTACTTGTATGTTGCCTTCGTGTGTCATCTGAAGAGAATCAAATATAGACTTTACAGTCTCTCTATCTGTGATTTTCTCATATTCATTATATGAAATAGCACTTAGAAGAATGGTTCTTGCTTTGTAGTGATTTTTACATATTTTCTTGTGTGCTTCTGTCATTACACTTCTTGCAATCTTATGACCTTTATCATCTACAAAGTGAGTGTAGACATCAACTACCAAATCCCATAAATCCGAGTCATATGCCAGAAAATAACTTTCTATTTTATCCTTCCAATAGTCAAATTTATCCCCATCAAACATAGGAGGTTTTGAACTATATTGATCTCTATCATTATCCCTATTATCAACAGTGGAAGTAAATTTAGCCATTGGTTTTTCACACACACTGGACCGATACTAGACACTATTAAGTGTTGATAAAAATTCAAACTTTTTATCTCCTCAGAACCGGAGCTCTGACGCCAATTGAATGTGTGAAAAACACAAGAAATTGGGGTTTTAATTAGGTTTTAAAATAAAAACTTTTCTTTAAAAATATTCCCCTTTAAGTTAAAATCCTTTTAATCTTCACTCTTGATAATAACAATAAGTAAGAACACGAAGGAAAAAGCAATGTATGTTTATAATAGTTCACTTGAAAATTATCAAGTTAGTCTAGTCCACCCGCTAAGGTGATTTCTCCTCACTCAATCGAGGACTTAATTCACTATAACTAAACTGATTACAATTTGAACAAGCTACCCGCAAGTGACTAACAACTTCTAAGACTCGCAAGTCAAAGACTTCTTAAGGCTACAGACCTACCCGGTCCCTTAAGGAATATCAAACAATAATCAACCTGATTATTATAATGCACAAGCTACCCGCAAGTGACTAACAACCTCTAAAACTAGCAATTCCTAGAATTCTTAAAAATACAAACCTACTCGATCCCTTAAGGAATATCAAACAACTGTTTGAATACAAGTTTTGTTTACAAGAGTATTACTTCAAAAAAGCTGAATATGTAAACTAATTTAAGAACAGAGACTTAAGAATATGAAAGCTATGAACAATGTTTGTGCGTGGTTATTCAGTGAATTGGAAGCTTTCTCTCTTATTCTTCAAGCCTTTCTATAGCCAATAAAATAATATATTTGTTGTGGGATACTCTTGGGATTTCTAGAAACATTGGCAGCTTAAACAGTAACGCGGGGGACAAGATCGTGCAATGCGTCCGTCCTTTCATGGTAGTGGAATGAAGCGTTAATTGTACCATGTACTATTTATAACATTTTAAAGTTATCTTCTTTCCTTCTACACTTCATAGGCTTTTGCGAAAATGAGTTTAGCAGAGAGAACATAACATAAGTTCATCAGAACTTCAAGTCTTCAGAGTCTTCAGAACATGATCTTCAGAGTCTTCAACACTTGGTTGTGAGAACCTATTTCTTGGAGCCTTGGGTCTTTATAACTTCAAGTCTTTAGAATCTTTATAATTGTGTCTTCAGAGTCTTCGGCACTTGGTCTTTAGAACCCTTATCTTTTGAACTTTGGGTCTTTAGAAACTTTAGTCTTTAGCATATGGACTTGAGTAGAAAATTTTGTCTTCATATCTTCTAACGGTTTCTTTAGAACCCGTTATCTTTAGAAACATGAGTCTTCAACATCTGGACTTAAGTATAAACTTCTATCTTCAGATCTTCTGACTGGTTTCTTTAGACAAATATCAGAGCTTACACTTTAGAGCCTTATGGAGTGTCTTGCTACTTTTCAATAGAACTTGTGTAGATCAGAAGTAGAACTAATTCTCTTCTAATGTCTTGGCCACGCCATCCATCAGAAGCAGAACCTGTTTGTTAAGTAATCAACAATAACAAACATTAGTATAACAAAATTGTTCACACAAATATACTCATTTGTTATCATCAAAACTCAGATAAAATTGCAGAACCAAATCTTATTCTAATAGTGTTGACGCTTTCTCCAAATATACATGGGTTTTTCCTCTTAAACTCAAATATGATATGTTAATCACTTTCACTCACTTTATCACAGCTATTGAAGTGCAATTCAATACTAAAATCAAAGCATTTCAGGCTGATGGGTGATCAGCTATTTATGTAAGTATAAAATATAACTGCAAGTGCACAACCTATCGTGTAGTTTTTAAAAGATATCGATACAAACAGAGACCAATGGTCAAATATATTATTTCTAGTTATTACAGTGTTTATCTAAGGCGATTAAAGTAGTGGTTGAAAGAGAGACGAAATAAATAAACTTTTGATGAAAACAGATGAATAACAATGCAGGAATGCAATTCACATCAATCAACAATACTCTGATTGTATCTACTAGGATTATTTAAGGGTAAATAATTCCTACTTTGAAAAGAATCAATTTAACGGGAATTGTCGCTTTCGCGTATTTAGAATCGAGTTTACTCCCTAATTTATCCCCGCCAATGTCGCGTATGAAAGATGTTTATCGCGTTAAAGTAGTAAACTTGTTTTTTAAAAATTAAACTCTTAACTAAGTCGAAAAGTAATTTTGACTGGAAAATAGTTTTAAAACCTCCTTCTAGAAATATCAAATCTTCCTAGCTCCTTTTTATCTACTCAATCATCACCCTTACCTCCAAATGCATCTGTTGACAGTTCCACTTCAACATATTCAGCCCAATTTGTGAATGCTTATTCCTCCTCTGAGTCTTCTTCTCAACATATCCTCCCCACTTATGAAATTACCACTACCTTATCATCACCTCATACCCTCTCTCCTACTACCAACACAGAGTCCCCCTCATCATTGGACCTACCTTTTCTGCATTCTGATAATATTCATCCCATGGCCACTAGGAGAAAATGCAGTATTATTCAACCTAGACTACATCTGACTCTATTACTCACTGAAATAGAACCTACATCCTACAAAGGGGACTCAAATATCCTAAATGGACAGTAGCCATGAATGAGGAATATCAACCTTTGATGAAAAATAACACCTGAACTCTA
Source organism: Vicia faba (assembly GCA_948472305.1). Taxonomy (NCBI): domain Eukaryota; kingdom Viridiplantae; phylum Streptophyta; class Magnoliopsida; order Fabales; family Fabaceae; genus Vicia; species Vicia faba. The sequence continues at coordinate 643,819,302 of OX451736.1, read as the reverse complement.
ACTCAACTGCCTCCCAACAGAAATGCCATAGGTTGTAAATGGGTTTTCACGATAAAACAAAATTCTGATGACATAATAAATAAGTACAAAGCCAAGTTGGTGGAAAAAGGATTTCACCCACAACATGTCTTTGATTTTGAAAAGACTCACTACAACATTTAGCCTCTCCAACAACAATTGAAAAGCGTTGCCAGAACTCTGAAAATCGTTGCCTAAACAAATAGGGGACGTTTTCTAGGCGTCTCCTGTGCGAGCGTTGCCTATTGTTTGAGGCGACGTTTTTTTTATGTTTTTTAGGCACGCTTTTGAAAAACATCGCCTATAGAAAAGGAATAGGGGACGATTATTTGCGGCCTCTGAGACGACGTTTTTTAAGCGTTGCCAAATTCGGCTACAATTAAGCCTGTCACAGTCAGGATAATACTAACTATACATTTCAAAAGGTTATTTTATCACAGTTGGATGTGAATGATGCCTTTTTAAATGGTATTCTACAAGAGGAAGTGTACATGCAACAACCACCTGGTCTCACATATTCTGACTCCAATCTAGTTTGCAAGTTGAACAAAGTAATTTATGGCCTCAAACAGGCACCTGGGTTCTGGTTTGAAAGGCTACACAATGCTCTTATAGGCTTAGGTTTTGTTTCCAACAGGTGTGATCCTTCCCTGTTTACTCTAGTTACCTCTACATATTATATATATATATATATATATATATATATATATATATATATATATATATATATATATATATATATATATATATTAGTCTATGTAGATGACATTATTGTCACTGGTAACTCTCGTAAACATATAACTCACTTGGTAAAAAATTGAATGATATCTTTGCTCTCAAACCACTTGGTAAGCTGGAATATTTTCTAGGATTGAAGTAGCTCACCTTCGAGATGGCTCTCTTTTTCTATCTTAGACCAAGTACATCAAGGATTTACTTGACAAGGCCAAAATGAGTGAAGCCAATGGAGTTCCAACTCCAATGATATTTCACCTCAAACTCTTCAAGCATGATACTGATCTCCTAAGTGATCCTACATTCTACAGGTCTATTATTGGGGCACTGTAATATGCCACTATTACTAGGCCTGGAATTTGTTTTGCAGTAAATAAAGCTTGCCAATTTCTCTCTTAACCACTTGAAACTCATTGGATAACAGTGAAACGAATACTCAGGTATCTAAGGGGGACTCTTCATCATGTCTTACTACTACAACCAACTTTAAGACATCTACTTCTCTCCATTAAAGGATTTTATGATGCTAACTGGGGTGCTGACACCTATGACAGGAAATCCACTTCTGGCTCCTGCATTTTTCTAGGTCCAAACCTGATTTTGTGGTGGTTAAAGAAGAAGACCTTAGTTGCAAGATCTAGCACTGAAGCTGAGTATAGAAGATTAGCTAACTCAGCTTCTGAAGTTCTCTGGATACAATCACTTCTTACTGAACTAAGAGTCTATTTTACCACTCATGTATTGTTTTGTGACAATTTAAGCACATTTGCTTTGTTTCATAATCCAGTGCTTCATGCAAAGACAAAGCACATGGAGATGGATATCTTCTTCCTCATGGAAAAGGTGCTTAACAAGATTCATGTTGTCCAACATGTGCCCTCATTTGATCAGTTTGCAGATTTGCTAACTAAGCCTTTGTCACCATTGAGGTTTTTGCAAATTAGGGACAAACTGTATGTTCAAGAAAAGAACATTCTTGC